>OX419733.1:24178716-25405539 GCA_948477245.1 Thumatha senex
GGACAGGCGCAGGCTGCGGCGACCTGCTGTTGAAATTATTTAAGCCGCTCATAAGGCCTTCAACTTGGCTTAACGACTGTCATTTTATTGGCACCCGGGACCAACGGCTTAACGTGCCTTCCGAAGCACGTAAGTAGGGTGAGTCTAAAGGGCCAAATTAATTTAATAAAATGTATCTATTTTGGATGTTAAATTTGGAAGAAATTTTGAACCTGTTGCCTTTTTAGTGAGGTGGTAACAAAAAGGCTAAAAGGTCTTATGTGCTATCTAGACACTAATTAGCACGACCAATTAAAGTCTTGGTAGTAGCTAAGATTATACGCGGGCGAAAAAATGGTCTTTTATATCGATAATAAAGAAGGGCAGGAGGATCCTACCACACACCCTCGATTCGTCAATCCTAACGCACAACGGTCAAGGATAGCCTCTACTAATTGTAACGGAGGAATGACTGAATGTCTTGAAGATGCCTCGTGTGTAGGTGAAACACGTATCGACTTGTTAACTACGTGTCACCTTGTAAAGCTGAGTATTGCAAATTTTGACAACCTGTATGGTAAGGTTTCCTTTTACCTATCCTACATCCTTTACTTGAGGAGTTCGGTTCGTCTCCGTTACAATTAGTAGAGGTTATCCTTGACCGTTGTGCGTTACGATTGAAGAATCGAGGGTGTGTGGTGGGATCCTCCTCCCGTCCTTTATTATCGTTCTACGATGAATTTCCGCCATGTAGCGCCCGATTCAATTAGTGGTCTTATATAACTTTTCACATTCCGGCTGGACAGTTATGCTAAAAGGTTCTCACTTGGACTGCTTTAATTTTGGTCAAGGAATGTAAAACTTTCTTGTAGTACTGCTCTGGTGTTATCGACACTAGATCTGAGTAAACGATTAACCTGAAAATATAATTAAAACTTATTAAACAACATATTTATTATACAACTATACGAGTACGGCATACAGGGATAAATAAATAAAATTCGCTACAGGAGAGACTTCGCCTCCTTATGTGTGTTCTATCACCGGTACAACGGTCTGTGCTCTGAGGAATTGTTTGATATGATGCCCCCGGCTACTTTGGTACTACACCGCTCGCCACAGACAGGATGTGCACTAGTTAGTAACAGTGACGTTCAATGCCAAGTGACAGTGACGTTCAGTGTGGATATACGTTACTGATCGGCACGTGTCGGCACTGTGCCGGCACTGTTGTGTGCGGATAGCCCTTTATAAACCGAAACCAGTTTCAAAACTGTTACAAAACAACAAAATCGCTGGTTTTAGCTGTCATAATGTTAGTAGACTATCAAAAATGCAACTGACTAGCGGCCATTGGCGCGGTACGTGTTTGTAGAATTCTATCGGCCGGCCGATAGAAGTCTATTGGAGTACGACTTGGAGACTACGAAAAACTGTCAAAATTGGGTGGCTTTCTATTGAGCGATGATTTCGATTCTATTTCGACACGATTGAAATAGCAGACTCGGCCCTCTGGAACTGGTAGAAACTTTAAAATCGCCTATGCACGTATTCATGGTGTCCTGAATTGAATGCCGCAAACCCTTTATCTCTATCTCACTTGGCAGTGTTGCGAAGAAAATTGAAATAGGTAGGTTTCGATGCGGATTGCGGATACAGATGATACGGTGACGGATACGAACGGACGGACAGACTGAGCCGCTTAATAAGACTTTTCTAAACTTGAGGATTTAGAAATCTAAAAGCAAATAATTTATTTCTAAACTTTAGTGTTCTAAAAAAGCAAGTAACTAACCCATCCGTGATCCTCAATGTATTACACAAAGCGAACAAAATATCAATTTCGAGCGGTGTAATCTGTGACTTCATTTGACCATAATGCATCAATTGCTCCTTCGTCACTTCTTGTATTTCAGAACCGTTGGTGGCGTTCAGATAGACGCGTTTGATCAGTTCCATGTTGTTTAGTAACGAACTGAAGGCCATGTAGTAAGGGAAACTAATCATTGGTTCGCCTGGCAGAAAACCAGTTGTCTAATAATTCGAAATAAAATAAGTGTAGAGTTAGAATAGACCGAGACTTACAAAAGTATATGAGGACTACGTGAGCAGATTGCTCAAAAACTAAAAATATTCGGATACCCAGACGCATCGGCGTAACCAAGGGGAGGGTTTTAGGGGTTCAAATCCCCTTAAATGTCATCATCATCCGAGCGTCTGCAGCGCCGGTCTGATTTCCTTCTTCCCCACAACACGGGGTTGTGGGGCTCCAACAAAGGCCAAAGGTATTTTTAAGCCTGTACCTCCAATCTGAACGGCATTTCGCACCCAAAATTTGCTTTATAATGCCCAAACAAGTGCGGTCTATCCAAACATTTACAATTATTAGAAGTATTGGAAAAACCCCCCCCTGAAACTAAATCCTGGTTACGCCCGTGCCCAGACGTGCATGTATAAAGCGTTCATACATGCAAGTAGCGAGATCTGCAGGAAACGAAAGAAAATGAATGGATCGCTAAGAATTGCGATCTGTCCTTGTCCACGTCCACGGCCGATGTAACTTGGTCGGAGTAGTAACATCAGGCAAGGGTATGCAAAGTAACCGCGTTTGGCCTCAAATGCAACTATACATACATTACAGGATTTTTTTGTTCCCCAATGCGACAGTGAAGAAAATATCTATAGAATTCAGCACCAACACCTATCTTATAACTATGCAACTAATTATTACTAAATAAACGGTTTTACTCACGTGTAAATTTCGGGATAGCCCGACTAGTTTTGAACCTAACGGCAGTGCCAGCGCAGCTTCCGACGTGGCTTGACGCTCCTCTTGAAAAAGGACCTGCGTTAGGTCCGAAACTAGTCGGGCTATCCCGAAATTTACACGTGAGTTAAACCGTTTATTTAGTAATAATGAACATCGCTCACGAAAGTTATTATTCTAATATACAACTAATGAGAAAAAAACTGCTGATTTGTACGAAACTAACTTTAACAAACTTTTTATTTCATTAGCGTGCTAATTTTCATATCGTAGCATGCGACGTGCTATTGCAATGCTAAATTCTAATAGGTATGTATTTCAACAATGAACTAAACATGTTCAACTCAAAAGTTCAACTCATCAAAACTTCATAAGGTGTAAAATATGTTTCTGCCTAGGCTAGCTAGCTTTTCAGTGAAAAAGGTGTAACTAAATATTTGTAGATAAAACTCACATTAATAACTTTCATTTCCAAGTCCTTCGTTAGCAGATGTTTCTTGACTGCTAGTACAATCTTTCTGAAATCTGCCGCTCTTATGTAACCTGTACCTTCTTTATCACATTGATAATAGGCTTCCATCCAATACAAATCGTGGAAGTCGTGAAGAAATTGACTGAACTCCTTATACGTTAATGCACGCTTCTTGTCACTGAAGTATGTGCGCATAAAGGCACTGTCCAACCTTATAGGAAAAGCTTTGAACAAGGCCGTTTCTTTCATAACCTCTTGAAATCCATCTGAAACATTATTTAGAACTAGTTGACGCCCGCGACTTTACCCGCGTAGAGGTAAGTTTCCCGTTCCCGTTTCCCACAGGAACTTGTCCTCGGGATAAAAAGTATCCTATGTGTTATTCTGATGTATAAGCTATATTATTGTAAAGTTACATTAAAATCCATATAGCAGTTTTTACGTGAAAGAGTACATCTATACGAAACATCCATGTAAAGTTACGCGTTTATAATACCTAGGTAACACTGAAAATGTTTAGAACTGGCCAGAAAGAAATATTGCTAATGAAAACTTTTTTTGAATTTTAATTATAGAACTCTTTGGTAACCTAATGTAATATATTGCATTCATTTGTCATTTGTGTTTGTGAATTGGCGGCAAATGTAAAACTCTTGTTAAACGTGAACGCGAGAAAATTTTTGGTCAATGATTTATTATGACTTTCGTTGTGGGCTTACTCAACAACAAAGCTATGATAGGCGGCGATTAGCATTTCATAATAAAGCCCTATCTCGTGCCACTATTTACAATTGGTTTAACGAGTTTAAGCGTGGACGTAGCAATCTCAGTGATGATCCGCGTGAGGGACGTCCTTTAACAGCGACTACTGACGATAACATCAGTGCTGTGCGACGTAGGATAGAGGAAGATAAGAGAGTGACCTATCAGCAGATACGGGCCAGCCTAGGCATTGGTATGAGTCAAGTTCAAAAAATATTACACGAACATTTAGGCGTCAGGAAGCTTTGTACCAGATAGATTCCCCAAACTTTAACCGACGACCAGAAACGCCTTCGCATGGACTGGTATCGCGAAATGTTAGATAAGTTCAACGGCGGTGACTCAAATGCTGTATTTGATATCGTCACAGGTGATGAAAGCTGGATATATTGCTACGAACCCGAAACCAAAAGACAATCAGCTCAGTGGGTGTTTCCTTTTGAGGATCGGCCAACTAAGGTAAAGAAAGGAATAAATCAAGGAAAAAAGATGATAGCCTCGTTCTTTGGTCGGAAAGGTCATTTCGCGACAGTTATGCTAGAAGATGGAAGGACATTTACTGCAGACTGGTACGTCAATCGCTGTTTGCCTGCTGTCTTGGAAAAAATTCGACAACAGGATCCTTCTTCACCACGACAATGCTTCAGCGCACTCCGTAAAACGGACTGTTGAATATTTGACTATGGCAGGTGTCGAGATAATGAGTCATCCGCCCTACAGTCCCGACCTGGCGCCCTGTGACTTTCATTTATTTCAAGAACTACAGATAAACTTCGAGGTATTCGCTTTACGAGCCCTGAAGATGCGGTGAAAGCGTACGAAAATGCCATAGAAGAGACCCCTAAGGAAGAATGGGCCTACAGCTTTTCTCAGTGGTTACATCGAATGCGACGATGTGTATAGAGGAACGAAGATTACTTCGAAAAACAATAAAAGTATTAGCAACTTTCAACATTTTTATTTTCTAAACATTTTCAGTGTTACCCACGTATTATTAAGATTAAGATTTGAAGAAGGAAATATATTGAGTGCAGTAAATAGGTCCACTAATTACAATTTAGACAGGTAATAAACCTTTAGGACTGTAAAGGTTAGTTCAGCAGCACAGACCTGTACTTGGCGCTGAATTTCAGTAACTAGGAGTCTCCTAGTTACTTTTTATGTACTAACATTTCTAGTGGCTACAGTTTCTGTATGAGTGAACATATTGGAATTATGATATAAATATTCTACATACTAATCTATTTCAAAATTATTTTGAGTGTTTGAGGGTCATTAAAAATCTAATGTTTTATAGGTGCAATACTAAACTTTCATACCGTACGACAAGTGCCGATAGCGCCTAAATCGCCACAAGATGTATTAAGGTGAAATCATTTATCAGTCTAAAGTGTAGCTATATGCACCACCTCCGGTAAGTAAGAAGACGCAAATTCGAATCCCCGCTCAAGCGTGAAAATAATACACACACATTGTCACGCCTTTATCCCCGAAGGGGTAGGCACAGGCATACTATACATCCACATTCCACCGTATGCATTTTTGTCCCAAGTAGCAGGTGGTGAGCGCATTGCCGTGTTGAAATGGACAGGCGCAGGCTGTTGAAATATTTCATGCCGCCCATAATGCCTTCAACCAGGCTTAACGACTGCCATTTTACCGGCAACCAGGACCAACGGCTAAACGTGCCTTCCGAAACACGAAAACGCTCGCAAATGTAAACCATCCAAGGATCACCTATTGCGAATGTTGCTTAACGTGATCGTTTACAGAAAACTGAAGGCCGTATTCCAGAACGTTTCTTAATACTCAATCGACGCTTGAGAGTGGATTTTATAAGGCAAAAACTAGCCTCAAGCGTTGATTGAGTATTAGAAACGTTCTGAAATACGGATCTGAGACAGTGGGGCCACGAGCGCTTCCACATAAAAATTATGATACTAAAAGAAATTGCTTCATTTTCCGTTTTTAAATATTTGAAAGGAAGAAAGAAGGGATACTGAGTAACTATAGTAGGTAGGCTTTATACTATAATTAGCTCGCCCGTTAATTAACGGATGCACGACTTGTTTGTGATACTGACTATTAGGGTCCCTAGCACCTTTACTCTCTTTCAATCACCTTATTTTAAACCTATGCCCTGCGGATTTGTTATTGCAGCTGTGTACTCAAAAAAATGTGAACAACTCACCAAAAGTAATAACACCGTTTCCATTTCTATCGAAGAGTTGAAAGGCGGTCTTGTAGAGTGCATCAGGTAAGCAAAGCAGGCCTTCGAATGCTAAGAACTCTGAGAAGGATATTAATCCATCCCTGTCAGTATCTACAATGCCTGCGATGAGATTAACTGAATCCGTGCATGAATCTTCTGCAAATATTAATTTTAGATGTTTAATAATCACTTGCATAATGGTATCCAGAATCTGTTAGAAAGAGAAAATGCTAATATTTCATTCTCTTTCTAACATGTACTCGTACCTCTGCATAATACCAACTGTAGAAATTAAATTAGCGATATTTAGATCACTTTTTTACACAGATGCTTTTTTACCACTTACCTTTAGTATGATACGAATAATGTAAAAGTGATCTATAAATTGCAACATTAGAACCGCAACACTGTCAATAGCAAGAAAAATATATTATGTAATGTCATTACTGTCGAGTCTTAGTGAACTGCATTTCAAGACTACACTCATTTCTATCTTATTAAAGCGTCACTCAATATAAGTATATCAACAGTTGCTGCAGACACGTCTCATCAAGAGTGGTTAACGTACCTAACGTACGCAACCATGACCTATGGACGTATCCTGTCCCTTGAACTTCAGCATTTGAAGATGCTCTACGGCAGACTCATGAGTACCTTGTAGTTGTGCCCATAAAGACCAACCCACTAAGCCTAAACAGCTGATGACGTGATAAAGAAGGTATGGATGCCCAATATATATGCTCACATCTCGAACTCGGTGAAGTCCCAGAAGAAGTAATATCTAAATGTATTGGGCACCCATCTCTTCTTATTACATAAGCGGATTACCAAAATCCATTGAAAATAAATTATTATCATCTCAGTCAAGTAATGCTACTGCGGCAGTTGTATTCCTCAAAAATCGCCACAACACGTTCGGTGCATCTAGCAGTTTCTCGTAACCTTTAACAGGTCGTCAGGCCACCTTCTTCAATCTTTCAATACACGGCCGTAACTAAAGAACCTTTGCCCTAGGCTGTTGATAGGTAGCACATATTTTTAAATGGGTGTGATTCCTACCTCTATCCCATTACTGTAAATGTAAACCACGATACACAGCATAATCAAGACTATTCAAGACCAAAGAAGCTACATCGCGATCGAACTCAGTGAAGCCTGAGTATAAGTTAGAATGTCTTGTCTCTCATCAATGAATATGGCAGGTTTGAATGAAATTGTCAGCCTTAAGCTGGAAAAGGGCGTGCTGCGTCGGTTTGGACACGTTCAACGAATGAGTGAGGAACGATTGGCGTAGAATACATATTGTGCGAAAGTAGACGGCTGAAGGAGTCAGAGTAGGCCGAGACTTACATATGAAGGCCACGTGAGCAGATTGCTTAAAGACGGAAAAGTCAAAGGTACTCGGATACTAAGACGTGCATGTATGAAGCGATTAATTAATCTACAGGAAGCGAAAGAAGTGTGCATGGATCGCGATGCCTGGCGAACTGTCCTCTCTGACTACTCCGTCAGGGATACAGCGTGAAGATAGTTAAGTTAAGTTAAAGAACCCTCATCGAAATTACAGAAAATAATTTGAGGTAGTTGGAAAAAGAACGTAACGCCTCTTCCCTCTTTTGTAAAGCCGAAGACCTGGAAGGCAACTAAATGTACATTCTATAAAAAAGGGATAGGTATACATTACTCACCTTCGGTATATAAACCCAAAAACTTACGAACAAAATCGTCATTAGTGATATATTTCTTTCCATTCTGTTCTATGGTGGTATATTTTAGAAATATATCAAGTAACTTGTCTGTGTTAGCCCTTATTAGATAGCCCTTATCGTATGTAACAAACGGAGCCGCACATGTAACAAACGGAGTTGTCTAAGTACGTAGATATAGTAAATAGTTATAGATCGAGACTGAACACTATTTCCTATATATAAGACTAGTTGACGCCCGCGACTTCGCCCGCGTAGAGAAGTTTTCCCGTTCCCGTTTCCCACAGGAACTTGTTGTTTGTTATAATTTATTTTGATAAGGATTAATAGCATGAGTAAAATAAAGGCGTTTAAATGGAGTCAAAAAAAAATTCAAGATAAAAGAATGGTTGTTGTGCCTCACTCAACATAGATAGGTATAGTGTGCCGCTGGCTTTTTTATAGATATTTATAAGATCTACAATTAATTAGAACATTTTATGAATCTATCTTTTATAGTTTAGGCAGCGTACGCAATATAAGTAACTTTTATGGTTGATTTTTTACACCTTGTGTCCGAGAAACCCAAATATCTTACGGAACCCTATTTTTTTCCAAAATAAGATATAGCCTATGTTACTCGTGGATAATGTAGCTTTGAAATAGTGAAAGAATTTTTAAAATTGGTCTAGTAGTTTTTGAGCCTATTCATAACAAACAAACAAACAAAGTTTTCCTCTTTATAATATTAGTGTAGATAGTGTAGATATAGACATTGGAAATAGTTTTCAGTCTCGAGCTGGAACCACCTTCTGACTTGCCGGGCTAGACGCTTTATCAAGTACGGTTCCCAGACCCACTTGACACTGACGAATTAATTCACCTCTTTCCGTCATTTCCGCCATCTACTTACACGGTACAAATGTGTAGAATTGCACCTATAATCATTCGATGATATTTATATATGAAGTGTCGTAATTTCGGACCAATTCGTCAGTTTCGAGTAGATCCCAATAGCCTAGTTGGTAAAGCGTATGGCGCGTTAAGCCAGAAGATGCTGGTTCGAATCGATTTTTTTCTGCTTTAAATTTAGGATATACTATTTTTTATATATTTTTAGAAGTTATAATATTTATACCATTGCATCAACTGCAATATAATACATAATCAACATTTGATTCTTGACAAATTTAAAGTCACTTGAGAAAATGATTTTTGTATTAACCATATATTATTTTTTCAAAATCGTTTCTAACAGCAGATTTTAGTTATAAACTTAAGATCCGCTGTACTTACATCACGCCTATATCCCCATGAGTGTATTCAGAGGGGAATTGTACATCTAGCAACGTGTTAGTCATTTTTTTGGGCCCACGTTGCCTCATAAGCTTCGCAAGCCTATTGCCGTCTCCGGGCACTTTATACAGGTGCAATATTTATAACCGTTCCATAATCGAACCAATATTCCCTATTCACGTTGCTTTCTAATAATAATTCAATAAAAAATAAGCTCGCCTGCCATGAATGTGAGGCTTCAGTTATGCATATTAGCTACTTTACAAATGTTATACTAATACTCGGGTTCGATTTCCGGGCCAGAACAAATATTTGTGTGGTCCACAAATGTTGTGGTTAGAAATATATATGTATAACTGTCTCTATGTGTACCTATGTATGTATTAAAACATATTTAAGTAAGATAATCAGTTGTCTATCAATTTTATAGCTTAGTTTGGGCTGTATATAAAGTGTCCCCCAATATACTATATATTTATTGAACACTTTCCCTTCCTATGGACTATAGGAAGGGAAACTGTTATTCGTACAGGACCATAGGCTATGGTCCTGGACAGAAAAATAAGATAAACAAAGCGCAAATTTACCGAAGCAACCATATTTTTAACTTTGTAGCATTTCCAAATATCCTTAAGTACTTATTACTTTTGTATGTTTATCACTGTCCTTCCTTGGTACCTATTTCTTGGCTCGTTTTTAATTTTACTATTAATTTATTTAATTAAAAAACCACTTGAAAAGATAAAAATTCAACCAAAATAATATATTAAACCATCGAAAATAAAATTGTAAAACTAATAATATGAACCCTCCCCAAACCAACAAGAAATGTCATTGAATTATTGATAGTAGTTTGCTAAATCACACCAAGAAGTTGAGGTGATATTTTACGAATAATAGATTGTTTGCTCTATGGTAAGAAACATAATAATAATTACCGAAGTCACGACTATTTCAACATATCAGCCCCCTTGTGCCCATAGTAGTACAAAAAACCCGCCCTTCAAAGCTCAAAATTACTTTAGGCAAATGTTTCTTTCGGAGTTTGGGTGTCTCATGTATTTAGAAATATACAAGTCATTATCAGTTCACACACAATATCAGTTGTCTAGTGTCTAGATCCCTTACTAGAGCTTATTAGCTTAGTTTGGGTTAGATGATGCTGTATAGAAAAGTCTTATAGTATTTATTTATTTATGAATGAATGCGACTAAGACTTCTTCACAGCTGTTTATGGTCAAAACAGTCAGAAAGCCTGAAAGCCTAGTTACCCGTGACCCGTGACAGAAAATCACAAGGACCCAGTCCAGCCTTAGTCCGGGTCACAGACGTACTTGATGTTTTATATTATATCTGTGGCCCGGATGACATTCATCCATTGAAGTTTAATTGAGGTTAATTCCATCTCTCTATAGAGAGACACGTGCGAGAACATGTTTCCATTTCCAATAGGAGTACGAAAACATTTTTTCTATTCAACTCTTTTATCTCCTTTCTTTTTATCTCCGAAATCTCTTCTTAATCTTAGTGTTTTCTTAGTTGCCTCCAAACCATGGAGTTATAACATGAGGACTACTTTTATTTGACTGTTATGAGCAGTTATTGTTTAGCTTTTGATTCACCACTGCTGTCTGACCTCCCACTTTGTAAGAGCGCTTGCGTCGGTTGTCGTGTGTTGGTAAACATGTGCACCACTAACAGGTGAGGTCGCTTGTGCCCCAGAGATCTGGATTATGCCGCCGGTACCTAAAGAAGCAAATTTCTACAGAAAACCTTATACCATCCCGTCTGACAGCGGGGTATCATAGTCGTTGTTACCTCAAATTGATTCCCACTGCTACTTTAAGGTCGCCACCGGCAAAGCGACTTTTTAGTGAAATATCTCCGGTTTTCCAAACACCCGAAGATGTAAACAAACGGGTACAATCAGTTAAATTGGTCAATAGTGACTTGTCGGAATACCATAATTAAGGCGAATATTGCACGTTAGTCGAGCAGGCAAACAGTTATATTGCTACAATAAATAATATAATCAACGATCAGAGATCGCGAATCACTTTGTCTAATAAAACTTCTATCATGGATTTAAACCAGCGCTTGACCGGCATTATTTCTATTCTGGCATTAAAATCGTCATGCAACGAAACTAAGGTGACAAATATGGCCAAAGAACTGAAAGCACTTCATTTATATATTTACTTTAATGTCAGCAATCAAAAATGTCATATGCCGATAAACTAAGGTTTCGTTTGCTAGCTAAATCGGCCCACGCCCCAGCAGCAATGAAGGCTCTTCCAGCCCGACCCTGTGTGGTGGCTTACCCCGCGCCTGATCGTTCAACCGAGTTCACAACGGCGTCCGCGACTAAACAGGCACTTATGAAAGCTATCAAGCCCAGTGACGATGGCTACCAAATTGTAGGCATTAAAAAAACCGCGAAATCGGGTGTAGTACTTCGTGTTGCGAGCGAAAGCCAACTCAAGAAGTTGGAGTCAGTGGACGCAATCAAATCCGCGGGCTTGCGCTTAGAAAAACCCAAGGTTCGTAAACCGTGAATCCTAGTTAAAGATGTTCCTGGGTCCATGGAAGACCATGACTTTATTAGAGCCTTATATCGCCAAAACATTAAGGACGAATTAAAAATTAGCGAGGAGGACTTTATTAAGAATTCCAAAATAGTTCGTAGGCGTCGTTTAGCTAACGGTCGTTTGTGGGTGGGTTTGGAGCTGGAGCCAGAGATCCGGAATCATTTGGTGGCCACGAAGGATAAATTATTTATTGATTGGGCCACTTGTAGATTTATCGATGACCTCGAGGTAGTGCGTTGTATGAACTGTCAACAATACGGTCATGTTCACAAATTTTGTACCAGCAAGTCACCCAGCTGTGCTAATTGCGGCGAGGAACATTATACACGAGCATGTCCACATAAAGACAGTCCTGATTTTAAACCCATCTGTATAACCTGCAAAAGGTTTAAAAAGCCCCATGACCACCGTTGCGGCTCTCGAGAGTGTCATACCTATAAGCATAGGCTGCAGCAGCTCATTATTCTGAGCACAAACTACCTGTAGTTGTTTCATAAAATAACAATAAAAAAATCTTGGAACATGAAAAATCTAATTATAGGACAGCTTAATTTACATAACGATAGGGCAGCCACAGCGGAACTGGACCGCCTAGTAATAAAGAACAAATTAGACATTGTCCTCTTACAGGTACAATATCAGAGCGCCCACCCGCGTAACAGAGTGGTACAATTACATGCCAGGGCACGAGCTGGGATTTATGTTTCTAGTACAAATTTTAATGTAACATCTTTGAGCAACCTCATGACATCTCATTGTGCTGTTGCTGAGATTACTTCCTCGGCCTATAGGGTGTTTGTTGTGAGCTGCTACTTTCAATATTCACATCATATCGATCCTCACTTACACCATCTTCGTCACGTCCTGCAGTCTCTTGCGGGTCAAAGAATAATCATAGGCGCTGATGTCAATGCCTCTTCTACATTATGGTATGGCAAACTACGTGTATTCGATAGGGACCGGCGCTGTGCCGTCGAAGAATTCATTGCAGAAATTAATTTATCTATACACAATTGTCCCAATGCACCACCTACTTTTTGCGGCCCTATGGGTGAGTCTTCTATTGACGTGACGCTTTCACGCGGCGACGTCTCGATATCCGAATGGCGTGTCCTCCCGGATGCGTCCTGTAGTGACCATTGTCTTATCGTTGAAAAGCTCTTACCTGGTGATGCACGAGAGGCGCAAAGTACTACTTGTAATTTCAAATATAAAAGTAGGGACGCAAACTGGGAGCTCTTTGGTTCCCTGTTTGCGGCTCACGCCAAAGATTTTGGTCGTGGTAACCTGTCTGTCGAGGAGAGTGCTTCGTTAATGTCAGAAACTTTTACCTACTGTGCCGACGTGGCCATTGGTCGTGGATCTATTAACAACACTCGGAGATGCGATTGGTGGAGTGATCGTTTAGCTGAGCTTCGAAGGCGTTTCCGGAGAGCTGGTATAAAAATTAAATTATTTTAAAAAGCATACAATTAGTGCCGATGCGGAATACAATAGCGCTTTACTTGCTCTTAGAGTTGCCAGGTAACATTACAGGGCGGCTGTTGAAAAATCAAAGGGTAATTTGCTACATAAACTAGTGCATGGGCTGGAAGCTGAGGGTCCGTGGACGCCTATATACCATGAGTTTAGGGCTAACCGTTCTGTTGATCTTGAATATGTACGAAATATCAAAATTAACAACTCGCATACTATAGGTCTGAAGGAAACCGCGGATTACCTCTTGGATTCTCTTATACCCGACGACTGCTCGGAGAACGATAGTGATTATCACCGACAGATAAGACAGTGGGCTCTTGAGCCACCATACTCACCCCAGTCAGACCTACCAACTTCTGATGAGTTCCTCGAAATTGCTAGGTCGTTGTCCATAGGTAAGGCGTCGGGTGACGATAAAATATCTAACAAAATGATAAAGGAGGCTTTCAAGCTGTCGGGTGAAGTTATATTAAATGATATAAGAGTATAAGATATAGAAGTTATATAATGATAAAAGATATTAAATGTTTTTAACCGATGTATTTACGAGGGAGTGTTCCCCCGTATTTGGCGATGTGGCTATATTCGGATTATTCCTAAAAAAGGCGACAAGCCGCCAGATGACCCTAAGTCGTACCGACCGTTCACATTGTTGCCCTCCTTGGGAAAGCTTTTAGAGCGTCTCATAGTACCCCGGCTCCTGCCGGGCGGTATTAAATATCACGAAAATCAATTTGGATTTACAGTAGGAAAATCTACTATTGACGCAGCGATATCAGTGCGAAAGACTGTCACTTCATTGGTTTCTCAATATGTGCTTGCCATCTTCCTAGATATTTCCGGGGCTTTCGATAACGCTTGGTGGCCAATGCTATTAATGAAATTAAAGTCTCGCGGTTGCTATAGAAGTATTTACTCTCTTATTTATTCATATTTTTCACAAGGTACAACAACTTTAAAATTAGGTAATTATTCTGCTACCAATACGTTAACAATAGGCTGTCCTCAGGGGTCTGTGCTAAGCCCACACTTGTGAAACTTAGGATTTGATGACTTTTTCAGTTTAACATTACCGGAGGGCTGTTCAATGACAGGATACGCCGATGACGGTATGTTGCTCGTTCAGTCGAATACTCGTGCGGGACTCGAGAGCTCGGCCCGCTCGCTCGGTGTTTGCACGTCGTTGCGGCGTTGGGGGTTTTTACGCCCCACGTACGAAACAGGTAATTTTATGCACTCAACAAAACATTTCAGTTGCATTTAAAAGGAAGTTTGAAAGTACCACCGCGCATTAAATTCAATAACCTTTACATTAAAAATAAAACTTCGGTATGCTATTTAGGATTGATTTTAGAGAGAAATTTTGCATTCGTTGAGCACATAAAAACTGTAGGTGAAAAGGCTAAAAATAGCTTTTATGCGTTGTCGAGAATATCTACTGCTACATGGGGACTTTCGTTCAAAACACTGAAGGTCGTATACGGGGCCACTTATCTAGGCTGTATGTGTTACTGGGCGCCGGTATGGGCAAATAAGACTACTATTGGTGCTGCACATTTAAAGTTACTGCAAAGTCAACGCCTCGCATTGATATTTTTATGCAAGGCCTACAGGACGGTTAGCACGGAGGCTCTGCCGGTGATGGCAGGGGTCCTCCCGGTTGATCTCGAAAATCAGAAACGCGCGGCTTTATACTATTCGGCTAAGGATGGCATGGATGATAGGTTTTTGTTAGAAAGAGATCGCCATAGAATTGCCAGACTGTATCGTGATAATGTACGTGAAGAACTTTTAGACGCATGGCAGCTGCGTTGGAACACTTCCATTAAAGGGCGATACCTCTACCAGTTTTTCCCAGACGTTCGTGAACGCCTGGGAATGTCCTGGCTGGAGGTTGATCACTGTGTTGCTCAATTTCTTACTGGACATGGTAACTTTAGGAACACATTCCATTCGTTTAAGCTGGTTGAGTCACCGTTCTGTCAGTGTTCAACTGCTGACGCCAAATATGATCAGACCGTCCATCATATACTTTGGGAGTGTACTATTTGGCAAAATGAGCGATATAATATGCTTAATTGTTTACAAGTAACGTCGGGAGTAGTTTACTATGCGGATCTCGTGGCATCGAGGGTAAATTTTCGTGCTTTTAAACGTTTCTGCCATACATATTACTGGAATCAAACATAGCTCACATAGGACCTTAACATAACTATCTTCACGCTGTATCCCTGACGGGGTAGTCAGAGAGGACAGATCGCCAGGCTTCGCGATCCATGCATACTTCTTTCGCTTCTTCGAGATTCATCAATCGCTTCATACACGCACGTCTGGGTATCCGAGTACTTTTGACTTTCCGTTTTTGAGCAATCTGCTCACGTGGTCTTCATATAAGCCTAGTCTCGGCCTACCCTGACTTCTTCTACACTCTGCTTTCGCACAATATATATTCTTCGTCAATCGTTCCTCACTCATTCGTTGGACGTGTCCAAACCAACGGAGCACGCCCTTTTCCAGCTTAACGCTGGCACTTTCATTCAAACCTGCCATATTGCGTATCACTTCGTGACGTATTCGGTCGGCCAAGGTAACGCCGCACAATTTTTGAAGCTCTTTTCTTTCTCCACAGCATTCAATTTACTTTCATGCATCTGCTGTCATACCCAGGTTTCGCTACCGTAAAGCAAACTTGGCACTAGCACTGCGTTATGAATCGCCAGTCGTGCTTCTTTTACGATGCTTTGTCGCTTTACTAATTGGGACAAAGCACCGTTAACTCTGATTCCGGCAGCTACTCGCCGTTCTACATCCGAATCACACCTTCCATCCGCGCTAAACATACACCCTAATTACACAATTTCATTCACTTGCTCTAGACGTTCCTGGTTTACCCTAATATCGCATTTAGTTCTTACGTCATCTCTTTCAAATACTAGAACCTTATTCTTACTTGCATTCAAGCGAAGACCCTTACTTTCACACTCCTCTTTCATATTAGTGACTAATGCCTCAAGGTCGGCTTCTGATGAGGCCATGAGCACCGCATCATCAGCGTACAGCAGACAGTTTACTGAAAAGTCACCCAAATTCACACCCATATAACAATCTTTCAACTTCTGCAGGCAACTGTCCAGATACACTATGAACACCTAGGCGGACATGACACAACCCTGTTTGACGCCTGTACAGACATCAAAAAGAGGTGACACATCCCCCCTTACTTGCACGCAAGCCTTACAGTCCTTATAAAGCGACTATATGGCCCGCAGTAGCAAGCCGTCCACACCATATCCGGGCAGCAAATCTCACAGAGTTTCCCTCACAACGTTATCAAATGCTTTCTCCAGATCCACAAAAGCGCAGAAAACCTTCTAGTTAATAGCCAGAAACTTCTCCGCGATCATGCGGAGAAGTAGAAACACTTGATCCATGCAACCTCTTCCACGTCGGAATCCGCATTAAGCCTCCCATAAATACCTTTCAGACATTTCTTGCGTTATAATATTTGCGGACACCTTACTAGCTAAGCTGACCAAGCTGATCGCCCTGTAGCTGGAGCAGTTTAGGCGCGAGCCTTTCCCTTTGTAAATAGGTACTACAACTGCTATTCGCCAGTCATCTGGGACCTCACCCGTCCGCCAGCACAAGTTGCATAACAGACATGAGTTATTATTCTAAGACATAGAGTGTCCCAGAAGCGCGACCCACCGTACTTGATCCTCTCAGCAGTAACTCTGTCTTTTCCCTCAGCCTTACTACATTTCATACTTCTTATCGCTTGTTCAATTTCTTTCATACTAATGACTTCAATGACATCGGGATCCGGAGCATCGAAGTGAGCTCCACTTCCTAATGGGGCATCTCTGTCTTTTCTTGCATACATCTTTCCATAATATTCACTCCATCTCTGCAGGACGTCAGTTTGGTCAGTTAGGACGTCATTGTTGACACTAAGCACTTTATTCATACTGCAGATTGCCGAACAACTCCGGGTCTTGCCTACCTCTTTCCAGAAGAGCCTGGCATTATCCCGGAAATTGGACGACAACCTTTCATCCGCTTTCATTCTGCACCTTTCACGAGCTTCTTCTATCAGTGCCTTCGTGTTAACTTTTTGCAGCTTGTATCTCTATTTCATATTAAAATCATTCCGCGAGGCTAAGTAGTCTAACCATGCTTTCTTCTTCATTCGAACTGCTTCTTTCACTTCCTCATTCCACCATGCGTCACGCTTATTACTACTGCCTCTTCTCGTTTCTCCACACACTTCCACAGCGGCATTTACCATACTATCCCTAAGGTTCTGCCATACACTTTCCACATTCTCACTACTAATTGACGTCGCCAAGCTTTTCGGCTACCCTTTCTTTATATTTATCCCTAATAGATGCATCCTGCAGCTTTCAGCTTTTGATGCTATAAGTCGGCTCAGGTTCAGGACACTCGGTACGATGACGCCAACCCGCAGACAGAACAGACCCCTAATCCTAGTTATTACTAGGTAGTGGTCTGATCCTAGCTCAGCGCCTCGATAAACCCTTGTGTCCATCACCTGTTTACAGAGCCGACTATCCATTAAGAATAGATCTATCATGCTTCTCTTTGACTTACATCTCCTCGTATAAATATGAATTTGTTTGTGATTGAACATTGTGTTCGCAACAAACAAATCCTTTTCTTTACAAAATGCCAGTATAAGCTTGCCAGCGTCGTTTACCCTTTTATCTCCATTGTCCCCGAGTAACGACTCAAAACCAGCACGATCGGTACCCACCCATCCGTTCAAGTCTCCACATACTATAAGTCTTTCATTTCCTTCTATCACATTTAGAGCTTCTCTCATACTCTCCCAGAAGTCATCTAGCTCATTCGCGTTCGACGAAGATACTGGCGCGTAAGCAGCTACCAGGAAAATCTTCGCCAAACCATTTTTTAGACGGATCCAGAGGATTCTAGGACCTACCAGTTTGTACTCATACATACCGGAGGCCAATCGCGAGGACAACAAATTTCTAACCCCCCGACTGCCATGCTCGCTCTCTGGTACTCCAGACCTAAGCGCGAGCACCCCACCCGGGAGCTCCAAGACTTCGCTGCCCTTGCGCTTGGTCTCTGTCAAGCACACTACATCTAACTTTCTGTCATTCATAACATCCATCAACTCATTTATCTTATCTGCCATTCCTCCCCTAACATTCCACGCAGCTACCCTGCACTCCATACACCACTTCCCGCCGTGTCGGATGGCGGTCCCCTACGCCGCTCTGGCACACTCTTTTCGCACCAGCGAAGACGAACTGGTGCGCGTCGCCTCGGGGGCACGCCCTAACAATTATTACGAGTACTTTTTGGCCTTTTGTGAGTTCACTCAGTGTAATATTATACCTAACTGTAATAACAGACAGTTGGATCTCGTGCTAAGAGCGCGCTCGCTGTTCGCCTCCAGGTAGGATATTCATCACAGCCGCCGCCACCTCAAACGTCTTTGCTTGCGTCATACTCACACACTTACAAACCAAATACACGTAAACAGTGGAACTTTCGCAAAGCCAACTTTATGAAATTTATAGCGTGCAATAATATCGTGCGTAACACGAAATGCATTCGGCGTCGTTCGGTGCGGTTTACCTAGCGCTCCATTACCCGGCACTCCCTTTTTCTTCACCCCTTTTCCCTGTCAGCGCGGTCCCAAGTCCCGAGCGACCGCGCGTTCCTTAGTCACCGACACCAACCATACTCCGCGCTGTGTCCACGCTGGATATCTCGCCAAAGCAGCACCCGTGTGCGCCGCGTGCCGCGTGTTATTAGTTATAATATAGTTATGGTTTCTAGTGATAAGTTATGCCTAAACAAATTATATAACTTCTACCTTTTACGATGTACAAGTTCTGTAAGTGTACATTAAAGTGATTTAGTTTGAAACCAAAGTTTAACTTTTATTAACGTCGAGAATACATTCCCCTACAAAGTGGCTGCCCAACGTACCGCCAATCTCTTTGTTTTATTCCAATTTCTGTGACGATTTTCGTATCCCAGCTATCGATATTTTTGTGAACTGAATCTGTGTAGTGTATACATCAGTTAGACCGCGCTGTGAAATCGTTTATTGAATTGAAATACGACCAGTAGGGTATCGTATTGGAAACCGCCGTTAATAGTTTCAATCACTTTCGTAAAAGTATTTCTTTTCTCATTGGTCTATATACCTATATCCCAACGCGTTTGAACGTGTTCAAACTTAGTACCTACGCTTCGAGAACTTTCTAGAAATTTCTAGTGACGTCATAGACTTTTGACAGTCTTCTCGACTTTCCCGCTTTTTCCTCTCGTAAAGCGACATTTCAAACACGGACATTTTACAAAAGTGAAATATGGTGCTAACAAGATCGCGTACCGCGAGCCCGGCTTCGACCGACGCCCCGTCTTTGGATGTGGCACCGCTCCACGCGCCCGCGCCGGACTTGGCTCCGCGGGGCGACGACGACGACACCCAGGCCGAGGGGACGGCTAGGGTGGCTCCGCAACCAGCTGCTGGTGCTGCAGCAGCTCCGGTCACTATGTCGACCGACCAACTACTGTTGCTGATAAACAGGTTAAGTCGCAATGATCCTGCAAGTACACCAGTATCATCTTTTTCTGGACATTTTGCCAAGTGTACATCACGCTTCGACGGTGAAAAGTCAAGCAACGTCCTTGCTTTTATCAATGCCATAGAAATGTATAAAGAATGTGTTCGAGTTGACGATAACAACGCGCTACGCGGGTTACCTATGCTTTTGACGGGGCTTGCAGACACGTGGTGGCAAGGCGTAAAGGAAACGACCATGACTTGGCAAGCCGCTGTAGAATCGTTAAAGCAGACGTTCGGACCTCGATTACCGCCGCACAAAATATATGGAAAAATATTCGAACGAGAACAAAAAGTAGATGAAGCGACGGATTTGTTTGTATGTCATGTTAGAGCACTCATAGTTCAACTCCCACCTTACTCGCTTTCGGACGTGGTTCAGTTAGACATAGCATATGGTTTGTTGCACCGGCGTATCCGTGAAAAGGTTACGCGCACTGGTTTCGCCACCTTTGCGGACCTCATATCTCAAGCACGCCGTGTTGAAGAAATTTTGGACGAAAGCCGTTCACGCGCCACAGCGGATATTAAACCAACGACGTCCTCCATTCCGCTGATTCCGCGGTCGCTGAACGTGGCCGGTCAAAACAAGACTCGGCCCCATTGTAACTATTGCAAACAGTACGGCCACCTGAAAGAGGCCTGTCAGCGACTTGCCAAACAGAAGACTACTATCAAGGATAACCCAAAGGAGGGGGAGCCACTTACATCTGCGAGTGTGGTTACGTGTTTCGGGTGCGGCGCGCCCGGAGTGATCAGATCAAACTGTCCCGCTTGCAAGGAAAAGAAAACTGTAGTGTCTTCCGTTTTTCAGTCAGTATCCGCGAGTGAAAAAAGTGATAAAATAGATTCGCGTGTGCGTCCTATAATTAATATAGAAATTTATAATGAAGTTGGTAGGGTATTATTAGATACTGGTGCAAAACATTGTATAGGAAGCTTATCTTTAAGAGCTCATTTATCTAAGAATGGTCATTCTTTCGATATTGTTTTCACTGAATTAAAATATGCGGACGGGCGCAAGTGTGCGCAAAATGTTGAAATAGCTCATGTTAATGTGCGAGCGGTGACGCTAGCGGTAAGTTTTATTATGTTGCCGAACGCAACCGAAAGTTTATTGGGAATGAACTTTATACAGAACATTGGCATGGTATTAGATCTCGACCGTGGGGTATGGTTTGTGAGGCATGATAAGACACCTCAACCGATTATTTACGAATCTAGACCAATAAAATCGATTGCTTGTTCGTCTGTGGGTCTTCGTGAGGACGAAGGATCCCATCTTGTTTCGAGTCAGTCCTCCCCCTGGAGCAAAAATATCCTCGTGGACATTCAGTAGGTCGGACAGCCGCTCTCGTTCGTCTGAAACAAGATGGGCTTGCCAAGTCATGGTCGTTTCCTTTACGCCTTGCCACCACGTGGCTGCAAGCCCCGTCAAAAGCATAGGTAACCCGCGTAGCGCGTTGTTATCGTCAACTCGAACACATTCTTTATACATTTCTATGGCATCGATAAAAGCAAGGACGTTGCATTTATATGTGTCCAAGTATATAAAAAATTGTGAACCCTGTCAATTATACAAGCCCAGCAATCTCAAACCTGCTGAACTTTTACAAACTCCAACTCTTCAAAATAGATTCGAAGTTTTAGCCATGGATTTATTTGGACCTCTACCTGAAACAGACAAGGGGGACAAGTGGATATTTATGGTCGAAGACACAGCCAGTCGCTGGATTGAGATTTTTCCAATGGTTACCAGTACCGCAGATGCATGCGCGCGGATACTTTTAGAAGAGGTATTTTTAAGGTATGGGTTCCCACGTCGCATAATATCGGACAACGGTACCCAATTCGTATCAGCGGTCATGCAGAAGGCTCTCTTCGTGTTAGGGATTAAACAAAACCTGACTCCAGTTTATCACCCCGAAGCTAATCCGGCTGAACGGAAAAATCGAGACATGAAGCAAATGTTGTCAATTTTAGTTGGCCCTCAACATAGAAATTGGGCCGAGACATTTGCGCGAGAATTTAGGTCCCCATTAACAAATACTTCAGACCTGGCCGCAGGTCTGAAGTATTTGTTAATGGGGACCTAATTTCTCGCGTCGAACAAGAAAATTATGTGCCACAGATTACACCGTATTTACGGGAGTTCGTAGGCAAACTACAAGAAGTTAAATGGGGAGTTGAGCAACAACAGGATTCTCGGAAGGAGGCCGCCGACAAGAGTCGACGCCCGAGGCCTAGTTATCAGGAAGGCGATTCTGTGCTCGTTACTAGCCATCGCCTAAGTCAGGCTGCGAAGGGCTTTACGGCTTAATTTGCTCCGCGAAGAGAAGGGCCATACCGCGTTGGTAAAGTAATTTCTCCGACTACATATGAGGTTATCGATAAAGATAAACAACCTCGAGGTAAATACCATGCCAGTCTCCTCGCGCCTTATTCTGGAACTTCCGATGTAGTAGTGCATCCACGAAAGAAGGGTAGACCTACGAAAGCTTCTATATTCAAGTCAGTTCCTGAACTTTCCACTGACTTGGAGGGGGAGGATATAGCGTGCAATAATATCGTGCGTAACACGAAACGCATTCGGCGTCGTCCGGTGCGGTTTACCTAGCGCTCCATTACCCCGCACTCCCTTTTTCTTCACCCCTTTTCCCTGTCAGCGCGGTCCCAAGTCCCGAGCGACCGCGCGTTCCTTAGTCATAGATAATACACTAATATATGAGACTAATGTCCTTAGTCACCAACCGTACTCCGCGCTGAGTTCACGCTGGCTATCTCGCCAAAGCAGCACCCGTGTGCGCCGCGTGCCGCGTGTTATTAGTTATAATATAGTTATGGTTTCTAGTGATAAGTTATGCCTAAACAAATTATATAACTTCTACCTTTTACGATGTACAAGTTCTGTAAGTGTACATTAAAGTGATTTAGTTTAAAACCAAAGTTTAACTTTTATTAACGTCGAGAATACATTCCCCTACAAATTGTATGAAATGATAGCTAACATAGACTACACAGATATGCTTTCTTTAAAAGATCCCAATAAAATGTTAAACTTATTTTATGAGAAAATCTATACCGTATTTGATGCATGTGTTCCACCGAAATTAAGAGTTCCTAACAATAGCAAATATAGTTACCCTCCTTGGTATACATTTGAAATTATAAAGGAAATTAAATTGAAACATACTTTACATAAAAAGTACAAATCGAGTAAGTTACGGAGTGATTATGTAGCATTCTCACAATGTAGGGCGCGGGTAAAGGCTGTGACGTCTCGAGCGCTCGACCAATACAGGGATCGCATACAAACACATCTACAAACGGATCCACAAGCATTTTGGAGTTATGTGAGATCAAGGAAAACAGACACAGGAAAAACAATGCTGATGTCAGACGGTCGAGTTTTGTCTGACACTGAATGTGCCAAGAAGTTTGCGCGATTCTTTCACTCTGTTTACAGTACTGAACCGGCCGAATTGGATTTTGCGGCGGCAAGTGCGGCAGCGACACCGGGTACTTGGGCGCATTTAGCGCCGCTGCACCCCGCAGACGTTTATTGTGCTCTTGTCCGCTTGCTGTCTAAGTGCTCCGTAGGTCCTGACGGGATACCATCGTTTCTGTTCAGAGACTGTCGCATGGTTTTGGTGGGTCCTTTATTACGCATATTTAATACGTGTATTGAGACCGCCACTTTTCCAGATTGTTGGAAACTTACTCGCGTAGTTCCAGTGCCAAAGAGTAGTGGAGGAACAACTCCAAGTGACTACAGACCAGTGGCGATATTAAGTACTCCTGCCAAAGTGTTTGAGGCGGCCATTCACAGAGCCATGTACAGACAGGTAAGTGCCCATTTGTCAGATGCACAACATGGATTCCGTCCTGCTCGGGGGACAACTGGGAATTTACTGCATTTAATGACGCATCTGGTGCCTGCGGTAGATGCTGGTTCGCGAGTAGATGTAGCCTATCCTGATTTCCAGAAGGCTTTTGACACGGTCAATAACGACATACTTCTGTTGAAACTGGCCAATGCAGGTTGCACTCTGCATACTCTGGAGTTCTTCGCAAGTTACCTGCGGGATAGATGCCAGTACGTTGACTGTAGGGGCAGTTTTTCAGAGCCTTACTTCACTTGGTCAGGAGTAAGTCAGGGCAGCAACCTGGGCCCCCTCCTCTTCATTTTAATGATAAATGACTTGCCAAGCGTAGTCATCGAATCAACACCCTAGTTATTTGCTGACGATTTGAAATTGATTCGTAAAGTAGAACAGGTTTAGGATTATAACTTACTGCAGAGGGATATAAATAGGGTTGTACAATGGAGTCACGAAAATAAGCTTTACTTTAATATAAACAAGTGCTCCGTGCTGACGTTTACTCGCGCGCGTTTTCCACCTCAGCACCAGTATCACATCGAGGGAATCCCGTTGCAGCGCGTAAGAGAAGTGAAGGATGTGGGGGTTCAATTTACGGCGGATCTCAACTTTCAGCAGCACATAACCAATGTTTGTAAAAAATCGTATCGCAATTTAGGATTTGTATTATACGGCAAGCAAATCAGCTTACAAATATTTCAGCGTTAAAAGCACTGTTTGAGGCTTTGGTTAGAAGCCATCTGGAAAGCAACTCTATTATCTGGTCGCCACATGAAGCGAAGTATAAGTTAATGCTCGAACGTATTCAGAACGAATTCATTAGGTTCATGTACTTAAAGAGATATGATGTCTATCCTGGATATCCGCTTCTATATCCTACTTCATTTGTTCTGGGTATGGTCGGTTACAATAGTCTTGAGGTGAGACGTGAAGTAGCTTTAGCTACGTATTTATTTAAAGTCCTGACAGGGTCAATAAATTACCAGGCTATCCTGCAGGCGGTCCTCCTGTATGTCCCGGACCAGTACATGGACCGGCGAAGGCGGCCGTCACTTTTCGAGGTACCGTGGGCTCGTACAAACCTTTTGCAGCTCACTCCACTGACGCGTACTTTGCATGCACTGAACGGGCTATCTCGAGAGTGTGATATCTTTTCATGTACGCTGAGTCAGTTCACACGGGCCATTTATTGTTATATGTGTTTATAACTAAGTTAGTCTAAGCTGTTGATATTAGTTATTCCATTGTATTAGATTTATCCTGTAAGGATGGACGTAAGGTATTTTATAAATAAATAAATAAATAAAAAACATTGTTCGCCCTTGCGGTGCTCGTGTTGGAGTAGAATTGCAGCCGTAGCTGGCACGGATGGCGACGTGCACGCTTCTACTCTTCATCCTCAAATAATATATAAAGAAATAAATATTATATAAAAATAGTATAAATCTATCTATATATATAAAAATGAATCCCTATTTCCCTTGGTCACGCCATCACGCGTGAACGGCTGGACCGATTTGAAAAAATATTTTTGTATTGGATATTTTGTATGTTATTGAGGAAGGTTCTGAGCCCATTGCCGAGTTGAAATAGACAGGTGCAGGTTGTGGCAACCATTCAACATGGCTTAACGACTGCCATATTACTAGCATCAGGAACCAACGGCTTAACGTGCCTTCCGAAGCACGGAAACGCTCGCAAATATAAATGCCACAAAGTGGTCACCCATCCGAGGACCAGCCATAGTGAAAGTCGCTTAACGCAGTGATCGTTTACAGAACACTACGTCCACGAGCGCTTAAACTTAAAAATAAAAGTAGAGCGCTTAAAAATAAATTTATTAATATAATATTTTTTTAATTAAATACGTTTTAAATCTAATAAATATCTCGTTAATCGTTTCACTGTAAGTGATGACGATTCTTTAGAAAATACCGATCTTTCTACGTCTCACAATTAATTAAATATATTTTTTTTATATATTATTATTTATTTTAATTAATTCATTATATCATTAATTTATATAGTATAATAAAATTACATTATACGTATTACAATATTTTTTTTTTTATTATTATTTTATTATATTACCTAACTATAAAATAATTATACAATCACATTTTAATTACTTAACAGCTTTTATTTTAAATTTAATATATTAGCGTGTTTATAAACAATAACACTACAAAAATTTGTAACTATGTAAAACGTCACATAGAATGTCATAAAATGAAATGTTACCTGTGACTTTACTAATGTCTATCTGTAACGAAACCATATCGCGATTTAAAGTAACTGCACAGCGCCATCTAGTTTTTAGTGCTGCAAAAAACAATAACTAAATCTCTCCTTCTTTTGCCCGATTTCTGAAGTTACCATTTAACGGTCAGTTAGCTATTGATTCGATAAAGTAATGGAATAGAAAAACTTCAGTTAACTGTCACTCGTTTCTGAATTCATATTAGACGTGCTCGTGGTCCCGCGGACTCAGTGTTCTGTAAACGATCAATGCGTTAAGTAACTTTTGCAATGGCTGGTCTCGGATGGGTGACCACTTTGTAGCATTTACATTTGCGAGCGTTTCCGTGCTCGGAAGGCACGTTAATCCGTTGGTCCCGGTTGCCAGTAACATGGCAGTCGTTAAATCAAGTTGAAGGCTTGAAAATTTTCAACAGGAGGTAGCCCCAACCTGAGTCTGTCTATTTAAACGATCAATTAATATTATTTCATAGGTCAAAAAATCCAAGTAGGGTTTTTTACGCGATTGGGAATACACTAAGGTAAGGAGGAACTTACTAAAACTTTAAAATTGAAATTTTATGAATAGGCATGATTGCTCTGAACAGTGATAAAGAGATATTTCACAAAGTAAGAAATTCGGACACAATTTATTGAACTATTAATTTGTAGAAAGATCGGTATTTTCTAAAGAATCGTCATCAATACGTCACAAAAAGATAGTAAAATAAAACTTGTATTAGAGACGGAAATTGAAGGACTTCTTATGGGCAGCTTGAAAAATTTCAACAGCAGGTCGCCACATATAGGTATACCTATATATATATATATATATCATCACTCCTGTCTCCCATCGGAGTAGGCAAAAACTATGACTTTCCTCTTGCTACGATTCTGGCATACAACTTTCGCTTCTTCTACTTTCATAAGTGTTTTAATACAAGCTCGCCGGTTAAGGTTACTCTTGACCTGACCTTTTTCCAAAAGAGCTTCAAATTGATTGGCATACGTACGCCGAGGTCACCCCTACCAGTTTGCCCATTCACCTTCGCTGCGTTAATCTGCTTCGTCAGACTATTTTCATCCATGCTTTCCACGTGTCCGAACCATCTAAACATCCCTTTTTCTATCTTGGTCACTACATCTTCCCTTTCTTTGTCCATCCATTTCACTTCAGCTATACTTAGCAGACTTCTCATTTCCAATGCATTTATTTTATTTTTATGTTTCTTCTGCCATTCCCAACTTTCACTGCCATAAGTAAGTGTAGGGTCAAGCACTCCTCTATGTACAGCCAGTCTCGCTTTCTAAGACACGTTCCGGCTGCTCATAGAGGTGTATATGGCTCCGTTCACTTGGTTTTTAGCCAAAAGTCTTCGTTCATTGTCATCAACACACTTTCAATCTCTCGCAAACTTTAAACCTAAGTATATAAATTCTTTCACCTGTTCCACTGTTTTTCTTTTTACAAAAATCGAGCAATCCGACATATTATCCTCTCTTTCAAAAACCATTACTTTCCTCTTATTTACAGTTACTTTCATTCCTTTGCTGTTAAGCGCATCATTCATAATGTTAACCTTCAACTTCAACTCATTTGCAGATGATGCTAGTATTATCTGATCAGCTATGCAATTCACAAATCTCAGATCCAAATCCGCTACGGCTTAAATGTCATTGATATTCGAGTTCTATGAATATCGATGACATTTGCGCCGTAGCGGATTTGGATCCGAGATTTGTGAATTGCATAGCAGGTCATCACATCCTGCGCTTGTCTGTTTTAACACAACAATAAGCTCACTACCTGAGTCCTTGTGTGAACGTTTGTGCTTTTAGTATAACTTTTAAATACATTGCCTCTCGCAAATATTCATGAATGAATCGTAGCTACGGAACCGAACGAAAGGACCTGTATTGCACCCGTGTATTCCGTACTTTTCATTTTATCGTTGTGATATTGCTATGCTGCGTTTTTGCTACGTCTACATTTGCATGTAGAAGTTGCAAAAACGCAGCGTATGAAATTTTCTATCGCCTTACCTATTACTTAGATAAAGTTGGATTTCAATGTATAGGTACTTCATACTCACACTCTCATATCACACTTTGTATGTATATTGTGTTGTGTGTTAGTATATTGACTAATATTTATTTGGTCAATATACCAAATAAACAAAGAACATTTTTAAAGTATTCTGATACCCAGACGTGCATGGAATCTGCAGAAAGCCTAAAAAGGTATGCGTGAGATCAGTCATCTCTGACTACCCGGTTAGGGATACAGCATGAAAATAGTTTGTTTAATTTCGTCGATAACCGAAAAACTCGAGAACGCTTGTACCTATATTCGTAACTTTCAAAAGAAAGTTCTAAAATATAAACAAAATGCTGTGTAAAGTCAACCCGTATAAGATTAATAAAAGTTAGAAGTACCTATTACATAATTTACGACAACACAATGAAATTAATAAAATCTTAGATACTATTTAAATACTACAGTATTTAAAGTAGTAAAATATTAAATATAGGTATATATATTATATTATATAGTAGTGAAGCGCTCGTGGCTCCGCGGTCTCAGTGTTCGGTAAACGATCACTGAGGTACGCAACTTTCACTATGGCTGGTCGTCGGATGGGTGACCACTTTGTGGCATTTACATTTGCGAGCGTTTCCGTGCTTCGGAAGGCACGTTAAGCCGTTGGTCCCGGTTGCCAGTAAAATGGCAGTCGTTAAGCCTGGTTGAAGGCCTTATAGGCGGCTTAAAAATTTCAACAGCCGGTAGCCACAACCTGCGTCTGTCTATTTCAACACGGCAATGGGCTCACCACCTATTACGTGGGACAGGAATCCACACGGTGAAAAGTGGGCATATAATATGCCTCTGCCACCCCTTCGGGGATAAGGTGTGATGGATATTTTTTTTTTATATAGTAGTTAGTAAAAAAAAATATAAGATCTAAAAAAAAAAATTAGATGCCACAGATAGCACTAATATAAATTTATGACATCATTTTGTGCTGTGCCACAAGTCACAACAGAAGGCAACTCTAGCTAGTGTTTGCACATGATTATCCTATAAACAAACAAGAGATTTAAAAATACGTGGGTCAGGAATAAACTTGGTGAATAGTGGGCATATAATATGCCTCTGCCACCCCTTTCGGGGATAAGGTATAAAAATAAATCAACGAATGTATTGTAAAACACAATCTCGAAAACTATATTAAGGAAGTTTTTTTTCTATTTGAGTAGGTTTTTGAATATAGGTAGTTAGCCGGAGAGGGGGCGGGAGTTATTCATTTACAACCATGTATAGGTGAGTTAGAGTGAGTTACAGATATTACTATCTGTATCTTGTAACAGGTATACCCTATAATAAGCTGTATAACAACAACAAATACATTAATAAAAAAAATGAAGCCCTGCATTTTTAAAAACAGTTTGACATTTTAACACTAACAAAACAATAGCAGATATAAATTAGCAAATGATCTTAACACTCTAAACAATTTTTAACAATATACCTAATAGCTTAAATTCGGTTTACAACCAAAATCCGCAATAAAATACATTCATCTCTATAACACCACAGATAGTCACACGTGACAATATAATAGAATATAGGCCATTCCTCAACGTCTACCATTAAAGCCTGCCGTCTACGTGGATTTATTAATGCTATTTGTACTTAGCTCCACATTCATCAGTATCTAGGTCTTCCAGTTCGCGATTGCCACTCGAGAACCTTGCTACCACTTCTCCCGGTCAGCTATCAGCAATATTAAATACCCACTGCAACTTATAGCCAGTTCCAAGTATGATTTCATTCTTGAGGTTTTCCGATAGACCACCGAGGCAAAGAAATACCAAACTTGGTCTCTAGTCCAGTGAGGACTGGTAGGGCGACGTGGTACCCGCCTAAGTGCTGTGGTTTCGCCATTGAGTGTTCCACAGCAGTAGCTACCTGTTGCTCCGACCCGGTTGGTCTTCTGTAAATAATGAATTATCGAGGTTTAATTGACCTATTACGTATTAGATAGTAACTCTGACTGATAAACCACTGCCATCAAGAATATTAATTATCAACTCAGCAGAACCTACATAGATAATTTGGAAACTGTGCAAAATATTCAAAGCATTCAAGTCTCATCAATAACATTCATCTGACATCGTCTGTATACCCAAGAGCACGCTTGTATTTGCTTATTCTCCAGATTATACTTGTAAAGTCCATTTCACGAAAGAAGTCCCGCGGACAATTGTGGAACTAAATTTGACAGATGGGGAGATCGGCCATGTTGTCGTTTGTCGATGTCATCAAGGTGCGTTTGTTGTGGTAGATATTTTGTGAGTTTATTATTGGATTAGTGCGTTATAAGGTTTATTTACGATGCCAAAAGTTGTAAAAAGTGCAGGTCGAGAAATCATATTAAAGGTGAAGGAGTTCTGTGAAGCGGAACACAAGAATCGCGGTGTTTTAATACCAATGAACAATGTTCGCAAAAGAGTCGCCGCCATGACAGGTAAATTTTGCCATATACAGATTTTTCCCGATTGATTTACAGATTGGAATTAAGTTTTTTTTTAATGCACGATTTTTATTAGGGAAATTTTAAAAGGAATTAACACAACACAACAAAAATTTTAAAAGTTATATTCAACAGTAATGTAATTAAATACGAACATAATCATTGTTTGAATTTTGTGTGTCAGAGAAAACTGTAACGAGAGTTTCAAAAGAAGGCGCAACAGCGGCGAGTATTTCTAAAGTTATCCTCACCCCAGGGAAGAGTCGCCCGCATCCCAAAAGGTTCGACCTGGATGGATTTGATTTGTGCGCATAAAAATCACAGTTTTTATGTTGTGAAGAAGGAATTACCTACATTGGCTAAATTACGTGCAGCTTTGAGAGAAGACATAAATTATCAAGGAAGCATCACAACATTGCACCGTATATTGCATAGTATCGGTTTCAAGCATAAGCGATGCCAATCGAAACGTAAATTACTAATGGAACGTTATGATATTACTGCATGGCGTTCAAGATATTTGGAGAGAATCCAATGAAATCGCAATGTGGAGAAAAAACCTGTAGTATATTTAGACGAGACCTATATACACACAACACTTATCATGCCAAAAGCTGCTGGCAAAGTGAGGAGGAGCCTGGAATGTTCGTGTCAGAGTCATCAGGGAGTCGCTGGATAATTGCTCATGCGGGAACTGAAAATGGTTTTGTTAATGGTGCATTGTTAATGTTCAAATCCCAATCCAAATCCTCAGATTACCACGATGACATGAACTCAACAAATTTTTTGAAATGGATGTGTGAAAAATTCATTCGTAACCTACCTGAAAGGTCACTTGTGGTAATGGACAACGCTCCGTATCACTGCACTCAAATAAATAAAGCACCTACAATGTCAAGTATTAAACGTGACATGTGGGAATGGCTGCGAGAAAAGGGAGTATATTTTGAAGATACTTGGACAAAAGCTGTATTATTTGAATTAATTAAACAAAACAAAGGTGCACCTACATATGCCGTGGATGCATTATTAAAATCTCACAATCATGAATTGCTAAGATTGCCGCCTTACCATTGTGATCTCAATCCGATCGAAAAAAAGTGGAGCCTTGTAAAGAGACGGGTAGCGGATAAAAACGTGGGCCAAGATCCAAAAGAAATTGTACGCCTAACAGAAGAGGCTTTTGAGACTGTTACAGCGGAAGATTGGGCAGTTCAATGTAAACATGTACAGCATTTGGAGGAAGAATAATTAAAAAATAATGGTCTTATGGATAAAGAAATGGATCGATTTACTATATCCACGGCTAGTGATAGTGAAACAGAATCTGATTCTGTTTCTATTCACTCTTCTTATAGTATGACGGATCATAATTATTCAATAAAACTTTGAATAAAAGCTTTAAATGTTATTTTATTTTTCTAATTTAAAGTTGGTCGAACATCTCCATTTTATATTTAAAAAATTACAGGAAGATTTATTTTTCACTAACCTGACCCTTGCAGTATGGACATCAAATAGGTACCTATATTAAAAATACATTCTATTAAAAACATTTTTTTTCTTATATAACTATTCGAGTACCTAGTTAATAAAATGAAAGTAAATGAACTATAAATTATTTCCCCTGATTTCCCCATATTTAACCGTGGCAACATTATGTCGCGCGAATACAGCGCTGCGTCTGCAGGACTTCTTTCGTGAAATGGACTCTAAGTTCCATCAACGCCGTCTTAATTATTTCCGAAGAAAATTGATCTCCTGCTTTTTTCAGTTAATGATGTTAGATTGTGAAATTTACTTCTACACAAGACTGTATTTATCGAAATCCGTCATTGTTCACTACCTATCTTTACACGGTCATCCATTATTTTTGCGTTCGTGAGGTGCGTTTTTTTTTAATTTTGACACTAAAGATATGATGCAAAAAAACGATTCACAGTAAATACTTACCTACCTCCAAAATCTACAAAGAACAGCCGTTGTAAGACTTCATAAGTGATAAGCGTTACACCGAACTGTGGTGACGTACGGAAAACTCGTGCTGGAAATATACAACAAAATGCTGAAACACAATTTGAAAATAAAAACGAAATCGGTCATGTGCAAGTTGGACTTTCCACAGAGGGTTCCTTCTTTTTTTGCGACAAAACCTACAAGTTTGATTTTTTCATAGCTTTAAGAGACCGTTGACGTTGCTAAGTATATAGTTTTAATTTAAATTCGATATCTTGTTCCCGAGATAAAGGGGCTCCACACATGGATAGACATAGCGATCGTTTACGGGTATCGTATGTTTTTTTTCTTTTCTTTTTTTTTCTTCATTTAAGTGGCGCTAACGAAGTTGCGCGGGTCAGCTAGTATTAGTGTAGATGTAAAGAGTCTCTAGTAGAGAGCGCGCGAGTGACATTGAATCCTTGCTCTGTGACTTGGACCTTTGCAACTACAAAAGATCTGGAGTATCTAGTTACATGCAATATATCTACTTTGGTACCCAAAGACCGCTTGTACTCAATAAATTTTAGCAGTCCATGGAAGTCCACTACTGGATGTAGATCTTTCCCAATTTTCGCCACACAACAAAAATTAGGTTACAATATGTTAAAAAACTGAGGTGTAAGTAATAACAGTCCAATTAGTACTAATATCTTACCAAGACCACCTTTAAAAAAAGCCTTAGGTCCCTCTTCGACGAATATTTTTTTTGTAGTATCTATCATGCCTTTGTATCTTGTTTGGCCTGGTCGTGGTTTTACCTGAAAATCGATGTAGTAAATAACAGCTATAAAATTAAGATAAAAGATCATAAAGAGGTAGGTAAGAGAACAATCTGCGGGCCATCGAACGATACTTTCGTGCTTCACTGAATTTAATCTTAAGTACACTTCAAATTTTAAGTTCATTTTAAATTTTCATCATAACTATTAAATCAGATGCTTAACTGAATCAACCGCTTTAAAAAATATTAATTGAGATTTAACCCATACGAGTGAAGTCAAACTTCATCTATTGGCTATGAGAAAGAAAATGTGTGCTCGCATCTCTCTCGCTTGTCCCTACAGTAATATACGATACGTAACTCTCTCTTTCTATCTCACTAACCTATATCTTTCTCTCAACTTTCGTCACGCATTCACCAGCATGCCATGCTCACCAAGTCAAGCATGCTTATTGAGGTTTTATTTTAAAAACATTGATGGAGAATGAGAGTTTAATTAAATTTGATAGAAATGGTTCCTATGTACTTTTCATTTTTAAGTTTTACTTCAATGTCAAAAAACCTTTTACCTTCAATGGTTTTGGGTTGTGTTATTATGGCTAGATGATGTGTAAGGATGTTGTGAGTTGTTTTGTACTTATTATCCATCTATCATCTATCACCATCAACATATATAACTAAACCATCAATCACCTGCTGCCTAGTCTTGATGACATCGACGGGAGTAGCAAAAAATGCACCAGGTACACCTGAAATGGTTCCAGCCGCGAACAATGTACCTGGATGATTATAGCCAGTTTCATTAGCAAGCCATTTCTGGAACAAATTTACACGAAACTATATTAACATAACAATTTCAACAGCAGGCAGCCAGTGTGTCGAACATTGCAAAAGGGTCGGTAACGCGAGTGGAACAACTCTGGTATTGCATAGGTTTTAGATGGTCACCACTCACAGTCAGTACAGTGATATGCTTGTCACCTTTGAAGTAGAAAGCGCAAGCCATACTGCCAGCTAGAGTTGGGTCAGTATAGTATAACTTCTCATCATCCATACTTCGGTCCAGGCTGCAAGCTATATACACAAGCGATGAGTACGAAATATCTGACGATAGCAGCTAGAAGCCAGCGAACGAGCTAGGCGAATATCGTTTCCATCTCTTTCATATTTCAATTCATCGCAAATGCGAACGACGCTACATGTCGCCTAGTGTAAGTTATTGCGAGTATCATTATTAAATTTTATAACTGACTCACGCATGAGCGCATTACCGTGAGTTTGTATAAAGCCGAGACGAGTTCTCGAGGTTGATATTAGTTGGCGCTATCTCGTTTCCATATTCGTTTTAATGCACTCACCCTGAGCTTTGCCAAAAATTCGCCCTAGGCACTTGTTCGCTCGCCCGTCTTTGATATGATTCCACAAAGACACAGGTAGTTTGTTTCGTCCTCAAGCTAGCGAGCGGTTTGGTCTGCCCTTAAAATGAGCGTTGACGTTGTTGTGGCTGAAGATATCAGGCGAAATTTGTACAGTACCTAAGTTCGGTAATAGTTCGAATCATTATACATACCTTGGTCAGAGTATAAGCCGGGAAGTAAATAGCACTGAAGACAACGTCCCGTATTATACAAGCCATAGAGCCCTTGTACAAACCTCTTAAACCTAAGTCCTTGATAATGGACCAGGTACTGACTTTTTTCCCTTGCGAAACTTCACCGGCTACTTGCAGTCGGATTTTAACGATTTCTAAAGGATTCGTAAAAATAACTTGACTAGCTCCAGCCTGAAAAACAGTGCCTTTTAGTATGTAAATTACCCTGTATTCATACGCCGTTATCCAGAAGGCATATGCAGAGGAACTCAAACGTCACGAGTTTGATAATATGGTACTATCTGAGCCTAAATAAACAATGTTCATACCTATTTCCTAAACGGTTCTCTTAGTGGTAGAATATAAAAAACCGTTTCTTAATAGAAACGGACGTTAAACGTACGGTAGGACTACCCCGTCAGATGGACTGACGACCTGGAAACAGTCGCAGGAGGGACTGGATGCGGAAGATGCAGAATCGTGTGTTGTGGCGTATATTGGAAGAGGCCTACGTCCAGAATTGGACTACTATATGCTGATTTCATTGATTTTTTAGTTAGCGCTAACATTAAAAAGGAAGCTCACCTTACAGAATTCAAATCCCTAGCGATAAGGATTTCGACTGGGCGTTGATAGATGAGTGAGTAAGTCATCCAGAAATTTTATTAATAAGCAGATTTGAAGTCCTCGTAGCCTAATCCGCCTCTTTCAGTATTCACTAAACGATTACAATGTAAGTGGTGTAGGTATGCTTTGAAGATGGATAAACGTTTACGCGAGGGCTTTTGCAGTTTATAAATGCACGAAAACCAATTTGGCTGCCAGTAATATGGTACGGTAGTGGTTAAACTAAGTTGGACGCCTTATGGATGGCTTAGAACTTCGAACAGAAAGTTCCTCGCATGTAGGATCAAATACTCTATGTTTATATTTTAATTTTCCTTCTAGTCTACCAAAACTTAATACACTTATATCCTAGCACTTAACTTCTTTTATTTGCTTTTTTATTGGTCGCATCCTCTCGTTTGAGATAGAGGATTATTACATTCAATTCGTTCGCAAACATCAAGGTATACATAATTATAACAAGATTAGAAACGCTAAAATACTTACACAACACCCCGCAAACGTGTCAGCTTTTACAGATATATTGCCACTCTTGTCGGCTAACTTGTCGCGTACAAAGTCCTTTACCTGGCAACACAGAATTGAGAAATATAGGTTGTATAAATAATCGTGACGTAAGTTATAGTTTGACCACGACTGCCGTACCGCTCACTGCGTACAATTTTACGCGGTACTCGTACCTTTAGCAGTCGTTGTCAAACTATAATTTGAAGAGTTGTACAGACAAGACTACTTAGAGATAAAATAATTCCAGTCCAGAAGGTTCTATCCATTTGTATACACGATAAAGTGTGTGAATATCGTTTTGGTTATAAACAGTAAATTTCTGTACAATCAAAATATATCTAAGCACTGTTACTAACTGTAAAAAGAACCTTAATCCTTCTTACTAACAGGTAGGTATTCGTTGACTTTTTTTTCTCCATATTTGTTTAATAATTTTACTAAACGGTTGATTGTTTCTATGTAATGATGGGGTTCGAAGAAAAAAATGAATAACTAAAAATGTTTTTGTTTTACTTTTACTTGACTACTACTAACCGATAACATAACAGCTTTCTCTGGTGCCACACCAAGCACCTGTACTATCAATCCTTTGTACAATCCCAAAATGCCTTCGGCTCGAACGACTTTCTTGAAGCAATCCCACAGATTTTCATAGATCACTTCCGTGGTATTTGCTATCAGGCGTTGATTCTGCACACGGGTCTTGACTAAGTCGATTGGGTACACCATTGCAGCTCCGGCAGCTAAAATGTACGTATCTCTGAGTCGAGTAGACTGTTTCTAGTGCTGGATTTACAAAGCGGTATAGACTGTGACCTAGGAGCGGCTGTTGCCTAAAGGGTGGCTGATTTCACATTGAATGAACCTTTTCGTAGTGGTATATCCAGCAGCTACTAGGGAAGGTTCCTTCTTCACGCGTTTTATCCCCTTATAGCATATTTAATAATTATACGCGAACATGCCTAGTATCTATGGTGAATGGTAGATTTTCAATTGTCTGAAGAGTGCAGGAACAAAAAACCAATTTATGAAGTTCTTACATCGGGTGTTAAGCCGTCCGATAAGTTCTCCGGAGCTTAAGCCGATATAACCTGCAAATTGGTGATCCTGCAGACTAAGATCTTCGACTCCATATGTTACGACGGCAGATGTTACGACAATGTCAAAACAACTTTGTCATGGCATGCGATCGACGTAGGTCTCGGGTACCGGAGCATGGATGCCATCGGGATTTAACGCTAGGATGAGAAGCTATACAGTTCTTACCGCCAGCCAAACCCCCAAGAGTAAATCTGTATAGATTTTCTAATATTACAATACGTACACTCCGCTCTTCTGGAGACTGCAACAACAAAAGTGTTACTTTACAAACAAATACAGCCTTTGCTGTAAATTTCTGCAAATACGTACAATAGAATTATAAGTGAACTACCGGTTGGCAAGTACTTAACATGGGAAGTTAGCCAAAGTAAAACCTGATTGAATCTAAATTCCCCACTTTGTTAGGTTGGAACCTCGAGACTGTGTCTTAGAGGCAAACGGACCTTCTCTATGGAACGTTCTAGATGATATGAAAATATACAAAGCACGTCAACACTATGACTACCTCGTTGGAAGAGAGGTTATGCCACTGATCCTACCGATCGATACCGATAATATGAAAAGTTACTTACAGAGACTGCTTTGATTTTAGCAAGACATTTTGTAATCTTCTTGCAGTACCGTTCTGGAGTGATCGACATAAGATCTGAATACAAAATTGAACTGGAAACAAAAATAAACCCTGAAAATACTGCGTCAAAAGCTCCTTACAAAGTACGTTTTTATAGTTCGACAAAGTAGCTCGACTTGACGCTTTCCATCGTCAATGAGCGGTCACTTGGGGACTACGGTTTGGGCTGTTTGTCGTTTTATCAGAGGCAGACCCAAGATGGAAACGGAATATGTTCCTCCGCGTGCCTATCTATAGAGAAATACGTACATACATAAATACATTTTCTGGTGTTTTGGTCATTACTGTAGATCCTGGTTTACAGGAGTCACAGTAATGGGAATGCGCGTGGGATTAGTCCCAATAAAAAAATTATTACACCTGTTTCCCATCGGGCTAGGAAGAGACTATGGTTTTCCACCTGCTACGATCCCGACATACCACTTTCACTCCTTTACTTTCATGAGTGTTTTCATACACGCTCGCCGGTTAAGGTTAAGTTACTCTTGACCTGGCCTTTTTCCAAAAGGTCTTCGATTTTATTGATGATTGTACGCCGAGGTCGACCCCTACCAGTTTGCCCATTCACTCTTGCCACTCTATAGAGAAAGAAGAAATTAATTTAGGAAGAAATTCCCAATTAACAGGCAGGGGTAATAAGGTTGGCGATTGGGACTGATCAGGATGAGGTATACATTCATAAATGAACACTGAGTGTGGTTTCTAAGTGCCATAAGGGTTCAACATGAAATAAAAAGCCTTGGTATAAAGTGTGGTTCCATTTTTCTTTTGACATAATATCGCTCAGTAGGATTTTGAAGCGAATATGTTGAAAAACCAATCATATCAACCTAAAGTTAGACTGCCATGGTGGCGTAAGTCGTAGTGTATGTAACGCTAGATCTAAGCGCGAAAGTCGCTTTCGCGCTTAGATCTAGCGTTCGATTCCCGAATCGGAATAAATATATGTGTGATCCACAAATATTAATTTCGGAATTTCTTAGGATTCAATGTAACCCAAGATACTACTAATCCCATTGAGTACATCCATTTATGCTGAAATATACTACTTAGCCCTTAGCTACTAATCTACCAATTCGACTTACATTATTTTTACATACACACATTTTTGATATTCTCACCCATTAGTAGTTCGCAACTTATTACACAAAGCGAATAAAATATCAATCTCAAGCGGAGTGATCTGAGACTTCATTTGACCATAATGCATCAATTGCTCCTTCGTCACTTCTTGTGTCCGAGAACCGTTGGTGGCGTTCAGGAAGACGCGCTTGATCAGTTCCATATTGTTTAGAAGGGAACTAAAGGCCATATAATAAGGGAAACTGATCTTCTGTTTCCCTGACAAGAAGTCAGGCATCTAGAAAAATGGTAAATGTGTAACGTTTATTGAAGTGGCTCTAGTCCCCGTAGCTTAAGGATCTGAGTGAGTAATGTGAGTTATTTCGAGTATATATAACTCACGCGTGAGTCACGGGTTGACTCACGCGTGAACGTCGGGAAATATAAGGTAGACTTTGAACCTATTAATATACGTTGCAAATAAGATCCGAAATATCATAAATGTGAGTGACAATCGCGAAAGTTTAAAAACATTAATTCACTCGTGAGTTACTATAGATTTGTATGGAGTCGATACGGGTTCCCGAGTTTAATACAAGTTGGCTCTGTCTGGTTTCCGTACACATTCGCGTTATCACTTACCGTTTGAGAGCTTTACCAAAAACTCACTCTAGGCACTCTGTAAAGGATCACTGCGTTAAGCATATTACACTTCGGTCAGTTCCCGTTTGCCATTTTTGATTACGGATGATGTCGCGTTTAGGCACGTAAGCCGTTGGTGCCGGGTGGTAATAGCTCGCCTTCAACTTGGCTTAACGAGTACCAACCCGTTAAGCCAAGTTGAGAAATTTCATTAGCTGGTAACCACAAACTGCCCCTGTCCATATCAATACAGCAATAGGGTAAACAGGAAGATTATAATAGCTCTGGTATTACCTACAATGCAAACGTCCATAAACTTGAATGACCACACTCAATCGAACCATTCTTCATCTTACTTTAGTAGAACTTGCATCAGTATCCTCTCACTTCGGTCAGCAGGTCCACCAATTTGCATATGAGGTGGTCATAATAGTCCATATAAACCCAACATATCAGTGGTATTTAACTTACATTAATAACTTTCGTTTCCAAGTCTTTTGTCAGTAAATGTTTTTTTACCGATATTGTAATCTTCCTGAAATCTTCTATACTTATATAACCAGTTTCATTTGTATCACACATTTTAAACGCTTCCATCCAATACTCCGCATGGAAATCGTGAAGGAATTGACTGAACTCCTGGTACGTTAGTTGTCGGTTCTTTTTGCGGAAGTATAAACGAATGAAAGGGCTGTCCATATTGAATGGGAAAGACTGGTACAAAGCAGTTTTTTTCATAACCTCTTCGAATGCTTCTGAAAATTTTCAACTCCATCTTCTTCGAGTAACTTATTTACCTATTAGTAATAATATCTTACTCTTTATCTTAGTATATTCTCAGATACTTCTAAACCCCAACTGGAACTTGGAATCCACTTTCATTTGGTTACTTGGAACAGCTATTGTTTGGTTTTTGGAATCGTTGCTGCTTGTCGTGACTATCCCAACCCTGCATAGTTGCCTCGTTCGTTCAGATGCACCACTAGCAAGTTAGGTGGCTTGGGCCTAAGCAATCTTGGTTGTTACATAAGAAGATTGCCAAATAGAATATACCAATTCGCTGCTTCATCAGGAGCAGCGAATTGGTGAATTGCTTTTGTAAGATTACGTGTTGGATTGAAAACGTTGGGTCTGGGTCTAGCTTCAGTCATTTCTGTTATCAAGGAGTAAAAATTTGTAACAAACGTTCACCGAAAGTGACAAATCCCTTGCCATCTCTATCAAAGAGTTGAAACGCGGTCTTGTATAGTGCATCAGGCAAACATAGCAGCTCTTCAAAAGCTTGGAATTCGGAGAAAGATATGAACCCATTTTTATCAGTGTCCACGATGCCTGCTATCAAGTTAACCGATTCCTTGTTGTAGTCCTCTGGAAAATAAAATAGAAGTGTCTGTTTCACTTAAAGCTTAAGAAAGCATTATTATACGGCACTTTCCTTCATCATTTTTTTTCCATCAGTCGGTTTGTTCCAGTTAACTCCAGAAACGGCTGGACCAATTTTAACAGGACTTTCACTGGCAGATAACTGATGTTATAAGGAGTAACTTAGGCTAGATAGCGAACATTCGCTAGTCTAAATAGATAAACAAAATTGAAGTCTAAAACTGGAGTCTACCTTCGCCGAATAATCCTAGAAACTTGCGAACAAAATCGTCATTAGAAATGTGTTTTTCTCCGTTCTTCTCAATGGTGGCATACTTCAGGAATATCTCCCGTAACTTGTTTGTGTCAGCCCTTTTTACCGAACCCTGGTACTCTTTCTGCAAAAATGAATGTAGGTATTTACTAATGTGTATCGGTTAATGCTCCCTATATCATCACTTCTGCGTATTTAGCAAAAAATACATACCTAGCCTATTCGTGTTGTCTGATACAACCACTTGTCTAATTACTTGACTGGGCTACAGCTGTAGGTAGATGTAGGTACTTAACTAGTGTCTTTAGTTCTTGACTCAGTAAATTAAAGGCAGAACTGAATGCTGCTGTTGATCTTTGATCATTTTCATCAACTTTCAGGTTGCATTCAAACCCTACATTTCGAAGCCCAGGTTCGCAGTAATTGTATTTATTTCTGTATTGTTGGAAGCGACTTCATCACTATTTGGGACTTATTCGGGCAATGGATCTTATATAAAAGTGTTCACAGACCTCACAGGCAAATCACATACGAGTAAGTACCAACCGTTTAAGTTAGTTCCACTTTATCATTCTCTGGACGAGGTTTTACAATCAATGATAGGTATTACCTAATGTAAAAAAGGTGTTCATAGTACCTACCATAGCGGGAATTTCTTAGCCTGAGAAGCATTTCCAAATGGTTCTTCCGTTTTTGTTATGTATATTGTTATAGTTATTAGGCCTATTAGGTACCTATTCATGGCTTATTTACACTTGAAATTTTTAGTAACAACAATATCATAGTTCAATTGAAAACATTACTGTGAAATTTTGAAAATTTATATGCTTATCCGTGCTTATCCCATTACCCAAACCTCCACTCGCGAATGACATTAATCATAGAGGAAAGACCAATAGTCAAAAATGATGGATAATATATTTCTATAATTTCGGACTTCAGTTAGTTTTACTGTGTAAATCTATTATCCAGTAGAATCCATACCTAATGTCGAAGTATAGGATACTCTTAAGCTCAGCTGCTTGGTCTAATTAAAATCACAATTGGAAAATACCTGCTACAGAACTTGATATGTACCTACCTACTTATTCGCTTCCTTTGGTTTACGATAACACTACACCGAGATGTTTTTACTGGATTTTAAAGAACGTAGTCCTTATCATTGATTGTAGTAGGTACCTAATTTCATTGATAGGTAGGTATTATTTTATCAGATTTTTTGTCATACGGCAAACAAAGTTCTTCAGGGACCCCGAAATTTTAATATTGCTCTTCAATTGTTACGTCCGTTCTCTTCTTGAATACTGCTGTCAGGTCTGAAGCCCTTCGTATGCAGTACCTACATATCAACCGAATAGAGAGATTGCAAAAACAATTTCTTTACCACTTGTCATATGCAAACAATCTTTGCCGCATTCTCACGTCATATGATTCCAGACTGGAGCATTTAAAATGCTTACACTTGAGCATAGCCGGAGCGTTGCTGATATTGTGTATCTACATAAAATTGTAAGCGGGAAGATTGATAATTCTAGCTTGCTTGCAAGATTTGATATAACAGTGTCACGCTCCGGTAGTCGCCTCCATAATAGGAAAACTTTTAGTCTGCCTATCTGTCACACTAATTATGGTCAACACTCGCCATTGTATCGCATGTCTTTATTTAACAAAAATTGTCATGATGTAGATATTTTCAGTGCTACTCCGGCTGTCATAAAAAGCTACATGAATAACATTCAAACCGTCCATTGAAACATAACTGCAAAATATATTCTAATGTACTACAGTACTGTATTTTTCTGTTGGTATTTATATAGTGTAATTTAGAATGTGCAGTGTATTTTCTTCTGAATTGTCTTAGTTGCATGCAGTGTTCACATCTAGGACTTACATTGTCATTTGTGTCAAATTGTATATTTAATGTTTTCAAGCTTTGTATAGTCCAGTTTTGTGAACCATTAAAAAAAAATATTTCTTGGACTGGGGTCGAACATGAAAGCTGCTATTTTTATACTAGGTACTTAGGTGGCAGACAAGCGTACGGCCAACCTGATGAAAAGTGGTCATCGCAGCCTATAAAAGTTTGCAGCACAAAAGGTTGACCTGTTGACCGAAAAACCTAAGACCCCTTTTCCACACACGGACGTACTGCCTTACAGTTTTCGAGTAGCAGACTCCACTCGTTCGGTCAGATTCAGTCGTCGGTTCTTTTATAGATAGGTATAGATATGACCAGCCCATTGTCAATTTTCTCTAAGAGCTATGTAAACCACTATAGTTCTCTGACGCAATCTTGTTTCGATTTTCCAAGACTCCTAGCATTTCCAAATCCATACCTCGTTGCGCAACTTTGAGGGAAGCAACTTTAAGAGCAGAATCTCGTCGCTATTAAAGGATAGGTCTGAGAGAACGTTTCTCAGGAAGAACAACGTACAATAATCGTAAATAATAATTCAAATAAATATTTTATTCATTTTATTGTATAACACAAATGTACATTATCAATAAAAATAGTGACATCGGTTCTATATCACTTCTCAATAAATATAAATCACTTTTTACCTTACAATGTTGTTTTACAACATGTTACCTCTTACTATTTCGTAATAACAAAATTGTGCTTATTAAGTAGGTCCAACGGCCTTTTGGCATTTCAAAGCTGCTGTGTGCACTTTTCTTTAGATACTGCTCCAGTAAACTCTAATCTAAGCAAAAGTGCATACAACAGCTTTTCTTTAGATTTCAGGTTAATGTACAGATATAAACTTTGATTTCGTAATGTTATTCACATTACAATATACGTTCGGTCTCAATAACCTATATATCTTTTACAATTGTCTACAATAATGTCAAAATAGTTATATCGGTACCCATCGACGAAAATTTCGGTTACAATAACCAATGATAGATGGAAATATTTACCTACGACATTGACTGTCACAAAAGTTAAAATTCAACTGTTTATCTGTGATAGCGATCTATCGATAGAGTATTGAAACCGGCCATTAGTTGAAAACTTCACATCACTAAGCGGTTGCCACTGGACACGTACAAACAATATTAGCCACAAAGCAAGGAATTAATGTCACTCGCGCGCTCTTTGCTAGAGACGCCGTATTATTATATTTCAAACAACCAACCGTGTCAGGGAGCTTCACCCTCCATTCATACGTTGACACTAATTAATATATAGATGAATGGCAGGCAACTGACAGGTCGTGTATACGATTTTCGCATACATTTAGAGGTAAGCTGGGCACACGATATTATTATTACCTTGTTCTCTATTAGGCATGAGCGAGAGGGAGCAATATTCCTTGCTTTGTAAAATTAGCTTTAGTTTGCAATACAATATTCCATATTAGGTGGGTCCCAAATTAATACATGGTGACGTCACTGTCACATATCTAATAATATTTTTTATTTGTCTTAAGAGAACTATAAATGTATACCTATTGCACGCCTCATAAGCGAAGCGTTGAGGTGGGTACTACAGCTGTCACTTCGCGCAAAACATCTGATTTTTCAAACTTAAAATGTCTCTATTTATCATATATTGCACTTGTAAACTAATATATACACACACATATCAAGAAAAACACTAGTTTTAACACTCATGATATTTTGCATGCCATTTTTGTCATTAAAACTAGTTAAAAAAACTGTTTAAAAAAGTTTTGTCTTGGACGTCCGTGTGTCTGTATGTGCGTATGTTAACACGATAACGACCGAAATACTTTACTAATCGAGTCTTTTTTTTTCTCTTACGTATATAGTATAATTAGGAATAGAATTTTCACGGTCTGATTCGATGTGGTTTAATTGTTACTATCTTTTTTTCAATATTTTCGAATATGATCATATACTAGCGTCATCTATGGTAAGAGTTGTGTACTGTCTAATACACATTCTCGTAAAGTTGTTACCAATTGCGAATATAGATGTCGCTGTGCACAACTCTTGGTACTGGTACAATAAAAAGGAACGACTTTAGTTTTAATTTTTAATATTTAACTAGTTGTTTTTTAAAATATAGAAGCGTGTGAGGCGTGCACTTTTAGATATTCCAAACTTTTTGTATGTATATTGTAGGGTGAGTTCAATTAGTTTTGTTAGGAAATGTAAAAGCTTATGTAGAAATGTAAGTTATACAAAAGATTTTTTTAGAGCGGATTAGTAGTTTCTGAGATTAGTACATACAACAAAACAAACTCCTCAACTTTTTAATATTAGTATAGACATTAGGAAAATTCAACAAGAAAATATTTCAAAATCTCGAGACTGAATTTGAGGGTAGATCAATTTAATTATGAAAGTTTGAAATAATAAGGTATTTGGCGTATTACATTTAGAAAGGCGTGTTAGCAAACAGTTAGCATTAAAATATAAATGTGTGGACATATTGTATATGTTTTTATACTTTTAATTGTATTTTTTACCATTAATTTTTCATTAACGTTATATATATTTATGTAAAAGAAAATATATAATCTACACGTAGATATAAAGTTTGATTAATATTTAAAAGCTCAGAAGATATGGATAGTTATCATTAGTTCTAATTCGTTATAGAATATTTTTGAAGTTAAAACATCTTTTGGCGCACCGCACACAGATTTTTCCGTAGTTAGGCTGATCCGTTACGCTCTGAGGTGAAACGCTCAATCGGGTGAACTCGGGAACAACGAGTGTGAACACCGATATGAAGTGGAAGGATTAGATACCGATTATGACCGTTGACCTTTTGCTAAATGTACAAAACCGCCCAGGTCAAAATAGGTATTTAGGTCAAAAAAGGTATTTAGGTCAAAATCGACAATAAACTACTTTATCAATAAGACAATAAGTAGTAAAATTTACCAATGTTGTATAAAAACGACCACATTATTTTTTTAATTCAACATATCAGAAACAGGTGGTTTTAAATAATAAAAAATAAACTCGTCACAAAAGATAATAATATATTTATAAAATTAATAACTTATAAATTAAACTAAAAAAAATTAAATAGTAATCTTAAAATTAACGTTCATAGTTGTTATGTCTGTAACACAAAAAAATGTCAACAAAAAGAAAAAAAATGACCAAGGTCAAAAATGCTGAAAGATGAAGGTTAGATATACAATTTTTGTCTTTATACAAATATAATATTGCAAATTCTTGCGGACATACAATCATTCAATCATTAATTTACAATCTCGTAGTAGATCACTGTTCAAACAGTTTTAAAAAACTAATAATAATATTCCACAGTTTTCGACGAGTTGCCGAGAGTAACTGTACATGTAAATAATAGATATTGGACTTTCATTCTCAAGCTTAAAAGCCTTTTAAAGAAGATATTCGTGCCGCTTCATTTATTGAACGAGTTACGTAAGATATTTTTTTATGAGAGAAAAGATTGACGTAGAATATCTATCTTCACGCTCTACGAAGGGACAGATCGCCATGCTTCGCGATCCATGCATACTTCATGTAGAATATCTAATGTGCGAAAGTAGATGGTACGAGTTAGGGTAGACCGAAACTCACATACAGAGCGAAAATGAGCAGATTCCTAAATATCGAAAAGGTACTCGGATACACAGCCGTGCATTTATGAAACTATTAATAAATCTGCAGAAAGCGAAAGAAGTGTGCAATAATCGCGGAAGCTGGCCATCTGTCTTTTCTGACAGCAATCCCGTTAGGGACACGGCGTGAGTTACATTTTGGCAACTCAAAATCCATGGAACCAATAACTGCGCAAAATATACCTTTACTAGTTCTCTGCTTTGATTAAATCTAGATAGAAGTCTCTACTATTGTAGTCTATATAAACTAATATGTAATGTCTATAAATACTTAGTTGTATAAAACTATACTCGATTTTATATAATTCACAACGCAGAAATATTTTGATAATATATTGCTTTTAAATCAAAATCTGAGCAAATTAAACGTATTATATACATACATACATATTAGATACACTTTATCCAGATAAAATATTCTCAAAATTTCTGACCAAATTTCAATTCACACTTAGGCTTTCAACAAAAACTGGCCAGGAGCTTTCACCAAAAACTGGTCAGGCAAAATGTTACCAGACCAATTTTTGGAGAATGCAATTTCTGTGGAATATCCGATCATTTGCAATAGTTCAACTCAGTCACATCGATAACAAGTATAGAACATTCTAAAACACTCAATCTTCATTCCAATCAGTTCAATTTCAACAACTTATCGTATTTCACTAATATGTGCACTCTGATTTCTAACCTAACAACCTTCGTTATACAAATTTACAATTGAATATATGGCTAAAATTAATATAAAAGTCACAATTTAAATGTATTGTGGTAATCGGGTTGTGTATTTAAAAAAAATATCCGTAATAACTGGCATAAAGCCTTCCCGATTTTATAATTTAGATTTGGTTTAGATTTTCTTTTAAAAAATGGTCGAAGTCTTATTAAAATCAATGACGTTACACCAAAATGTATGATATCATACCAAAATCTATGACGTCATACCAAAATCTATGACTTGACACTAAATTATATGACGTCACACCAAAATCTTTGACGTCACACCAAAATCTACCCCGTCACACATATATAAAATGATAACGATACACAGAAATGTATGACGTTACACAATAATCTATAACGTCATCTACATGGTGTTCATTTGACTGCCTCTGTGGCGGTGGTGCTGTATCCGACTGCTACGCAAGAGATTGTGGGTTAAATTCCCACCCAGGATAAAACTTTGTGTGATGAACACGATGGTTATTAAGTGTCTGGGTGTTATTTATCAATAATATGTATGTATTTAGAAATATATAAGTATGTTTATCAGTTATCTGGTTACCATAGTACAAGCTCTGCTTAGTTTGGAATCAGATGGCGTTGTGTGAGTTGTCCCAACGATGATATTTATTTAATAGATCCGCTATATCTTTAATAGATTCACTATCTTTTTTTTTGTATACCACTGAGGTGGCAGACAAGCATCTGTGACGATTTATTAATTTTAGCCATTTCTAGCTAGATTGCGAGTGCCGCATGACCCCTTACTGCGGCTTGACAGTGGACCAGCGTGGCAGGGAGATACCGAACTTGGTCTCGAGGCCCGTGAGTACGGGGATGGCAACCTGGTACCCGCCGATGTGTTGCGGCTTGGCCGGAGCGTCTTCCACTGGCGTGGCCACGTGGAGTTCGGAGCCGGATGGTCTCCTGACAAGTCGAGGTTTGTTGTTATTTAACCGAGTAACTTAAATAAATAAATATCCTTATCCCCGAAGACCCGGGTGGCAGAGGCATATTATATGCCCACTTTTCACCGTGTGGTGGTGAGCGCATTGCCGTGTTGAATTAGACAGATGCAGGTTGTGACTACCTGCTGTTGAAATTTTTCAAGCCGTCCATAAAGCATTCAACCAGGTTTAACGATTGCCATTTTACTGGCAACCGGGACCAACGGCTTAACGTGCCTTCCGAAGCACGGAAACGCTCGCAAATGTAAATGCCACAAAGTGGTCACCCATCCGAGGACCAGCGATAGTGAAAGTTACGTAACTCAGTGATCGTTTACAGAACACTGAGACCGCGGGGCCACGAGCGCTTGTACGTATATATTCATATTTGGCTTTATAGTAAGTTGCTATACAGATCGCAAATTAAAAACACTACCAGGGGGCCGAGTTTACTATTGACAAGCCGTAGAATAGAACCAGAATCGCTGTTTTTATCTGTCAAAATGTTAGTAGACTATCAAAAATGCAAGTGACTAGCGGTCACTGGCGCGGTACGTGTTAGTAGAATTCTATCGGCCGACCGATAGAAGTCTATTGGAGTACGATTGTAATAGAACTACGATTGTACGAAAAACTATCAAAATTGTATCGGAGGCATTCTATTTAGCGACAATTTCTATTCTTTTCTGACGCGATTGAGTTAGTAAACTTGGCCCCCAGGATTTGGAGCATGGAGCCACTTTTATGCTGCTAGGAGCTGCTTTAAGGTTTTGCTTTTCGGCATTGGGGGGACTATGTTTGTCTCTTATGGTCCCTGAGAAGCAGATGCGTACAGACGGACATCCGTCCATACTTAGCCGTTTTATAAGACTGTTCTAAAATTTAAAAGTTATAAATAATACTCACGTTCCACCGAAGTCTACGAAGAACATTCGCTGTAACACTTCGTAGGTGACGAGGGTCACGCCGAACTGCGGCGACGAGCGGAACACACGCGCTACAATGTACAAAGCGATATTGAATTTGCTGTCTATATATCACTGCTACACTGCTTTAGTCTAATGAAATTTATCACATATACCACAACTCTTTGTTTGTAACAGAAATGATAAATTAGTAAGAAAAAAAAAACAACAAAAAAAAGAAAACAATTTTGAATGTAGTCATAAGTTGTCATGGAAACACTCATCAGCTAACTTCAGGGCGTTTATAAGTTGTCATGGAAACACTCATCAGCTAACTTCAGGGCGTTTATAAGTTGTCATGGAAACATTCATCAGCTAACTTCAGGGCGTTTATAAGTTGTCATGGAAACACTCATCAGCTAACTTCAGGGCGTTTATAAGTTGTCATGGAAACACTTATCAGCTAACTTCATAGTGTAAGTTTTTCGTAATGGTCTGCGCGCGCATCGTAAAAATTTACTCTCATGATTTTTCCCTAACGCGCCAAAAGAAGTAAATTCATACCTCCTTTATTATCGTTCTACGATGGATTTCCGCCGTATAACGCCCGATTTAATTAGTTAAGTATAACTTCATTAACACATACATTTGAACCTGGTAACAAGTTCCTGTGGTAAACGGGAACGGTAAAACTTCACCACGCGGGCTTCAACTAGTGTATCCATATTGTCTTACCTAGCGCTCCCTTCCAGAAAGCTCTCGCGCCTTCCTCCATGTATATTTTCTTGGTGGCGTCTATAACTCCGTTGTACGTCGTTTGTCCTGTTCGGGCGACCACCTGTTAATCATACATACCGTTTTTCATAACAAATTTTATTAAAACTACAGATTAGTCCTAATATGTGACCCTAGGGGGAAGCGCTCGTGGCCCAACTGACTCAGTGTTCTGTAAACGATCAATGCGTTAAGCAACATTCGCTATAGCTGGTTCTTGGATGGGTGACCACTTTGTGGAATTTACATTTGCGAGCGTTTCCGTGCTTCAGAAGGCACGTTAAGCCGTTGGTCCCGGTTGCCAGTAAAATGGCAATCGTTAAGTCTGGTTGAAGGCCTTATGGGCGGCTTGAAAAATTTCAACAGCAGGTCGTCACAGCCTGCGCCTGTCCATTTCAACACGGCAATGGGCTCACCACCTATTACGGCCTAATGACCGCCATTTTCCTGGCACTTGGGACCAACGGCTTAACGTGCCTTCCGAAGCACGGAGCTCGTAACAAACGCCACAAAGCGGTCACCCATCTGAGAACTAGTCATAGCGAAAGTTGATTAACGCAGTGATCGTTTACAGAACACTGAGTTAGCGGAGCTACGAGCGCTTGCTGTTCCAGATCCTACGTACAACGATTCGAGTAAAGTTATTTTCAACATGATTTGAATGAAGACACTTGTTCTTTTCCCGCAAAATTTACTTTTTAAAGGAGTTTTGGCGGGAGAGTGACAAGTGCGGACGCTTGCTGTATATTATTTTCTAAAACTAGTGCATTTATCTTGTTTTATGTGCGGGAGTGGTGGTTTCTTGGACATAAAAGTTGTGTTAACGTGCTATAGTGATAGACAATGATATATATGCAGTGAAATGCTATTTTCTCTCTTGACGCGAAAAGTGCACTGAAAACCTCAGTATAAGAATCATCATTATACTGAGGGCAAGGACAAGGACCTAGGACTGAGGACTCGACACCGACAAAGACTGGACAGGACTATATACTAAGAAAATATAAATACCGAAGACTAGGCTGTATGGACAAAGTTTCCTTTGCCTGCCCAATATGGGCGAAGATTAACAAAAAAAAACTTTTTTAACTGACTTTTAAGGCGAAACCGATAAAGTTGAAAGTAAATTTTGAAGAAATGAACATTTGTGTTTTTATTCAAAATGTGTAGCAAGTTACACCAAGTGCTATCAATCAACAGTAATAGTTATTTTCAAGTCTCCAGCAGCAAAAGCGCACTTTTGCTTCGTGAAATCTCGAAGGAAAAGCGACTCTTGCTGCGAGCGTGAGGCAAAGTAACTTTTTAAATAAATTTGAAATAAGCAATAGTGCGGTCCGAAACTCAAGACTAGCGCTGGCCGTACAATTATGTAATTTCATTATTTTTTTTTATTTTCTGTTTTTTTAAAAGTTACTTGCTTCACTCTCGCAGCAATAGTCTCTTTTTCTTCGAGATTTCAAGAACCAAAAGTGCCCTTTTGCTGCTGGAGAGGTGAAAAATACATTTTAACTTGGTTACCTGTAGGCGAGTCTTGATGACGTCAGCGGGCGTGACGAGGGATGCGGCGGGGATGCCTGCGATGGCACCGGCCGCTAGAAGCGTTAGTGGGTGGTTGTAGCCGTTCTCGTCCGCGAACTTAGCCTGCGAATAATGCACTTCGTCAATTTTTATGAAATGAATAAAGACAGGTTCATGGCGGCGATTGAAGGTCAAGGCAGGGGGTGTCCCTCCCGCAGTTTAGGTATATTCGGGCAGTGCACCGCTCCGAGCGGCTAATGGCAGTGGGCCGCCCCTGCCGCTCGGCTCGCACTACATGAGCGCTCTAAATAAATCAACTAGGTATAAAAACTTCTGAAGGGACAACCTCGCTCGGACTTCGCAGCTCGGTCATAAAACTCTGGCGCGCAAATGGCGGCAATGGGCTCACCACCTATTGCGTGGGACAGGAATACACATGGTGAAAAGTGGGCATACAATATGTATGCCTCTGCCACCCCTTCGGGGATAAGCCGAAAAATAGCTTCACGCTTTATTTTGTTGCTAGGAGCAGTTATTATTAGGACGGCGACAGCAAGTTCTGATTACCTTATAACGGATTAGCAGAGGCATACTATACGCCCACATTATCCGTATGCACTTTAGTCCCACGTAACAGGTGGTTAGCCCATTGGCCATTGAGGATTAGATTTTTAAATATACGTACCTTAACATGAGCATATGCGGGGAAGTAGATGGCACTGAAAGGCACGTCCCTCAGTAAGCACGCCTTAGCGCCTTTGTATAGTCCGAATAGTCCTAAGTCCTTTACGACGGCCCATGCTCGGACTTTCTGCCCGGAAGCTATTTCGCCCGCCACTTGAAGACGGATCTTCACGATTTCTAGGGGATTCGTGAACACTACTTGTGAACCACCGGCCTAAAATATTATGAAATAAATTAATAGTTAAAACTATTTTTATACATACATACATATTGTGAGGCCTTTTTCCCCAAAAGGGTAGGCTGAAGCATACTGGTATACCTATAGTATGCCTCTGCCTACCCCTTCGGGGATAACGGCATGACAGTGTGTATATATGCAATAACAGAACTTCACACATCTCGTCTAAAATCTTCTATTAACAATAAAATGCTATGAAATGCTTTTAGTCCCACTTGCTAAGTGTCATATGATCACCACTATAAAGATGGGTCACCGATTGTGGCATTTCTATTTACAGATGGACCTTTTAACTTTTTTTTTCGTACTACTTCTATGGTTACATAAAAACGTATAAAAAGTTTAATATACAAACATGGAAAAGCAAAAAAAAATGTAAATGCCACAAAAGGTCATCAATCCCAGCACTAACCATAGCGTAATATGCTTAACGCAGTGATCGTTTATAAAACAAGGAACAAGAGGGGTTAGAAGCGCTTCCAAATTTACTTAGACGTATCTACATGGTGTTGGTTTATAGTTAAATTTTAGAACACGCTTTTTTATACTTTTTTTTAAATATGTGGCACGTCTAAATGGCTTTGCCCGTCTCATGGTAAGCAAAGATGACGACCCGTGATTGGTGCCGCTATATCAACCCGCAGGGCTCCGATAGCGACCCTCAGGTTGACGGCCCAGAAATATGCCTTTCACTTAAAGGACCCGATTGTAAGAGGAAAATCTTGCGCTGGCAGAGAGTTCCATGCTTTTATGGTGCGACATAAGAAAGATCCACGGAATCTTAGAATACTTACACAACCGCCGGCCAATATTTCCGCATATATCGATATGTTTCCATTTTTGTCTGTGAATTTGTCACGGACGAGGTCATTCATCTGAAAATTATACGCTTTCATTTAACATTTTAAAATACATTGGGATTATGTTACAAGGAAGTAATTCATTTACACTCCATAAACTTAAATAAATAAATATAAATATCATTGGGACAACTCACACAACACCATCTGATTCTAAACTAAGCACTATGGTAACCAGATAACTGATAAACATTCTTATATATTTGTAAATACATACATATTATAGATAGATAGGCCCCAGACACAGAATAAATCATCGTGCTCATCACACAAAGTTTTATCCTGTGTGGGAATCGAACCCACGACCTCTAGCATAGCAGTCGGATACACTCCCACCGCGTCAAGGAGGCAGTCCAAACCCAGATACCAGATATATACCCAAATTACATATACCGACGAGGGTGTAAAGGCCCTTCAAGATCGCCGGGACCCAGGTGACTTCAACTGTTTGTGGTGCACCTGCTGACTAACGTACTACAAAATAATATAATCCTTACGGTGCTGGACGGTTGAGTGATGTGAAATTTTGCAATTTGGTGAAAACTTTTCACATTTTGGCGGAAAAGGTGAAAGACGCGAGCGCGCCGACCAACATTTTTTTAAAACAAACTTGTATATTCTCGAGTGTTTATGTATAAGTGTTGTGAAATTAACTCACTGGAAAACATTTTTCTTTTAAATTCCATAGATATCTCCAGTAAAGATACCATAGTTTTACTGATGTCAAACTTTGAATAAACCTATACTCTAGCCTAGAAGATTATTTATATTTGACATGAAGACTTTAAAGGTATGAAAAAAATTATAAATTTCATTGTTGCTGTGCGGAGGCAAAATTAAAAAGAGAGAAACATATATATATATACATATTGTCACGCCTTTATCCCCGAAGGGATAGACAGAGGCATACTATACGCACACATTTCATCGTAGGCATTTTTGTCCCACGAAACAGGTGGTGAGCCCATTTCCATGTTGAAAAGGATGGAAGGCCTTCAACCAGGCTTAACGACTGCCATTTTACTAGCACCAACAGCTAAACGTGCTTTTGCAGGGACTCGCAAATATAAATTCCACAATGTGGTCACCTATCCAAGTACCACCTAAAGCGAATGTTGCTAAACGTAGTGATCGTTTACAGAACACTGACTCAGTGGAGCCACGAGCACTTCTTAGAAAAAAACAGCTTTCTAAAATACCTCAAAACACAAAAAGCTGTTCAATATACTAACCGTCAACTTTATAGCCTTCTCCGGAGCCACTCCAATAAGTTGTGGCACCAGTCCCCGATACAAGCCGAACACACCTTCATGTCTTATAACCTTCTTAAAGCAATCCCAAGAATTCCGATACGCCACTTCACCAATGAAGGACCCTGTTCGTTGATTCTGCATTCGGGTCTTCACTAAGTCGATCGGATACACGGCTGAAGCGCCCACGGCTTAAAAAGAAAGTTAATATTATTAAATAGGTAAAGATTGAGGACTCTGCAAAAAGCGAAAGAAGTATGTATGGATCGTGAAGCCTGGCGATCTGTCCTCTCTAACTACCCCATCAGGGATAGAGCGTGAAGATAGTTAGTTGATGTTGTAATGAGATGTCACACTACCTCATTGGGGCTGACCTGTAAGGGTAGTATGTGTTTGTATAAATAAATAAATAAAGTTTGTCTTTTAGTTTTTTAGATTCATTAATCGCTTCATACATGCACGACTTGGTATCCGAGTACTTTTGACTTTTCCCTTTTCGAAACAGAAAAGTTTTTTTTCTATATTTAAAAACAGGAATTGTCCGATGCCCAAACATTATCTAGTTATAATATAGTTAAAAAAAGACGTGTGGCACTCGGAGACTGCCGCGGTAAAGCTATTGCAAAGCTATAGCATACCTTTGTTTTTCTTTGATATTAATTTAAGTTACACTAAAAAAAACCCACACCCTCACCCCACTCTCACTCTCACCCTCATCCTCATCCTCACCCTCACACTCACTATCATCACGTCTCGATCCGTGCGAGCTTCGTACAATCGTACCATATAATATATGTACATACACGTTAAGCCAACGCTCAGCCGTGCTCGGTGAACTTCGTGTGACCTCGGATCTTAGGTTTTTTTTCTTACGGAATTTCTTGATTAAAGCCCACTCAAAGCCCGCGATAAAAACTATGCAATAGCTTAAAAATACTGTTAATATGTATAACTTACCACCAGCGATAGACCCGAGTGTAAATCTGTATGTGCTTTCCAAAATTTGAATAAATACACTCCTCTCTTCTGGACTCTGCAACAAACACAGTCAGGACTTGTATTATACGATGCGGACTATGCTGAGATAAATATCATAAATATTATTATTATTAGAAATAAATATTATAAATAATAGTAAGAATTATCGAGTGATGCATTATAGATACGAGGTTAGAAATGAACAATTTTTCAAAGTCTACGCTAAAGTACGCTAACTATTTTCAAAATTTAAATTTAAGGTAGATTTTTTTTTCAGTCTCGAGCTGGATTCAATCCAACGTTTTCCAGTTGAACGCACCAGACCAATTACACCACCTAAACCTACTCGAAACTGATCAATTAATCCACCTTTTAACGTCTAAAGGAGACGTAATGCGCTTACTACCAGCACTTACTCTCTCGTGGCCCCGCGGTCTCAGTGTTCGGTAAACGATCACTGAGGTACGCAACTTTCACTATGGCTGGTCCTCGGATGGGTGACCACTTTGTGGCATTTAAATTTGCGAGCGTTTCCGTGCTTCGGAAGGCACGTTAAGCCGTTGGTCCCGGTTGCCAGTAAAATGGCAGTCGTTAAGCCTGGTTGAAGGCCTTATAGGCGGCTTAAAAAATTTCAACAGCAGGTAGCCACAGCCTGCGTCTGTCTATTTCAACACGGCAATGGGCTCACCACCTATTACGTGGGACAGGAATCCACACGGTGAAAAGTGGGCATATAATATGCCTCTGCCACCCCTTCGGGGATAAGGCGTGATGGATATTTATTTATTTATTTTACTTACTTTAAAGACCTAAATTATTAATTTGTTAATTTCGAGTAAATCTCGGTGGTGTAATTGGTAAACACGTCTGGTGCGTTCAACCTTTAAGAAAGAACCAACGTTCAACAAAGATGTTGGTTCGAGTCCAGTCCAGATGAAAATGTTTTCCATTTTTCCAAATTTTAATAAAATATAGGTGAGGATTACGATATAATATACTAGTTGACGCCCGCGTGATGTATACGATATATTATTGTAAAGTTTCATAAAAATCTATTCAGTAGTTTTTACGTGAAAGAGTAACAAACATCCATACAAACTTTCGGATTTATAATATTATTAAGATTAAGATGGACAGTAGGGGGTGACTTTGGCAACATTACTTGCATAATATACTTAACACGTATTATATAGAATGTGCAGTACATTTAATATATGGTGTGGCAGCGTACCAAGAGATTGGTGTAAGGCTGTCATCGTGCCGCTTTATAAGGGAAAAGGGTCACAGCAAGAGTGCAAAAACTACCGGTCCATAAGCTTGCTCAGCATCATCGGCAAATTGTATGCAAAAATTTTGATAAAAAGAGTGATGAATGAAACTGAAGGAAAAATGTGGGTACAAGCAGGATTTATGAAAGGAAGGGGATGCACGGATCAGGTCTTTTCCTTACGATGCGTAGCAGAAAAGCTTTTGGCGAAAAGTCAAAAAGTCTATTGCGTATTTGTAGACTTGTTCGGACACGTGGAGAGGATGGATGAAAATAGACTGACGAAGCAGATATATGTGGCGAGAGTGAATGGGGAAACTGGTATGGGTCGATCTCGGCGTACCTGTGTCAATCAAATCGACGATCTTTTGGAAAAAGGCCAGGTCAAGAGTACCAAAGCTAAAGCTGTATGTCAGGATCGTAGCAAGTGGAAAGCCATAGTCTCTGCCTACCCCGATGGGAAACAAGCGTGATAATATGTATGTATGTCAAATAATACAGTTCTGGCCATTAAAAGTTGAGCTCTGTGCAATTTTGTAAATGTGCAATATCCATATACATAAATCTCAGAATACAGAATACAAACATGATTTCATATAGATAATTTAGATACATACATACATATCATCACGCCTGTCTCCCATTGGGGTAGGCAAAAGTTTTTCATACTCGCACGCCGGTTAAGGGTAATCTTTGCATGAACTTTTTCCAAAATATCTTCAAATAGAAGACATTTTGGAAAAGGTTGACTTATGTACGTCGAGGTCGCCCCTTACCAGTTTACCCATTCACTCTTTTCTGATTAATCTGTTTCGTCAGTCTAAGTTCATCCATCCTCTCAACGTATACGAATCACCTGAACATCCCTTTTTCTATCTTAGTCACCACACCTTCTGTCATACAGCAATGATCCCTTATCACACTATTCCTTTCTTTGTCCATCAATTTCACTACAGCTATACCTACTCGTCAAAATAAATTCTAATTAGATTATTTATTATATTTTTATTATCGTGGTTTTTGATTTCATTGAGTTTCGATGATGTTTGTTGACCTCTCACAGATTTTATAGATTTCTAAAGAATTTAATATTCTGCTGGAAATTATCGGAAAACCTGTTATTAAATTCATCCCTATCATTCTCCTTCTTTTTTTTATAATCTGATTGCAACTCGTTTTATACCTTTTATATTCATTCTGCAAGAAATTTCAAACATTTTTCTCTTGTTTATCCAAATATTAAGTAGCTTTTGCACTTTTTAATAAGCAGTAGCAATAAAATTTTGGAGGCGTTTAGCCTGAAGATTAAATTAATCACTATACTATTTTCATTCAACATTTCATTTCTTTTCAAATCATCCATCTATACTATATTTACATTTCATTCCTGTAAACAACTTATTCCAGTAACTCTAGATGTCACCAGGTAGACTCACGGGGGCCTCACAATTTTTACTTTTTCACAAGGCAAGAATAAAAAGAATATTCTTACAATAGTTCTGAATAAGTATTTTTGATAATCTACCCGAGTTTATGAATAATATGAACGCTGTCAACTATAGTTATGCTACTCTACCAATATAAAGCAGCTACAATCAACGAAAAGGACAGAAACATCATAAACTTTGCGTCCCTTACTTACCAGGACGAGTTCCAATATCGTAAGTAACCGACAACCCTTTATCATATTTACCTCCTCCTTTTATGCATGAACGAAAGAGAAACATATACGTTTCAGTTAGTGATGTTTCCAAGCACAAGTCTTAAGCTAGGCGGAGGTACAGCTTTTAAAATGGTGGATTTCAATTAGGACCTAATCTATATATTAGCTTTACCGAAAACTTTTTAAAACATGAACGAATGTGAGGGAAACGATTGACGAACAATATCTATTGTACGAGACTTAATTATAAAGACGCCGAAGGCCACGTGAGTAGGCTGCTCAAAACCGGAAAGGCCATAAGTTCTCGGATACCCAGACGTGGATGTATGACACTATTAATTAATCTGCAGGAAGCGAAATGAGTATGCATGAATTGCGAAACCAGGCGATCTATCCTCTCTGACTACCCCGTCAGGGACATAAAAGATAGTTACTTAGTTTAGATCTTAAAACGTAAAATTCCTAATATTAACACTAGCCAAAATCAGTCAAAATAGAGTGAAAATATGTTTGCATATTATACAGAGAGTCCACTTTATCTTTAGATTTTTAATCAAATATAATGTAATATAACATTCTGATATTTATCTTAATATGATAATAATAATGAAACCTACTTAAATTTTGTTGTCATAAATTGTTAAGATTGTAATAATATTGTATGTCTTCTTAATTGGCATTGATAAGATTTTGTAATTATCAAATGTAACATGTTCCTGCAAATAAAGATTAATTCATTCATTCAAAGGAAATAGGAACGATTGGAACCCAATTTACGTATTTAACAGTCACGCCTATATATAGGCAGAGGCATACACCCATATTATACTGTATGCATTTTTGTTACCGACTGTCATGTTACATGCAACCGGGATCAACAGCTTAATGCTCTAAATGGAAATTCTATAAAGTGGTCACCCATCTAAGGACTAGTCATGGCGTAAGATGCAAAATGTGATGATGCATATACGAGCAGCCTTTTAGTTCTGAACTGGTATACTATATTATTTGTACTTAATTCACGCATTTTGAGATTTATTATATACCAGTTGAAGCCCGCGGCTTCGCACACACAAGAACTTATGCCCGGGAATAAAAGTAGCCTATGTGTTATTCTGATGTTTAAGCTATATTACTGTAAAGTTTCATCAAAATCCATTCAGTAGATTTTGCGTGAAAGAGTAGCAAACATCCATCCATACTTACAAACTTTCGCGTTTATAATATTAGTATGACTAAGGTATAACAACTGTTACATTAATTTTGTTTTGTCTTTCAACAGATACAATCCACCATTCTACAAGCCATTGCGTTTGCACTTGAAAATCTATATCTATATACTTAAAGTCTAAAACACATTCACCTAATAATAAAACTATTGATCCTGCAAAAGCTTCTGGTTAAAACAGGAAAACGTATGCGTAAGAAAGAGATGGAGATACTTACAGACACTGCTTTGATTTCTGTGACGTAACGCTTAACGTGCTTGAAATATTGCTCTGGCGTGATGGATATTAAATCTTTGTAGATAATTCGACTGGAAGAAGAAAAAAGAATGTTAAAATCCAAATGATCATGGCACGAGCTCATTGATCAACGTAAGCGTGAATTCTTTGCCACTTTCGCCCCATCTCACGAATTCACTCTCATACATAGGATCGATGAACGAAGTGGGCGGCAAGACATGCGATCGGATCGTTCGCTCGGCGGTGCCGGCGTCCCCAACAAGAAAATAATAATAAATACATAGGATTGCGGCCAAGTGTGAAACAAGATAGTAAACATAAAAAAGAAAAAAATATAGGGTTAGTATTGGTGTATGCAAGGATTCAAATTAAATAAAAAAAATTAATATTGTAAGTCATTTTAAAGTTATACTTCTTTTAGCGCGTTAGGTAAAAACGATGAGAGTAAATTTTTACGAAGCGCGTATACCGTTATGAAAAACCGAGACCATGAAGTTAGCTAATAAGTGTTTCCATGACAACTTATAAACACCCGAAGTTAGCTGATAAGTGTTTCCTTGACAACTTATAACTACATTCAAAGTAGTTTTCATTCTTTAGATGTTATTTTTTCTTACTAATCATTCATATAGATTATCATTCCTGTTACAAACAAAAAGCCGCGGTATATGTGATGAAATCTCATTAGACTAAAGCAGTATAACTTCTAACGCATGTACATAAGTACACACACTTTTTTTACACAGCGCCATCTAGCCTCAAGTAAATTGCTTCTATTTATAGGATAGTGTCCGTCCCGGTCTTGAGGCGATGTATACCTGGGGAATACATCTTAGACTATGCCATCTCAGCCACCTAATAAGTTCTGGCTTGAAGTCAAGAGTCAATAACAGAAATGACGAACATAAGGGATTGGAGTGCCCTACCAAGATCTTTGGGGCAAAAGCGATCTCACCTGTTAGCGGTGCACCAGCTGACCAACAGATGAGGCAACTACTCAGGCGCCCTTACACAGTGGGTTGTCAGACAACAGTCGTTTCCAACAATGCCGAAATTAAAAACTCAAACGATAGCTGCATCTAGCAGACAAATGATTCCTTAATATAAAGATTAAATAATAGTTGACGGCCGCGGCCCTACCCGTTTAGAGAAATTGTTATTTAGGGAGTATGTTTAGCGCGGATGGAAGATGTGATTCGGATGTAGAACGGCGAGTAGCTGCCGGAAACAGAGTTAACGGTGCTTTGTCCCAATTACTAAAGCGACAAAGCATCGTAAAATAAGCACGACTGTCGATTCATAACGCAGTGCTAGTGCCAACTTTGCTTCACGGTTGCGAAACCTGGGTATGTCAGCAGATGCATGAAAGTAAATTGAATGCTGTGGAGATGCGTACACTTCGAAAATTGTGCGGCGTAACTTTGGCCGACCGAATACGTAACATGGCAGGTTTGAATAAAAGTGTCAGCGTTAAGTTGGAGAAGGGCGTGCTCCGTTGGTTTGAACACGTCCAAAGAATGAGTGAGGAACGATTGACGAAGAATATATATTGTGCGAAAGTAGAGGGTAGGAGTCAGGGTAGGCCGAGACTTACATATGAAGACCACTTGAGCTAATTGCTCAAAAACGGAAAGTTTAAAAGTACTCGGATACCCAGACGTGCGTGTATGAAGCGATTGATAAATCTTGAAGAAGCGAAAGAAGTATGCATGGATCGCGAAGACTAGCGATCTGTCCTATCTGACTACCTCGTCAGGGATACAGCGTGAAGATAGTCAGTTAGTTTCCCACAAGAACTTGTTCCCGGGATAAGAAATAGCCTATGTGTTATTCTGATGTGTAAGCTACATTATTGTAAAGTTACATCAAAATCAATTCAGTAGAAAGAAAACAAACGACTTGAAAGAGTAAAAAACATCCATTCTCACAAACTTTCGCATTTATAATATTAGTAGGATAATAATATAGTAAACTATATAAAAAACCTATTGTCAGTTTTGTGCTAATTAATGGTTGTTGTTTGGTTTTTATTAGGAGGGTAATATGATATAATTAAATAACTTTGGATGTTAACTTAGGGTGGGTATTATGTTTAGAAAATGTTAATACTTGAGTGTACATTTGGCAACAAACTGCCTCTGCAGTTTGACAAAATAATATGTATAAAAGAGATGTGATGCCTACTTTAGAAATAAATAAATAGAAATAAAAGCAGACTAATAAATGTGGACCCCAGGCTTCAAGTCCAGGTTAGGTATGTAAGCAACTGGGGATACACTAAGATAAAAGTAAGAGATATATATATATATATATAAGGTGACGAGAAACGTCACAGTGTTCTGTAAACGATCACTGCGTTAAGCAGCTTAAGTTACGGTCGGTTCTGATGTCTCTACGCGTTTACAAGATATAGGGTCTTGACAGACAGAAAGATGGATGGAACCTAAATTATTTTAGTACAATAAACAACTAAAGTTTATTAGTAACAAATAAAGGGGTGAATTAATTAGTCAGTTTCGAGTATGTTTCGGTGTTGTAGTTGGTAAACGCGTCTGGTGCGTTGAACCAGAAGACGCTGCTTCGAGTCCAGCTCGAGACTGAAATTTTTTTCCACTTTAAAATAGAAATATATGACAAATTGTTTTTTTTCTTTTGATATACGGAACCCAAAAAAACCGTGAGTAAACACTCTAATAATGATAATTCACGTAATTATCATATACCAACATATGATAATTATGTAAATTATTACATAATTATCATATATTGGTATATGATAAATATGTATATTATCATTATTAGAGTGTTTACCTACGGTTTTCTATATTAAATACTGGTATAATAGACCTGTTATCAACTATCTAGTAAACACCGGATTCCTATCGCAGCTAACCACAAAAATTGGCAGAGCAAACTATTCTCACAAAAAAATCCACTTAAATCCGGATTTAACTAGTGCATTCACCTCGTCTGAATCAACTCACGAGACACGTGCCACCGTAGTGTGTAATACCCACTAAAATAGATTAGACCGGATAACGTTTAGCGAACGTAATCGTTTATTTTTTATTTACAGTTTGACATTGGCGGGCATTGTAGGTCGGTCGATATCCACGTGGTTTATATCAATATTGTGTGAGAGTGAATTTGAATGTTACGTTTTTAGCAACTGCTAAACCAATTTTTATGAATATTTGTAAAGACTGATGGAACAAGAATGGTGAAAATAATAATCCCAATGATAGTTAGAGAACCCAATATAATCTGACCCTTAATCTAGTTGGCTGAAAATCCAGGTAGGTTTTGATAGTAACTGAAAAGACGCTAAGTTGAAGAAGGATGGAACTGTATCCAGCGCTATGTCAAGGACATGCCCATTATATGGCACACTATAAGTTGCTAAGTTAACGACCTTATGACTACGAATAGATTCTCGCAAGGATAGTGCAAGATGTCCGGAGTAAGAGAGATGTATTGCTGTCTTATTTAGTAAGGTGATGTACGCGAAAGAGATAGCAGAAAAGATCACTGAAGGATTAGCGCTCTCCAATCAGAAATGCATGTGTCATTTTACCGTCGCATCGCTCGCTATAGACAGTGTTTAATCTCACACCTACTACTTGCCTACGGTAAGGTTCGATAGAGGCTTATTTACGCGTAAGCCTAGATCATGACTATCAGCTCAAGGATGGATGGGCTCCTCGCCGTCCTTACAGACGCAGGCACAAGAAGATGGCGTGTTGTGAGAATTTTACGCCTTACACCCCAAGAAGCGGGATAACACCTGAAACAAAGTCCAGGCCATGGCCGCAGTGGTACGCAAAGTCTGTCGGGAACCCTGGGACATGCTTCTGAAGAGTTCTCTGAGGCGCTCGGCGCTAGACAGATAGATAGGGACCGTGGGATTTTAGTAGTTTCAAGTCCGTCATAACATATATGACATACATACGTGGGTATTTTCATACTATGAAAAAACTTTAATTGTGAAATGGCCTCCCTGCCTGTTTTTCGAAACGCTAACTGCTACCCTTTATATATACGCTATATGCTACCCTTTTAAAGTCGTGGGCTTTGGATAAAAAGCTGCGGCCTTTTTGGCAGACTAATTTATTTACAGTGTAATAATTTATTTATATACATCTTTTTTGTTCTGTAGTGCATATTAAAATATGTTATTTTCTTTCTATCAAAACCAGCTGTAGGTTTTTACCGAGTTGACAGCGCGATTATTATTCCTCTAGTATTGTAAACCCATAGGCTACTAGGTCACTGAATGTCTCGGTAGCGTAGTGTATGCGACTGCCGCGATAGAGGTCGGATCAAATATTTGTGTGATCCACAAATATGTGTTTCGGAGTTTGGGTGTTTGCTATGTAAAATATGTATTTAGAAATATATAAGTATGATTATCAGTTATCTAGATTCCACACTATAAGCTTATATTAGGTCACTTTGGTCTAAATGGCGCTGTGCGAAAAGTGTCCGACAATATTTTTTAAAATATTTATTTATTACTTTTGATCACGATCTTAGAAGAAAAATTTACTCACCCATTGGTATGATGTATCGTATCACACAACGTGTACAATATATCCACTTCGAGCGGGGTAATCTGTGACATCATTTGAGCAGAATGGAGAAACTCTTCCTTTGTCACTTCCTGGGTTCGATGGCCGTTCGTGGCGTTCAGGTACACTCGCTTGATCAGTTCCATATTGTTAAGTAGGGAATTGAAGGCCATATAGTATGGGAAACTTATTTTGCGTTCGCCTTGGAAACCCGACGCCTAGAATAATAAAATAGTACATTATTCACTAATACGAGACAGGCATTTGCCATTCCGGTCGAGGCAATATAGTACTTTTCTCAAAATAATGCTTGGAAATAAAACATACTTGTTATTTATTTTAATTTAATTAATATAAAAAGTTACATTAGTCATATTGGGTAATTATTCTCTACAAAATATTTTTGATTTCTCTTCAGTAGATTTTACGCAGCAAGATGGAAAATCTAAAATAATAGTACTTAGTTCTTTTTGATTTACGATTGATGGGTTTGTTTGATTCCCGGGTCATAACAATTTTTTTTGTTATTGTATTTAGAAATATTTAAGTTTGTTTATCAGTTGTCTAGATCCTATAGCACAAGCTTATAGCTTAGTCTGGGCTAGATTGTGCCGTATTAAAGTGTCCCGAAATATTTATCTATTATTTATATCAAGTTGACACTTTTTTTATGTCCCAGAATCCACCACATCCACACATAAAACAAGATAAATGCACTTATTTTAGAAAATAATATACTTATAGTAGGTACCTAAGCGTCCGCTGAAGAAAAATGATAAAATAAATCCAATCAAAGATTATCGAATAACCCCAGCACGCCGTTTCATACAATATTGCTGGAGCGTATTGATGGATATTGGATATTGTATGGATATTTTTTTTTATTTTTTTTTTATAATGTTTGAAGTTCAAAAAACGCTCCAGCAATTAATTTCATTTTCTCTGTCCGTAAATGCGATACTTCACGTATTATTTTTTCGAAATAATGACATTATTTCTATGCATGTTTGAGAAATGGTTTTCAACTTAGCTTAACGTCTGCCATTTAACTGGCAACCGCGACCAATGGTCTAACATGCCTTCTTTATCCTTTAAAATGGAAATTCCATAAAGCAACTCCATCTAAGGACCAGCCAAAGCGAAAGATGTTTAAAGATGGTGTTTTAAAATGTTGAAAATGGAAATTTAGGTGCAAACAGGACTACAAGCGCATATGAGAAATATATATGTATATTGATGTGTATCGATCTCCAAGATGGTATAAGCTCTTTAGTTCCCAACGTTTTTTTGCTATTTAAAGATTAGGTGGTATTTGTTTAATCGATTTGTAGATAACCTTTATATTAATTTACTAGTTGATGCCCGCGGCTTCGCCCTCGTAGAGAAGATGTGTTATTCTGATGTATAAGCTATATTATTGTAAAGTTTCTTTAAAATCTATTCTGTTGTTTTTACGTGAAAGAGTAACAAACACCCATACAAACTTTCGCATTTATAATATGATTAAGATATAATACTCATAGTTACTTATTAGGTTTATATCTAGAAGCGCTCGTGGCCCCGCGGTCTCAGTGTTCTGTGAACGATCACTGAGTTACGCAACTTTCACTATGGCTGGTCCTCGGATGGGTGACCACTTTGTGGCATTTACATTTGCGAGCGTTTCCGTGCTTCGGAAGGCACGTTCAGCCGTTGGTCCCGGTTGCCAGTAAAATGGCTTTGGTTGAATGCCTGAAGGCACGTTCAGCCGTTGGTCCCGGTTGCCAGTAAAATGGCTTTGGTTGAATGCCTTATGGGCGGCATGAAAAATTTCAACAGCAGGTCGCCACAACCTGCGTCTGTCTATTTCAACACGGCAATGGGCTCACCACCTATTACGTGGGACAGGAATCGACACGGTGAAAAGTGGGCTATAAATAATATGCCTCTGCCACCCCTTCGGGGATAAGGCGTGATGGATAATTATTTTTTATTTTTATGTTAAAGAATGCTTTGTCAATTTAAAGAGTAATTGCCGTTAGAAAGATAAGAACAATTATTCATTCATTTAAAGAAACTGATAGTACACTTTGTATGGCGATAAACATACAAAGAACTGTTGTAAGGATCGTCCGAATTAGTTGTACTTTGTATTTGAACATTATTGCTACTACGCATGGCAACAGAACATTTCAGCATCACACAAATATCATGAGTACATAATTTGGAAAATCAATTCAACTAGGTAATTATTTAATGCATTACTATACGCTTCTATTGACACACTATTGTCAATAACGCATGTGGTTGTGGTATACATACAAGTAAGCAGGGCTTGTGAGACTCGGTTTTTTACTAAAGAATGCTTCGACCGATTTAACAAATTACTAAAAGGTGTACCTTCTACGGAATGGGGAATATAGTAAGTGTATATGGGATGTTGGGACGTCTTCACGATGTCAGGTGTCAACTTCACCTGCATATGCAACTTCACTTGCTGACTAGCGGGATCGGGACGTCAAATATCGTCGATAGGCACGAGCAGTGAAAATTACCAAATAGAAATAACCCAAAACACTACTTCTAGAAGACTTTAGGCTTCAAAATTTTAAGTTTGGACGAGTCAGAAAAAAGCTAAGATGAACATGGTCTCATTATTCCATAGACAGGCAGGTTTATTATTTAGGACACGGTGACCCCAGACTTCGCCCGTGACATATTTCGAATTCCCGTCGCACCTATTTAATGCCGTTACTGATAAATTCTACAATGCATAAAAAATTGTCCGATTTGTCGAAATTTATGACTGCTGCTTCGCTCTCCAGGATAGTAGCGTGATGATATATAGCCTATAGCCTTCCTCGATAAATGGGCTACCTAACACAAATATTTACCTAACATAAAATATTTTTTTTAAATCCGACCAATAGTCCTGAGATTTTCTCTTCAGTTTTATTATATTAGTAGGGGCAAGTGCGGAACAAGTGGACACTTTCTAGAATTTAGAATAAAACATTTATATATTTGAATCAGTATTATTTTATAATTTTTATTTAAACCTGTCAACTATACACAAAGCTTTACGGTCGCGTTCAAATTATAATTTTAGGGTTGATAGATTCGTCGGAATCGATTGTGTCCACAGGTACAAGCGTCCATAGGAACAGCACTTGCCTATACTCGTATAGATAATATATTATATTTATTATAATAAATAGAATACTTACACCAATAACTTTTGTCATTAACTCCTTCGTCAAAAGATGCTTCTTCACCGAAAGCATGATATCTCTGAAATCTCCCGCGCTGATGAATCCGGATCCATCTTTGTCACACTTCTTGAAAGCTTCCACACCATACTCTTCGTGGAAGTCGTGTAGGAACTGACTGAACTCCTGGTACGTCACAAGGCGTTTTCTGTCTTTTCCAAAGTACAAGCGGACGAACGTGCTTTCCATGTTAAACGGGTGTTTCTTGTGCAAGACCGTTTTGCGCATAACCTCTGCGAACTCGTCTGGAAATGAGCAAATATATAGTTAGTGTTTTATTCATATACAACTTTCTTGAGGAATAATATAAGCTTATTTCATAAATGATGAACTAATTTAGTTACAATTGATCCAGAACATATTAGAACTAGAGTATCTTAGTGGATCACAACATTTACAAAGACTTACTAACTAACTAACTATCTTCACGCTGTATCCCTGACGGGGTAGCCAGACAGTTCGCCAGGCTTCGCGATTCATGCATACTTCTTTCGCTTCTTGGAGATTCATCAATCGTTTCATACACGTACGTCTGGGTATCCGAGTACTTTTGACCTTTCCGTTTTTGAGCAATCTGCTCACGTGGTATTCATATGTAAGTCTCGGCCTGCCCTGACTCCTTCTACCCTCTACTTAGAACAATATATATATTCTTCGTCAATCGTTCCTCACTCATTCGTTGGACGTGTCCAAACCAACGGAGCACGCCCTTTTCCATCTTAACGCTGACACTTTCATTCAAACCTGCCATATTGCGTATCACTTCGTTACGTATTCGGTCGGCCAAAGTTACGCCGCACAATTTTCGAAGTGATCGCATCTCCACAGCATTCAATTTACTTTCATGCATCTGCTGACATACCCAGGTTTCACTACCGTAAAGCAAAGTTGGCACTAGCACTGCGTTATGAATCGCCATTCGTGCTTCTTTTACGATGCTTTGTCGCTTTACTAACTGGGACAAAGCACCGTTAACCATGTTTCCGGCAGCTACTCGCCGTTCTACATCCGAATCACATCTTCCATCCGCGCTAAACATACCTCCCAAATACACAACTTCATTCACTTGCTCTAGACGTTCCTGGTTTACCCTAATCTCGCATTTAGTTCTTACGTCACCTCTTTCAAATACTAAAACCTTAGTTTTACTTGCATTCAAGCGAAGACCCTTACTTTCACACTCCTCTTTCATATTAGTGACTAATGCCTGAAGGTCGGCTTCTGATGAGGCCATGAGCACCGCATCATCAGCGTACAGCAGACAGTTTACTGTAAAGTCACCCAAATTCACACCCATATTAAAATCTTTCAACTTCTGCAGGCAACTGTCCAGATACACTATGAACAGCCAGGCGGACATGACACATCCCTGTTTGACGCCTGTACAGACATCAAAAAGAGGTGACACATCCCCCCCTACTCGCACGCAAGCCTTACAGTCCCTATAAAGCGACTGCGACCTATAAAACGACATACACAAAGACATTTGTGAAATAATAACTGAGCCCCGCGGTTTTGGTCATAAAATACTTCAGAACGCCCACGGCACCTGTTTAACCCATGCATCCTGTAATTTATTAATTTTACAATGATATAATTACGTAAAATTTGCTCGATTTATAGATTAGGTACTGCTCGTCTTTCCTGGTTAGCAGCGAGATATATCGCCTATAGCCTTCCTTGATAAATGTGCTATCCCTCACAAATCATTATTTTATTTCGGACTAGTACTTCCTGAGATTAGCACATTCCACCACAAAAAAAATCTCTTCAGCTGTATAATATTAGTACAGATTTGGGAATAAGGTGTTATATTCTTGAACATTGACTTTAATTACGAGTATCTTTTGCTATCAGAAGGAAATAAAAATTCCAGTCTTAGATTAGTAAGGACAATGTCCATATCTGCAGACTCCCAGAGGAGAGCCTGTTGCTCCAAGAATGCACATGAACAGGCACAATACCTGCCTCTCCTTTCAATTTCGTATAAGCAATCGGTGTCCTACAATAAATCTTCTTCGAAGGCTATAGATACGACTTCTTGTGAATAACCATTTCTTAGTAACAATTATAGAGCTTACTTCTGGCCAGCTAAATGTTCATCTTGCATATCAACAAATTGTTCAACATTTACAAAATAGCGTTTTAGGAATCAATCGTCTGAAAACTCTTACAAAACCTTTACTGTCACACATGTTTTGGCACCTGCAAAGGATATTAGAAGATGAAAAATAAGGAATAAGGAAATAGAGGTTATGGAGAACGATAATGGGAGATGGAAATAAAAGGAAGAAGAGAATGAATGGATTTAGGATCTAAAGGGGTTATAAAACTAAGGTCAAGGCGATGATGGTCCAACAGTCCAACTACAGGGTGCTTGTAGCGGCTATTCATTGTTACCAATCTACCGATAAAATCACGCCTATATGTGCTAAAGTATTCCGCTATTACTTGAAGGTGGAGCAAGAGTGAATAGAATCCAGAAAATAACTATCTTCACGCTGTATTCCTGACGAGGTAGTCAGAGAGGACAGATCGCCATATTACCCGAACCATGCATACTTCTTTCGCTTCCCGCAGAGCTATTATATCATATATGCACGTCTGGGTATCCAAGTACTTTTGATCTTTCCGTTTTTGAGCAAATCTCAGTAAATTTTAACTTACCAAAAGCCACAAGTCCATTGCCGTTGGTATCGAACAGTTGGAAGGCGGTCTTGTACAGTGCATCGGGCACGCACAATAGCCCTTCGAAGGCTTGAAACTCCGAGAATGAGATGAACCCATCTTTATCCATGTCCACGATGCCCGCAATGAGCTCGACGGATTGCTTATTGTAGTCATCTGGAAATAAGACATGTTTCGATTTAAATATCAGTCAGTGCACTCAATAATAATATGAAACTAAAATTTTTTTAGCAAGGGCCCGTTACGAAGTACATGGCAAGAAAGGTAGGTCGCCGATAAATTGTAGTCTGTAATACTGTTGATTGATGGCACTTGGTGGAACATGCTACACATCTTGAACAAAATCTCTTACATCTTGTACTGTTTCACTTATTTATTACTTAAACCTGAGCGGTTTCGCCATACGGTTAAGGTTAGCACATTTTTTTTAATACATAAGTGGAACAGTACAAGTATTTTTGTATAAGATGGATAAATTGTAGAGTTTTTAATAGTCATATTAACGAGTAAGTACTTTGCACCAGTTTCATTGGGCTGTGATATAATGAAACTGGTGCAAAGAATAAGTTTGAAGGCCTTGGTTTCAGTAGTAGTTTTGTTTTACGATTCAATATCATACAACAAAGCTACTAACCTCCCAACATTCCCATTACTGTGACTCTTTGTAAACCAGGGTCTACAGTAATGACCAAAACCAGAAAAGTAACACTGAGGTAGTATTCGGAAGTCTCAGAATATGTTACAAAGAAAGTAACCGTTCTTTGCAAAGCGGCAGACCTGGAGGTCAACTAGACGTACATCCTATAGAAAAGGGAAACACCACTGTAATAGTATGTTACGGGTCCTATTTAAACTTTGTTTGATTTTAATAATATGTATATGCCATTCATAGTACTGTATCTAAAAGAAGAAGTTTAGGGCAAGAATTAGATCGAATCGCGATGGAATCGATTAAAATGAATGAATAATGGTAATTAAAAGTTTTAGCAGTCGTCAAAGCCTTTTGCCATTCAAATCGTTGCATATACTACACAGACAGTGTTATTCAAACCGAAAGTGTTCGCATAATAGAAAAAAAAATGTAAGCACATCGATATCCCCTCTAAAATAACACTGAATAGTAGTAAATCCGAATTGCACTCAATATAAAATGTTGGATTAAATACAATATTTACGAATTAACATATGTACACATTGTTTGTAATTACTAAATAATATTGGAATCAGGCGCTACCTACGCGTTTTTTTGAATGAAATTGTTAGATTCTGAATGATTTTAATCATTATCTTTACTACCTGCAGTTTTTATTAACAACTACATTCTAACTGAGATCCTATTGTTCTTTTACAATTGGAACTGTCATGCAATTGTTTCTCAGTTTTTTTTTTGTTAGTTTTGCTTATAGAAATTGAAAAACAAGTCAATAGAAATAATAAATGTGATGTGGCTGTCCCCATTCACGCAACAATCATATTTTTTATTGCAGGACTGTTCCCGCACCAGCGAGACACTTTCACGCGTTGGTACATGGCATAGATATCCGAACCCTTTGTACTTTCAAATTGGAAGTACGTACAGCAAGCAAATCTTCTTTTTAATACTCTACTATCTTTATTCTACTCTGAGTTATCTATATTAATAAAAATTAATTGCAATATATGCAGCTAAGCGCAAAACTCGAAAACGGCTGGACCAATTAGAGTATTTTTTTCTTTATTTATTCTTTGAACTCTAAGAAAGGTTTATATGGAGAGAAAAATTAGAAAAATTCCAACAGGAACGGGAAAACTTCATTAAGCGGGCAGAGCCGCGGGCATCAACTAGTATTATAATACATTTACAGTTTAGAAATATTCGCGACTGCCACCTAAATTTCCAATATACCGCAAAAAAGGCCCAATATAGACCGCGTCTAACAGCCAATATAAAGCCGTCTAACAGCCAATATAAAGCCGTACCGAGTTTCGTACTTGAGATTTTCAAAGTAACCGAGTCTTAGCCGACGTAAGTCATCATCATCATCAGACGAGCGTCTGTCCCAGTAGTGTCTTACGGCGCCCGGGTTTTCCTACTTTTTCTCCTCCAGTTTGCAGGGTCATCAGCATCCCCTGTAATATAACCATTGGCACACATGTCATTCCTTACGATGTTAAGCCAGCACTTCCTAGGTCTCTCTCTTACCAAAACCCGGCGGGGCCGACATGGCCAGACATTTCTTCCCCACGTAGTCCAGCGGTTGCCGCAAGACATGACCATACCAGCGCAGGTGACACTCTTGCAGCTTATCTGCAATGTCACGGACATGAAGGTACTTCTACCCTACATGCACTTTTCCCGTGACAATTCGGAAAATATAGCCAATACTATTAAGAAAAGGTACTTAAATAATTGATTGAAATTTCATATATACTCATAACTAAAATCAAAACGTGCAGCTCTACTATAGAAAACATACCTTGTTCAGACAAATCCATATTATTTTTCACTGCAAGCCACTTCACGAAGAGAAACTACACAAATCGCACCGCAACTATGTTAAAAACGACGATAATGGAGAAACGTTCCAGCCAAAGGCTGTGAACCGACTGATTCCGCATCCATCTTTCAAAAATGGGATAGGGATGTTCCATGCTCCATTATGACCAATGAACTACCTACCTGCTTAGAGATCTAACGGTACCTGAAACCATTGTTAAGCGTTATAATATAACAATGAAAAGTAATTTATCATTCGTTTTCTAAACCATCAATAGCCTCATGATTATAAGAACTACAATTTGTGTTGTTTTGGTGAAAAAGAACACTTATCAGTTCAAGGTTGACCTAAGCGCCAAAATTACACCGTACGAATGTATAAAATTGCACCATTTGTGTCCGCGAGGGTCAAGTGGCGAGAGATGACCGGTGTCATTCTTGACCTAAAATTGCCCGTCAGGTTGAAAGGACAGGTCTAAAAACCATCATTGGGCTTGTCCTCTTACATGGCAGTGAGAAATGGCCGCGACAAAAGTAGGACCTGCGTGTCACTCAAATTAAAATAGTGCGCTGGAGGCATTGAGTTAATATTGTACTACGTACATAGAGCAGACGGCGCAACAAAATCTGTGCACCACGCGCGGCGGTGAGGGGTTTGGGGGAGGAGGCGCCCGAGCAGGCCCGAGTCATACGACTTACGCGCTCAAGAGCGAGGAAGCAACAGTGAACTGTGGCTCATGCACCACAGTTGAACGGAGCACTGGCGATATAGGGCGGTCTTCTCTATGTACGTAGTATAATATTAACTCAATGGGTGGAGGTGTGAAATTAAGCGGATGGATCGTTGAGGATCTCTCGCATCCGCGACAGCCTTCATGTCTGTGACATTGCAGATAAGTTCCCTGAGTGTCACCTTCGGTGGTATGGTCATGTCTTGCGGCAACCGCTGGGCTACGTGGGGAACAAATGTCTAGCTATGTCGGCTCCGCTGCGTCCCAGTAAGAGGGGAAGACCCAAGAAGCGCTGGCTAGACGTAAGAGATGATATGCGTGCGTTTCCCTACAGGGGATGTCGATGACCATGCAAAGAGGAGGAAAAGTAGGAAAGCGGACCCCGGGCGTCGCGAGACTCAACTGGCTGGAACAGACGTTGGGATGATGATGACATATTCAACCTATTCAGGCTGATCATTAGGTTTATTTATCAACAGTACTTAATAGGTACTACTGTCTAGTTTGAGATGAATAATTGATGTGTGGTCAAGGTATCAATATAGATAGCATAATAGTTGATGGAATTTAATCTAATACTCGATTAAAACATCGATCAAAACATAACACAAAAGAGCTTAACACTCTTCAATGATATCAAACTGTTAATAGTTCCCGTATACGATTTTCGATAAGTCGATAAAACATTCTTATATTCGTTATTACAATATTATATCAATGACAGAATGATAAAATAATATTATCAAATAAAATTGTTACACTCATTGACCACGTGGCCTACACGCAGTATGAAAATGAACAAATATGATTATTAAGCTTGCCGTTTACGAGTAGTATGCCCGCTATACATAATACATCCAAATTGTCACGCTTTTATCTCCGAAGGAGTAGGCAGAGGAATACTATACGCCCACATTTCACCGTAGACATTTTATTGTCCCACGGTGGTGATCTCATTACCGTATTGCAATGGACAGGCGCAAGATGTAGCGACCTGCTGTTTAATTTTTTCAAGCCGCCCATAAGTCCTACGTCTGGCTTAACGACTGCCATGTTAGTGGCCATCGGGACTTTAACTTTACATGCCTTTCGAAGTATGGAAACGCTCGTAAATGTAACTGCCACAAAGCAATCACCGATACGAGGAACAGACATAGTAAAAGTTGCTTAACGCTGTGATCTTTTACAGAATTAGCATACGGAACGACGACGGTCGGTCAAGAATTCGATAGTTTTAAGAAAAAGAATTACCGACCTTCGGTGAATAATCCCAGGAACTTTCGTACAAAATCTTCACTAGTGATGCATTTCTCTCCGTTCTTCTCGGCGGTTGCGTACTTCAGGAATATCTCATGTAGCCGGTCTGTGTCTGCCCTTTTTAAGTAACCAACACCCTGGGAACAACATAAACAAAAAAAACTGAGAATTTGATATTTTTTTATGATACGAGTCTACATGAAATGATACGGCGTGCGGGTATCAAAACCAAAATGCATGTTATTAATAGTATTGGCACATTTATATGTCTGCCTCTTCAAATTAAGTAATTTTTCAGTATGTAATAAGCTATTTTAACTATCATTTTTATAATTGAAATGAAAGAGGGGTGTGAAAGTAAGGGTCTCCGCTTGAATGCAAGTAAAACTAAGGTTCTAGTATTTGAAAGAGGTGACGTAAGAACTAAATGCGAGATTAGAGTAAACCTGGAACGTTTAGAGCAAGTGAATGAAATTGTGTATTTAGGAAGTATGTTTAGCGCGGATGGAAGATGTGATTCGGATATAGAACGGCGAGTAGCTGCCGGAAACAAAGTTAACGGTGCTTTGTCCCAGTTAGTAAAGCGACAAAGCATCGTAAAAGAAGCACGACTGGCGATTCATAACGCAGTGCTAGTGCCAACTTTGCTTTACGGTAGTGAAACCTGGGTATGTCAGCAGATGCATGAAAGTAAATTGAATGCTGTGGAGATGCGATCACTTCGAAAATTGTGCGGCGTTACATTGGCCGACCGAATACGTAACGAAGTGATACGCAATATGGCAGGTTTGAATGAAAGTGTCAGCGTTAAGCTGGAAAAAGGCGTGCTCCGTTGGTTTGGACACGTCCAACGAATGAGTGAGGAACGATTGACGAAGAATATATATTGTTCAAAAGTAGAGGGTAGAAGGAGTCAGGGAAGGCCGAGACTTACATATGAAGACCACGTGAGCAGATTGCTCAAAAACGGAAAGGTCAAAAGTACTCGGATACCCAGACGTGCGTGTATGAAGCGATTGATGAATCTCGAAGAAGCGAAAGAAGTATGCATGGATCGCGAAGCCTGGCGATCTGTCCTCTCTGACTACCCCGTCAGGGATACAGCGTGAAGATAGTTAAGTTATTTTTATAATTCAGGTGAATAACGACAACCTGGTTGAGGACGAGGACTGAACCTGACGATGTCACGCCTTTGCCTAACCAGGGCAATGTTCTAGCCACTGAACTACCTGAACCGTACCGAAACAAGTAGAAATTCTTCACTATATTTTAATCGTCATTTAAGAGTATGACTATTATCCACTATTACTATTTTAACTATATTATTATTCGAATTAGTGGAATAAGTGCTATCTTTTAGGTAATTTAATAAATAACTTTCTCTTTACGAACAGTCAGTGTCAATAATATAGAGGTCGCCACCCTGAATAAAATGGGTCCGTATTGGGTTGCATAAATTTTAGAGGCATAACGTTTTTTGGCATACTCTTCGTTTCGCATAACGTTCAAACAGAATAAATCATTAGGCATACTTTATTTTCCCATAACTTTTTTATAATAATGATATGAGTATATCAAATATTGTTTACGCAGATTTTTTGTACAAAAACGATTAATATTCATAACATTTATTGGCATCTCACTCACTCCCGCATAAAGATTACAAGCCATACATATAGAATACCATAATGTTCACGAGTACTATTATTTATAGTATAGTATTTTTATATCTAAGCTTGAACTGTCTAAGATTGAAATGCCCACTGATTAAAAATATAGTCACTATACCGAAGTTCAAAATTTCAACACTTATATATAGAATATATAAATAAAATACAAAAAGAAAGTAGGTAGATTAAAACGCGCGATTCTGTTCTGGCGCATCGCGCGGCCAGCGATGGCCCGGTCAGGGTCACAAGAATGCCAAACTACATTATGCTGAAAAAAAAATGCGATCGGAAGGGCTCCCGATTAAAATGATCATTTCAATCAAACCGTATCTCATTTGGATAAAGATTATTTGAGAGAGACAGCTGTCGTTAAGTCGTTCATTCTAAAATATTCGTTGTGACGTTGTTGACATTGAGTTAGCATTTACTGGCATAATTTTGAACAGTCTGGTCACCTGTACATAAGGGGGCGTCCATAAATTACGTAGAGATCAGAGGGGGAGAGGGTCAAACCTAATCTCAAATGAAGTCAAATAAAGTATACCACAAGCGAGTGTAGAATCGAATGTACAACACAACACCCTTCGTCCGTGGTCGGTTTGACATCACTGATGAACTGTTGGACGAAAACAACCTTCGTCCGTGGACGATCCTACAAATTATCGTTCACCTATGTACAGTTGAATGAAACAGCCTTAGATGTTTGAACGGTTGACTATAACATGCTTTACCCATGGTCGCTCTTACGATGGCAAACGACTGTCGCAAGACCTCCTATGTGGTGAGACTAATCTCTCGATATCTCCCTTCCTCCCTTTTAATATCCCTCTTGGGGTCGAAAAGTGCTCACTTAATTTATTGGCGCGCCCTTATAGACACTGACTACAGATTACATATAAAAAATTTTTGCGTGAGTGTCACCAATGATTTTGTAGTTAGGTATTTATAGACCGACGTAACCGCATCATTATAATATAGTTTTTCGTATATGTAGGTGTAGTTTATTACAGGCAACCTGACAAGTCTATATTCATACACAAGGCAGTGGCACAAGAAAATTGTGTGGTAAAAAACAGATTTGTGTAGCATTTCGAAAAATGTAACATAGGAACTCAACAACGCTTCTTGAGTTTTGAAAAACGTTCTGTAATTCGGAATAAGTGTATGCCTCATCCGTATTACGAGTACATACGTACCACGGCAGGAGTGGCGGAGTCATAAGGTTTACGGGAGAAGGTTTAGTTTAAAGGAGAGGATGATATGCGTACAAATTTTATGACTATAAGCGATGAGAAGTGGAAATGTCCCACGAAATATCACACGAAAGCAGATTCTGCTCGCTCGGATGCATCGGACAATATTATGTTTATATGAAGGTAACTCCTTAAAAAAGTTGGCTATACAGTTTTAAAATTTGACTAGGTGCATTTGGTTCAGAGTTTCCATTTATAAATTTCACAGTGTCTTCGAGATAAAATGTGTAACATACTTTTTTTTACGGGTGAGGTCTCAGATGACTGGCGAATAGCAGTTGTAGTACCTATTTACAAAGGGAACGGCCGGCGTAAACTGCTCCAGCTACAGGGCGATCAGCTTGGTCAGCTTAGCTAGTAAGGTGTATGCAAAGGTTATTTCGGCAAAATGCAAGAAAAGTCCGAATGGTATATGTGGGAGGCACAATGCGGATTTTGACGTAGAAGAGGTTGCATGGATCAAGTGTTTTTTCTCCGCATTATCGCGGAGACCGGAGAAGTTTCTGGCTGACAGCCAGAAACTTCTCCGGTAGGTATTCTGTGCTTTTGTGGATCTGGAGAAAGCATTTGACAATGTTGTGAGGGAAACTCTGTAGGACTTGCTGCCCGCTGATATGATGTGGACAGCACGCTACTGCGGGCAATACAGTCGCGTTATAGGGACTATAAGTACTATAAGTTTGCATGCGAGTAGGCGGAGATTGTTTCACCTCTCTTTGACGTCTGTACAGGTGTTAAACAGAGTTGTCATGTCCGCCTGGCAGTCCATAGTGTATCTGGACAGTTGCCTGCAGAAGTTGAAAGATTGTGATATGGGTGTGAATTTAGGTGACTTAACAGTAAAATATCTGCTGTATGCTGATGATGCGGTGCTTATGGCCTCATCAGAAGCCGGCCTTCAGGCATTAGTCACTGATATGAAAGAGGAGAGTGAAAGTAAGGGTCTTCGCTTGAATGCAAGTAAAACTAAGGTTCTAGTATTTAAAGTAGTAGACACTTTATGTATATAGACGTAAGAACTAAATGTGAGATTTGGGTAAACCAGCAACGTCTAGCTAGATCAAGTGAATGAAATTGTGTATTTAGGGAGTATGTTTAGCGCTGACGGAAGATGTGATTCGAATGTAGAATTGCCATTAGGTGCCGGAAACAAAGTTAATGGTGCTTTGTCCCAATTAGTAAAGGGACAAAGCATCATAAAAGAAGGACGACTGCTTTTCTGCTTTACCGGTAGCGAAACCTGGGTATGTCAGCAGATGCATGAAAGTAAATTGAATGCTGTGGAGGTGCGATAACTTCGAAAATTGTGCGGCGTATAGTATTACTGAAAATAATTCACATACCTCTTGGAGGTAAAATAGAAGGACTTCTATTATTATGTAATTAACACCTTAATGTACTCTATTTCACGTGAATAAATTTCATTTCATTTCAAAATATGTTGCTTAGCTCAAAACTGGAAGACTTTTTTTATTTACCCCTTGAACTCTAAGGAAAGTTTTTATGTAGATAAAATTTGGAAAACTTGCTGTGCTAAACTACCAATTATCATTTAAATCCGTACATCCGTTGTTGAGTTATAAAATTGTGTAACTAACACGACTTTCTTTTATATATATAGATTACTAGACTGATTTCTGTTATGGTTGTAGAGAATTAGTCTGTAGTCGAACTTAACTTCAAAGACAGAGTTACCTAGGTACATTTGTTTTTATAACAATATCGTGCTAGCGGGCTATCGTGCATTAATGGGTACTTTTTACAATCACAAGATATTCAATTTTATTGAGTTATAAACACAACATAAGTACTAAAATCTACTAAAATATGGATAACTGCAATAGTTTATGCTATCAATAGGTAAAGGCTCAAAAGACTGTAAAGGTCAAAACTCGGAATGATTCTAAAATTAAGCTTCTTGCTTTTCGTACCTTATGGTTGTTAGGGGCAAACTTCGCCCTAGGGCGCCTCCGCTGACCCAGAGCCTCCAGCCAGACCAGCTCGAGAGGGTCCTGGGTGCTCTGTTCCCTGCGGGAACACAGGAGCACACTGCCCCATGTATGGCTCCACCTCAGACGTCCAACGCGGATCCCAGTGAGGATGACGTGCCCGAAGTCACCGAAAGTGAGCTAGGGGCGGCGGCATTGCGGCTCAAAGCCCGCAAGAACACCGCCCCCGGACCCGACGGCATACCAGGCCGAGCATGGGTCCTGGCCCTTGAGGAACTAGGGCCTCGACTGGCAGGGCTCTTCAGCGCATGCCTTAAAAGGGGCCAGTTTCCCAAGGAGTGGAAGACGGGGAAACTGGTCTTAATCCATAAAGCGGGGCGGCCGGCGGACCATCCATCCGGTTACCGGCCGATCGTGTTGCTCGACGAGGTATGTAAGCTTTTTGAGCGCATTATAGCGGAACGCCTCGTCGAGCATCTCACGGACGTGGGGCCAAACCTGGCGGATAACCAGTTCGGTTTCCGCCAGGGGCGCTCCACCGTGGATGCGATCATGCGAGTGAAGAGCCTGACAGAGGAAGCTATTTCAAGGTAGTGGTGGCGGTGTCTATTGACATCGCCAACGCCTTTAACACCCTACCCTGGAGTTGCGTCAGGGAGGCACTTAGCTATCATAGAGTGCCTTCCTACCTCTGTCGTATTGTCGGGGCATACCTATCCGAAAGGGCGGTGGCTTACCCGAGTTGGCTAGGGCTAGGTCGGCGAGATATGTCGTGCGGTGTTCCACAGGGGTCAGTCCTAGGACCGCTCCTGTGGAATATTGGCTACGTTTGGGTGCTGCGTGGTCCGTTGCTCGAAGGTGTCGGCGTGACGTGCTACGCCGACGATACCCTCGTTACGGCGCGCGGAGTAACGCACCGACACGCAGCCCTAAAGGCCACTGCAGGTGTTGCTCAAGTCGTGGGTCGAATTCGGCAGCTGGGCCTGGAGGTTGCCCTGCACAAATCCGAGGCTCTATGTTTTCACGGGCCTAGGAAGCAGCCTCCTCCAGGATCCAGCATAACAGTGGGGGGCGTTAGCATCGGCATCGAGCCCTCGATGAAGTATCTGGGGCTCGTACTCGATAGCCGATGGAACTTCGGACATCATTTCCGAAGTTTGGTCCCAAAATTGAGGGGGGCCACAGCTGCGTTATCGCGGTTGTTGCCCAACATAAGGGGACCTAACGCTCCCTGCAGGAGACTGTACCTCGGGATCGTGCGGAGCATGGCCCTATACGGGGCCCCCATATGGGCGGAGACCCTGACGGCCCGCAATGCGTCTATATTACATAGCCCGCTAAAGGCGATAGCCGTCAGGGTGATAAGAGGGTACCGCACGATCTCCGTGGAGGCGGCATGTCTCCTTGCCGGGACCCCTCCATGGGACCTGGAAGCGAGAGCCCTTGCGTCATTGTTTAAATGGCGCGGGAGCAGGGCCATGGGCCTACGCCTCGAGAAATCGAGGCTCAGCGGTCCCAGCTCCGACAGGAACTCATGGAGACATGGAAGGTGCGACTTGAGCATCCAAGGTGGGGAAACGCCACAATCGAGGCGGTCAGACCGGTCATGGATGAGTGGTTGTTGAGGAGCCGTGGCAACCTCTCCTACCGGTTGTCACAGATGCTTACCGGGCACGGGTGCTTCGGTAAGTATCTGTGGCGTATACACCAGGAGACCACAGCCGAGTGCCAGCACTGCGTAGAATGCAGCGAGGACACAGCGCTCCACACATTGGTGGAGTGCTCAGCGTGGGCGCAGCAGCGCCAAGACCTCGTGGCGAGTCTGGGCGTAGACATTCTCTCGTTGGAAACTATGGTGCAAGCCATGATCTCCAGCGGGAGCAAGTGGGACGCCGCTGCGTCTTTCAGGTCATGCTCGCGAAAGAGGTGGCGGAGACGGTACGGGAGAAGACTCTCCCGCCCGAGTTCTGCAGTCTGCGGCGACAACGCCGCAGACTTGTCTTCGCCCAAGACTACCGGCCTCCATGACCAGGGGCCTGAGGACGGCGGGTGGGCTGCTCGTCGTCCTTACAGAAGCAGGCCCAAGACGTAGGCATGACATGAAAATGTCACGCACGCCTCATGCCCCAAGAAGCGGGATAGTACCCGAACCAACCACCCAAAGAAGCGGGATAACACCCGAACCCCAGGTGAGGCCGCGGTGGTAGCCAAAGTCTGCCGGGAGCTCTGGGACATCTTTCCGAGGAGTTACCCGGGGCGTCCGGCAATAGACAGTTAGGCGGGGACTGTGTGGTTTTAGCCGGTTCGAGTCCGGCATGACATCCGAGGGGATTTCCACACGTTAAAAAAAAAAAAAAAAAAAGCTTCTTGCTTTTGGAAAATACACAATTGTTTTTTACATTTTAATAACTTTACTTATATATTTTGAACCTATTGTATTTTAAATTGCTAACTTTTATTTTTTTAATATCACTTAAATATACTATTTATTATTGTTACGGTCGAATTTAAAAAAAGAGAATATTATATACCTGGTACAAAGCAGGCGTGTAAAAAAAAAATAAGTAATAAATATCCATCACGCCTTATCCCCGAAGGGGTGGCAGAGGCATATTATATGCCCACTTTTCAGCGTGTGGATTCCGGTCCCACGTAATAGGTGGTCAGCCCATTGCCGTGTTGAAATAGACAGACGCAGGTTGTGGCTACCTGCTGTGTAAATAAGCCTGGTTGTTATAAGCCACCTTGTATGAAGGTTTCATACAACCCTAGCCGGTTTAGCGGACACACACTAATCAGAGCAAGCGAAAGGTCATTATGTTTAACATATTCTTGGGCAGGACGAAAGTGAGGACGAAATTCAGTCCCATTTCACAGTCTTCTGACAATAAAAGAAAGACTCAATCTCAATTGCTCAAACCAGCCTTCGTAGTTGGTAGAACAAATAAGACTCATAGAAATTATAGTAGATACTAACCTACCAAGGTTGGCAAATATTGAACAACCAAAGGTAACATGTCTGAGGGTTTCACATGATAGGTACGTGACCTACGATAGACCTGCAGCGTTTCATCCTTCATAATGTCCTGTAGTTGTTTGTTTTTACAACCTGAGCCGGAATCGCTTAAACATAATCTTGAGTTTCCTCAAAGAGGTCCCCGAAACGCAGCATGAGTAAAGAGTGTGCCAGTGGCTTCACCGTCCGCGTGCGGCTCGTATCTAGGAAGAAGCGTTTGTGCATATTTTCTTTTTATACTTCCATACGACGTTACGCTCAAAGGTAGCACCGTCGGTAATTATCGTCAGTGGTTGCCACTCCACTTGGAACAAGGTTAACGAGGTCAGACGGTTGTGATATTGTCTGACCTCTCTATCCAGTTATGCAGTATAAAGACTTTGGTTTTATACAATCTCAGAATACTTCAGGCGGAGCATCTGTGGAGTGTCATATCCACGCGGACTTTTCCTTTTTCAGAGCATTCGGTTTGAAACCACTTGATCACGCCGAAAGTATTCAAACGGACATCACCCACTCATTAAATACCCAAGTTTTTTTCACGCCACACAAATGGCTTCAACATTTCGTTTGCCAAACGCTCAGAAAACAGGTTCTAAATAATAAAGTCATCATTAAATCATTGTTAGTTGTTTAGGCAGTATGAAAATTATGGTAAAATATAACTCAAATTAAAATAAATCACACGATGTTTTTTCACATCTGCCTGCCGTACCCTCATATAGCGAGGCAAGAACACCGATAATAGTTAGTACGGCAAGGGCACTAGCTTCTAGGAGGACTTATAAAGTGAAATTTCAAGAGCCGCGTCGAAAAAAGTACACAAAAATATCCTCTGCAGGCTTTTGAGAGACAACAAGATGTGAGTAAATACAGTTATTTTTGTTATTTATCTAATTCATCACCAATTGTTACGCCATTGGCATTCAATGTCATCATCTATGACGTCATGGGTTTCTATCTATAACTATGGTTGTTGTTACTAAAATACCACAACGAAAATGATGCAAGATAATAACAATAAAGTTGATACATAAAAAAAAATGGAGTATTACAGAAACAAGTTATATTATCTTATCGGCCATTTGCGTAAATCGGAAACGTTTCCAACGGCTAAGTTTATGTAATTTAGGTGATGATGGTACCGATATTATTACTAAAACTAATAATATATAAAGCTGACGGGTTTGTTTGGTTGGTTAAACGCGCTAATCCCAGGAAGTACTTGTTCAAATTAAAAAAAAAAACTTTTTGTTAGATAGCCATTTATCGAGGAAGGCTTTAGGCTATTTATCAACACGCAGGACAGCGGAGTACTAATCATAAATATCAGCAGATCGGGCAAATTTTCATACATTATTGTATAATTTACAAACGACGGGATTAAATATAATAATTATATCGTTATATACACAACGCCATCTGATTCCAAACTAAGCAGAGCTTGTACTATGGTAACCAGATAACTGATAAACATACTTATATTTCTAAATACATACAAATTATAGATACGTAACACCCAGACACAGAATAAACCATCGAGCTCATCACACAAAGTTTTATCCTGGGTGGGAATCGAACCCACGACGTCTTGCGTAGCAGTCGGATACACTCCCACCACGCCACAGAGACGAGACAGCGAAGTATGTCAGGGGAAAAGCTGTGGGGGTCAGATAGTTGGTATATAGGTAATAATAACAATAGCTGTTTCTGGCAGCCAATTTTTTAAGGTCGACCCCAGGCTCCAAATGCAGGAACATAGTTTTTGGAAGCACAAAAGAATACAATACTTACCTATATCTAAATTTGTACTGTGGGGCATTGTGGGACCCTTTTTTTTTACTCACTGCCGTCTAGCCCAAAGTAAGCAAATATAAGCTTGTGTTATGGGATCTAGATGACTGATAAATATACTTATATGTTTCTAAATATTGCGTCTAACCAGTGGACTGTGAGTGTAAATGTTGAGCCTATTGGAAATGGACAGGCTCAGGTTATGGCAACCTGCTGATTCATGACAGAAATTTTTCAAATCGTCCATAGGGCTTTCAACTTGGCTTAGCAACTACTGTGTTACTGAAAACCTTTTGATAGCTTCACATGAAATTTGAAGCAATAAACTACTTGTTAACCTTTACTCCAAAGCAACGCCTCATAAAGTTAGAACAATGATCAAATTAGTTAAGTTGCAACTTATTAATTTGATCATGGTTAGTTGTAGTGCCTAATTAGATTTTTATAAGTAACTAGCTGACCCGCGCAACTTCGTTAGCGCCACTAAAAATGTGATAAAAGAAGAACCGCTTGACCGATTTTGTGCAAACTTCACATAAACCATCTACTAAATAGTCCGAACAAAGCCTGAACATTTGGTTTGGATAGGTGAGCCCGTTCTTGAGTTATAAAATTACAACGAAAAGTGGCATTGATTTTTATATATAAAAGACTAGCAATCTGTCTTCACTGCATTTTATATGAGGCTTTTAATTCTCGCCATTTTGTTTTATGAGCTGGTAAGCTGGAGACCTTGACCTATATTGACTAACATATTATAAATAACTGATTCAACAGTCAATGGGTTACATTATTTGGATTTACTCATTGATACAAACCCACAAAATTCAACCTCACTCTTTATAATGGTAGTACATTTTATCACTAAGACAGCAATGATATCTACTATCATCTAACAACATATTACAAACTCATTTGAAACTTTGTATCGTAGGCACATATTTTATCATCACAATATTCACTGATGAACACACATTACACAAGCACATTAACAATATATGTTGATGATAACAATATTTGTAATTATATTAACATTATTGATTTAAAAATTACCCGACGTGTTGACATTGTGTTGTGAAGAGTCACACTGTACTGAGGCGGTGATCACCAGTATGTTGATATGATAGATAAGACATTATCAAAATTTACTCAAGCAATATTTATTTAATATAGATGCATCATTTTAAGTCTTATTATATTTTTGACTTCGGAGAAGACTGGCATTGTAAGTAAGTACTAGTTGCACTCATTTATAATTCTTATTTTTCTAAAGCAACTGAGCTTTCTAGCAATAAACGAATACTCAGAGGTATACTGAGTCAGTTTTTTCTTTTTTCAATGATGTACTTGTTGATTATTTGTTAAATCAAATTTATAGTAATTTATGAACTAATAGTGATCCGGCAAGCTTTACACTGAAGAATTAGCTTTAATAGAAAATGTTTTACAAATGATTTCTTCTATTTATATTAGTGAATTCCCAATTGTTTCAATACTTGAGCCTGGAGTACACTGTTATTTGGCTTCTCTAGGAGCAGCTTCTTTTGACATTATTTGCAGAGATTCCCGTAACCTAACCCCATAAGCCTGTGTCATTGTCTGGTCTGATGTTTAAGAAGTGCACCAGTAGCAAATGCGGTTACTGAGGCCCTAGGGATCTTGATGGAGTCCATTACATTTAAAAGTGAAAATTAATTAATAATAATTTTTGTAAGCAGGTAATTTTGTCAGATTTTTTTCTTGATTTGCTATTTAGGTTTTTACAAATTAAATAATTCAGTGATTCATCAAAAGCATCTGTTCTCAAGTTAAAAGCGGTGTAACTATAGTTTATCCACAACCGCTGTACCGCTTACTGCATACAATTGTATGCAGTGAGCGGTACAGCGGTCGTGGTCAAACTATAGCAACAGTGTTTTGGTCAAACTATAGCACAAGATTGTTTTATGTATATATTTAGATGCATAACTTTACAATTATATTTCATACAACTGATGCCTGCATGATAAAGTTTTCCTATTAGAGATGTTGTATGAAACCTATAACTTTTGAAAATCCAAACAAACACAAAGACATCTCACAAGCTTACAAATCTTTCCTCTTTATAATATTAGTAAAATTATCTTTATTCATTTAGGTCACATAGTAAAACTTATGAACATCATTATTAATGATTCTACATGTACTGCCAGATTCGCAAAGCAACAGGTAAAGTCTGTAAGAATCTGGATAGAAATCTCACAGCCACTTTTTCCAATCGCCAAAAGTATTTACAGTATAGAAAATAAATTTACAAATCTTTCCTCTTTATAATATTAGTAAAGATACGGATTTTATAAGGGTCATAGAGGTTACATCGTTCATTTAAAAACATGGGAAATTAATTGAGTTTCCACATAATTTTGTATTGAACGGGATTTCGCGCGGCACTATATTACTTCGGGACCACGACAGGTGCAACCCTGTTGAAACGTCGAGGAATAAAAAGGTATACTAACCTTTTAGTTATAATATAGTGCCGCGCGAAATCCCGTTCAATACAAAATTATGTGTTCAACGCGTGTTAGTTTAAAACAAATAATTGAGTTTCATTAAATTGAGAGATATAAAGCAATATTCTGTTATCACTTCATCAGTCATACAAGTTGGGACGAGAGTTCTGACGTATCAAATTTGAAGGGCGGACGAACCAAGGGCATACGATACACAATCTAGCTTCACAACAGCATTAACGAGTTATTTTAACACATAGAACTTTTATAATTGTCAAAAACTTACCCACCTCTTGACAGCTAGCCTGAGTAAATACAGTGCTCAACAAATATTTAAACATTACAGATTTTTTTAGTCACTTCACGATTTTCTGGTTAAAAATCTGTAATGTTTAACTCGGTAACAATACTTTAAAGTACGTTTGGCTTGATAACACGTCACTATATATAAAAATGTTACAAAATCTATTTTTGTTAAACACGCACGGTGATCATGATCCCAAACAGCCGCCCGGCAATGTTGAGATTACGCTGAAGTTTTAAAAAGCTCTTTTACTTTTCAATATCTTAACGACGAAGGTACTCTTTAACTTAGCCGCATACAATGCAATTTTTTCCGCAATATTTTGACATTTACGGTACGTTTCACTTATCGCCCGCAACGCCAACGTCCGCGACCGCTGAATTTGCTGTTTCACTAACATAAACGCACTGAACTTGAAAGCACACACAGTCTTATCAAAATTGGGTGGGCAAAGTGAGCGCGATGTGGTTGCGAACAGTGACGTCAAGCGATCATTCGCAGCGATCACGAGCTGGAAGTTGAACTGTGGAACGATACCAAAGGGTGTTACAATCGTTGCGGGTGTTAAGTAGAACGTAGCGATAGTGGTGTTCTCGTACTTGTTTGTTCGGATCTGATTTTCGGTTGTGTCCGGTTCTTTTTCTTCAATTGGTTCAGCAAAAAGCTGCTTCATTCAGTCCATATATTTTAGTTTATAACAAGTTAGTTGAGACATTAATGTAATTTACATTAATGTCCAACTAACTTGTAAATGTAAATTAAAGGAAGCAAAATGATTTGTCACAAAATGGCTTACTTCTCCAACATATAGGTGTAATATACCGAGGATATTTTTTACGTAATCTTAATTTAATAATGTATAAAGATGTGTTGATTTTATAATTTTGTATTTTAAATTAAATGATGATTTATGGATTCGTTTTTATATAATTATGTGTCAACATGTTTGCCATTTGCTGTAAAAATAAAATAAAATAAAATTTCAAAAGTGTTATAGTCTTTCTTATAAAAAACTTTGTAAGTAACAGATGAACATGTGAGTTCTAACATTCATGGTGATTTATGGGTATGAGGGGCCCCAACATGTTCTCCGAGGCTCAAATTACTGACGGTGGCGGTGCACCTGCTGACTAACAGACGATGCAACGATGCACGCGCCCTTATGGAATTGAGAGGTCAGACGGCAGTCACTCCCAACAATGCTGAAAACTAAAAGCCAAATAAAGGCTCCAAATCAGGATAGTTTGGAAGCAACCGGGAAAACACTTAGACGGAAAAGAGAGTGTTTTATGAGATTTTGTCAAGTTGTGGTTTTATGTAAATTGGTCGATATATGACGATTATTGTTCATGGTGTCGGAATAGTTCAAGCCGACTGAAGGCTTTCATCGAAAACGCAGCATAAACCCTGGGATATACAACAAAATAGGGCTACAGAAAAGTCTTTGATTGGCATTGTCTATGTTTAAACGATAGCTAACTATACTCTGTGAGAAAAGGGTATAGAAAACTTCACCACGCGGGCGAAGCTAGTATTTATTATATTTTAAGTAATAGTGTAATTATTAAAAGTAGAGTTATATACCTTTGACATCCCTTTGCGGCTATTTGTTTCTATGACATCCCTTTGCTGTTTAAATAAAAGCAAATAGTGCGGTTATAGACCTAGTACTTGACACTTAACTCTACAGATCCCACATCTGTCCGCATAGGCGGACGTGGTCGAGCGCACGGACTAGGGTTAAATATCTGGGATCTATATTTCATACGTCCAGTGGCATCGATTGCGATGTCAAGTCATGCATTGCTACCAAGTGGGCCAAGTGGCGGGAGATGACTAGTGTCATCTATGACCCAAAAATGCAAATTCGGTTGAAGGGACAGGTCTATAAAACCATTATTAGACCTGTCCTTTTACGTGGCAGTGAGACGTGGCCAATATTGGAGCGACACAAGCAGGAGCTGCATGTCACGGACATGAAGATGCTGCGGTGGATCTGTGGAACTCTCGCATCGGCGGCAGCCTTCACGTCCGAGACATTGCAGATAAGTTGCAAGTTAATATGGTCTAAGTTAAGTCTTTCAGCAACCGCCGGCCTACGTGGGAAACAAATGTCTGACCATGTTGGACCCTCCGGACCCCGGTAAGAGGGGAAGATCCGAGAAGTGCTGGTTTGCCGTCGTAATGGATGACATCCGTGCCAGTGGTCTCACTACAGGGGATGTTGACGACCATGCAAAATGGAGGAGAAAAAGTAGGAAAGCGGACCACACGCGTCGCAAGACGTAACTAGGACAGGCGCTTGAATGATGATAATGAGTGCGGTTATAGAGTACTTCTGACCCCGTCAGCGTCGCCCATGACGTAATTTGAATCCCCGTCGCATCCATTTAATCCCGTCGCTTATGACTTTTTCAAAAATATATATGTAAATTTGCCCGATTGGTTGACACTTATGATTACTGCTCCACTCTTCTGGATAGTAGCGTGAAGTTATATTGCATAAAGCCTTCCTCGATAAATGGACTATACAACACAAAAATATTTTGGACTATTTTCAATTCGGACCAGTAGTTTCTGAGATTAGCGCGTTCAACCAACCAAACAAACAAACTCTTAAGCAAATAAATATTATTTCTTTTTTTCTTTTTTTCTTTTCTTTCTAGATAGATAACTTCACTATTTAGGTTCAAAACGCACGCGTGTTTTATGAGCTGCTTTATGTATCTAAAGCTGACGATATTAGATGCACTTTATGAGCAAATGTGTTTAAAAGATAATAATGTTGATAATGCTATTTGAAGGTCTTGTTAGCTTAAGGTAGCTCTGTAGCTATCTAATTTTTTAATTTTTCAAGACAAATTATTGGCAAGTACAATTGCTTTTATTGAGCAGGATAGTTTTGACACTTCACATTTGGAAAATGAAATTCCAAAAAACTAGTTTATAGGACAACAGATAATAAATCTGGCCAGTTGACTTTGGCCCCTGAGAATAATCTTAATAAAAATATTGTTTTTCAAAACCTGTTGCATGTTAGAGGTTTAATAAATGCTAAAGATTTAGAGTTAGAGCTGTACATTAATGCAAATTCTATTAATATTTTTTTGTGCTACAGAGCACTGGTTAAAAGATCATGAAATAACATTGTTGAACTTCGTAAATCACTAGGTTGCTAGCTCGTTCAATAGAAAACATTCTAAACGTGGAGGCCCTTTAATATTAATTAATAAAAACTTAAAATTTAAAGAACATAAAGACTTAGTAGCCCTCTCCATTGAGCGAGTTATTGAGATTGCCAGTATTGAGTTTGAGCATTTCATCTTGTTAAGCGTATACAGTCCCCCTGATGTATCTTGTAACACTTTTTTATGGGTGCTACCACCAGCTTCACTCCGGGCAGAGCAATGAAGAGACTCTAAAAAGAAATAATCCCAGGGCGCCTTGATGAAGAGTGTGTGTGGTTGGGAGATAAATAATATGCTTGCACAATTGTTCTTTACAAGGTTTAATAAAAAGAATTTGATTATTTTAAGGAAAAAAATCTTCCTCACAATAAAAAAATATAAATATTTAGCAATATAAGTTCATCACAGGTATCAATTATTACATAAATGCAATGCTAAGGGTATAAAGTTCATAGATAGATATTCTTCACACACACACTAGAAAATATGCAGCAGATACAGGAGTAGAAAATAATAGGTACTCAGCTTTTGTGCTAGGGTGTGAAACTTGCGGAGCGAGCTGGCAAATCCGCTCACGCCGAGCTTTCGTGCGTCGACCCGCTGGTGCCCAATGCCGAGAGAAACCGCGCGAGGACCAGGATTGCCCTCAAGAGCGGCAGTTATCGATGGCAGCCCACAGAGACCGTGAGCAGCGGCCCTTGTGAGTGCAACTCACAAACAAGTAGCAGAATCTTACGAAGCCTTCGCGCCTTTCCTCCAAGGGAAACCACAACGCTTCCAGCAATTACGTGGATAGCGGGGTTTCTTATACACTCGTACGTGATTATGACTATAACGGCTATAGAATTAGGCTGGGTTGGCCAAAACTTACACAAGAAAAATCATTATTAACGAAATTTGGAGAATATCTCAGAAATCTGGAGAACTTCGGGTATCCTTTAACTATCTCAGGACGATAATCGATCTAGATCCTTCCTCACACCACCTATTTATCCTTTTTTTCCTTCCGACCCCACTCTGGAGAACTGTCAAAATTATCCTTTTCTTGTCGTTCAGTAATCAACATACTAATTTCTACCACCATAGACCAAGTTAAAGTTATTTTATATTTATTTTGAATTATTGATTTAAATACTAGTATTCCTTATAAAAAACTGTTTATTCAATTTTAATGTTATATTTTATAATTAAAAGGGATCTGTTAAAAATCAGACACGGTAATGCCATCTATACGCAAATGCTAGGCACTAACTTCCTATCCGTCAATATAGCTAGCGACGTCTGGCGGCAATATGTTCGCACTACCTCGCTAGTCAAAACTGCATGTTACAATCTTACATTAAATTTGAAGAAAAGCTTGAACAAGCACTGTTCAAATGCCAATGTTCCAAGAAATCTATAATAGTTTGTGTAGATTTTAACGTTGATATATTAGATACATCATTAACTCCATCAGAGAGAAATAAAATGAAAAATTTATTTAAATCCTTTAATCTGCATAGTACATTCTTAGAACCCACTCGTATTACAGCCACCAGTGCAAAATGTATTGATAATATTTTTACTGACATTAAACCTATAGATAAAGGTATTGTGGATCCTGTAGAGTCAGATCATCATGGCCAATGGATAAAGTTTCCTGAAAGTAGTAACAAAGTCTCCAAAAAATCAAATTAAATATGTACCAATTAACCAAAGTCGTTTGAATAATTTTAAAGAAAATGTATTAAAGAGATTACCATATCTACCTAACTTCACTTGTGTAGACCAGTCATATAAACACATATTTAATTTGATTAATGATGAGTTTGGCAAAGTTATTACCTCAAAAACACTACAGATTGGTGGTCGTCCTGTTTTCCGTGACTGGGCAACACCAGGTATCTTTAAAAGTAGAAATAAATTATTTGAATTATTTTCAGAAAAGTCATTTAATTTTAGGCAAACCTGTCCGGAATATGTTAAAAATTATTCAAAGATATTTAAACAAACGTGTTATCTTGCTAAGTCAAACTTCATTAAAAATAAAATTTCTTATTCTGTGAATAAAATAAAAATGACTTGGAACATCATTAAATCAAATCAAAATCAAAAATCTTTATTCATGTAGGTCACAAAGTAACACTTATGAACGTCAAGATTACTGCTTCTACATTTACATTTACTGCCAGATTCGCAAAGCAATAGGTAGAGCCAGAGGAAGAACCTGGCAATAAAACTCATGGCCACTCTTTTCTAACCGCCATTTGACACAGTTTGATTAACATGATATTTGACCAATTATACAGTAAAGAAATTTTACAAAAAAAAAAACAAAATAAATGTTGAGTTCATTAAAATTACACTTACATAGTTCCTTTGAATTTATGTGAGAACAGTCGACTAAACTTAGTTTGCCTTAAATTTAAATAATATTATTTGTAACAATTGCTATAACAGCTATGAGCTGACCAGTCCCAACAGACGGCACCCGTTCACGGGTATGACGCATATATCAGCCATCGCCCTATTCAACCGTATTGTAGGGAACAAGGCGACCCGATACATACGCCACCACTGCCAGGACACTTAGGCGAGCATGACATACCCAAAAACTACACAGCAACTATCATGTCAATTTCAAAATAATAAATAAGTCTACATAGTGCTCACACAATAACAAAGTCAAATTACATATAATTATGTATATTAGTTATTACCGGGACTAAACGCAGCCATACCTTTAGTTGCCTGGCGTTTCAAATTATTTATACTGGAGAATGTAAACAAAAATAAGGTAAAAAAAAAATACAACATATATATGCAGATTCAAGACAAGTAGATAATATATCACAAGATTCATTCGAATCCTAAATAGCTCGAGCGAAGAGCAAGCAACTCATTTCCATTTATTTTTATCATTCAAATAATCATTAATTGTGTAATAAGCCCTTTTCAAAAGGTGCGTCTTAATTTCCGCCTTAAATTTATGTAACGGCAGGTTCATAATGTCTAAAGGAATTTTATTATATAGGCGTACGCCAATTCCTGCAAAAGAGTCGTGAACCTTTTGTAAACGATGATGCGTTCCAATTAATTTATGCTTATTTCTAGTATTTATCGAATGTATGTCACTGTGTCGATTGTATAAATGTATGTTCTGTTTAACTAACATGATATTTGCAAATATATACTGTGATGCAACCGTTAAAATGCCAATTTCTTTAAAGTTCTCTCTAAGAGACACTCTAGCACTCAATTTATATATTGCACGTATAGCTCTCTTCTGGAGTACAAAAATTACTTGTAGATCAGCTGCTTTACCCCACAGCAAAATGCCGTAAGACATGACACTATGAAAATAACTAAAGTATACTAGCCTGGCAGTTTCTACATCAGTGAGCTGCCTGACTTTACTAACGGCAAAGGCTGCCGAGCTGAGTTTACCTGCAAGACACGTTATTTGCGCGTTCCACTGCAGTTTGCTATCTAAAGTGATCCCCAAAAATACAGTTGATTCTACAATATTAAGGGTATCACCGTTCAATGTTATATTTGTACCGCAATTCCTGACATTAGGCATGCTAAATCTGATACATTTTGTCTTCTTAGCGTTTAGTAGCAAATTATTGGTCGTAAACCAATCTACAACTTGGGCAAGTGAACTATTAACGCTGTTAAAATCAGTAAGCGTACGATCTACTTTAAAAATAAGTGACGTATCATCAGCAAATAGAACAATGTCGCACAAGTTCTGTATATAGAATGGCAGATCGTTAATATAAATTAAAAATAGAAACGGACCTAGAATTGATCCCTGCGGTACGCCCATAGCTACAGCTACAGATGCTAGAGGAGCGAATTTCATTAACATCAACATGTTGTATCCGATCATTTAAGTAGGAGGCAACAAGATCCAGTGCAGAGTCTTTGATACCATAATAAAAGAGTTTTCGCAATACTCTTTTATTATGGTATCAAAGACTCTGCAACTCTGAATGCGGTAGATCCTTGGTGACTGAAAGGGATTTCCAATTAAAAGTAAATGGTTGCCATATTACAAGGGACCTGGAAGTGGCGACGGTCAAAAATGTACCTATATACCTACCTATATTGACAACAAAATCTCTTTTTAGCGTCTTCCAGTTCTGCTGAACATTTATTAGAAGAATCTGTTCTTTGTTGCAGGTATGCATTTGTATTCACAGATATTTGCGCTCAGGACATTGTAAAGACATTTAAATGTATCGAAATTAAGAAAACCGCGTACCTTTGGGGATTATCGGTCAAAACTGCATCATGTATACTCGTAATTGAGGTCATTGCGCCCCATCTAGCAACTGTGTTTCTAGTGGTACATTTCCTGATTTAATGAAACACAGCAAAGTCGTTCCCTTGTTCAAGGCTGGAAGCGCTACAGACCCTTCTAATTTCCGACCAGTGTCGGTGCTGCCAACTTTGAGCAAAGTATTTGAAAAAATAATCTTGAATCAAATGCTATCCCATCTAAATAGCCATAAAATATTTCATGCGAATCAATTTGGGTTTACGAAAGGGCGCTCAACTTCCGATGCTGTTGTTGAGTTATTAAAATGTATTCATGAAGCCTGGGAAGACAAGCACGATGCATTAGGTATATTTTGCTATCTATCAAAGGCTTTTGATTGCGTTCAACATGAAACGCTGTGCAAAAAATTACACCACTATGGAATAAGAGGCAAAGCTCTCGTCTTCATATTTGAACAATAGAATACAGAGGGTCGATATTAATGGTACACGTTCTGTAGGATCCATGGTTACAACGGGTGTGCCTCAAGGCTCGATACTTGGGCCATTCTTGTTCCTCATTTATATTAATGATTTACCATTTTATGTAGGGGACAGGAATAGGATTGTTTTGTTTGCAGATGATACCTCATTGATTTTTTAAATTAAAAGACAATTAGATAACTATGACGATGTAAACAATGCAATTGCAAGAGTAGTTCATTGGTTCAGCTCAAATAATCTTTGCCTTAATGAAAATAAAGCTAAATGTATACAATTTACTCTACCAAATGTAAAACAAGTTGCAGCTAATGTTCAACTAAATGGACAAGTGTTAGAGTTTGTAGAATCAACTGTGTTCCTCGGTATAACTATTGATGCCAATTTGCAGTGGGGCCCACACATAGAAAAGACAGCCTCTGGGTTAAGTTCGGCTGCATTTCTCTGCAAAAAAGATCAGGACTCTGACAGATGTGGATACGGCTAGAATGGTTTACTTCAGCTAATTTCATAGTATTATGTCTTACGGTATTCTTCTTTGGGGGAGTGCTGCAGATTTAAATATTATTTTTGTTCTACAAAAGCGGGCTGTACGCGCTATTTATAATTTGGGCCCCAAAGTTTCTCTCCGAGAAAAATTCAAAGAAGTAAATATTCTAACCGTACCATCACAATACATTATTGCCAATCTTATGTATGTCCAGAAAAATCTATCACAGTTTTCTAAACTCTGTGATAAACATAATATAAACACTAGAAATAAAAAAATCTTTCAGTCCACCACAGTCGACTACATAAGATTGGCGATTCTTTCCAGGGGACCTGAGAAACTTACCATTAAATAAATTTAAAAAGTTAATTAAAAACAAGCTTTGTGAAAAAGGTTATTACTCCGTTAAAGACTATTTGCAGGACAGGGACGCCTGGAAATGATCTGCTGGCAAAGTGAAATAATAATAAATTGTAAATAGGCCATCAAAAAAAAAGCCTTCCTAAGTTTCTTGCCGGTTCTTCTCAGGTGGGCCGCGTTCCGAACCGGTGGTCACTTTAAATATTTTGAATAGTGTACTTATGACATTTTGTAAGCGCGGTTAAAATGGTCTATGCAAAATAAAGATATTTTTATTTTATTTTTATAACTAGATACGATACCGTTTATACATCGGATGGGAAACTCGTATTTTAATTGTATTATGGAGGCCGGTCGCTTACAGTACTGCTTCACTTGCAGCATTATTATGTTGGAGCGGAGCATTTACTGATTCTAATTAATTAAATAAACCTATTTTGACAAATTAATTATGTCATGAAGATATAAAAAACACGTGCTTTTTGATTTTTATGGCATTTTCCAGACACACTTGAATTTAGCTTTTCACTAATTACGATTTCTTCAATTTTTAACGTAAAACGTAGTTGGGTAGGTTCTCCTCATTATGCTAAATTACATGTTTTTTTTAAGGAGTTCAACGTCAAATATTCTCTCTCCTAGGTCCACTAGAGCTCCGCTCCAATTATAACAATGCCATGTCTCAATGTCATTTCTAACAATAGCACGAAAAGCAGTAGCAAACACAATTTTAACATAACCTACGCATTCTTTTAAATATTTTCCATAAAGAATGTTGGTGGCGCGATGATACATAGCATTAAAAAATAAGGATTTTGTTGATTAAGATGACACCACTAAAATATTTTCCAATGCAAAACTGTAATCTTGAGATTTGCGCTCCAACGAAGTAACTAAGCTAAAACATTGTAGTGATATTTAAGTGACTTTTTCCGTCATCCCATCAATGGGCTCGTGGCCCCGCTGATCGACTCATTGTTCTGTATACGATCACTGCGTCAAGCAGCATTGGCTATAGGTGGTCCTGTGATGGGTGACCACTTTGTGGAATTTACTTTGTGAAATATGGGCGTAAAGTATGCCTCTGGCTACCCCTTCGGGGATGGCGTGACAATATGTACGTATCAATGAGATATCCAACGAAATCACAGAAAGGAAGGGTTTAGCAATTAAAATACTATCACATTTAGTCAATCCATCATTACGAGTAACCGGCACCAAATAGCAATTTTTCAAACCCTTTGGTTTACACCTGTGACTACGACTCACAAATACACTGCAACATTTAAATGAAACACTCTCGTAGCTCCGTCAACTAGGTATGTGCTTTGTAAACGATCATTGCATTATGCATTTTACGCTAAGTCTAGACCTATGGTACGTCGTAGAAGTCTAAAACGGGGACGGCTTTGTGACATTTCCATTTTCCGTGGTTTTGAAAGGTAGGTTAAGTCTATATAAGAACGTTCTTATTTGTGTATCTTGGGCTGGATCATAGCACACCCTACACCGTCAATACGAATCGCGTCAGTACTGAAACGTTCTCTTTAGGTACGTGGCAGATGTGATAGACCCTAAAAAAAGGAAAATTAGAACTTGTGTGGCAATAATTGTTGCACTTTATTTAAATATAAGAATTAAAGGAAAGCAATGGATAAAGAATTGGCTACAAAAAAAGAGAATACAGATTTGTATTAATTGGACGAAATTTGACTTCTCGGTGAAATGAATGACTGCGAAAATTACTTTCTTAATCTATCTCTGCTTTGATAATCTATCAGTAACACCATTTCTGGATACAGCAGGATTCAGTGATGAGGAAATCTATTTCACCTAGAGAGATATTTCACTACTCTGCCACAGGAAGACACTTTATGGACATCAGATTTTCGGGAACAATGTTGCCAGAGTCAGTTAGTCAGAGCGTCAATGTTACGAGTGATGCCTAAATCTATCTTATTTATCTTCTTTAACTTATTTATCTTTGAGACTACATAAAGGTAAGTGAAATAAATTTCTGATAATTTAATGAAATCGTTTAAATGAAATGAAATTAGTTTTATTTGCTTGCAGTATGGTATGATAAGTTGATACAATAATAATATTGTATTAACTTATCATACCATACACATAGACGCATCATATACAAAAAAATAAGACGCGTCTCAAATACTCCGTTAAAAAAATGTCCAACATGCAATAATTTATAAAACTTATATCTATCTCTATTAAGCAATATTATTTCAGGATATTTGTCAAAACTATTATAATATATAGAAGCTGATAATTGTTAATATCATTAACATTTTGGGGGGTTCTTGGGTTTAACCCCGTCCCCCCCGGGTTTAAACCCAAGAACCCTCCCCTTGGCTGAGTAGCCATGGGAGTCCATGGGCTCATCACTGGTTACCTACGTGGAACTAAAATAATAATTGTATAATGTCGGCATATAGTATGCCCATGCCTACCCCTTCGGGGGTTCTATTATGGCATTGATAGGCTTACATTGGCTGTCACATCCACTCTTATGATATGACAGATCTTAGAGATAGACAAAGATAAAGCTATCATACGGTTACAAGACTGTCGGCAACAACTCGATTTATTGTTAAGCCTTGTCTTTTATGATTATTGAGGGACTTGATGCCCTTGATCTTAATTAAAAATTACAATTTACTTTTCATACTTTAATATACTTTTTAGCTGATGGTGGCCGAGACTACCAGGACTTTAATTAGTCGTGCTAATTAGGGTCTAGCACATAAGACCTTTTAGACTTTTTGTTACCACCTCACTAAAAAGGCAACGGGTTCAAAATTTCTTCCAAATTTAACATCTAAAATAGACACATTTTATTAAATTAATTTGGCCCTTTAGACCTACCCTACTTCCGTGCTTCGGAAGGCACGTTAAGCCGTTGGTCCCGGGTGCCAATAAAAGGCAGTCGTTAAGCCAAGTTAAAGGCCTTATGGGCGGCTTAAAAAATTTCAACAGCAGGTCTCCGCAGCCTGCGCCTGTCCATTTCAACACGGCAATGGGCTCACCACCTGTTACGTGGGACAAAAATGCATACGGTGAAATGTGGGTGTTTAATGTGCATGTGTGTATGTATTCAATAGTTAACAGTAGTTTTATAAGTTTCTGTCATATATGCTAAAAATGTACATAATCAACAGAATATAACATACATACATACATATTGTCATGCGTATAAATGATTTATATCATTATTTATCTGTTAACTATTTAATATAATATTACATAAAATAGAAAATGAAAAATTTGGTTCATATTATAAACAGTTAAGAATTTATCGATATTAATTCGTTACGTAGTAAGGGTAAAAGGTCGCCACAACGAGGTCGGTGTCAGAAACTGTTACATACTTACGTATATTAAACAGGATGGAGGACTAGCTCAGAATAGTCAAATGGCAAGAGACTATAGATTACAACTTTCCTTAAACAAGAATTGGTATAAATGACCAAATCAAATGGTACGCACGTGACGTATCGCTATTTAACCCCACTAGACTATTTCTTGTGAGATTACGTTAAGGACGAAGGGTACAAACCAAGCTATGCCACCATAACCATCAATACAAAGGGCTAATGTGAGTCCTATGAATTGTGTGAAAAACACTGACAATTGGATGTACTCGTATATGCTATGCGTGCTTATGCGTGCGTGCGCATAACTAATAACTCTTAGCGATGTGTGGTAGCAGCAATGTATTTACAAACAGGCAACACAGATCACACGAAGAGGTCGTGCTACAAAATAGACAGAATAAAGCGCGCAAGCTCATCCTCATTAGCTGCACGGAATAATAATAATATTCACGGAGTAATGATTATATACACGGAGTAATAATTATATGCCCAAAGTAATAATTATAAGATGATCTGAGATTAGCTGCCAAGCAGTTTTGCAGCTGCCTCGTGTGTAGGCCAAATACGTGTCGACTAAATGTCATGTTATAAAGCGGAGTATTGCATATTTTTAACAATCTGAATGGTAAGACTACCTATTACCTATCCTATATCCTTTTCCTTGAGGAGTTCGGTTCGTCATTCCTCCGTTACATAGTAGAGGTTATATTTGACCGTTGTGCGTTAGGAATAGCGAATCGAGGGTGTGTGGTAGGATCCCTCACTTGCGTGTTTTTTTTTGCCTAAAACCCATAAATGTATATATTTCATCAACTCATTTATACTGGGTTCACTTGCTTTTCACAAACTGCAATTTCGTCCTTTATTTTATTCTAATAACAATAAAAAATCAAAATACCAAGCACGTTTAAATTATTCACCATAATGTTTCACATATTACGTTCGAAATAATCTTGTAATTACCTAGTATGCTAAATTAGACCGTTACCAATGTCAACACTTAGATGCAAATCATTCGTATTTTGTACAGATTACCCTGTAGTTGTCGCCTATATCGACCTAAGATGTATAAGTAGGCTTGTCTGCCACCTCAGTAGTATAAAAAAGGGTGGAATATGGAATTAGTTTCGAGCGTGGGTTGGTTAGTAGTAGGTAGTAACGGTGTCCCGGATTTGTAATCACTTTCGAACTCGTGATTTTTGTTCACATTGAATTATGCTACTTACAGTCAGCACACTAATTGGTTTTTAAAATGAACTTGAATGTTTGGGCAGGAGTCAACATAAATCAAAAATTTATATTTGAGATGAAATTCTGCCATGGAGCTATCCTTCCGAGGGCTCACCCGGGACTCCTGGCTATAGACAGATGAAGGGAAACGTGTGGTTTTAGTCGGTAGGAGTCCGGTATAGCATCCATGAGGATTTCCAAAAGAATAAAAAAGGAGTGGAAATTCTATACATCCGTACCTCCAACCTATCTATACCTAACCTGATACGTTATCTATACCTACATACTTACCGTGCAACTTAAGTAACTACCAGTAGTTGGCGCCTTCGTCGCTCTAAGACTTATATGGGAGAATGTTCCAGTAGTTTTGAGCTTGGGTCGGTAGCTTAGCGTGTTAAATCCCGCGATCCATCGCGTGAATTTTTTCTGACATTTAATATGATACCCATACTAATTGCTTTTCAAAATTATTTCGAACGTGTGGTGTTAACATAAATTCAATGTTTAGAAGTGCAATTCTATACAATCATACTTTCCGTAACTGAAATAAGTGTCGAAAGTTGGTGCTTACGTCGCAGTAAACAAAAAAATAAAAAAATTTATAATATAATACGTATAAAGAACTAACTAATTATCATCACATAGTATCCCTGGCGAGGTAGTCAGAGAGGATCATTTGCAACGCTTCGCGATCCAGGAATCCTTCTTTCGCTTTATACACATGGACGTCTGGGCATTCAAATAAGTACTATTGACCTTTTCGGTTTTGAGCCAACTGCTCACGTAGTCTTCATATAGTCAAATATAACTACAAAAAATCTAAAGAAAAGTAACTGTCACGGCTAAGTTGGGTTTAGCATATTAAATGATAGTCAACTAACTCATAAAGCATGCATACAGTATAAGCTGTTCAAACCTAGTAACAGAAGCTTCTTTTTACACAGGGAATAATCTCCATTAATTAAAACAAAAGATACAACAAAAAAACTGAAATGTATAGCAATATTGCTTCAGGAGGTATGGTGGTGACCCCTTACCATTTGGCCACACAAAGTGCCATAGCGATTCTGAAAGAAGGTGGAACAGCTATAGAAGCTATTGTTGCAGCTGCTGCTACTATAGCAGTGGTGTACCCACATATGAATAGTATTGGTGGGGATGGATTTTGGTTGATAGTACCTCCGAATGAAGATCCTATCGTTATTGAGGCATGTGGTGCGGCTGGGTCACTAGCTACGCCACAATTTTATGAAGGTTTTAATGAAATACCAAGCAAAGGACCCAAATCAGCACTAACAGTCGCTGGTACTGTCGGAGGATGGGAAGAAGCTCTAAAGTACGTTTCTGAATATGGATATCAAAGAATGCCAGTCTCTAAATTACTTGCTGATGCTATAAAGTACGCTGAAAATGGATTTCCGATTACAAACATCCTACATGAAAGATTAAAAAGCCTGAAGGTCTCAGGAAACTTTTCACAAGAACTATTTAATGTATTATTTCCGAATGGAAAGGTCCCAAATATTGGAAAATTGGTTCCCCAAAAACATCTCGCTAAAACTCTAAAACTGTTGGCTGAAAACGGTCTAAACAGTTACTATAACGGCGAGTTGGCCGAATTAATTGCCGAGGACATGGCATCTTTAGGGATGCCTATAACAGGATCTGATCTTGCAAATTACTCACCCGTTAGAAAATTTCCTTTAAGTCTATTGCACAGTCACGGTGAAGTTTTCAACACTCCACCACCCACTCAAGGCTTAGTTTCGATGGCTATCCTTGGCATTTTGGATAAGTTAGGCATTGATGGCCAACATGAAGGTCAATTTATTCACGCAACAGTTGAAGCAACTAAACAAGCATTTCGGTTGCGAGATCAAATAACTGATCCTCGTTATATGAAAGTCGACCCTATGTCATTGATATCGGATGAAACACTTTCTAAAATGGCAAAAAATATTAATCTAGAGAAAGCTTCACGTGATGTACAAGGCAAAGGCCCTGCAGATACGGTTTGGATGGGTGCAATGGATAGTAAAGGATTTTCGGTGTCGTTTATACAAAGTATTTATAATTATTTTGGTAGTGGTGTGCTGCTCCCAAAAACGGGTATTTTATGGCATAATAGAGGAATAACATTTTCATTGAATAACAATCATATACTTTCATTGAAACCAGGCAAGAAGCCCTTTCATACACTGAATCCAGCTGCAGCACGCCTGCGAGACGGGCGGTTTATGATTTATGGAACTGAAGGTGGTGATGGTCAACCTCAAACTCAAGCAGCTGTTTTCCATAGATATGTGGTTCAAGGTTGTGGATTACAGGAATCTGTATCAGCTCCTAGGTGGCTTTATGGTGGTAAATATGCCGAAAAAGTTAATACTGTAGAACTAGAGTCAAGATTTGATAGAAACACTATTAAGTATTTGAGAGATCGTGGTCATGATATTGAAATGTTAACAGCATTCAGCTTGACGGTTGGTGAAGCTGGGGCACTCGTAAGACATCTCAATGGCACGTTAGAGGGAGCTTTCGACATCAGGAGTGATGGTAGCGCTGCTGGCTTTTAAATAGTTACAAAATATGAATGCAATTTTCTACTGTATTATTAATTCTTTTTTGTCTAGGATTCAATATTACATATTCTTTCATCATACAATAATAGAATACATATTGAAGGATTCTACCAAAATTTCGTATCGTAGAAAAAAAAAGTAATAGTTTTGTATTGCAATGGTAATATTTTTGTATCTTATACTATCTCTATACTTTAGATGATTTAATTTAATTTATTAGAAATAAGCAATCCGACTTAATAGATAAACGTGTTTTTAAACTTTCGCGATTGTACTCCATTTTCGGTATTATCCTAATAATATACGTCGCGAATAAGATCCGAAACATCATAAATATAATTCTAATAGTGTTAGTAAAATTGGTTATACTTTGAGGTGCAATGTACTCGTAAATTATTTAATAGTTATGTATTAATGTGTATAAAATAACCTATATTGCACGTAAAATATATTCGTCATCAAAATCTTGAATGCAAAAGCAGCTGAAGTTGTGACCAAGTCTCAGAATAAGTGAGTCTGAATCTTCAAACAAGTCTCAGAATTAGTGATTCTGAATCTTCAACAAAGTCCCAGAACTAGTGATTCTGAATCTTCAACCGATTATCTCCGCATCTATGTCTAGCCACAAGGCGGGTGGTGTCACTTTAAAAAAATGGAAATTTCCACTTTATATGGTTCTAACAAAGGCCTAGAAGGTTGTCGCCGGTTGCATAAGTTTGTACCTTTACAAATACATAATAATTTCATACGATTGTATACTCATACTGTTTATGAATATACAATATTTTTATTTATTTATTTATCTATTATCACGTATAGGACTGTTGTCGCCAATAAGCCTGACAGAGTGACAATAAATCGATTAGAACGCCGTGCAATGATTGTTGACATCCCATCAATCATTGTTGTTGGCAACCGGAACCAACGGCTTAACTAGCCTTCCGAAGTACGGAAACGCTTTAAAATGAAAATACTACAAAGCGGTCACCCATCCGTAACCAGCCATATCGAAAGTTGCTAAATGCATTGATCGTTTACAGAACTCTGAGTCAGCGGGACCACGAGCAGTTTTTTTTAAAGTGAAATCTTCTTAAAGTCGTTACGCATATTTTTAGATGAGGGAAAACCTCTGCGTCTCCTCCTCTGCGGGAAAACCTCACGACACCTTTACGAGACGCAGCAGTGTGTGCATAGGTATATGCATGTACATTAGCAGACCGCAGACGCGTCTAGTTAAATAAAAAAAAATGTTAACGATTATTCATTAAATAATATTAAATGTATTTTAAAATTGAATACAATTCGCATAAAAAATGCAATACATAACCCAATAACCCATCCAAAAAAAGGCTAACGCACCAAAAAAAATTTTCACTTTTGTTGGCACTCCCGGAGTGCAACCAGTAATTTAGTTTTTTATTGAATACCAGCTGACCCGTGCGACTTCGCCCGTAACATACTTCCAACCCCGTGGCACCCATATAATCCCGTCGCTTATTACTTTTCCAAAAATGTATGAAAGTTTTCCCGATTTGTTGACATTTATGATTACTGCTCCGCTCTCCTGTGTAGTGGCGTGATGGTATATAGCTTAAAACCTTCCTCAATAAATGGGCTATCCAATACAAAAATAATTTTCAAATCGGTCCAGCCGTTCACTCGTGATGGCGTGACCAAGGGAAATAGGGATTCATTTTATATATATAGATTTAATCACAAAGAAAACATGTCGCCCTCATAGGGGCCGATACATCTTAATCTTAATCATCACTACTTACATATTATAAAACAAAGTCGTTTTTAGCTGTCTGTCCTTATTTATGCTTAGATCTTTAAAACTATGAAACGAATTTCGATGCAGTTTTTTAAATAGATAGAGTGATTCTTATAGAAGGTTTTTATGTATATTTGGTTAAGCTTTTGTTTACATTAACTTAATTATAACGATATAATATGTTGGCGGTGTCGGAAAAAAAAGAATAAAAAAAGATAGAAGCGCTCGTGGCCCCGCGGTCTCAGTGTTCTGTAAACGGTCACTGAGTTACGCAACTTTCTCTATGGCTGGTCCTCGGATAGCTGACCACTTTGTGGCATTTACATTTGCGAGCGTTTCCGTGCTTCGGAAGGCACGGTAAGCCGTTGGTCCCGGTTGCCAGTAAAATGGCAGTCGTTAAGCCTGGTTGAAGGCCTTATGGGCGGCTTAAAATTTCAACAGCAGGTAGCCACAACCTGCGTCTGTCTATTTCAACACGGCAATGGGCTCACCACCTATTACGTGGGACAGGAATCCACACGATGAAAAGTGGGCATATAATATGCCTCTGCCACCCCTTCGGGGATAAGGCGTGATGGATAATTATTTATTTATTTAATCCCTTTACACTTTGCAAATTAGATATGGCAATATCAAAAAAATGAGCAAAGAAATTAATTTCGTGTAACAAAAATTCGACCGAGCCTTGCGGGCGCGGTCGTAGTACTTGAGAGCGGAGAAGTAATCAAGTAATTTGGAAAATGTTTATACATTATCGTAAAATTAATAAACGACGGGATTGAATGGGTGCCACGGGGTCGAAGTATGTCACGGGCGAAGCCGGGCGGGTCAGCAACTATTACGGGTAATATTATAAATGCGAAAGTTTGGATGGTTGTTTATTACACTTTCACGTAAAAACTACTGAATAGTTTTTAATAAAACTACAAAAATATAGCTTATACATCAGAATCAAGTCATAGGATACTTTTTATCCCGGGAACAAGTTCCTGTGGGAAAAGGGAACGGCAAAACTTCTCTATGCGGGCAATGCCGCGGGCGTCAACTATATGGGCTCAATACATTACTAAATTATTCAGTATTTTTGCAGCCAAACTTAAAGGTTAATACTATTACATTCACCAAGTTTATGTACATCTATGTTATGTTCATAATAAATATTAACTCTCTCGGCTTCGTTTAGAACACATTCCACTTAAATATGATACACATCTTTTGGGACATCGCACTCATCACAGTTGATGGTACTTTGCCCATCAACGCAGCAAACTTATTCAGTGGAATGTATTCTGATCTCAGTCTGAAACTAGTTATTAACTCTTGTCTACCTACTCGTATATCTGCACCAGACGGTGCCGATATACTCGTAGGTAACCACGGTCCCAAAGCTACAGTCGACTGGATAGTTTTGAACCAAATACCTTTCTCATGTGATCTTTCATCAAAGTATTCTTGCCACATAGTTTGGCATTATGATTTTACCAAGCATCACATATACACCATCTATGGCTGCCTACCTTGCCAGACCATCCACTTTCACATTCTCTTCAATGCCGATATGGGCTGGCAACCATTGCAGCTTAACATTTGTTGTTAAGCTGTAGCGTAGCGTTAACACTGTAGCGATTGGGATAGCCTTAGACCCGGAAATACCACAAGATCAGTACTGATATTGATTACCACTTTGTCGGCATCCACAGAATTTGTATAAATGAAATAGCTTTCCTTCCTGTTTCTGCAGCTCTGACCACCGGTAGCATTGGTCCCTGTACCTGATAACGGTGAAATACTTTTTTTTTAAATTTTAAATTTGTTATATATAAATTGTTATATATAAATATATATAATATTCCTTACCTTCCTTTTGTAATATGTGTAAAGTTTATAGTAGCTGTAAGTTGTAAATATTAAAAATAAATTATATTTTTATGGCCTGGTTAAAAAAAATATCAATGTGTATTTAATTAATAAAATGAATAATAATAATAATAATGTAGATAGTTTCTATACCTCTATTACTTGAAGTAAAGTGAGTGAGGTAGAGTGAGAAGTAAGGTGAGTATTGCAACCCTGCCGTATCGGTCTTCGCGGTAAATATTATAGTTGGAAATTCTTAAATGGGTATCTGGTTCTAGCCAAGTTTCACTCAACACTGCAATGTGAACCTTCTCCTGTGTCAATTTTTTTTCTAATTCAACCAATTTTGGCTTAATAAGAGTATTAAATTGTAAAGTTAAATGTAATACAATGGAATGCGCAGAGCTAAACATTAAATTAAGTAAAGGTCGGTTTCGGTACGGTTCGGGTAGTTCAGTGGCTAGAAAATTACTCTGGTTAGGAAAAGGTATGTACAATCCCCGTCTCGAACCAAGTAGTCCTTCTCACTTTAATAAAAATGTATGTGAAAGTTAGCATACTTATTGCTTTAAAAATTTATCTGTAGGTTTTTAAATTGAATACGGCAATTCCAATATAGTTTAGGTGTGATTATAAAATAAATAAATAAAATAAATAAATATACATAGTACCGTGTAACTTAAATAAATGCCGGTAGTTGGCGCCTACGTTGCCTTGAGACGTGTAAGGTGGAATGTTTGATTAGTTACGAGCTTAGGTCGGTAGCACATGGTGCTGTTGTCCTGGACTTGGCAAACACGCAGATTCAAATTCAAATCTTGCAGGGGAATGTTGTTGATGTCAGAAAGGCTGTTTGGCTATAGCAAGAAGGTCTGAAATTATATAGAATTGCTTTCCAATTAATTATATTTGCTACATGTCTTCAATAACTGCTACATAATATTATGATTCTAAGAAATGTGAATTCTTTTTTGACCATATTGTTTTACGTGAGGACTGATGGTAGCCTTCGTATTCTGCATAAAGGATGGACAAAAACATAGTTGGTTTTTATTTTTTTTAACCAGCATACGGCTCCACCTGATGCAAAGTGGATACCGTAGTCTATAGACGTTTGCAACACTAGAAGTACTCGCGCTATCGGCCCTGTAAAAACATTTTAAGATCTCTTTTGAAGAACCTTATAATATAGACATTCAGGAAAATTCAGGTAGTCAGGTAGTCTACAATCTAAGCGTACGCGGAAGAAAGTCACTATCGAACCTATCCGTATGCGAACGCTCCGAACGCAAGGTGTGAGTGGGAACACCCTGTCTATGGCGAGCGGTGCGATGACAGAAAAAAAAATTGGGTCTATAATTATTACTTTCTTATTTCTATATTCACGAATGCTTGAGATCCGTACAATGATGTATAATACTTATCAAAGAATAAATGTCACGGCTAGCTGGATCTTGACCTATTAAATGATCATAATTATCTGAGCGTCTGTCCCAGTTGCGTCGCGACGCCCAGGGTCCGCTTTCCTACTTTTTATCCTCCACATCGCACGGTCGTCGGCATCCTCTGTGGTGAGACCATTGGCACGCATGTCCCTTTTGTCGCGGACGCAAAGGCTGCCACGGATACGAGAGTCCTCACACGGTCCATCCGCGCGACTCCACACATCTACCGCAGCATTTTCATTTCCGTGACACGCAGCTTCTACTTGTGTCGCCCCAGTTGTGGCCACGCCTCACTGCTATGTAAAAGGACGGGCCTGATGATAGTTTTACCTGTCCCTTTAACCTGATTGGCATTTTCGGGTCACGAATGACACCAGTCATCTCCCACCACTTGGATTACGCGGCAGCAATGCGTGCCTTGACGTCGCAATCGATGTCATTGGATGCGTAAAATACAGATCCCCGGTATTAGCCTGGTCCGTGCGCTCGACCAAATTATCACCTATACGGACGGATGTGGGATCTGTAGAGTTTAATGCCAGGAACTCGGTCTTCGCCACGTTAAGTTTTAGACCACCGTTCTCAAGCGTCTCCTTCCACGCCTTCACACGTCGTACTAACTTACCCCTGTCCGCGTCTGCCAGCGCGATATCAGTATATATGAGCAACCCTAAGTCCCTGATGCTGTCTGACATCAAGTCTAATATCAAGCTTAACAAGAACGGACTAAGGACAGAACCCTGGTGTACCCTGACGGTGATGGGTAAGGGTCAAGGTCCGAAGCACAGAATCGGAATCGCGGTACATTTCTCGAATAATGTCAATATGGAACCCCTTTGGCTCGTAGAACCCTCCAGATCATTGCTCAAAATACACAGTCAAAAGCCTTCGGAATGTCCAGCAATTTACATTGAAATTGACCTATTAAATGTTGACTAAATTATAAAGCATACATACACTGTTTAAGCTGTTTAAATCTAGTAACAAAAGCTTCTTTTCTCACAGGGAATCTCCATTAATTAATACAAAGGATACAACAATACAAACTGAAAATGTACAGCAACATTGCTTCAGGAGGTATGGTGGTGACCCCTAATCATTTGGCAACACAAAGTGCCATAGCGATTCTGAAAGAAGGTGGAACAGCTGTAGAAGCTATGGTTGCTGCCGCAGCTACTATAGCAGTAGTGTGCCCACATGCGAATAGTATTGGTGGGGATGGATTTTGGTTAATTGTACCTCCAAATGAAGATCCTATCGTTATTGAGGCATGTGGTGCGGCTGGGTCACTTGCTACGGTACAATACTATTCAGGTTTTGATAAAATACCACATCAAGGACCCAAATCTGCACTAACAGTAGCTGGTACTGTCGGAGGATGGGAAGAAGCTCTAAAGTACGTTTCTGAATATGGATGTCAAAGAATGCCAGTCTCTAAATTACTGGCTGATGCTATAAGTTATGCTGAAAATGGATTTCCGATTACAAAAATCGTGGATGAAATATTAAAATGCCTAAAAGATTCAGAAAACTACTCAAAGGAATTATTTAATTTATTGTTTCCGCATGGTAAGGTTCCAAATATTGGAGAATTGATTACCCAAAAAGAGCTTGCCAAAACTCTGAAACTGTTAGCTGAAAACGGTTTAAACAGTTATTATAATGGCGAGTTGGCAGAATTGATTGCCGGAGACATGGCATTGTTAGGGATGCCTATCACAGGATCTGATCTTGCAAATTACTTACCCATCAGAAAAGTTCCCATACGCTTATTACATAGTCAAGGTGAAATTTTCAACACTCCACCACCCACTCAAGGCTTAGTTTCGATGGCTATTCTTGGCATTTTGGACAAGTTAGGCATTGATGGCCAACATGAAGGTCAATTAATTCACGCAACAGTTGAAGCAACTAAACAAGCATTTCTATTGCGAAATCAAATAACTGATCCTCGTTATATGAAAGTCAACCCTATGTCTTTGATATCGGACGAAACGCTTTCTAAAATGGCAAAAAATATTAATCTAGAGAAAACTTCATGTGATGTACAAGGCAAAGGCCCTGCAGATACAGTTTGGATGGGTGCAATGGATAGTAAAGGATTTTCGGTGTCGTTTATACAAAGTATTTATCATTTTTTTGGAAGTGGAGTGCTGCTGCCAAAAACGGGTATTATATGGCATAATAGAGGAATGTCATTTTCATTGAATAACGATCATATACTTTCATTGAAACCAGGCAAGAAGCCTTTTCATACACTAAATCCAGCTGCAGCACGGTTGCGAGACGGGCGATTAATGATTTATGGAACTAAAGGTGGTGATGGTCAACCTCAAACACAAGCAGCTGTTTTCCATAGACATGTGATACAAGGTTGTGGATTACAGGAATCTCTATCAGCTCCTAGGTGGATTTATGGTGATAAATATGGTGAAGAAGTTTATTCTTTACAACTAGAATCAAGGTTTGATGAAGAAACTATCAAGTATTTAAGAGATCGTGGCCATGATATTGAAATATTGACAGCGTTTAGTGCGATGGTTGGTCAAGCTGGGGCACTTGTGAGACATCCTAATGGCGCGTTGGAGGGAGCTTTCGACATCAGGAGTGATGGCAGCGCTGCTGGTTTTTAAACAGTAACAGAATACTCGTATTATTGCAACTTTTTTCAGAATTATTATATTTTTCGTAGGGTTTTATTACGCATTCTTCCATCATACAGGTTTATAAGAATATAAAAAGATTTTTCGTAACTTTTGAAACTTCAAAAAATATTTGTTATTAATTAATATTTTTATTATAGGTGTTTTTATTAAATTTATTAGTAATAATCAATCTGATTATGTGAATAAACGAGAGATCGTTATTGTAAATTTCATTATTTCATTTCTTATAGTGTTCTTTCTAATAGTGTTAGTAAAAATGGTTAGGTATATATTTTGAGGTTCAGTGTAGATTATTTAATAGTTATGTTGGAGACTACCAGGACTTTAATTGGTCGTGCTAATTAGTGTCTAGCACATAAGACCATTTAGCCTTTTTGTTACCATCTCACTTAAAAGGCAACGGGTTAAAAATTTCTTCCAAATTTAACAACTAAAATAGACACATTTTTATTAAATTTTTTCGGCCCTTTAGACCCACCCCAGTTCTGTGCTTCGGAAGGCACGTTAAGCCGTTGGTCCCGGTTGCCAATAAAATGGCAGTAGTCGTCAGCCAAGTTGGAGGCCCTATAGGCTTAAAAAATTTCAACAGCAGGTCGATGCAGCCTGCGCCTGTCCATTTCAACACGGCAATGGGCTCACCACCTGTTACGTGGGACAGAAATGCATACGGTGAAACGTGGGCGTTAAATATGCCTCTGCCTACCCCTTCGGGGATAAAGGCGTGACAATATGTATGTATGTATGTATGTTGGATATGCAGATAGACTATGCAAACGTCAGCTATCCAGATATCACCGAGCGCTGGTTAGATAAGCTCAAGCGACAACAGAGTTTTTCATCAGATTTATAATTGGACTACGCAAATATGATCACATCTCTGATTTTCGAAACAGACTCGAGTGGCTATCTATTTTTCATCCCTGAATGCTCATATTCTCTTCTTGTTATACAATATACTGTTCAACCCTTCTACACCTACCTATCTCAAAGGAAGATTTGAATTCCTTCATGATACTCATTCAAAGTGCTTAAGATCATCAGAGAATTTAAGACTAAAAATGCCATCACATTCCACAACATTTTTTGACAAATCTTTCACAGTTTTGGCAATACAATTGTGGAATGCGCTGCCGTTGGATATTCAACGCGCGAGGTCCCTAGGCATCTTTAAACCCACTTTCTGTCCTTGTAACTAAGTATTTATATTATTTATACCTTTGTTTTTCTTTTTGTAATTTCTAATTTGTACAAACTGTGTACAACATAACTATTACCAGTCCTTTATTACATCCCCATTGTGATATATTATGTTAGTGCGCCATCAACTACCTTCTTCTTTCCTGTTGTTCTTTTCCATACTAAGGTTGTCTGGAAGAGATCGCTTTTACTTTCTCATCAATAGTTTTAAGTCATAAATATACTGTATGTTATGGTGTTCGATAAATAATTATCTGTCTATCTATCTATCTAAACAAATATTATAAAGCTGAAGAGTTTGTTTGTTTGTATGATTGAACGAGCTAATCTCAGAAACTACAGGTTGGATTTGCAATATTCTTTTAGTGTAGAATAGTCCATTTATCGAGGAAGGCTATAGGCTATATAGCATTACGCTACGACCAATAGGTGCGGAACAGCAATGATAAATGTGGCAAAATCAGGGACAAAATATTCCTTTTGATAGCTTCCGTTGCGAACGCTGCGAAAACGATTATAGAAAAGCAAAAACTATGTAATTACATAATTATTCCCCCTTAAAAGTTCTAAAATAAATTCCGCGACAGCATATGTCTATCTTTTAAGGTTAACTTACTATAATCATTTTATTGTGAAAAAAAAAATTTTTAAAATGACAAGTGAATAGTATGGCCGATGATTTGCGATTTACGCATGCGCGACGTCGCGACTAGCCAATAGCGAGCGAGCTCTGCAAAGTTCTCGCGTCTCCTGTGTAACTATACTAATAATACTATAAACTTAACTATACTAATATGTGTTGGATAGCGCATTTATCGTGAAAGTCTATAGGCTATATCATCAGGCTACTACTCTGAAGAGCAGAGCAGTAATCAACAAATTGGGCAAATATTCATACACAATTGTAAAAGTAGATAATAAACGACGGGATTAAATGGGAGCGACGGGAATAAAGGCGTGACTGATAAAAGGCTATATCATCACGCTACTACCCTGTGGAGCGGAGCAGTAATCAACAAATAGGGCAAATATTCATACATTATTGTAAAAGTAATAATCAACGGTATTAAATGGGAGCGACGGGAATAAAGGCGAGACTGATAAAAGACTATATAATCACGCTACTACCCTGAAGAGCGGAGCAGTAATCAACAAATCGGGAAAATATTCATACATTATTGTTAAAGTAAGAAACGACGGGATTGAATGGGAGTGACGGGAATAAAGGCGTGACTGATAAACTGACGGGAATTCGAAGTTTGTCACGGGCAAGGCCGCGCGGGTCAGCTAGTTTATATATATATGTTTAAATTACCATTCTTTGCAACGTAGAATATAATCATTATCATAATTATTATTGAAAATAATAAATTGTTGAAAGCAGTTTCAAAAAAAATAATAAGAAAGAAACGTTGGAGGTAAAAATACTCTTAAACTTTTGAGAAACTAACTTCTAAACTCTAGACTTTTGAGTTTGAATCTTCAACCAATATCGCATACTAGGCCTCTGTTAATAGTCTAGTGAATTATGTGAGTGATGTTAATGCGCTAGTGACTTCTATCGCATTGAGGCCACTCTCACTCATTCCATAGCCCTGTACCTACATATAAATTACGTTATAAATTTACAATTCTTTTAACTCATTAATAATAACTATACAAATACTAATTAGCTACCTATACAAATACGTAGTTATATCATAATCTTCCATTCATATACCTACTGTTAATGGATAGTTAATTTTGCGTCATTCACAATTTTATGCGAATGCACATCGAACACCCGGCGAAATGTCGCGATAAACATAACAATTTAAACTAAATTTTATATTTTTTATGCTGTTGATTGATGGCACGGAAGCCCTTTCGATCGCATAATCTTTTTCAGCATAATGTAGTTTGGCATAACAGTTTCAGAATAAAGTTTTCTCGCATAAATTATGATAAGCAGAGTGTTATAAACGCATAATGGTTTTATTGGCATAACTTTAACGTACTCTAATTTTTTTATCATAATTTTAATCAGCATACATGTTAAGGGCATAATTGTTATACACCTAAAATCATTTATCATAGAATACAAAACGCATAATGGAGGTATGGGTAACCGTAAAAATCATAAATAAATAATTAATTTGACTAAGAATATTGAAGAAATGATAAGACACCATTGTAAATAATCATATCACTCATAGCCAAGTTTGTAAGCTGTAACATATGAAACGATATTTTAAAAGTGTTATTAATTTTAGACTAGTCTTGAGCAACATCCTAAATAGGTACGACTATGAGCAAAGCGAGGAGGAGTGTGAGGTCACTTGTGACCACAACGCGCGAGCCGTGCGAGCGAAGCGAGCGGGACGCTGCAGCGGCCGGCGATGCGCCAGAACTGAATCGCTCGTTTTAATCTACCTACTTTTTGTATTTTATTTATATATTCTATATATAAGTGTTGACATTTTGAACTTTAGTATAGTGACTATCGACATTTTAAATCAGTGGGCATTTCAATCTTGGACAGTTCAAACTGTTCCTATCAGACAGAGAGCGGTCACGCGGTCAAGCGTTCTGCGTTCGCGTTCTGCGTTCGAGCGTGCAATTGCTCACGAACCCCGCTCTGTTGAACGGTCGACGCGGTACCACTAGTGTCACCATGTTTTTTGACGATAGTTCTTCATCGGAAGACGACTCATTGATTTTGTGGTCATTATCAGCGTCAAGACGGAAAAGAAAACACTGGGTGTGCCCAGTAAATAAGGATAGAGAACGAGATGGAGAATTTCATAGACTTTTTTCTAAATGGGTTAATGATGAAGAAATTTTTTATAATTCTTTTCGGATGAGCATCGATTCCTTCAATGAACTGTATGACAAAATTAAACATGACTTACACCATATAGAATAATTGGTGGTGATTTATGACGTATCACTGGTATGTCCGAGTCATCTGTGAGATCAATTGGGAGTCTCTCTAGAGAATGGATTCGATTTGATGTTGCAGTTGTCACCTCTGTGGCAGGACTTGATAAGAATTTCCTCTTTTTGAATGGCATTCTCTGCCATGTTAGAGGACCAATTTGTGTTGTTTCTTTGGTTACTTCAATTCTCATAGAGTGGTATTTATAAGTAGAAGTAATAATAATATTAATAAACCCCTCGAGGACAGTCGTAATCTTTTATAGGATTAACGCAACCCTATGAGGGTATAGTAGATTCGCTTTTTGAGTCATCCTTTTTCTGATATTTCTGATACCACCAATTATTCTATATGGTGTGAACAATTTATCTAAACTAACAGAACCTATAAAAAAGTCTTAACCAAATATCTGCTATACATATAAAATAATAAACAGAGATCAACTAAGAATATAATATCAATCAAATCTTTATTTCCTTAGAATATTGTATCATGTATAGGTGTTACATTTTTTGTGTCCAACACATTCTGCCATGTGTGGCGTGGAAAAATTGTGCTTAAAATTTATATAGGTATTTTCATGTAATAAATTAAATACATGTAAATAAATTTCATAAAATTATTTATAATAATGGTGAATTCGTATCGTAATAATGCCCCAAAGCCGGCTGAAGACTACAAAAAAATAATTTATCTCTTTCGAAAAAGTAGACTAATTGGCCATACCTACAGGCCAGACAGAAAGACAAAAGGTGCCTCAGGTTAGTGATTTAAAATCTACATCACTCAAAAGATAGCTATTATTGAAGAAATAGAAAAGACAGGGAACAAAGTCAGAGGTGAAGTCATATGTCCATTGAATATGTTTTTTATAAATGTACAGCCTGGTCCAAATAATCCAGACGCGAATAGTATAGAATAAATTTATCACACTAAAGTCAGGATAAAAGACCCACAAACACCTAAGTGAAATTCATCAATTTACTAGAGGCCAGCAAAATGGGCACATAAAGAACAATTCTATGCGATCCAAAAGTTTAATGCGCAGAGGGCCAAAGAACCGCAGCCTACACAAAGAAATACAAAATCACACCAGCCACATGCACATACATTGTGTTTCGGTGAACATCCGACGAAATACAAGGGCTGCCAAGTCTACAAAGAGATTAGAGCAAGGAAAATGATACAATCATCTGATAAATATACAAAAAGTATACAACGCAAAAGCGGTTAAAATTTTTTACTAAAATAAATGACTTCCCAAAGTTAAAGCCAAGCGTACATCTGGCAACAACAATACAATAATAGCTCCACAGAAAACATTGGGCACTGCTAGGAAAAACAAAATATAGTAACATTCACAGAGAAAATAGAATCGCAGGCAAGTAAGGCAGGCTTCAATTACTAAGCATAAAGCAAACAGAATGAATGGAAAACAAATAGGTACCTAAATGAGGCTACTAACGACAGGAGTCACTAGAAATTAAAAATGAATGAAATATTTACGAATTGCAGCATGGAATGTCAATGGCTTAGCGCCTAATAAGCAGAAAATTTAATTATTCATCCGTCATATTAAATAGACATACTTCTCATTTCTGAATCACCAATGATAAATAACAGATTGATATTTTATTGGTCATTTAAGAGTTCTCTAAATATTACGATTAAAATATAGTTAAAAATTTGTAACTCATTTCGGTATGGTTCGGTTAGTTCAGTAGCTAGAACATTGCCCTGGTTAGGCAAAGGTCCCGGGTTCAATCCCCGTCTCGAATCAAGTTGTCTTTTTTTACTTTAATAAAAATGAAAGTTAGCATAGTAATTGCTTTAAAAGAGTGATATTCATTAAAGGATATAACATATACTACACAAGCCACCCCGACGAAATAGCACACGCTGGAACTACAATTATTATAACCACTAGGATAATATTAAAAATCATCTCACTCATCAAACTATGTACTATGTACTAGATGGCGCTGTGCAAATAAAATATCTACAATATTTATTATTTATTATTCTCCGTCACGACATCGAATTAACGAAAAAGTGTACAGCGATTTCTTGCTTACCCTTGGTGATCGACATGTCGTGGGGGAAACAGAGAAAAAGAAATTATTATCCATCTGCAAAAATTCTATAGTAACTTTAAGCATCTTGCCGCACCAAATTATAGTAAAATACTTACTTACAAACCTATATAAAAATGAAAAGAGAACAGGCAAACATAAAACTGCGAGACCTATATTGGCTAATAGGTTTAAATATCGTCATTAAGCCTTGAAAACAAACTCCTCATTTACATATGTATCTTATAGCATGTATGGACATACGGCATAGTGCTCTGGGGTTCAGCAAGTCATTCAATGTAGAGATTTTGCAACGGTTTCAGAACAACGCCTTAAAAACTTTGAGCTGCGCACCTTGTTTTACAAAGAACACTGCATTATATGAATACATCCAAGTCCCGACAGTGGGAAAAGATATTCATATTCACCCTGAGGTTTATAAAGTACGACAACAGAGACACAAAAACTGTGTCATAGCTGGATACACATGATTCTACAAAGAGACTCAAAAGCTCAAAAGAAAGCAAATCGTAACAATTTAAACCCGATATGTGATGGGTAAAAGAAAAAAAAAATGAGACAACACATCAAAGGGTGTGAACAAGCTCCAAGTTACAATTACCATTAAAGAAGCATATCGGATTATAGCCAAATGCCTCATGATGGCAGATAGAAAAAATACACATCCAAATGGTGTCCTTGTCTCTCACGTCTTCTAGTTCCCGCCAAAAGTCCATCATTATTTTCTAACATTATTCTTTCGTTTTTACCAAGTCCCTTCAATATACACAAAAAACTTCATTTTCAATAATGTGCCAGCTCGTTGACTGGCAATATGTTTGAGGCTGGGTAAAGTCCTAAAACATATTATATAGGTTTCGAGACCCTCGAGAGTTTGCTATGGTTTATAACTGAAGTATTGTATTACATGTGCAAATAACCTAGTTTGGTCTTTTTTGGGATTCGGTATTAACAATAAGACCCTAATAGTAGCGTAATATCCATGTGTATGTCCGCAGTCTAGTTTAGAGGCATTACTATAAAATTATAATTTGGCACTGAAATGCAAATTACTTACGCTGATAAAGTTGTGAAATAAAATGACAAGCCGCTAATCACATCAAATCACAAGGTAGGGCTTGGAAGCAACTGGAAATACACACAAGTTGAAGATATAAAGAACTAGAGATATTCATACATACTTCATATCCATGCATATTTCTTTTGAAGAAGCAAAAGAAGTATGCATGGGTCGCGAAGCCTGGCGATCTGTCCCCTCTGACTACCCCGTCAGGATTACAGCGTGAAGATAGTTTAATTTAGTTTTAATGATCTATCTATCTATAATAAAATAGCGTTCTCAGATAACTACGGTAACTGCAGATAAAGTCACCAAAGATAATAACATAGATAAGAACATAGATAAGCGGTGTTGGTAGGAAGTGATGCGATTCAGCTTCAAGTAAATAAATCGAATTTGTTTGTCTCCGAGCGCCAAGTTTCTTTGCACACAGGTTGAACTACAAAGTTTGCAGCTCCTGTTATTCCGCGCTGAGACAGTACAGGTGGCCTACCATAAACTCTTATAGCAGGTCAATTATAGCCGATAATTGAATGGCCGCCTTATTTTGTACCATAAACGCGTTGGACAGCAGGCGAGTCAGCGATTGCCTGTCAGAGGTCACGTGATTAACATTTCAGCGGCTTGGCGTTACCATGAAGTGATTTTTGACATGTTTACTATCGAGAACTGAGCTGCCGTGTTGTCATATTTAGCAGGCGTAAAAGAGTAACTTTAATTGAACTGTTTCCTTTAAATTTAATTAAAAATCAGAAGTATTTATTAATTGTTGGTCAGAATATTATTCAGACACCATTAAACATTATTCTAAAAAATAAATTTTTATTTGCCATTATTTTAGATGTGTGATAAAGATAACATATTACGAGTTTTAAGATGATGATTTTGCACTATCGCACATGAGTAGATAATTAATTTGATGTTGCTTGCAAAATATTAAAGTTAACAAGTCAAAAAAATAATATTGTACTATTACAATGTTATTTTTTATGTGTAAAATTGATAAAAACTATCCCTGTGTTCATTGCATTGAAAAAAATAACTTTATCAAATACCACATAGATAGATGGTAACAACCTTATATATATAATATTAAATTATAAGGATGTCATCACGATGACCATGAAAACTTTACATTTATTTTGATTAAACCTTTTTCCTTGGCTGAGTAATTATTATATTCACTGCCACTTGAATCCCTGGGAGACGTGAACGACATAAATCAATTGAAAAGAAAACATACTAACTTACTTTGAGCAATTTTTCCAGTTTTTAATAGCACCGCCCACTGTAGAAATATAAAGATTCCACAATCTTGAACACATTATTGAAGCCCAAAGAGCGATATCTTTGTGAGCATTTAGAAACTCCAACTTTAGGTACCTATTTCAAATTTTTCAAACGACACTCCTTGAACTCATAGTTGCACACACTTTGACTTCAATAGTATTAATTTATTTTATTTTATTCCTAGTTGTAAACACACACAATATTTAGCACGGATGCGACCGAGACAAACGTATAAACGATAATGAATGTACACAGTCAAAAAGCTTTTAGAGGCTAGAGGACATAAATAACTAAACTAAAACATAACAAAAAGCAATCCACATATGAGTTTCAAATTCCCTCGTAAATTTCATTCCAATTGTAAACATAAGTCTTATTAAATGTCGTTCAAGAATTGTAACACTTGATAACTTTTTCAGTTGAGTATATGAAGTGCCTTCTAAGAGTCCTCAATGTCTCAAATGATGTGTTATGGTTGTTTTTATCGAAAATAAACACAGTTTGTTTAAACAACTTAATAATAAACTATAATTATCCAATTATTATATTCTAGGTTCATAAAACCGGTAAACCGATAATGAGTACGGTACTGTTTTAGAACGATTAGTCTTATGACGTCAGACTAAGTGACTTGCTACCAAATTGACCAGAGATAAATACGCGTGTCAGAATTCGATACATTGCAGCTCAACCGAAAAGGTTCATGGTACAAATTGAAAACCTGCCAGGTTACGTGTCAAGTTGAGCTGCTCTGCGCTTGGCAGATATAGCAAAAGTTTATGGTAGGCCCCCAGATCTTAGTTTTAGAGTACAATCTAAATGGAAATGCATTTAATATTTTGGTGAAGGTAGTTTTCATTTTATAGTTCTCATTTAAGGAAGATATACAGGGGGATAAACAATTTAACACCTATACTTTTGACAACTTAGGCCATCGAATGGTCTAAGGTTGACAATGATATCATTCTGATGGTTCTAACAAAAACACAAGCCACCAGAATGTCTATAATTGAGACTGTAATAACTCATTTACACTCTCGCGCGAGCCACGAGACGAGCTGCGAGATGAGACGCAAGCTCGAAAAAAATGTGCTATAATTATTATAGTGTTTATACTCGCGACTCACGGCTCGTCTCGCAGCTAGATATCAAAAGTAAGAAATTATACTCAGTAAGAATATCAAATCATTCGTTGATTCATTTCAATTTTTCAAGTTAATAGGTAATGAATATTTTCTGTTTTAAAAATTAAACTAAGATTTTTGAGCAGTAAGTGTTTTTATACTCTCCTGCGCCAATAATCCCAAGAATTCCAACTAGATTATAGATCTATATTGAAACTTTCATGATCACTTACATTAAAATTAGAGTGTAACTAGCGAACGCATGGTAAATATCCCAAACTCTTGTATTTTAAGTTTTGAGAGCAGGTTGAGTTATCCATTATCTATACATATCGACGACTCTAATCACATCTAGGGGATTTCCCTAGTTTATAAGATTTGAAACCCTGTTTCTTCTTAGTTTTAAGTAAATAGTACTTTCAGAAGTTCTGTAACCTGAAAATTTGACAGCCTGATTACTTACAGCAAAACCTTGTGATGTAGAAGTGTCTGCAGTCCGACCTTCCAACCTCGTAATCTCGTTGCATCATCACTTCGTCAGCAGGTGTCCCCCCTTGAGGGTAAAACCGCTATGGCTCCGAAAATCGTAACACCCTAGTAGTAAAAGCAATTATTTTTTTTAGAATAAATAAACAAATTTAATGTACAGAAAGCGCGTTATCAACTGAGTAAGCCATAAATTTCCATAGAGATGGGAATGCGTAGCGTGCCGCAGCCGATGTCGATAGTCGAAAATAGGTTAATGATTTATATGCTTCTCATTGGCTGAATACAGTTGGCCATATATAAATGCAGAGTGGTTTTTTTTTTGCTAAAGCGGTGTCTACTGCCTCGGTGGCGCAGTGATAGTGTATGCGACTGCCGAGCTGAGGTCCCGGGTTCTATTCCCGGGTTGGAACAAATATTTGTGTTTTCTATATATATATCAATCAGTTGTACCACAAGCTTACTTAAGGCTACACACAAGAGTACACAGGTAAGAAGTAAAACGTCTTTTCGACATTTTTTTACATCTATAAAATTTCTCTTATACGTCGATAAAAAAGTTTCTCTTGTGATAAAAAAGTTTCTCGTCAAAACAACATGGCGCGTAACTGGAAAACGTGACGATTTTTTTACAGCTATAAAATTTATCTTAAGGTCGATAAAGGAGTTTCACTTCAAAAAATGTCCTACAATATTTATTTATTTACTGCCATTAAATATATGTCGGAGGAGGCGAACAAAAAAATGGCGGGAACGGAAGTCGGTCGATTGTCGTTTGTCGAGTTTTAAGGAGTTATGAAAAAGATGGGGGCAAGTCTTGTGAAGTGAATGTGATAATGACCGAAATAAAAGTAAGATTGGACCACGAACCCACTACTCGTGTATTATTAATGTTTTTTATTATATTATCGATAATCTGTGAAGATAAATAAAAGTGTTTCAAGTTTATTGAGTTATGTACTTGCCGTAACCCGTAATGACGCCCACAACCTGATAACAGCAACGATACATTGAAGAGGTTGCTGATTATCTGTTCATTCTCCGACATATACATATAATGTTATATTTGTGTGTTCATTTTCTTTCTGTGTATGTGTAAAACACATGCAAACTACCAGAAGTAGACAGCTAAGTTCATGACCAACAAACGTTTGTTCAACGACTTCTGACAATTCGTTTGAAGCGAACTGTCCTACATAATTAGTGGAATTGCCTCGTAGGCACTCGCTCTTAGATTCCCGTCAAAGAAATTCTGGGTCTCTTATCCGTTTCGTACAGCATACCTACATAAATGAACGATGGACGCGCGCGAATCAATGCAAAGGTCAAGATCAAAGGAGCTAGCGCCAGTCTACCCCCATCTTATATGATTTCCGCTTTTTGCGTAGTTTAAATTCAATTATTTTAGTATTTATAAATCAGTACATTAAAATAAAGAACTAAACATTTCGTAACGTAGTTACAAAATCATCCTGTATAGTCATAAGGTTTACAATTTTTGAAATATACTATTAGCAGCATATCTTGATATTTTACCCCAGTTCCGTGCTTCGGAAGGCACGTTAAGTCGTTGGTCCCGGTTGCCAATAAAATGGCAGTCGTTAAGCCAAATTGGAGGCCCGATGGGCGGCTTAAAAAAATTTAACAGCAGGTCGATGCAGCCTGCGCCTGTCCATTTCAACACGGCAATGGGCTCACCACCTGTTACGTGGGACAGAAATGCATACGGTGAAACGTGGGCGTTAAATATGCCTCTGCCTACCCCTTCGGGAATAAAGGCGTGACAATATGTCTGTATGTTTGTATGATATTTTAATAATGCAGCTTATATTCATTAAATAATCAGTGTCTTGTATTCTTTAAGTTGACATTCAAATATACACATAAAATACGTAAATATAGTTCAACATCAAAACTTTCCTAACTAACTAACTAACTATCTTCACGCTGTATCCCTGACGGGGTAGTCAGAGAGGACAGATCGCCAGGCTTCGCGATCCATACATACTTCTTCCGCTTCTTCGAGATTCATCAATCGCTTCATACACGCACGTCTGGGTATCCGAGTACTTTTGACCTTTCCGTTTTTGAGCAATCTGCTCACGTGGTCTTCATATGTAAGTCTCGGCCTACCCTGACTCCTTCTACCCTCTACTTTTGAACAATATATATTCTTCGTCAATCGTTCCTCACTCATTCGTTGGACGTGTCCAAACCAACGGAGCACGCCCTTTTCCAGCTTAACGCTGACACTTTCATTCAAACCTGCCATATTGCGTATCACTTCGTTACGTATTCGGTCGGCCAAGGTAACGCCGCACAATTTTCGAAGTGATCGCATATCCACAGCATTCAATTTACTTTCATGCATCTGCTGACATACCCAGGTTTCGCTACCGTAAAGCAAAGTTGGCACTAACACTGCGTTATGAATCGCGAGTCGTGCTTCTTTTACGATGCTTTGTCGCTTTACTAACTGGGACAAAGCACCGTTAACTTTGTTTCCGACAGCTACTCGCCGTTCTACATCCGAATCACATCTTCCATCCGCGCTAAACATACTTCCTAAATACACAATTTCATTGACTTGCTCTAGACGTTCCTGGTTTACCTTAATCTCGCATTTAGTTCTTACATCACCTCTTACAAATACTAGAACCTTAGTTTTACTTGCATTTCATTGCAAAACTTTCCTAACTCGTTAAAGTTAATTAACAACATAGAAAAATAATAAATTCATCGCCCATATTATATGCTATATTTCCATATGGAATGTGGGCGTATAATAACCTCTGCCACCCCTACGGGAATAAAGGCATGATTTTTAATTAATAGAATAATAAAACATAAAAAAATCACCAGCAGGTCATCACATCCTGCGCCTATCCATTTAAACACTGCTCACCACATGTTACGTGGGACAAACATGTTTACGGTAAAATGTGGACGTAAATACTTAGTATGCCTTTACCACCATATATTAAGGCGTGAATTTTACTAAATTTATAAATCGATGAAAATATAAAACGTTTTGATCGATACAATAATTTTATTGTTACGCACTTCACTAAGCGGTTCCATTGGCAATGTAAGTGGAAGCGTAATAGACATAAGGAAATGAATTATGACCCGATCAAAGATAATATAGGTACTTGTAATAGTATTAGCCGACGTCAAATTTGATACCGCGTTTACTTATAGTAGTGATGTACATTCTTTGTCCGTTTTCCTTACCTAATACCAGAACACTAAAACTAAAACGTGGTAGTAGTATAATAATTTAAAAGAATAACTGAGACTATTAAGTGATAGTGTGCATACAGTAAAAAAGAAAGCTTTTTTCAGAGGGAATAATCTCCGCTAATTAATGCAAAGCAAAAATTGAACATGTACAGCAGCGTTGCTTCAGGAGGTATGGTGGTGGCCCCGTACTATTTGGCTTCACAAACTGCACTAGCGATTCTGAAAGAAGGTGGAACAGCTATAGAAGCTATGGTTGCAGCTGCAGCTACTATAGCAGTAGTTTACCCACATATGAATAGTATTGGTGGGGATGGATTTTGGTTGATAGCACCTCCAAATGAAGATCCTTTTGTTATTGAGGCATGTGGTGCGGCTGGGTCATTAGCTACTCCACAATTTTATGCAGGTTTTGATAAAATTCCGCGCACAGGGCCCAAATCTGCACTAACAGTGGCTGGTACTGTTGGAGGCTGGGAAGAAGCTCTAAAGTACGTTTCTGAATATGGGTATCAAAGAATGCCAGTCTCTAAATTACTAGCCGATGCTATCAGGTATGCTGAAAATGGTTTTCCGATTACAGAACACTTGCATGAAAGATTAATATGCTTGAAGAATAAAGGAAACTACTCACAAGAATTATCTCATGTATTATTTCCGAATGGAAAGGTTCCTAAAATTGGAGATTTGGTTAGCCAAAAACAACTCGCTAAAACCTTGAAACTGTTAGCTAAAAATGGTCTAAACAGTTATTATAACGGCGAGTTGGCAGAATTAATTGCCGAGGACATGGCAACTTTAGGAATGCCTATCACAGGATCTGATCTTGCAAATTACTCACCAGTTAGAAAAGTTCCTATGCGATTATTGCACAGTCACGGTGAAATTTTTAACACTCCACCACCAACTCAAGGCTTAGTTTCGCTGGCTATTCTCGGCATTTTAGACAAGTTAGGCATTGATGGTCAACATGAAGGTCAATTTATTCATGCGACAGTTGAAGCAACTAAACAAGCATTTCGGTTGCGCGATCAAATAACTGATCCTCGTTATATGAAAGTCGACCCTATATCATTGATATCGAACGAAATGATTTGCAAAATGGCAAAAAATATTAATCTACAGAAAACTTCATGTGATATACAAGGCAAAGGCCCTGCAGATACAGTTTGGATGGGTGCAATGGATAGTAAAGGATTTTTGGTGTCGTTTATACAAAGTATTTATACTTTTTTTGGAAGTGGAGTGCTGCTGCCAAGAACGGGTATTATTTGGCAAAATAGAGGAATATCTTTTTCATTGAATAACGATCATATAAATTCATTGAAACCAGGCAAGAAGCCTTTTCATACACTGAATCCAGCTGCAGCACGATTGCGAGACGGGCGATTAATGATTTATGGATGTCAAGGTGGTGATGGTCAACCTCAAACTCAAGCAGCTGTTTTCCATAGATATGTGATTCAAGGTTGTGGATTACAGGAATCTGTATCAGCTCCTAGGTGGCTATATGGTGGTATGTATGGTGACTCTTTATCTTTAAAACTAGAATCGAGGTTTAATAAAACAACCATCCAGTATTTGAGAGATCGTGGCCATAAAATTGAAATATTGACGGCATTTAGCGTAATGGTAGGTCAAGCTGGGGCACTCGTAAGACATCCTAATGGCACTTTGGAGGGAGCTTTTGACATCAGAAGTGATGGTAGCGCTGCTGGATTTTAAAGAGTTACAGAATATTATTGCAACTTTCTACAGTTTTATTACATTTTTTTCGTAGGGTTCTATTACGAATTCTTCCATCATACAATTTTATAAAAATATAAAGAGATTTTACGAAATTATTGAAACTTAAAAAAATATTTTTTTGTATACATTATTTTTATTTTTTGGTGTTTTTTCTTAATTAATTTGTAATAAGCATTCCGATTAAATGAATAAGCGAGAGATCGTTTTTGTTAACTTCATTATTTTATTTCTTATAGTGTTATTTCTTGGGTGTAAGGGGCCCCACCAAGATCTTCGGGGCCCAAGTCAACCTCCCGTGCTAGTGCGTGCACCTGCTGATTAACGGACGAGGCTCTGGTGCTGGCTTTCCCCTCTGGGGTTGGGAGGTCTGAGAGCGTCGCTCCCATAAAAGCCACCCGCCGAAACAAAATGGTAAAGTATTATAGGAAAGCTGCTAGGGATAGGGCGCCGCCGCAAAACGGCGCGCAGGAGCCCCGCCCGGCTCCTGTGGCAAGTGGGCTAGGGCTGCCGTGTGTCGGGCCAGCACGGCTAAAGAAGTTAGCCCCAACCCGAATCCGCTTCGCATCTTGAAACATTGGCACGCTGACTGGGCGTGCGGTAGAGTTAGCCGAAGTACTCTCCAGGCGGAGGGTGGACGTGGCGTTCCTGCCGGAGACTCGGTGGAAGGGCAACAGAGCCCGGCCCTTGCAGAACGGCTACAAGCTGTATTACACGGGTGCGCCTGGTGGGGAGAACGGGGTGGCCGTTGTGCTCTCCGAGGGGCTGCAGAGTGGCATCTTGGAGGTGAAACGCTGTAGCGACCGGCTTATGATCGTGAGGGTGCTTATCGATGGGCTTATTACCCACCTGATAAGTGCCTACGCGCCACAGGCCGGTTGTAGCGACGCCGATAAGATGTCGTTTTGGGGTCAACTCGAGGGAGTGCTTCGGAGCATTCCGTTGTCACAGGGAATCGTTTTGGGCAGCGACCTAAACGGTCATGTGGGTGAGAGGTGTGAGGAGTTTGAGCGTGTTCATGGTGGTTTTGGATACGGCACCCGCAACGCTGAAGGAGAAACTATCCTCAGAACGTGTGCGGCTGCCGATCTGGCCATTGTGAACACGTATTTCAAAAAGAAATCCGACCATCTCATCACCTACAAGAGCGGGAGGGGTACAACTCAGATCGATTTCCTACTCACTAGGCGACACAGCATCGGCAAGGTGGCCAACTGCAAGGTCATACCCGGTGAGAGTCTTACTGCACAACACCGTCTCCTTGTCATGGACCTCTGCGTGAAGCCCAAAGGCAAACGCATCGAGCGGTGCCAGCGCCGCATCAGATGGTGGCTGCTTGATGAAACTAGGTCCCAGGAGTTCGTCTCAGCTGAAGGCGAACCAGTTCAAGATTACTGGGACAAAGTTCAGGTGGCCATCCTTGGAGCGGCGAAGGTGGTGCTCGGTGAGTCTAAGGGTGGACGCAAATGTGACAAGGAAACTTGGTGGTGGAACGACGCAGTCCAGAGGGAGACTAGGGAGAAGAAAGCCCTCTTTAAAAAGTGGCAAGCGACCAGATCTCCTGAAGACCGCGACGCGTACAGGGCTGCCAAGCGCGCCACAAAGAGAGCTGTAGCCAGAGCCAGACGTGACCACTTACAACCTCTGTATGATAAGCTGGAATCGTCTGAGGGGCAGAAGCTCATCTATAAGCTGGCGCGCTCCAGGGTCAAAGCGGCACAGGATATATCCAAGTGTCGCTGTGTAAAAGACCCTGAGGGCAACCTGTTAAGCGAAGACCTCGCGGTAAAGGAGAGATGGCGCTCGTACTTCCTTGAGCTGCTTAATAAACAGCACAAAGAGGTGCAGCCTCCGGACCTCCCTCCGAATCAGGGACTAGTGCCACCGGTAACGCCTGGAGAAGTCCTGACTGCGCTTCGCCGCATGAAGAATCGGAAAGCTGTCGGACCCGATGGAGTCCCCATCGAAGCTTGGCAGGCGATGGGTCCTCGCGGTGTGGGCATCTTAGTAAACCTTTTTAACCGCATACTCCTCAGCGGGCAGATCCCAAACCAATGGAGACTGAGTATTATTACTCCAGTCTTCAAAGGTAAGGGGTCAGTGCAGGAGTGCGGGAGCTACCGCGGTATTAAGGTGATGTCCCACACCATGAAGATCTTCGAGAGGATTATAGACTCTCGGATCCGGCAGGAGTGTACTCTCTCGGGGTGTCAATATGGGTTTCGCCCTGGTTATAGGACCACGGACCCTGTTTTTGCCCTGAGGGTTGTCGCAGAGAAATACAGGTCGAAGAACACGCCTCTGCACTGTTTGTTTCTAGACATGCAGAAGGCCCTCGACTGCGTTCCTCGTGCGATGATCTGGTGGGCACTGCGGTCCAAAGGGGTTCCAGAGGTCTATATTGACACTATCCGGGACATGTACTGTGACTCCGATTCAATGGTTCGGACTGCTGTTGGCGACACGAAACCCTTCCCCATCACCGTCCGGGTACATCAGGGTTCGGTCCTTAGTCCGCTTCTGTTCAGTGTAATATTAGACGAATTGTCGGACAGCATCAGAAACCCACATGAGCAGCCTCCATGGTTGCTCATGTATGCTGACGATTATGCGCTGGCAGACGCGGACAGGGGCAGATTGGTGCGACGTGTAAAGGCGTGGAAGGAGACGCTTGAGAACGGCGGTCTGAAACTAAATGTGGCGAAGACCGAGTACTTGGCACTAAACTCGACAGATCCCACATCCGTCCGCATAGGCGGTGATTTGGTCGAGCGCACGGACCAGGTTAAATACCTGGGATCTGTTTTTCACACGTCCAGTGACATCGATTGCGATGTCAAGTCACGCATTGCTGCCGCGTGGGCCAAATGGCGGGAGATGACCGGTGTCATTTGTGACCCTAAAATGCTGATCCGGTTGAAGGGACAGGTCTACAAAACCATTATTAGACCTGTCCTTTTACATGGCAGTGAGACGTGGCCGATATTGGAGCGACACAAGCAGGAGCTGCGTGTCACGGAAATGAAGATGCTGCGGTGGATGTGTGGGGTCACGCGGATGAACCGCGTGACAAACTCTCGCATCCGCGGCAGCCTTCACGTCCGTGACATTGCAGACAAGTTGCAAGAGTGTCGCCTTCGTTGGTATGGTCACGTCTTACGGCAACCGCCGGGCTAAGTAGGTAACAAATGTCTGGCCATGTCAGCCCCGCCGGGTCCCGGTAAGAGGGGAAGACCCAAGAAGTGCTGGCTTGACGTCGTAAGGGATGACATGCGTGCCAATGGTCTCACTACAGGGGATGCCGAAGACCGTGCGAAGTGGAGGAGAAAATGTAGGAAAGCGGACCCCGGGCGTCGCGAGACGCAACTGGGACAGAGGATCGGATGATGATGATGAGTGTTCTTTCTAATAGTGTTAGTAAAAATGGTTAGGTATATATATATTTTGAGGTGCAGTGTAGATTATTTAATAGTTTTTTATTTATGTGTATCAATTAATATACTTTGCACCGTAAAATATAATCATTATCATAATTATTATTGAGAATAATAAAATATTAAGCAGCTTCTAAAAAAAAATGTAAAGAAACGTTGGAGGTAAAAATACTCTAAACTTGTTAGTCTGAATCTTCAACCATTTTCGCATACTAGGCCTCTGTTAATGGTCTTGTGAATTGTGTGAGTGATCTCAATGCGCTAGTGACTTCTATCGCATTAAGGCCACTCTCACTCATTCCATAGCTTTATGCCTACATATAAATTACCTACGTAAATATAACCTTAAAAATATGATACATAACTAAAATATATTATTAAAAGAGATCCCTGTAGGCAAGGTTCCGAAGATACTGGCAGCGTTCCCCCTTTGAATAGCTAGACTAATTCTTTGTCCGAGGTAGCTGCCAGCTCTTCGGTCTCCTGTGCTGTCGACTAACCTTTTCGCAATTTCTTTAAAAAGCCTTATAGCGCTAGGACCCCACGGACCAAGAGTCTCGACACCGAATGGGACAAAATCATATTCGGAGCCAAGACCCCTGTATTTGAATGCTTTAGCTTTTTCAGCCGCTTCACAAGCCGCACCAGCTCTGTTGTTGGTTCCATGTAGATGGGAAAGGGCCAGCGTGTCTGAACAGGTTGCATCCCATACCAGCACCCGGCCCATCCTCCATGGAATCAAACTCATACCGTCCGGTCTCTTGCCATCGTCTCTTGCAATACCAGTTGGCTCAAGTAAACTTGGCACTTTGACGGTGGCAAGGGACCGGCGCAAGATATCGTTAAGTGCGGCATGTCTCGAGAAGCGGCCCGCACTTTTTTGGCATGACAGTCCGTGATGTCCTAACTTGTCGACATCACTGCCACAGGGACATTTATGAGGAGCGCAGACCGGAACCCCAAGCCGTAGACAGGTTGCGATTCGGAGCGTGTCAGGCTCAAGAAAAGTTCCTGTATTTGACGAAAGGTCCGCGTGAAGCCAGTAGCTGGCCTCATGCGCACCCACGGCCAAAAGCCTAGCACGTGCCGAAACTGTACTACAGCTCAAAAGATTGTCATAAGTCAATTTTCAGTTTATGTCGTCCCAGCTCCTCTGTGAATTTGGAGAAACTGGAAAATTTTGACCTGGGCAAGCAATTAAGAAAGCGTTTCTAGCTTCTTCCAAGCCAGCAATCTCAAAGTTTGAAGGGGATGCCCTTAAAATTTTACTTATGAAATTTGCTGAACTATGGACAGAAGATAGAAAGGCTGGTAAAGCGACACTGGAAATTTTTCGAATCCCTAAACCACCATAACGGATTGGTAGGGATGCTTGGGTCCAAGAATGCTCGTTCAGCTGCATATTAAGAATCGATTCTAAGCTAATTTTGATTAAGTCGTCTACTTGTGTCAAAAGATCTGGGTGATTCCAAAAGGAGCAGCAACGGAGCACATAAGCAAATTTTGGGACGAAAAGACAGAATTTTAAGATGCAAAGTGCATAATGTGGACTAATTTCAAGGAGACGGTCAGCAGAATTATGAAATTAAGTTTTTGAATTATTAATATATTTAGACATAGATTCATTATAGATTGGAGACCCTAAAAGGTAAAGGAATTACTGTTAACTAATTTAATATTTGGAGCCAAAATATAGAATTTTGGTTTAACGTCATTGAAATTTAAGTCGCAGTTATTTATAAAAGGTTCGCATTTGCTAAAATTAAGCTCCAAACCAATGGTTTCAAATTTATTTTTGATTAAAAATAGGTCCGAAAACACAGTATCCACATCTCCTCCTAGGGTTCCGTCGTCCAAATACCAAACGTTGAATTTAGAATTAAAATTTTTGATTATCGGATTTATAGCCAAACTAAAAATTGCAGGCCCAAGGGGATCACCCTGTTGACAACCTACTTCCGAGGACAGTTCATTAGATCGATATAACAATTTTGTTGGGTCAGCATAACTGAGAAGAAGATAATTGTAAATTTCCGGAATATGTTGTTTTATTTCCGTCAGCAGGGTATCCCTATTTACCGAATTGAATGCATTTTTGACATCAATTTTGAGCAACACGTCAAGCTGTCCGTAAGTTAGGAAAAAAAATACGTTAAATTACGTTGTAAATTTACAATTCTTTTCACTCACTAATAGCTATCTATACAAATACTAATTAGCTACCTATACAAATACGTAGTTATATCCTATTCTTCTATTCATATACCTACTGTTAATAGATAGTTAATTTTGTGCCATTCTCAATTTTATACGAACGCACATCGAACTTACATTCTCACCCTTAAATTTGTCCTCGTTGTTCCCGTATTTACCATATACTTTAGTATTTAAAAAAAATAAATCTTTGATGCTGTCCGCAACGTGGGTTAGTGTCAGCTTTAATTTATGAGATTTCTCTTACTTCTGATTGTATAAAATTTCTCATTCCATAGTTTAAAGAAATAGCATAGAAGACAATTTTATTGTTAATTTTATATGAGAGAAAATAAATAAACTTATTATTATTATTCTCTTTATTATACTATACAGACTATACTACTATACAGACATCCAAATTAAATTTTTAAATATATCTAAAAAAAAACACATTTAATAATATAAAAAGTAGTAGCCCACCGGTATCGGGTACAGGGTGGTCCCTGTACCCGATACCGTACCGGTGGGCTACTACTTTTTTAAGCTTTAATATTAAGAAGCGAAGCTTCTCTATACCTTATATTACATGTATATTAAATTGTCCATTTAGTAACAACTCTCAAGGTACCAACATGCAAGAGAGGTGACTCTGTACACTTATGGCTGATCGTGTGAAAATGCAGCTATCACTAGGATACACCGTTCAACTTTCATCGCCTTTCAGCTTAGGGCGTAGACTTTATTAGTCTAGACTCGCTTCAAACTTAATGTTCATCCTACGTCTGTGAGCGAAGAGGGCGCATGGAAAACCGACTTAAACTTCATACTACTTTGCAGGGCATGGTCTCATTGCCTAACACGAAGAAGTCTACGCACGAGTGTGCGTGGCGTGGGACCGGTGTGTGAACCAGGGGTGTCCAAGAGCGGTTGGTTGCCTGTTCTCTATGTCCCTGATCTCAGCGATCCCTATCGATCCCATCGAGAGTGGAAATGCAACTTAAGTAGCTTGTGGAGGGAGAGAAGAAGAGCGTCCATCAGGCCTGAAAGGACAGCCCCATCCTGGTCTGTCCTTTTGCTGTATCACAGTGAATAAACCTCTGGTCTATAATAACCCAGTTAAGGTGAACCGAAAATGGGACGCCTCGGACGTAGTGGAAAACCGTGTTGGTTTTATTTGTAGGCTGGTCTCTTTTCAGGGCTAGGAGTCCGACACAAAGCCGCATTGATATACCCTTGCAGTAGGGTAACGAAATGCCCATAATGCATTCACATGCGAAAAGAAGAGCTGGTAATCAGATTTTACGGTCCAACGGCCTGGCCACGACCTTCAGCGACGCGACCTGCGACGCGACGGGAGGGTGTACCCCTGCCACGGCTCGCTAGTTGTGACGGCGACGGCGACTGCGCGGGACGTATTGAGTGGCCCGTTATTTTCTCGAAACGAATTTATTTCTGGTCCAAGATTTAATTGATTACAGGCAAGGAATATATATAATACTGTAATTGTTACTATTATTGTGATTATTGGTAGAATACCTAATATTACAAATTTATAATCACATAAAATAAATAAATAAAAATCTGTAAATATTCTGAAAATAAAATCGCGGCAAGTAAAACAAAAAATATTGTTTCGGGCGCTCGTCGCTGAATACGTCCACCGCAGTCGCAGTAGTTTAATTTCAGTCGCCCGTTTCATAGCCGTCGCTGTCGCGAATCGTTTGTGCATTTCCGTGTCGCCGATCGCGTCGCAGATCGCGTCGCGGAAGATCGTGGCATGCTCTATCAAGGTCTATACTTTTGTTCCCGTCGCAATTCGCGTCGCAAGTCGCCCGTCGCTGGAGCGACTAGTTCGTGGCCACAGGGTTTATCAGGACATTATCAGGAAATTACACAGCAAAATATGCTATTTTTAGTGCATGCGCTGTTGCTCAGCAGGTGCGCCACGTTCAGTTGTGGTCGACTTGGGCCCCAGACATGTTGATGGGCCCCTTAAATCAATAAAGAGTTTATTTTTTAGATAGAAGCAACGGACAGTTAATGCTACTGAAAATTTTTTATGATATTTTATTGAACACGAATAACAAAATAATGGACGCATCTTCTTTAGATGGACATAACTTTTTCAATACATACATGGATTTATTTTGGAATAGATATCTATCTATACTATCTATCTATATCTATCGATATCTATCTTTTATTTTTCAATTTATTGAGGTAAAAAAACAGTATCAAAAACAGACTTTTAACTTAGTATTAATATCATAATTACTAATTTTAACACCAACATTATTTACCACATATTATTATATTTGATTATATAAATGTGCGTTGAAAGCAAACATGTGGATTACATTGAAATAGTAATGTACGTTACGGGTACGTTAGATTAAGTTTACATAGTTAGACATGCATATTACTATTATCTACCTCATTAGGAGCGATCTAGTGATATTCAATTAATTGCTCCGGCGCATCGCATTCATTAACGATGTTTCAAATGTACTTGGTTTCGTCGAGTATACAAGTCGATGTAATGGCGAGCGTTCACCAGCTTTGGTGCGGCACCTAAAGGTTGCAAACAATTGAGTTGGGTTGCGGCAATGAGTTCTGGTAGGAACTCTATAGCACAACTTATTAACCAGAGGGATGCAGTCGTATCTGTTATGGCAAATGTCATATAAAACCATGGCTTCAAGCTGCTTGCGCCTTTCAGCAAGCTTAGGATATCTAGATCTTTTTAGAAGTAGATCGTATGATAACCGACTATGGAAACACTTGTAATACATAGTACGTAAAAATTTTTTTGGACCATTTCTATGTCCTCATTATACTTGTCATAATACGGATTCCAAATAGCCACAGCGTATTCAAGTTAAGATCTGATAGAGCATTATACATGCAAAGATAAGTTGTTGGCTGTGTAAATTTTGTGCTTGATCTATACCTAGACCTAGATATCTATATCTAGACCGTACATTTTGTATGACTTATTTATGACAGAATCTACATGTAAATTAATGTGTAACTTACTGTCTAATGTAATACCTGGGTCTCTAATTGATGTAAAAGATTCAAGCTTACCACCTAAACCACTAAGTATATAATCATAGTAACTCACATGTATTTTTTTTGTAAAAGTGATTGATTTACATTTATTAACACTAATACTAAGCTTATTCTTTACACTATATGCGGTGATCGAGATCTGACTGAAATTTAATGTGGTCGTTATAATTGTCTATTGAATGAAAAATTTTTAGTTCATCTGCGTAAAGAAGAAAATTGCAAAAGTTAAAACTGACATGAATGTCGTTAGTAAATAGTACAAACAACAGTGGACCCAAAATTGATCCTTGTGGCACACCTGAACTTATTGGAACATAGCCAGACTCATAACCATTGATGACAAATTTTGCGTGCGGTTTGTTATATATGACTTGAAACAGCGCCACAAATTGCCGCGGATACCATTGAATGCAATTTTTTCTAGCAATATTTGATGATCGACTCTGTCGCAAGCCTTTCGAAAGTCTGTATAAGCACTATCGATTTGTTTATTATTGTCCATAGTTTCGAATACATATGAGGTATAGATCAACAGGTACAATTAGTTATAGTAGATCGGCGCTGTATAAACCCATGTTGTGGCGGTATGATTATATTGTGTAAAGAGGGATAAATTATAAGATGTACAAGTCTTTCTAAAAGTTTTGACAGTATAGGCAAAATAGATATTGGGCGATAATTTTCTTTTTCGGAAATGTTACCACTTTTAAAAATTGGAGCTATCCGGGCAGCTTTCCGAATTGACTGAAAGACGTCATTTCTTATGCATAAATTAAAAATATAATGCAAAGGAAAGTAAATCGTCGAGGCAGTGGCTCTGAAGAAGAACGGTGGTAGATTGTCCACTCCCGAGCCCTTGGACGTATCCAAAGCAAGAAGTTCGTTGTTTAAAAGTTCTTTCGTAATTGAAATATTACTAATAATTACATTAGATTTGTAATTATCATCCGGAATATCAATAACATCGAAACTATCACTAACACTGGATGGCTCAAAAACAGACTTGAAGAATGAAGAAAAAAGGTGACATACATCTTCTGGGTTGTCAGCAGTTAAGTTACCGAGCGTTACCCTGTCAGGGATGTCACCAGTCGCTTTCCTGGTTTTTAAATACCTCCAGAAGTGTCTACTACGAATGCTCTTTTCGACAGAATTTATATAGTTATTATAATACTTTTGTGATTCTTCTTTAAATCTAGTTCTGTAAACTGCAAAAATTCATAATCAGAGATGTTTTGATATTCTTTTCACTGAATCCAAGAATTCTTCTTATTTTTAAAAATGTGTGCTAAAGCTGGCGTGAACCAGATTGGAAACTGGCTACTGGCTTGATAATTTGACAGCAATACGTTGTTTATGCATCTTCTGCGTTATTATTGTCAAGCATTTCGATCCAATCTATATAGGCGATATTGCTATTTATAATATCGTAGTTGGCTGAGTTAAAGCAGAGCTTTACACTACCTTTTAACTATCATGTTTAAGAAAAGAGTGGAATCTGCGAAAAATTCGGTCACATGATATTGTCTTGCCTTATTTCTATAATTTTTAGATGTAACTTAACTTAACTATCCAGTCCCAATACAATAGTGAAGTTACAATATTTAAAAAAAAATATTTTTATGTAAATCAAGTACTTACTTACATTAAATTAATCAATTAATTAATGAATTAAATTACATCATCATTCGTTGAAGTATAATCTTAAATGTTTTGTTGCGGTTTACATATAATAATAGTATTAAGTATTGAAATGTAAATTAAAATTATTTATATTAATATGTCAAATTTTTAAAACTAAAAATGTCAAATAAAAATAAATTAAATTAAACTACATTAAATTAGTTTATGTCCATTGGCAAATAATAAATACAATAATAATCAAAAAATAAGTTATTAATCATTAATTCCTTCAAAATAATTAAAATTCCATACCTATTTACTGTAACAAATTACGATTAACATAACTTTTGCAAGTACACTCAATCCACATGAGAATATTTTGATTCTACTACTTAGTTCGTTAACAATATGCATGGACTGAACCATAGGCGCCTTTTGTAATAAATTGGTCTTGGCCACTGGCACCGCAAGTAGCGGACGTCGACACCTCCACACATAATTATCAGGCTTACTGAGATTTAACTGTTGAAGCACTCCTGGATTATGTGTTCTGCCACGTAGTATATTCACCAGAAAAGCCGTAAGAGAAAACTCTCGACGCACACTCAACTGGTTGTACCCGACCATACCCAGTACAAATAATGTGGGGTACATCAGCGGATAAAAAGGGTACACATCGTACAGCTTCATGTATAGGTGCCTAGTAAATTTATTTTGTATTTTCTCCAACTTTTGCTTGTACTTATCCTGATGGGGTGCCCATATAACGGAATTGTGTTCAAGATGACCTCTAACCAATGCATCGTACAAGACCTTCACAGCGCTGATATCGGTAAATATTGGAGATATGATTGCGAAAACACTAGTCCGTTGTCATCATAACCCCTATGTCTCGCACTTGCGTGACACGTTGCATTGTTTCACGCTGTATCCCTGACAAGGTAGTCAGAGAGGACAGATCGCCAGGTATCGCGATCCATGCATACTTCTTTCGCTCTCATTAATCGCTTCATACATACACGTCCGGGTATCCGAGTAATTTTGACTCTTCCATTCTTGAGCAGTCCGCTCACGTGGTCTTCATATGTAAGTCTCGGTCTACCTTGACTCCTTCTGCCCTCTACTTTCGCACAATATATATTCTTCGTCAATCGTTCCTCACTCAATCGTTGAACGTGTCCAAACCAACGGAGCACGCCCTTTTCCAGCTTAACGCTGACACTTTCACTCAAACCTGCCATATTGCGTATCACTTTGTTGCGTTTTCGGTCGGCCAAGGTTACGCCGCACAATTTTCGAAGTGATCGCATCTCCACAGCATTCAGCTTACTTTTATGCATCTTCTGACATACCCAGGTTTCGCTGCCGTAAAGCAACGTTGGCACTAGCACTGCGTTATGAATCGCGAGTCGTGCTTCTTTTACAATGCTTTGTCGCTTTACTAATTGGGACAAAGCACCGTTAACTTTGCTTCCGGCAGTTACTCGCCGTTCTACATCCGAATCACACCTTCCATTCGCGCTAAACATACTCCCTAAATACACAATTTCATTCACTTGCTCTAGACATTCCTGATTTACCCAAATCTCGCACTTAGTTCTTACGTCTTCTCTTTCAAATACCAGAACCTTAGTTTTACTTGCATTCAAGCGAAGACCCTTTCTTTCACTCTCCTCTTTCATATTAGTGACTAATGCCTGAAGGTTGGCTTCTGATGAGGCCATTAGCACCGCATCATCAGCGTACAACAGACAATTTACTGTTAAGTCACCCAAATTCACACCCATATCACAATCTTTCAACTTCTGCAGGCAACTGTCCAGATACACTATGAACAGCCAGGCAAACATGACACAACCCTGTTTGACGCCTGTACAGACGTCGAAAAGAGGCGTCACATCCCCTCCTACTCGCACGCAAGCCTCACAGTCCCTGTATAGCGACTGTATTGCCAACCTCTTCCACGTCGGAATCCGCATTGAACCTCCCACATTTACCTTTCAGACTTTTCTTGCATTCTTGCCGTTATAACCTTTGCATACACCTTACTAACTAAGCTGACCAAGCTGAACGCTCTGTAGCTGGAGCAGTTTAGGCGAGAGCCTTTCTCTTTATAGATACGTACTACAACTGCTATTCACCAGTCATCTGGGACCTCACCCGTCCGCCAGCATAAGTTGCATAGCAGACAAAGAGTGTCCCAGACGCGCGACCGACCGTACTTGATCATCTCAGCAGTAACTCTGTCTTTTCCCGCAGCCTTACCATATTTCTTACTTCTTATCGCTTGTTCAATCTCTTTCATACTAATGACTTCAATGACACCAGGATCCGGAGCGTCACAGTAAGCTCCACTTCCCGATGCGGCATCTCTGTCCTTACTTGCATACATCCTTCCATAATATTCACTCCATCTCTGCAGGACGTCAGTTTGTTTTGTTAGAACATCGTTGTCAATATTAAGCACTTTATTCATACTAATAATAATAATAATAAAAGAAGAAACATAATAATAAATCTTTTTCATTTAGGTCACAAAGTAACACTTATGAACGTCAAGAATATTGCTTCTACATTTACATTTACTGCCAGATCCGCAAAGCAATAGGTAGAGCCTAAGGAAGAACCGGACAATAAAACTCATGGCCACTCTTTTCTAAAAGCCAGTAATTACATTAGAGAGACCAATCGCGAGGACAACAAAATCCCAACCCCCGACTGCCATGCTCGCTCTCTGGTACTCCAGACCATAGCGCGAGCATCCCACCCGGGAGCTCCAAGACTTCGCTGCCCTTGCGCTTGGTCTCTGTCAAGCTTACATCATCTAATTTTCTCTCTTTTATTACATCCATCAACTCATTCATCTTATCTGCCATTCCTCCCCTAACATTCCACGCAGCTACCCTGCACTCCGTCCTCCACTTCCCGCCGTGTCGGGCTGCGCGTTTAGGGTGGCGGTCCCCTACGCCGCTCTGGCACACACTTTTCGCACCAGCGGGGACGAACTGGTGCGCGTCGCCTCGGGGGCACGCCCTAACATGGTTCGCCTTTGTGGCACTCGTGTTGGACTAGAATTGCAGCCTTGGCTGGCAGTGATGGCGACGGGCACGCTTCTACTCTTCATCCCTTTTCATTATTTTTAGATGTATTTTACATTATTATCTTCTCTGTAATATTACCTCAACTCGTCTGATTCAGTTTACTGAAATTATTTCTCTAAAGACTTACACGCCACTTATCAAGAAACAAGTATAGGATTGATACACAATGTACCAACAAACATTGACGTTCGTTTTGTCGTACGTAGTTGTGGGCCATTGTAAGTAAACATTTTTTGGCGAAGTTCGTGTGTATCTTCAGCAACGCCATAGAACGACTGCTCCGACTAGTAAGTTCTTTTTTTTTTTAAGTTTAGGTTAGTACGAGTATGGAGTTTATTTTGTATATTTTTTTGACAAGAATACATGTGAGTATTATAAATATATTACTGTTTAATGTATTATTCATTATTTTAGTTTCGGAATAAATTTTAGATGTAGACGTTAGGTAGTGATAATAGTTACGCTATAGAATATTGATGTACCTACCTACCTGCTTTTTAAATTAAAATTATTGTTTAATATAAGTACTAATCTCACCCGCATTCCCATTAATGTGACTCCTGTTAACCAGGATCTACAGCAATGACCAAGACTACAAAAGTTACACCGAGCTCGATCTCGGTGAAGTCCCAGGAGAAGATAGCATGTCTTGGAACCCGCAACGAAATTAAACAGAAGATAGTTTGAGTAAGTTGGAAATAAACGTAACGCCTCTTCCCTCGTTTGCAAAGCGGGAGACCTGGAAAGCAACTAGGTGTAAATCATTTTAGAAAAAGGGAAGCACCACGGTACGAGTATAATACGGGTCCTATGTGAGCTATGTTTGATTCCAGTAATATTTATGGCAGAAACGTTTAAAATCACGAAAATTTAGCCTTGATGCCACGAGATCCGCAAAGTAAACTACTCCCGATGTTACTTGTAAACTGCTTAGCATATTGTATCGCTCGTTTCGTCAAATGCTACACTCCCAAAGTATGTGATGAGAGATCTGATCATATTTTGCATCAGCTGTTAAACATTGACAGAAAGTAGTTTTCTTTTGTTGGTAATAAAAAATAGAACAAACTATTCTTATTTTTACTTAAATTCCTTGTATTTATTAGAAGACATAGACGAGACTTCTTTACACTAGAAGACATCCACGACTTCGCCAGCATGAAATTTAATTTTTTTCACATATATGTCAAATTTCAAAACCTATCCATATCAAGTATTTGGGTTTTGAAATTTGACACATTTGTTTAAATATTAATAATTTTGGTGTTATATTATATTCTATTCTATGAGTCGTCAGTTTTTTTATACCACAGAGGTGGCAGACAAGTCACGGCCCACCTGATGGACGTTTGCAATAACAGAGGTGCAGCACTCGTGCTGCCGAGAGAGAATAAAGTGCTTTCCGTTAAAAAAAAGTAAAGTCAAACTTAAACCATTTTTAAATGTATGTTAATCCACTAATCAGTATTCCATCACACAATATTCTACATATTCCATTAACCTTCTATGTGCATAATATTAAATGCTGACAAGCTGCAGTTGTGCGCTCAAGCAAGAAACCTGTATCTAATATTATTTGAAGATACACACTTGTATTTATCAGGAAACACAGATTCAGGCTGAGATTCGATTCCAGCGGTGTTTTGTTTAGTTAAAAGAGCAAAAAAAAAAATCTCAACAAAATGAGTGTTATTGTTGATGTTACAGCAGCAGAAGCGCTCGTGGCCCCGCTGACCCGTTCTGTAAACGATCATCATTGCGTTAAACAACTTGTACTATGGCTGGTCACCGATGGGTAATCACTTTGTGGTATTTATATTTGCGAGCTTTTCCGTGCTTCAAATGGCACGATAATCCGTTGGTCGTGGTTGCCAGTAACATGCAGTCGTTTAGCCAAGTTAAGGGCCGGTAGGCCAAGTCGCGTAGGCACCACAACGCTTCCTCAGCCCCCGCCAAGATAGATCGACGATGTATTTTCTGCTGGCACGCCACAGTAAAAATTGATTGGCAGTAGCAATCGAAATGGAACATTTTTGTTATTGTGTTGGATTTTATTTTAGGTTTATGATATACTAGTTGACCCCCGCGGCTCCGCCCGCGTGAAGTTTTCCCGTTCCCGTTTTCTAAAGGAACTTGTTCCCAGGATAAAAAGTAGCCTATGTGTTATTCTGATAGATAGGCTATTACATATATAATATATAGTAATGGTAAAGTTTATTTAAATTCCATTCAGTAGTTCTACGTGCAAGTAACAAACATCCATACTTACAAACTTTCGCGTTTATAATATTAAAAGGAGTTAATGATGATATATTAAATAACAAATTTAGGCTTTATGTACAAGTACCAAATAAAATGTCCTGTACTCATTATACTATTTTTTTTATATAATATTAAGATCAAAAAAACATAATGTTATGTTCCTGTTTTCGGCAGCTAGTCACCGTAGTACTTAAGAACATATCTTCCGTCCGCGCTAAACATTCTCCCTAAGTACACAATTTCATTCAATTGCTCTAAACGTTGCCGGTTTACCCAAATCTTGCTTTTAATTCTTACTTTTTCTTTTTCAAATACACGATTCTTAGTTTAACATGCAGCGAAGACCTTTACTTTTATATTAGTGACTAACACCTGAAGGTCGGCTTCTGATGAGACCATCACTACCTCATCATCAGCGTACAACAGACAATGTACTGTAAAATTTCCAATTTGACAACGAATCACAATCTTTTAACTTTTGCAGCCACACTTTTGCACAACTATCCAGATACACTATGAAAAGCCAGGCGGACATAACACAACCCCGTTTGACGCCCGAACAGAAGTCAAAAAGAGGCGCCAGGAGAACATCCTCCTTAGTCGCACGCAAGCTTTACAGTCCGTATAAAGAGACTGTATCGCGCACAGCAGCTGGCCGTCCACACTCTATCCTGCCCGGATATGGTACTCGTGGTACGGTTGTACTGTACTGTACTGTACTCTGTAGCCAGCCAGGCCACACGAACGAGTACTACAGAGTTTCTTTCACAACGTTATCAAATGCTTTCTCCAGATCCACTAAAGCGCAAAAAACCTTCGCGTTAAAAGGTTGGGATTATTAATTATTAGTTACATGAAATGTTATACATTGTTTAAGGCTACTAACATAAAGTAAAAACATAAATAAAATGCGCTCGTAGCCCTACTAACTCGGGTTCTGTAAAAGATCACTGATATAAGAAACTCTCTCGGATTTTGGATGGGTGACCGCTTTGTAGCATTTTCATTTACCAGCGTTTTTGTGCTTCGAAGGACACATTAAGCTGTTTGTCCCGGTTGATAGTAACGTTATAATCGACACTCGTTAAGTCAAGTGAATACCCTTTGAGCGACTTAAAAATTACAACAGCGAGTCGCTACAATCTAAGCCTGTCCATTTGAACACAGGCATTGGGCTCTCCACAATATGTCTCTGCCACACCTTCGGGGATAAAGTCGTGGCTAATAAATTTATAAATATACTTAAATAATCAATACTGAAAGCTTAAAACAAAGATCTTATTACGATTACTTTTTAAATAATTATATTTAAATATTATTACGGATACAATTTTATTAAGAACCCAATTAAAAGACGCTACAAAATAATACTTTGAAATTCGTCAACATTTAGAGGAAAAATAGGTAAACATACATTGAACGGCCCACTGGCTCAGTTGGTTATATAACTGCCTTCTAACCTGTGGGTACCGGGTTCGATTTTATACTACTTACAGGGATAATTCTAACGCTTCTATGAAGTGTAGGTACTTTATTTTATATTAAAACTCTCACATATTTTATTTATCTATCACGCCTTATCCCCGAAAGGGTGGCAGAGGCATATTATATGCCCCCTTTTCACCGTGTGGATTCCTGTCTTACGTAATAGGTAAAAATAAAAATAAATATCCATCACGCCTTATCCCCGAAGGGGTGGCAGAGGCATATTATATGCCCACTTTTCACCGTGTGGATTCCTGTCCCACGTAATAGGTGGTGACCCCATTGCCGTGTTGAAATAGACAGACGCAGGTTGTGACTACCTGCTGTTGAAATTTTTTAAGCCGCCCATAAGGCCTTCAACCAGGCTTAACAGCTGCCATTTTACTGGCAACCGGGACCAACGGCTTAACGTGCCTTCCGAAGCACGGAAACGCTCGCAAATGTAAATGCCACAAAGTGGTCACCCATCCGAGGACCAGCCATAGTGAAAGTTGCGTAACTCAGTGATCGTTTACAGAACACTGAGACTGCGGGGCCACGAGCGCTTCACGTAATAGGTGGTGAGTGCATTGCCGTATATAACTCTCATATATATACAGTATATAAAGCTAACTCCGGGCGTCGCGAGATGCAACTGGGACAGACGCTCGGATGATGATGGAATGGTTACTGCTCTCTTATGTATACTGTGCCATTGCGAAGAAATAGCAAGAGGAGCGCAACGAAAAATCCTGACATAGGTCCTACCTCAGTGAGCGCCAGTGCGCGACGGATCAGGTCTCAGCGTCGCGAAAAAAAATAATATTATTTAATCATTTGTACTATGAAAATCACTGTATATAGTCAAAGTAAGCCATTATGTCTATAAATATTTAGTAGCTATAGTTGGGTATAAAAATGTCATGAAAATTATTTGTAGTTTAGATTTGGCATTGAAAAAACATTTCGAAAGGGGGCAACTTTGGGATGTTTTTCTATCAAGTGAAGTTTATTAGATTTTGTAACAGAAAGTCATTTTGACTAGCTTAAATCCTTAACTAATATATATCTCTTTTTCAGAATCAAAAACCCTTTCTTCTACGATTCGCATTGTTTTAAAAAACTCAAAAGCGTGGCATCGGCAGGAATACCAAGCCGAGCCAAGAAAAGTGGGCATATAAAATGCCTCTGCCACCCCTTCGAGGATAGGGCGTGATTGATAAACAAAACATAAAACCGTGGGTAAAGTTTTCTTTGGTGAAATTTGTCGTTAAAATAGAAACTCTATCATTTCAAATCAGTCCAATAACTGTTGGACGTAGGTCACTTCCAATTGACGCCACAACACATGATCTTACTTCTTCAGCATCCAGTTCCTCCAGTGGTTGGTTAATCTGTTTCGGGTTTAAAGAGCCCCACCACGATCTTCAGGACCCAAGGAACTTAGGGTGCTCACTGAGCACCTGCTAACCAACGGACTAGTAAACTACGCAGACATCCTGAAGACTAGCACCTTCCTTGGAGTAGCACCCGACTCATCGTCCTAGAAATACCATTCGGCAAGAACACGGCAAATGATATCATACAGTACAGCATGACGAGAAAAGTTGCCTGTATTCCTCAAGCATGATGGTCCATAATGTTCCAAAGAGTCATCATTAAAATCACACGGGCAATGGAGTGCAGCTTTTAAGTCATCATCATCATCCGAGCGTATGTTCCAGTTGCGTCTCGCGACGCCCGGGGTCCGCTTTTCTACATTTTCTCCTCCACTTCGCACGGTCGTCGGCATCCCCTGTAGTGAGACCATTGGCACGCATGTCATCCCTTACGACGTCAAGCCAGCACTTCTTGGGTCTTCCCCTCTTACCGGGAGCCGGCGTGGCTGACATGGCCAGACATTTGTTACCTACGTAGCCCGGCGGTTGCTGCAAGACGTGACCATACCAACGAAGGCGACACTCTTGCAACTTGTCTGCAATGTCACGGACGTGAAGGCTGCCGTGGATGCGAGAGTCACAAATGACACCGGTCATCTCCCGCCATTTGGCCCACGCGGCAGCAATGCGTGACTTGACATCGCAATCGATGTCACTGGACGTGTGAAAAACAGATCCCAGGTATTTAACCTCGTCCGTGCGCTCGACCAAATCACCGCCTATGCGGACGGATTAGTGCCAAGTACTCGGTCTTCGCCACATTTAGTTTCAGACCGCCGTTCTCAAGCGTCGCCTTCCACGCCTTTACACGTCTAACCAATCTGCCCCTGTCCGCGTCTGCCAGCGCAATATCGTCAGCATACATCAGCAACCATGGAGGCTGGTCATGCGAGTTCCTGATGCTGTCCGACAATTCGTCTAATATTACACTGAACAGAAGCGGACTAAGGACCGAACCCTGGTGTACCCCGACGGTGATGGGGAAGGGTTTCGTGTCGCCAACAGCAGTCCGAACCATTGAATCGGAGTCACAGTACATGTCCCGGATAGTGTCAATATAGACCTCTGGAACCCCTTTGGACCGCAGTGCCCACCAGATCATCGCACGAGGAACACAGTCGAAGGCCTTCTGCATGTCTAGAAACAAACAGTGCAGAGGCGTGTTCTTCGACCTGTATTTCTCTGCGACAACCCTCAGGGCAAAAACAGGGTCCGTGGTCCCATGACCAGGGCAAAACCCGTATTGACACCCCGAGAGAATACACTCCTGCCGGATCCGAGAGTCTATAATCCTCTCAAAGACATTCATGGTGTGGGACATCACCTTTATACCGCGGTAGCTCCCGCACTCCTGCACTGATCCCTTACCTTTGAAGACTGGAGTAATAATACTCAGTCTCCATTGGTTTGGGATCTGCCCGCTGAGGAGTATGCGGTTAAAAAGGTTTACTAAGATGCCCACACCGCGAGGACCTTTCGCCTTCCAGGCTTCGATGGGGACTCCATCGGGTCCGATAGCTTTCCGATTCTTCATGCGGCGAAGCGCAGTCAGAACGTCTCCAGGCGTTACCGGTGGCACTAGTCCCTGATTCGGAGGGAGGTCCGGAGGCTGCACCTCTTTGTGCTGTTTATTAAGCAGCTCGTGGAAGTACGAGCGCCATCTCTCCTTTGTGTGCAGTTTTTAAGTCACCTGATATTACGGTTCCAAAAGTTCCGGAATTGGCTATAATTTAATTATTGCCAATTCCGGAATTTTTTTTTTTTTACCTATGTTATTCTGATGTATAGCTACATTCATTTTAAGTTTTTCATTCGGTGGTTTTTGTGTTAGAATGACAAACATTGGCACTTACATAAATAAAAATATTTTTATAACATTATTGAGATATGAATTCAAGGGAATTATAGTTTTTAATTTCGCACAGGGAATAGTCGTCATCTGTTATGAGCAAAAAGCAACAATCTTTAACTGAACATGGAAAGCAACTTTGCCCTAGAAGGAATGGCGGTGACTCCTCACCATTTAGCCACGCAAAGTACTGTTGCGATTCTTAAGGAAGGTGGAACTTCAATAGAAGCTATAGCAGCGGCTGCAGCCACCGTAGCTGTGGTATATCCACATATTAATGGTATTAGTGGTGATGGATTTTGGCTGATAATACCTCCACAATATGCATGTGGAGCTTGGGTACTGCCGGATCATTAGCTACTTCAGATTTTATTCAAGTCCAGTGATAAAATACCACTTAAAGGTCCCAAAATCTGCAATAACAGTAGCTGGTACGGTTGGAGGAAGAAGCACTAAAGTATGTTTCAGAATGTGGATATCAAAGAATAGCAACTTCTAAACTACCGGCAGATGCTATAAAGTATGCTGAAAGTGGGTTTGCAGTAACTAAGACTTTACACAATTGATTTTATGGAAAAGTACCAAATATTGGGGAAATATTGTGTCAAAAACAACTTGCTGAAAGTTTCAAACTACTAAGTGATTATGGTTAACATAGTTACTATAATGGCATAGTAGCAACATTGATTGCTGAAGATATGAAATCTCTAGGAATATCAATAACAGCATCAGATCTTACAAACTATTCTTCAGTTCGGAAAGTTCCATTGCGTTTATTGCATAGGCACGGAGAAATTTTTAACACTCCTCCGCCCACTCAAGCTATAACTTCATTGGCAATTCTAGGGATTTTAGACAGATTAAACGTCGATGGTAAGAATAAGGGTCAATTTATTCACATTGTGGTTGAAGGAACTAAACAAGCGTTTCAAATGCGAGATCAGTATATAAGGGATCCTTGTTATATGACTGTTGACCCTGACTCATTAATATCAGATCAAATGCTTCTAAAATGGCAAGAAATATTAATCTGGAACCAGCTTCTAACAGTAGGCATGGCAAAGGTGATGCGGATACAATTTGGATAGGTGCAATGGATAATAAGGAATTTTCAGTATCGTTTATACAAAGTAATGCAATAAACAAATTGAGTATCTATTATGACTGAGGAAACCTTTTAAAAATTCTTTCGAAAACTGGTATTACATAGCATAATAGGGGCGAATAATTTTTACTTGTAGAAGGATAGTATATTAACTTTGGAACCTGTTAAGAAGCCCTGTCACACCTTGAATCCACCTGCAGCTCATTTGAATAATGGGCGGCTACTGGTTTATGGTACTAGAGGTGGTGATGGCCAGCCTCAGACTCAAACAGCTATTTTTCATAGATTATGTTGTTCAAGGTTATGAAATACAGTCATCTATATCTGCTCCGAGATGGCTCTATGGAAATTTTGGTGGTAACGAAGATGATACATGAAAGTTAGAATCAAGGTTTAACGACGAAACTATCAATTACTAGAAGGATCGAGGGCATAAAATTGTTATGTTACCGGAATTAAGTTGGTTGGTTGGTCAAGCAGGGGCAGTTGTGAAATACAGTCATCTATTTCTGCTCCGAGATGGCTCTATGGAAATTTTAGTGGTAACGAAGATGATACATGAAAGTTAGAATCAAGGTTTAACGACGAAACTATCAATTACTTGAAGGATCGAGGGCATAAAATTGTTATGTTACCGGAATTAAGTTGGTTGGTTGGTCAAGCTGGGGCAGTTGTGAGGCATCCTAATGGTATGATGGAGGGAGCGTTCGATGTTCGAGGTGATGGTAGCGCTGCTGGATTTTAATATGTAAAGTGACTAAAAAATTATATGATATTCAAATGATTTTTTGATGTATACCCATTTTTGAGGCTTTTCTGACTTTGATATTTTGCAAAAAAAATCTTTTGATATTTATACAATAAATATTACAAATTTACCTTAAGTAAATGTAGGAAAGCGGACCCCGGGCGTCGCGAGACGCAACTGGGACAGACGCTCGGATGATGATGACCTTAAGTATTATTTTTTTGTGTATCAGGGATTAGTGAGGTGACTGCATCCTGTGACTGTGACTGATTTCGTGCTTAAGCCGTTAGTCTCGGTTGCCAGTAACATGGCAGTCGTTAAGCCAAGTTGTAGGCCTTATAGGCAGCTTGAAAAATTTTAATCTGTTTTTTACTATTTTAACACGGCAATTGGCACCCCACGTATTACGTTGGACTCGAATATACACAGTCAAGTGTAGGCGTATAATATGCCTCTGCCACCGTTATATCGGCCATCTGCACCATTAAGTCGAAATGTATATAAATTGATTAATTTTCATTGATTGTCTATTCTCTTCACACTTTGTCGAACGTATAGCAGGGCAGATATAGTTTACGTCACAAGACATTTACTAAACCGATTCCCGACCTCCAGGAACGAGGACTCAATGTGATAATCAATAATGGGTCCTCAGTATTGACCCATCCACTCGCTCGCTTTGCTCAGCCATACCCTTAGGAAATGTGGTTGTTGGGTGTTGAACCCGGTTACGGCTACTGTGAAATACGGCCAAGTGACTGGAGGTAAATTCCCCAAAAGTTTTTTTGAAGTGGAGTCAGAACTACAAGTATGTTCTCTGGAATACCATTTCCAGCGATAAGTGATGGAGTGGGCCAGCGACCATGCCGACAACTCGCCGCCTAAATCGCTTTCAATTCCGGTTAGCGTAGACGAGTGACCCCACATACATTGCTTACACAAAGTTTTAGCAATATAAAAATATTCAATATTACAGTTTATCTTCTGCGTCTATCTACCAGCCCATGCCCGCGGCTCCGCTCGTGTATGAAGTTTTCCCGTATCCGATTCTTACAGGGACTTGATATATATCTATATTATTTTGATGTTACATTAACTAACTATCTTCACGCTATATCCCTGACGGGGTAGTCAGAGAGGACAGATCGCCAGGCTTCGCGATCCATGCATACTTCTTTCGCTTCTTTAAAATTCATCAATCCCTTCATACACGCACGTCTGGGTATCCGAGTACTTTTGACCTTTCCGTTTTTGAGCAATCTGCTCACGTGGTCTTCATATGTAAGTCTTGGCCTACCCTGACTCCTTCTACCCTCTACTTTTAAACAATATATATTTTTCGTCAATCGTTCTTCGTCAACTTCTGCAGGCAACTGTCTAGATACACTATGAACAGCCAGGCGGACATGACACATCCCTGTTTGACGCCTGTACAGACATCAAAAAGAGGTGACACATCCCCCCTACTCGCACGCAAGCCTTACAGTCAGTATAAAGCGACTGTATTGCCCGCAGTAGCGAGCCGTCCACACCATATCCGGGCAGTAAGCCCCACAGCGTTTCTCTCACAACGTTATCAAATGCTTTCTCTAGATCCACAAAAGCGCAGAAAACCTTCTGGCTAACAGCCAGAAACTTTTCCGCGATCATGCGGAGAGAAAACACTTGATCCATGCAACCTCTTCCACGTCGGAATCCGCATTGAGCCTCCCATAAATACCTTACAGACTTTTCTTGCATTCGTGCCGTTATAAACTTTGCATACACCTTACTAGCTAAGCTGACCAAGCTGATCGCCCTGTAGCTGGAGCAGTTTAAGCGCGAGCCTTTCCCTTTGTAAATAGGTACTATAACTGCTACTTGCCAGTCATCTGGGACCACACCCGTCCGCCAGCACAAGTTGCATAACAGACATAGTGTGTCCCAGACGCGCGACCCACCGTGCTTGATCATCTCAGCAGTAACTCTGTCTTTTCCCGCAGCCTTACCACATTTCATACTTCTTATCGCTTGTTCTATTTCTTTCATACTAATGACTTCAATGACATGGAAATCCGGAGCATCGAAGTGAGCTCCACTTCCCGATGTGGCATCTCTGTCTTTTCTTGCATACATCTTTCCATAATATTCACTCCATCTCTGCAGGACGTCAGTTTGGTCTGTTAGGGCGTCATTGTTAACACTAAGCACTTTATTCATACTGCAGATTGCTGAACAACTCCGGGTCTTGCCTACCTGTTTCCAGAAGAGCTTGGCATTAACCCGGAAATTGGACGACAACCTTTCATCCGCTTTCATTCTGCACCTTTCACGAGCTTCTTCCTTCAATGCCTTCATGTTAACTTTCTGCAGCTTGTATCTCTCTTTCATATTAAAATCATTCCGCGAGTCTAAGTAGTCTAGCCATGCTTTCTTCTTCATTCGAACTGCTTCTTTCACTTCCTCATTCCACCATGCATCACGCTTATTACTACTGCCTCTTTTTGTTTCTTCACACACTTCCACAGCGGCATTTACCATACTATCCCTAAGGTTCTGCCATACACTTTCCACATTCTCACTACTAACATTGACGTCGCCAAGCTTTTCGGCTACCCTTTCTTTATATTTATCCCTAATGGATGCATCCTGCAGCTTCCAGCTTTTGATGCTATGAGTCGGCTCAGGTTCAGGACACTCGGTGCGATGACGCCAACCCGCGAACAGACCCCTTATCCTAGTTATTACTAGGTAGTGGTCTGATCCTAGTTCAGCGCCTCGATAAACCCTTGTGTCCATCACCTGTTTATGGAGCCGACTATCCATTAGGAATAGATCTATCATGCTTCTCTTTGACTTACATCTCCTCGTATACATATGAATTTGTTTATGGTTGAACATTGTGTTCGCCACAAACAAATCCTTTTCCTTACAAAATGTAAGGAAAAGTTTTTCTTTTCAGTATAAGCTTGCCAGCGTCGTTCACCCTTTTATCCCCATACTTCCCGAGTACCGACTCAAAACCATAGCGAGCGCGAACCATTCAAGTCTCCACATACTATAAGTTTTTCATTTCCTTCTATCACATTTAGAGCTTCTCTCGTACTCTCCCAGAAGTCCTCTAGCTCACTCGCGTTCGACGAAGATACTGGCGCGTAAGCAGCTACCAGGAAAATCTTCGTCAAACCAAGTTTTACACGGATCCAGAGGATTCTAGGACCTACCAGTTTGTACTCATACATACCGGAGGCCAATCGCGAGGACAGCAAAATTCCAACCCCCCGACTGCCATGCTCGCTCTCTGGTACCCCAGACCAAAGCGTGAGCACCCCACCCGGGAGCTCCAAGACTTCGCTGCCCTTGCGCTTGGTCTTTGTCAAGCACACTACATCTAACTTTCTCTCATTCATAACATCCATCAACTCATTCATCTTATATGTAATTCCTTCCCTAACATTCCACGCAGCTACCCTGCACTCCATCCTCCACTTCCCGCCATGTCGGGCCGCGCGTGTAGGGTGGATGTCCCCTACGCCGCTCTGGCACACACTTTTCGCACCAGCGGGGACGAACTGGTGCGCGTCGCCTCGGGGGCACACCCTAGCATTATTCGCCCTGGTGGCACTCGTGTTGGAGTAGAATTGCAGCCGTAGCTGGCAGGGATGTCGACGTGCACGCTTCTACTCTTCATGTTACATTAATATTGATTTAGAAATATTTGTGTAAAAGAGTAACAACCAATATTCATGTCCAGGTTAGGTCAAAGTTTTACTCCTGTAAAGTGATGTTAATTTTACTGGAGCTTTAACATCTCCTCCTATGGAAATATCAATGCCAACAGTAAAAAATTACTGACACGAAGACCCACGAAAAACTAAAAAAAACTTAATGTACCAGATGCTAGCAGTATGGACACACAAAGAATAATTGTATACGATCTAATAGTTTAATGCGCAGAGGTGGCCCTAGAACCGCAGACTACCCAAAGAAAGACATACATTGTGTTTCAGTGATCATCTGGCGAACTACAAGGAAAATGATAAAATCATCTAATAAATATACATAAAGTGCAAATACGCAAAAACGGCTAAGATTTTCTCACTGAAATAGATGACTTTCCAAAGTTACAGCCAAGCGCAAGTACACCAGACAACAACAATACAATAATAGCTCCACAAAACATTGGGTACTGGTAGGAAAAACAAAATAAAGTAACATTCACAGAGAAAATAGAATTTCAGCCAACAACTTCACGTCAACTACCTACTGATCATAAAGCAAACAGAAAGAATGGAAAACAAATAGGTACCTAAATGAGGCTCTTAACGAGAGGAGTCGCTCGAAATGAAAAATGAAATATTTACGCATTTCAGCATTGAGTGTTAATATCTTAGTACCTAATAAACTGGAAATAGAATTATTCATCCGTCATAATAAAATAGACATACTTCTCATTTCTGAATCACCAATGATAAACAACAGAGTGATATTTTATTAGTCATTTAAGAGTATGATCTAAATATTACGATTAAAATATAGTTAAAAATTTTAACTTATTTCGGTATGGTTCAGGTAGTTCAGTAGTAAACAAAGGTCCCGGGTTCAATCCCCGTGTCGAATCAAGTTGACTTTTTTTACTTTAATAAAAAATGAAATTTAGCGTAGTAATTGCTTAAAAAAAGTATCAACAGAGTGATATTCATTAAAGGATATAACATATACTACACTAGCCACCCCGACGAAATAGCACACGCTGGAACTACAATTATTATAACCACTAGGATAATATTAAAAATCATCTCACTCAACAAACACATTAGCTCCCTCATTTCTATCATGCTTACTTACAAGCCACTGTTATATCAATCGATAACTGGTAGGGCACGCTTAATGTCGCCGCGGTATATTATTTTATATAAGAAAGTCTAGCAATTGTCTAGATCCCATACCACAAGCTTATATTAGCCTTCTATGTACTAGATGGCGCTGTGCAAATAAAATATCTACAATATTTATTATTTATTATTCTCCGTCACGACATCGAATTAACGAAAAAGTGTACAGCGATTTCTTGCTTACCCTTGGTGATCGACATGTCGTGGGGGAGACAGAGAAAAAGAAATTACTATCAATCTGTAAAAATTCTATAATAACTTTAAGCATCTTGCCGCACCAATTTATAGTTAAATTATAATTATGCATTTAGACAGGAGGCTTACCTGGCACAAACCTATATAAAAATGAAAAGAGAACTGGCAAACATAAAACTGCGAGACCTATATTGGCTGATAAGTTTAAAATCCTCAATAAGCTTTGAAAACAAACTCCTCATTTACATATGTATCTTATAGCCTGTATGGACATACGGCATAGTGCTCTGGGGTTCAGCAAGTCATTCAATGTAGAGATTTTGCAACGGTTTCAGAACAAAGTCTTAAAAACTTTGAGCTTAAGAACTTAAGAACTTCTGAAAGTACTATTTACTTAAAACTAAGAAGAAACAGGGTTTCAAATCTTATAAACTAGGGAAATCCCCTAGATGTGATTAGAGTCGTCGATATGTATAGATAATGGATAACTCAACCTGCTCTCAAAACTTAAAATACAAGAGTTTGGGATATTTACCATGCGTTCGCTAGTTACACTCTAATTTTAATGTAAGTGATCATGAAAGTTTCAATATAGATCTATAATCTACTTGGAATTCTTGGGATTATTGGCGCAGGAGAGTATAAAAACACTTACTGCTCAACAATCTTAGTTTAATTTTTAAAACAGAAAATATTCATTACCTATTAACTTGAAAAATTGAAATGAATCAACGAATGATTTGATATTCTTATTGAGTATAATTTCTTACTTTTGATATCTAGCTGCGAGACGAGCCGTGAGCCGCGAGTATAAACACTATAATAATTATAGCACATTTTTTTCGAGCTTGCGTCTCATCTCGCAGCTCGTCTCGTGGCTCGCGCGAGAGTGTAAATGAGTTATTACAGTCTCAATTATAGACATTCTGGTGGCTTGTGTTTTTGTTAGAACCATCAGAATGATATCATTGTCAACCTTAGACCATTTGATGGCCTAAGTTGTCAACGTAAAAAACTGTCAGTCTTTTATTTCTTTATTCTTTTCATTTAACTTGACAAAAATGACATGATGGGAATTTATGGCGACATCTTCTGAATTGAGGTCACACTCATGTTCCATATGACTTCTGACAGTGTCCCTCATATTGGTGACCCAATTAAGTGCCTGTTTATGCTTTTACTGAAGAACTTGGGCCGGTGTTATAAAAGGAACGAAAGACGTGCGTTGGCAGAGCGGTCCAATTAAGTTTCCAAGGCTCGACAGAAACTATTTTCGAAACTATTTTTGAAGCGCCAGCGGCTCAAGACATCTTGTTACCTTAGAACAATCTATGCGAGTAATGCAAATAGCACGTATTTTAGCAGGTATTTAGTATAAGAATCTTACGTGCCACAAAAGTAGAGGTGTTAAATTGTTTATCCCCCTGTAAATCTTCCTTAAATGAGAACTATAAAATGAAAACTACCTTCACCGAAATATTAAATGCATTTCCATTTAGATTGTACTCTAAAACTAAGATCTGTGCTGTCTCAGCGCGGAATAACAGGAGCTGCAAACTTTGTAGTTCAACCTTTGTGCAAAGAAACTTGGCGCTCGGAGACAAACAAATTTGATTTATTTACTTGAAGCTGAATCGCACCACTTCCTACCAACACCGCTTATCTTTTTATAGACTTTTGTTATTATCTTTGGTGACTTTATCTGCAGTTACCGTAGTTATCTAAGAACGCTATTTTATTATACATAGTGTAACGTTACTATTTTCCGGGAGGGGAAAAAGTAAAGTTTAGGAGAAAACTATCACCAGGACTGGAGGAGTCCTGGCTTAAAAGGAAAAGAAAAAGGAGAAAAAGGTAAAGTTAATTTAATATTAGTTAAAAATGTTAAAAATAAAACCAGGGAAAACCGGGGGTAAATTAAGGTCTTGATTCTTCCTTTAACAGAGCCGGTTAACAGCACACGCCGCTAAGAAGGGGCCAAGTTAACAGCACCCGCCGCTTAGAAGGGGCCTCGAGTAGGCCTCCACGTTGCTAGGAAGGGGCCTCAAGTAAGGCCTCCACGTCGCTAAGAAGGGGGCCTCAATTCCCCTCAAGGCCTCCACTTCGCCGACCTCGGAGAAGCAGGTCGCGGTAAATCCAGGCAGGCAAAGGGCTGAAAATAACGAGCCGTCGGCGTCACATGCCACTGCAGACAATCACTATTATTATAGAAGGGCACAACCCTCTCACTCAGCACTTATTCATCAGCACCTCCTGACAAGGTGAGCACCAAAAGTAGACTCTTTTGACGGCCCCGGCTCCCTTCTTTTACAGAGCATTTCAAAATTTAAACAATATTATTTTAAACATATTTTCTAAATTTATAACAAGGTCTAATATCTAACAACCTAACCTACTGGCAGCTCTAACAATAAATTAAAAATAAAACCTAGGCTTATCATTAACTGACATTAAAAATTACAAAAGGTAAACTAGAAAATCATAAGTATTTCGAAATATAAAGGCCTAGGAATGTTACAGATTATGGCCATGCAGATAATTTGGAGAGAACGTATAATAAAACATTTAATTAAAAAAGTAAGTAAAAAATGTTACATTACAATAGATAGATCATTAAAACTAAATTAAACTATCTTCACGCTGTAATCCTGACGGGGTAGTCAGAGGGGACAGATCGCCAGGCTTCGCGACCCATGCATACTTCTTTTGCTTCTTTAAAAGAAGTATGCATGAATATGAAGTATGTATGAATATCTATAGTTCTTTATATCTTCAACTTGTTTGTATTTCCAGTTGCTTCCAAACCCTACCTTGTGATTTGATGTGATTAGCTACTTATCATTTTATTTCACAACTTTATCAGCGTAAGTAATTTGCATTTCAATGCCAAATTATAATTTTATAGTAATGCCTCTAAACTAGACTGCGGACATACACATGGATATTACGCTACTATTAGGGTCTTATTATTAATACCGAATCCCAAAAAAGACCAAACTAGGTCATTTGCACATGTAATACAATACTTCAGTTATAAACCATAGCAAACTCTCGAGGGTCTCGAAACCTATAAAATATGTTTTAGGACTTTACCCAACCCCAAACATATTGCCAGTCAACGAGCTGGCACATTATTGAAAATGAAGTTTTTTGTGTATATTGAAGGGACTTGGTAAAAACGAAAGAATAATGTTAGAAAATAATGATGAACTTTTGGCAGGAACTAGAAGACGTAAGAGGCAAGGACACCATTTGGATGTGTATTTTTTCTATCTGCCATCAGCCATTTGATTATAATCAGATATGCTTTTTTATTGTAATTGTAAGTTGGGGCTTGTTCACACCCTTTGATGTGTTGTCTCATTCTTTTTTTTCTTTTACCCATCACATATCGGGTTTAAATTGTTACGATTTGCTTTCTTTTGAGCTTCTGAGTCTCTTTGTAGAATCATGTGTATCCAGCTATGACACAAGCAGTAAGTTTTTGTGTCTCTGTTGTCGTACTTTATAAACCTCAGGGTGAATATGAATATTTTTTCCTTTGTAAAACAAGGTTTGACAGCCTGATTACTTACATTATAAAAGCAAAACCTTGTGATGTAGAAGTGTCTGCAGTCCGACCTTCCAACCTCGTAATCTCGTTGCATCATCACTCGTCAGCAGGTGTCCCCCCTTGAGGGTAAAACCGCTATGGCTCCGAAAATCGTAACACCCTAGTAGTAAAAGCAATTATATTTTTAAGAATTAATAAAGAAATTTAATGTACAGAAAGCGCGTTATCAACTGAGTAAGCCATAAATTTCCATAGAGATGGGAATGCGTAGCGTGCCGCAGCCGATGTCGATAGTCGAAAATAGGTTAATGATTTGTATGCTTCTCATTGGTTGTATACAGTCGGCCATATATAAATGCCGAGTGGTTTTTTTTTGCTATAGCGGTGTCTACTGCCTCAGTGGCGCAGGGATAGTGTATGCGACTGCCGAGCTGAGGTCCTGGGTTCTATTCCCGGGTTGGAACAAATATTTGTGTTATCTATATATATATTAGGTATGTATTTAGAAATATACAAGTATTTCAATCAGTTGTACCACAAGCTTACTTAAGGCTACACACAAGAGTGCACAGGTAAGAAGTGAAACGTCTTTTCGACATTTTTTTACTTCTATAAAATTTCTCTTATACGTCGATAAAAAAGTTTCTCTTGTGATAAAAAAGTTTCTCGTCAAAACAACATGGCGCGTAACTGGAAAACGTGACGATTTTTTTACAGCTATAAAATTTATCTTAAGGTCGGTCGATAAAGGAGTTAAAGGCACGTTAAGCCGTTGGTCCCGGTTGCCAATAAAATGGCAGTCGTTAAGCCAAGTTGGAGGCCCTATGGGCGGCTTAAAAAATTTCAACAGCAGGTCGATGCAGCCTGCGCCTGTCCATTTCAACACGGCAATGGGCTCACCACCTGTTACGTGGGACAGAAATGCATACGGTGAAACGTGGGCGTTAAATATGCGTCTGCCTACCCCTTCGGGGATAAAGGCGTGTCAATATGTATGTATGTATGTATGATATTTTAATAATGCAGCTTATATTCATAAAATAATCAGTGTCTTGTATTCTTTAAGTTGACATTCAAATATACACATAAAATACGTAAATATAGTTCAACATCAAAACTTTCTTAACTAACTAACTAACTATCTTCACGCTGTATCCCTGACGGGGCAGTCAGAGAGGACATACATACTTCTTTCGCCTCTTCGAGATTCATCAATCGCTTCATACACGCACGTCTGGGTATCCGAGTACTTTTGACCTTTCCGTTTTTGAGCAATCTGCTCACGTGGTCTTCATAAGTAAGTCTCGGCCTACCCTGACTCCTTCTACCCTCTACTTTTGAACAATATATATTCTTCGTCAATCGTTCCTCACTCATTCGTTGGACGTGTTCAAACCAACGGAGCACGCCCTTTCCCAGCTTAACGCTGACACTTTCATTCAAACCTGCCATATTGCGTATCATTTCGTTACGTATTCGGTCGGCCAAGGTAACGCCGCACAATTTTCGAAGTGATCGCATCTCCACAGCATTCAATTTACTTTCATGCATCTGCTGACATACCCAGGTTTCGCTACCGTAAAGCAAAGTTGGCACTAGCACTGCGTTATGAATCGCCATGCGTACTTCTTTTACGATGCTTTGTCGCTTTACTAACTGGGACAAAGCACCGTTAACTTTGTTTCCGGCAGCTACTCGCCGTTCTACATCCGAATCACATCTTCCATCCGCGCTAAACATACTTCCTAAATACACAATTTCATTCACTTGTTCTAGACGTTCATGGTTTACCCTAATCTCGCATTTAGTTCTTACGTCACCTCTTTCAAATACTAGAACCTTAGTTTTACTTGCATTTCATTGCAAAACTTTCCTAACTCGTTAAAGTTAATTAACAACATAGAAAAATAGTAAATTCATCGCCCATATTATATGCTATATTTCCATATGGAATGTAGGCGTATAATAACCTCTGCCACATAATGTGAAATGATAACGATTTTTTAATAATAGAATAATAAAACATAAAAAAAATCACCAGCAGGTCATCACATCCTGCGCCTGTCCATTTAAACACTGCTCACCACATGTTACGTGGGACAAACATGTTTACGGTAAAATGTGGACGTAAATACTTAGTATGCCTTTACCACCATATATTAAGGCGTGAATTTATTACCCCAAAAACCCGATACCGGTAGCTTGGTCCCTGTACCCGATACCGGTGGGTCACTAATTTTATTTTTTTAAATGTATTTTTAATTTTATAGATATATTTAAAAATGTAATTGATATGTTGTATAAATAAATAAAGAGAATAATAATAAGAAGATACCCGAGAAAAGAAGAGACATGATAATAAAAATAAATATTCTTTATTGTACACCACAAAAGAGTTAAAGTTTAGTTATGTTAAGTTAAGTTATGTATGTACAATAGGCGGCCTTATCGCTAAAAGCAATCTCTTCCAGGCAACCTTTGAATGGAGAGAAATAAATAGAGCTGATTGAGGCAGTGTACAAACTTTTAAGACCAAATAATAAACATATAAACAATATAACAATACAAAACAATAAAAAAAAAATACACAAGTAGGTACGTACCAGTGCATACTTTGTGTACATAACCACACATATATCAATAGACAATAACAAAAGATACGCTGTACTAATGTGAGACAGACAGAAAGTGATCCCTTAACATTCTCTTAAATGTCGCCAGTGATTGTGCTCGTCTTATCGATACTGGCAAAGCATTCCACAGGCGAACCGCTTGTACAGTAAAGGATTTGTCCATGAAGTTTGTAGAATGCTGTGGCATTCCGAGTCTCAAATTTTCCGATGACCTCAAAAATCTAAAATGTTTGGCATAAAGGAACTTGAAACGTTCTTTGAGGTATCGGGGAGTGCATGGATTGAACGGTATACTGTATAGTAAAGATAGTATGTCAGTATTCCGTCGAAGGCGAATTGGGAGCCACTTGAGCTTATTCCTGAATTCAGACACGTGATCATATTTCCGTAGGCCAAATATAAATCTTATACAAACATTTTGAAGAAGCTCAAGCTTGTCAAGTTGCTCTTCTGTGAGATCAAGATAGCTGACATCCGCATAATCGAGAATTGGCAGCAAAAGAGACTGTGCAAGCTCAACTTTAGTGGCTGTAGGGAGAAAATTACGTAATCTACGCAGTGATCCCGTAGATGCAAACAGTTTGCGCCCGACCTCTTGCAATTGATGATCCCAGGATAATGATCTATCCATGTGTATTCCCAAGTTTTTGACCGTATCACTTATTTCGATCGGGGTGCCATTAAAAATAACTTAGGGGCAACCTTGTGTAGTCAACACGCTGCATTAGCCAGGGGCTACCAACGATAATGACCTGGGTCTTAGATGGGTTTACCTGGAGACCATAGTTAAAACTCCATTCACATACACGTTCCAAATCCATATTCATTGCAGCAATTGCTTCTGGCAACTGACCTAATGGCGCTTGTGTATATATCTGTAAGTCATCTGCATAAAGGTGGTAGGATGAAGCTAATTTTTGGGAGATTGTATTTATAAATATAGCAAAGAGTAGAGGAGATAGAACGCCGCCCTGTGGTACACCGGCTGTAATATTACACCAAGAAGAACGAGAGTCTTCTATACGTATACGTTGCCGGCGGCCACTCAGGTAACTTTGAAACCAATCGATCACTATAGGAGATATGTTAATAGAGCAAAGTATGCCGAGTAGAATTTCAAAATTCACCGTGTTGAAGGCATTAGTAAAATCAAGTAAAGACAGTACAGTGAGATTGCCTTTTTCCATACCTGTTCTTATATCGTCTGTAACATTAACTAGGGCTGTCACAGTACTATGTCCAGGACGAAAACCAGACTGAAAAGGATTTAGTAAAGAGTTTTTACAAAGGAACATATTGAGCTGGTTATAGACAAGGCGCTCAAGAACTTTAGAAAGGAAAGGTAGTATAGATATAGGGCGAAAATGGGTAAAAGAAGATGGGTTACCTTTTTTTGGTAAGGGTATAATTTGTGCATCCTTCCAAATGGATGGAAAGAGACCTCTTGTAGTAGAAAAATTTAGTATGTGAGTCATAACAGGAAGGATCTGATCGAGGATAGGTACGATCATGTTACGGCTCACACAGTCATCCCCAACTGCATTTGATGTAATCGACATTATGCTCTTTTTAACATCACTAATACTATTACGAGTACCTATATTATCTTTGATCGGGTCATAATTCATTTCCTTATGTTTATTACGCTTCCACTTACATTGCCTATTGAACCGCTTAGTGAAGGGCGTAACAATAAAATTATTGTATCGATCAAAACGTTTTATATTTTTATCGATTTATAAATTTAGTAAAATTCACGCCTTAATATATGGTGGTAAAGGCATACTAAGTATTTACGTCCACATTTTACCGTAAACATGTTTGTCCCACGTAACATGTGGTGAGCAGTGTTTTAATGGACAGGCGCAGGATGTGATGACCTGCTGGTGATTTTTTTCATGTTTTATTATTCTATTATTAAAAAATCATTATCATTTCACATTATCCCCGTAGGGGTGGCAGAGGTTATTATACGCCTACATTCCATATGGAAATATAGCATATAATATGGGCGATGAATTTACTATTTTTCTATGTTGTTAATTAACTTTAACGAGTTAGGAAAGTTTTGCAATGAAATGCAAGTAAAACTAAGGTTCTAGTATTTGAAAGAGGTGACGTAAGAACTAAATGCGAGATTAGGGTAAACCATGAACGTAGGTCCCTGTACCGATACCGGTGGGATACTATTTTTTATATTTTTAAATAGATTTGTTTTATATAATGTATTTAAAAATGTAATTTATATGTTTATTTATTTAATAAAGGAAATAATAATAAAAAAAACACCTGGCGACACTACATAGCAAATGTCGTTTACATAATCTTAAAATATTTAAAATAATATTACCATAGCCGGAAAGCTTATTAACTGTATTTCCAGTAAAGGAAAAATGATTATAATATATGAAAATCAAGAATTAACAAATAAAACCTTATATACGGAAATATACAAGATTCTATAATTATGGATATGCGTGACATTAGATGTCATGTCAATATCAGAATTAATTACACAAACATGAAACATGAACGATATCGTTGCTAAATTCTTACAAGATCCAGGGCTAAAAGGAATGCACAAGATCCATCTCCGGATTCGCCGCATTGCTCCGCCTCGCAGTCCACGGTGAGCATATCCGCTACATCGACTGCAGTTGAGGCGTTGAGCTCGAGCTCAAGCGGCGAATATTTCTCCCCGCCGTCGTCACCACCACCAGCGCGGCGGCGTGGAAGAGGCCAGCCACCGACACGCTTGGAGTCCCACCGGCTTCGAATAGGGCTCCCGCTACCGGTGGTAATGAACGTCATGCGGGAATATTTTGTGGCTACAGAGGGGGAATTAACCTTACTGCATACCGTGATCGGCCGTTAACTGTGTTTCAGGGTCTTGAACCAGCTGTTAACGTCTCGGCACAACGATTATCGGATCAGGTGCGGGCTATTCAACGTTGTAACATGTTGGATAGTGCTGTACTTGAGCGGCTACGTTCTGAGGTACGAAATAGCCTTGACTGTCCAACTTCATCACAGGTTACAAATTCATCGGTAACAAACACAACACACAATGATGAAGTTGTTGCAGTTGAGGCTATATCCGTAAGTATCCAGTGTAATGATAACTTAAGGAGTGCATTGGAGGATGCGATTCTGGAATATCGATCTATGAGTCCAGGCTGTAGACCTAGCCTACCGCGTTTGCCTATGCATAAACGGAATATGGCCTTGGTGTGTGCTCTAGATTCGCTATTACCCGATTATTTGGATAATAGTGAAGACCTTGGTGATACGCACTCGATCCTATACTGTGCGGCCGTTGCAGCATGTAGAGTAGCTGAAGAAAAGTTTTTTGAAAAGAAACTTGCTTCTTCTTCTAAACCTGCTGTACCAGCTTGGCAGTGTAGAATTGAGCGTCGTATCGCTCGAGCTAGGGCACTCATTGGGAAGCTAATCTGCTTTAGATCGGGAAACACTCGTCCGAGGGTCATGCGCTTTGTGAAGCAGGCGTTTTCAGGCACTAACATCACGCCTCAAGAATATGTGGGAACGTCATGTATCACGGAGCGCATTGACTTTCTGAAGCAGAAAGTTTGTGCATGTTTGTGGATTCGTCGTTATAAGAAACGCGTAGAACGATATACCCAGAACCGCATGTTCCAAAAGGATGAGAGGTGGGTTTATCGACGGTGGGAAAAACCTAATTCAGGTGTGGATAACGGACCGCGACCAAATGCTGATATTACAAATGCATTTTGGCGTGGTATTTGGTCGAGGCCCGTTAGTCATATTGAAGGTGAATGGATGAGAGATGTTGAACGAGAATGTGAATCTATACAGGCAATGGAGTCAATTAATATATCTGAACAGGATGTAGCAAATGCAGTCCGTGTTCTTTGCCCAACTGGAAATCAGCGGGACCGGACGGACTGCATAATTTCTGGCTTAAGTGGCTCCGTAGTTCACATTCTCGTTTAGCAGCTCAATTCCAGTCATGTGTAGAGTCGGGCTCTCTGCCCGATTTTATAACAACTGGAATAACCGACCTTCTCTATAAATCTGGCGATGCCTTGGATCCCAAGAATTATAGACCTATCACATGTTTACCAACAGTCTATAAACTTCTAACATTCATTTTGAGAATCAAAATTACTTCACATTTAGATAAAAATTCAGTCTTGTATTTGTCTCAAAATGGATGTAGAAGTGGGACCCAAGGCACCAAAGAGCTCCTTATTATTGACATGATCATTAACCAACAGGTACGCCGTAATCGTCGCAGTCTGACGACATGTTGGATTGATTATAAAAAAGCTTTTGACTCTGTGCCTCATACGTGGCTTCTGAGGGTGCTGGAGCTGTACAAAGTGGATGCAACTCTTTGTACTTTCCTGCAGTCATGTATGAGGCAATGGAGAACAGACCTTTGCTATCCAGGATGTCGTCAGACTGTAACAAATGGCTTGCCTATTGAGCGGGGCATATTCCAGGACGACAGTCTCAGTCCTTTATGGTTTTGTCTAGCACTGAACCCACTTAGTACTACACTAGAGAGTTCAGGGCTAGGCTTTCAGTTGCGAAGAGAAGGTCGAGTTATATCCCACCTGCTTTACATGGACGACCTTAAGCTATTTGCCACCACCAAATTGGAACTGATAGAACTATTGAAGTTAACAAAATCCTTTAGTAGTTCTATTAGAATGGAATTTGGCGTTGACAAATGTGCAGTCATGCATGTAAAGAAGGGTGGGATTGTGGAGTCTGAAGGTGTTGAGCTTTCAGATTCCATAATACTCAGATCTCTCTCCGCCACTGAGACCTATAAGTATCTGGGTATATCGCAGGCATTAGGAATTAACGAATCTGGTGTGAAACAAACATTGAAGGAGCGATTCTTTGGCCGTCTGAAAAAAGTACTGAAAAGTCTTTTATCAGGCGGTAATAAGGTGCGTGCCTTCAATGGGTGGATCATACCGGTCCTAATGTATTCCTTCGGTATACTTAGATGGACTCAGACTGAATTAGATGCCCTGAATAGGAAAGTGCGGTCTTGTTGACCACATTTCGAATGCATCCTCCTCGTTCATCAGTAATGAGGTTGTATATCCCTCGGAAGTGTGGAGGTCGAGGCTTTTTAAATGTCAAGACCCTCCATAACCGTGAGATATGCAACCTCAGAGAATATTTTCTCAATGCTGACACGAGGTTGCATCGCGATGTGGTTGCAGTGGATAATGGACATACCCCGCTCACGTTGGCTAAAGAGAATTGGCATAAACCTATAGTACTTGGTGTTACTGATCGCAAGGAAGTATGGAAGAGTAAGGAGCTGCATGGTCGTTTTTATCAGGCCTTACACAGGCCTGATATAGACTTCAATGCATCAGTATCTTGGCTACGATTTGGTGATCTCTTTGGAGAGACTGAAGGGTTTGTTTTTGCAATTACTGACGAAGTTGTAATGACAAAGAACTACAGGAAGTATATCCTGAAGGACGGTACGGTGGACATCTGTCGGGCATGTCATCGTCCCGGAGAATCCCTTAGGCATATTATTTTTGGTTGTTCGAGTCTTGCAAACGGTGAGTATTTGCATCGACACAACCAAGTAGCCAAGATCATTCACCAGCAACTTGCTCTTAAGTACAATCTTGTTGATTTAGAGGTACCATACCATAGATATGTGCCCGACCCAGTTCTCGAAAATGGTCATGTCACATTATACTGGGATCGATCTATTATCACGGACAGGACTATTGTCGCCAATAAGCCTGACATAGTGGTAATAGATCGATTAGAACGCCGTGCAATTATTGTTGACATCACCATACCTCACGACGAAAACCTCATGAAAGCCGAGGTAGACAAACAAAAGAAATATTTAGACTTGGCTCATGAGGTTGTCGACGTGTGGGGTGTGGATTCAGCGATCATTGTACCGATAGTCATATCTGTCCATGGACTTATAGCCAAAGCCTTGACCAACACCTACAAAGGCTCGCGTTAAACAGCTGGATCAAGGGCCTGATACAGAAAGCAGTTCTTCTCGACACGGCACGTATTGTGAGGAAATTCCTTTCTCTGGAGCTTGGTCCCGATACCCTTACGAATTTTTGGGATCCAAGGCATCGCCAGATTTATAGAGAAGGTCGGTTATTCCAGTTGTTATAAAATCGGGCAGAGAGCCCGACTCTACACATGACTGGAATCGAGCTGCTAAACGAGAATGTGAACTACGGAGCCACTTAAGCCAGAAATTATGCAGTCCGTCCGGTCCCGCTGATTTCCAGTTGGGCAAAGAACTCGGACTGCATTTGCTACATCCTGTTCAGATATATTAATTGACTCCATTGCCTGTATAGATTCACATTCTCGTTCAACATCTCTCATCCATTCACCTTCAATATGACTAACGGGCCTCGACCAAATACCACGCCAAAATGCATTTGTAATATCAGCATTTGGTCGCGGTCCGTTATCCACACCTGAATTGGGTTTTTCCCACCGTCGATAAACCCACCTTTCATCCTTTTGGAACATGCGGTTCTGGGTATATCGTTCTACGCGTTTCTTATAACGACGAATCCGGTTTGCCCATGCACAAACTTTCTGCTTCAGAAAGTCAATGCGCTCCGTGATACATGACGTTCCCACATATTCTTGAGGCGTGATGTTAGTGCCTGAAAACGCCTGCTTCACAAAGCGCATGACCCTCGGACGAGTGTTTCCCCATCTAAAGCAGATTAGCTTCCCAATGAGTGCCCTAGCCCGAGCGATACGACGCTCAATTCTACACTGCCAAGCTGGTACAGCAGGTTTAGGAGAAGAAGCAAGTTTCTTTTCAAAAAACTTTTCTTCAGCTACTCTACATGCTGCAACGGCCGCACAGTATAGGATCGAGTGCGTATCACCAAGGTCTTCACTATTATCCAAATAATCGGGTAATAGCGAATCTAGAGCACACACCAAGGCCATATTCCGTTTATGCATAGGCAAACGCGGTAGGCTAGGTCTACAGCCTGGACTCATAGATCGATATTCCAGAATCGCATCCTCCAATGCACTCCTTAAGTTATCATTACACTGGATACTTACGGATATAGCCTCAACTGCAACCACTTCATCATTGTATGTTGTGTTTGTTACCGATGAATTTGTAACCTGTGATGAAGTTGGACAGTCAAGGCTATTTCGTACCTCAGAACGTAGCCGCTCAAGTACAGCACTATCCAACATGTTACACCGTTGAATAGCCCGCACCTGATCCGATAATCGTTGTGCCGAGACGTTAACAGCTGGTTCAAGACCCTGAAACACAGTTAACGGCCGATCACGGTATGCAGTAAGGTTAATTCCCCCTCTGTAGCCACAAAATATGCCCGCATGACGTTCATTACCACCGGTAGCGGGAGCCCTATTCGAAGCCGGTGGGCCTCGGGACTCCAAGCGTGGCGGTGGCCGGCCTCTCCCACGCCGCCGCGCTGGTGGTGGTGACGACGGCGGGGAGAAATATTCGCCGCTTGAGCTCGAGCTCAACGCCTCAACTGCAGTCGATGTAGCGGATATGCTCACCGTGGACTGCGAGGCGGAGCAATGCGGCGAATCCGGAGATGGATCTTGTGCATTCCTTTTAGCCCTGGATCTTGTAAGAATTTAGCAACGATATCGTTCATGTTTCATGTTTGTGTAATTAATTCTGATATTGACATGACATCTAATGTCACGCATATCCATAATTATAGAATCTTGTATATTTCCGTATATAAGGTTTTATTTGTTAATTCTTGATTTTTATATATCGCACCTTTAGAATTGAAGTGGCCTAATCCAAAATTCTCGTTTTTTGGTAAACGCTAAAAATGTGATTGAAGAGATGGCAATTTTTTTGTTTTTCTATAATAATGCTATAAGTTTTACGTTTATTGTCATATTTTTTATTGTTTATGGTAGGATAGGAACTCTTTTCATGATTGTATACTAAACCAGTCTGTATAACTATTTAGAACTTTAGTTAATTAATTATCAAAAAAAGCATGTCAGTTATTTTCCGAAAACAGTTCAATATAATTGACTTATTTCACTTTGTGTCCATTATTTACTTAACAACACAAAACAAAAACGTTACTATTTAATATAGAGGCGATTCATTTCTAATGTTATATTCTTGGTAGTTGATCAATTTTGTTATATGCTACTTTAATCGTTAATGATTTTCTAAATTAAAGGAAAATTAAAAAACAGTGTGTGCTTTTGTAATCATGTATTTTTAAAATAATCAAATCAAACAACGCTCAGGAACTACTATCTTCATCACATTATCATTTTACATAAAATAATATTTTGGTCTTATTAATACTCAATAAAAAATAAACAATCAGACTTGAAGATTTGCTTTAACAGATGCTTGTAACATTAAGATCTACTGAGTTCAGCTCACACATAGAGTATCCCCAAGTGGGTATTATTTAGGTACTATTGTAATATGGTTAAACGTAGCTTTTGGTATAAGTAACAATTAACGTTTGTTTATAACAAATGAATTATAAAAATATAATAATAACAATCAACCAAAAGTTATTAAGTTTAATTTATACGTATAACTATCAACATAATGGTTTTAAATAACCAAAAAATAATTACAAAATAAAAACACCTTTGTAAAATCAATCAAATCAGTAGAAAATAACATGAAGTTCTTCTGTACTAAAATTAAATCAAAATATGTATGTAGATAATTATAATAGTATGTAGGAATTAGTAGTCATGAATTACAAAACCGAATCATAAAACCAAGTGTATGTACTTGGAATTGTTTTAGTTCTTATAAGATAACTAAGATCTTTCTTTTTATTTTCTGCAAGCTCTATTTTGTTACTATAAGCCTTTGATAGTGTAATTTCACACGCTTCTTTCATTTTGTTTCTTTTATTACGCATATTTACTTTCTTAAAATTTACTTCAGTGTATGTATTTTTATAGTAAAACGTAAATAACTCGTCCTTAACAAATTTTAACACTTTTATCTCGCTATCGCAGTCTCTCCAACCCACTGCATTTTTATCAATATCCTGATTAAAATTATAGCCCCATTGGTACTGTAACACTTTTAAGTCAATAAAAAAATTGTAATCTAACTCTTTTACTTTAAACGGGGTACCCATTTTTCTAGCACCTCTTAGTAAAGGCACATATTGCTGAGGTATATAAATAGGACCAGACCTTAAATTTCTCTTTATTTCTTTTTCTATCAAACTATGTGCATTATCCCCCTCGTTTTGTGTATGCCCCTTTATCAAATATTTATGTGTTATTGATTGTATGTTGTCAAACTGGGCTACTGCATAAGAGTAAAAACTAGCAATATATTTATTTTTGTTTTGACCATTACAATTGTCTGAGTAAAATATTACATTTAATGTTTTATCTAAATTATTTTCACTTATTGATTTTAAATAATCAAATACGCAAGAACCTATTTCAATCGCACCCTTGTTACCTTGTGTTTCGTTCCAAAAGTAGCAATATACTTCTTTATATGCACCTAATTGACAATCATTTTTTTGTTTTTTGGAATGTTTTGATTTTGGAGCTAATTCAACTATAGTAAAATTATAACAATTAAGTCGTGATCTATAATAAAAAGATGAAACATCTCCTTTAGGACAAGTCATTGCTGCTTCTAGGTCATAAACTGCACAAATATTAGTTTCGTTGACATTAGAGCGATCCTTTCTCTTTTCTTCTCTACACATTTCTTTTTCTTTAATATGTTTTTCATACTTTACTTGAATAGCTAACTTTTCATCTTGTGATGCTAATTCATATCTTGTACATTGGTCACACAAATCCTTTTTAGGCTTAAAAAAACTAATATTAAATTCAGTTGTAAAAATTAAGTAAAAAACCCAGTATGGAGCGTGAGGTTTGTTCTCTTTGGTTTGGTTATTATTAAAGTCCCTACATAGTTCTTTTATGCTCTTACTCCCATCAATATACTCTCTTGTAGTAGAAGACCTTAGATAATGAGACTCTATGCGCGGTATACTATTAATGTGATCTTTAATATCTTGTACAAGACTTGGGTCAATCGGTGCTCGGCTTATAGAACGCCCTCTACGATCTTCTTCTACAAAGCCATTGGAGTTTGTTTTTAGTTTCACAGTTCTTATTTGTCTCTCAGTTATATCTAGTGTTTTTATGAAAAAAAATTTACATACGCGAATCCTTTGGCCATCAACGGTAAAGAAAAAGGCTGTGTTTGGTTTACGAGGATTGGCAGCATTTGTATACTTATATTTAGGTTTAATCTCCATTATACATGCCTTGATAAAAGATCGCTTTAAGTCTAAATTACTTAGCTGCCAATAACAATCGAATATTTCGCATCTCTTCTCAGGAGTTATATGATCGGAACAACGAAGTCTACAAGTACAACTGTCTCTTACTTTTTTTGCAGGTACTTCTTTATTAGATTTTGAAAGTGATTTGTAGGCTTTGCCGGTATTTCGAAGCGATTTCACGATATTTTGTTTCCATTGAGATGGATTGCGCAGGCGCTTCCTAGATTTTTTATTTTTGAAAGTAATTCAGGGGAAACAATTGCATCGCTAACTTCATTTTCTGTGTCAGAAGTAGTGGATGATAAAATTAAAGGGCGTCGCATCGATGGAGCGTTATAAGTTGGATCAGTGTCACTCAAGTCCACGTCTGATTCTTCAATATGCATAGGTGATTGACGGTAGTTCACATCCTTATCTACATGTCTTTTGCTAGTGGAGGGCTCAGCATAAATTATATTAGTGCAGTTTGTTGAAGTACCTAGTATGATTGAAGGTGAACTGTTAATGTTCATTTCGTCCCTACTTTTTATTGCTGATGAAGGTTTTGACGACGACGACGATGACGATGTGCTGGAAGTCGAAAAAGACGTAGAAAAACTGGATGACGATGTACTGCTGGACCGATCTCTCATGGTTTGTGTTGTTTGTTTTTTGGTAATAGAATCCACATTATACTCACCATGGATTTTCGACGTATTCACAGCATCCGTTAAAACTCGTTGTTCGCTATCCTTTTGCGGTAAATTTTTGAAATTCATACTAACACTGTCATCCGTCGCCTTATCGCAGGGTAGTTTCAAGTAGTTTTCCTTATCACATTCTTTAGATTCATGTTGAACAGTCATACCTTCCGAACTCGTTATCGTGTCTTCACATTGTTCCTCCATTGTATTTTGATTCCGGTGTAATAGTTGCAAAATAAGATCTGCTCGTCTTTTCATTATTAATCTCAAACTTTAGCTGAAATAAAAATAAAAAGACTCAATTGCAATAAAGCTCTCTAAATTACATAGAATTCAGTTAAATATAAACATATTCACGTATACGTCTCTGTGGTTATAAAATCGGTTAGTAAAGTACAGACAAAATATAAATTAAGGCTCGTGCATTTACACATAGATTAGTAATAAAATGTCGAGAGTATAAATACGTCACCACAATATTATTATAATTCAGTAATAAAACGCCCCTAACCTTATAGAGTCATTACAATAATAAATGTCAAACAAATAACTTACTTCTCATTTAGTATTAAAACGGTGGATTACACTTTACGTCGCTTGCGGATCAACACGCGACACCCAACGTTTGGAACTGTCCAGGCAACACTGAATGGGGTACTTTAATAATGAGGGAGGCGCGGTATGCGTGTCATTTCAAAAGAGACAGAAATAGTACGTTGGCTTTTTCTGGCCTAAAAGAGCTTGTTTATTATTAATAAAGTGATAGAATACATGATTTTATTTCGTTTCACGTATAAAAGTCAATTTGCTATTTTTTTTATTTAAGTCACTTCAATTCTAAAGGTGCGATATTATAATCATTTTTCCTTTACTGGAAATACAGTTAATAAGCTTTCCGGCTATGGTAATATTATTTTAAATATTTTAAGATTATGTAAACGACATTTGCTATGTAGTGTTGCCAGGTGTTTTTTTTATTATTATTTCCTTTATTAAATAAATAAACATATAAATTACATTTTTAAATACATTATATAAAACAAATCTATTTAAAAATATAAAAAATAGTATCCCACCGGTATCGGTACAGGGACCAAGTTACCGGTGGTCAGGGCTGCAGAGACAGGAATTTCCGCACAATACGTGCCGTACCCAGAAGAACCGCCTTTTGCATCAAGCCCTTGACCCAACTACCTAACGCGAGCCTCTTAAGATGTTGGTCGAGGCTCTTGGCGATCAGACCATGTGCCGATACAACTATCGGAACAATAATCGCTGAATCCACATCCCACATGTCGACAATCTCGTGAGCAAGGTCCAAATATTTTATTTGTTTATCTTTTTCGGCTTTTACGAGATTCTCGTCATGTGGTATGGTTATATCAACGATTAATGCGAGGCGTTCTGACCGATCTATTACCACTATATCAGGCTTATTGGCTACAATAGTCCTGTCAGTGATAATAGATCGGTCCCAGTACAATGTGACACGACCATTTTCTAGAACTGGGTCGGGCACATACCTATAATACGGTACCTCTGAATCGACAAGGTTATATTTCAGTGCAAGTTGCTGATGGACAATCCTGGCTACTTGGTTGTGCCTATGCAAATACTCGCCATTGGCAAGACGAGAACAACCAGATATTATATGTCTAAGAGATTCACCAGGTAGGTGGCATGTCCGACATATGTCAACCGTACCATCTCTCAGAATATACTTCCGATAGTTATTCGTCATAACAACTTCATCAGTAATTGCGCAGACAAAACCCTCGGTTTCGCCAAATAAATCACCGAACCGTAGCCAGGAGACAGAAGCTAATAAATCTACATCGGGCTTATGTATGCATTGCCAGGCTGGAACAGATTTTGGTCGAATAGCTGGTTCAAATTGTGTAAATTTAACACCAGCTACCCGACAAACTGCAACAGCCGCACAATACAGAATTGAGTGAGCATCACTTAAATCTAAACAAGTGTCAAAATAACTTGATAAAACCGAGTCCAGGGTACACACTAGCACTATGTTCTTTTTATGCGTAGGCAAACGCGGTAGACTTGGACGATTCTCAGGATCAGAAAACCTATACTCAGTAATCGTTCGTTCCAAAGTACTCCTTAATTCATCACTGTACTGGGTACTTACTCTTGTAGCAACATCATCCAGTTCTTCGTCAATGGAATTGACAGGTTCTACGTCATTATTCATTTGACTAACCATACTAGGTTGAGATGAAGAAGGAATGATGTGGCTACATTATTATTATTCCCTTTATTCATTAATTACACTTATCAATTACATTTTTAAATACATTATATAAAAAAAAATCTATTTAAAAATATAAAAAATAGTATCCCACCGGCATCGGGTACAGGGACCAAGCTACCGGTGGTCAGGACTGCAGAGACAGAAATTTCCGCACAATACGTGCCGTGCCCAGAAGAACCGCCTTTTGCATCAAGCCCTTGACCCAACTGCCTAACGCGAGCCTCTTGAGATGTTGGTCAAGGCTCTTGGCGATCAGGCCATGTGCTGATACAACTATCGGAACAATAATCGCTGAATCCACATCCCACATGTCGACAACCTCATGAGCAAGGTCCAAATATTTTATTTGTTTGTCCTTTTCTGCTTTTACAAGATTCTCGTCATGTGGTATGGTTATATCAACGATTAATGCAAGGCGCTCTGACCGATCTATTACCACTATATCAGGCTTATTGGCTACAATAGTCCTGTCAGTGATAATGGATCGGTCCCAGTACAATGTGACGCGACCATTTTCTAGAACTGGGTCGGGCGCATACCTATAATACGGTACCTCTGAATCGACAAGATTATATTTTAGTGCAAGTTGCTGATGGACAATCCTGGCCACTTGGTTGTGCCTATGCAAATACTCGCCGTTGGCAAGACGAGAACAACCAGAAATTATATGTCTAAGAGATTCGCCAGGTAGGTGGCATGCCCGACATATGTCAACCGTACCATCTCTAAGAATATACTTTCGATAGTTATTCGTCATAACAACTTCGTCTGTAATTGCACATACAAAACCCTCGGTTTCTCCAAATAGATCACCGAAACGTAGCCAGGATACAGATGTTAATAAATCTACATCAGGCCCATGTAAGGCCCGATAAAATCGTCCATGCAGCTCTTTACTCTGCCATATCTTCTTGCGATCGTCAGTACTAAGTATTACGGGTTTGCGCCAGTTCTCTTTGGCAAGAGCAAGTGGGGTCAGTCCGTTATCTACTGCTATCACATCCCTATGCACACCCAGGCTAGTATGAATAAAATATTCTCTAAGGTTGCATATCTCACGGTTATGCAAAGTCTTGGCGTTTAAAAAGCCACGACCTCCACACTTCCGTGGGATATACAACCTCATTACAGACGAACGTGGGTGATGCATCCGATATGTGGTCAATAAAGAACGGACTTTCCTATCCAGGGTGTCTAACTCAGTTTGAGTCCATCTAAGTATGCCAAAGGAGTATACTAAGACTGGCATGGCCCACCCGTTGATAGCGCGCACCTTGTTGCCGCCTGATAAAAGACTTTTGAGTACTTTATTCAGGCGACCCAAGAAACGATCCTGTAACGTTCGTTTCATGTCAGTCTCAGTAATACCCAACGCCTGTGACATACCAAGATATTTATAGGTTTCAGTCGCGGTAAGGGACCTAAGTTTTGGGAAATCTGAAAGTTGTCAGATTCCACAATCCGCCCCTTCTTAACATGCATGACAGCACATTTATCTACACCAAACTCCATTTTGATCGAATTACTAAAAGTTTCAGTGACCTTTAGTAACTCAGTCAAGTGGGGTTCGGTGGAGGCAAATAATTTCAAGTCATCCATGTAAAGAAGGTGCGACACAACATGACCTCCTCTCCGAAACTGATACCCCAGCCCTGAATTCTCCAGTAAAGTACTGAGAGGATTCAGCGCTAGACAAAACCACAAGGGACTCAAACCGTCACCCTGGAATATGCCCCTCTCGATCTTTACAGGTTCTCCATTCCCAAGAACCCGACGACATCCTGGATAAACAAGAGCCGTTCTCCATTGCCCCATACATGCCTTCAAGAAGGTGCATAGAGTTGTATCAACTTTATACAACTCTAGCACCCTCAACAACCATGTATGAGGCACAGAGTCATAGGCTTTCTTATAATCAATCCAGCATGTCGCCAGATTTCTCCGGTTACGGCGGACCTGCTGATTAATGGCCATGTCAAGAATAAGGAGTTCTTTAGTACCACGTGACCTGCTTCTACATCCATTTTGAGAGTCGGACATTATGGAATTATTATCAATATGAGTTGTTAATTTTACTCTCAAAATAGATGTAAGAAGCTTATAGACCGTAGGTAAACAAGTTATCGGTCTATAATTTTTAGGGTCCGTGGTACTACCTGATTTATAGAGAAGGTGAGTAATGCCTGAGGTCATAAAAGATGGAAGCGACCCAGACTCAAGTGATGTTTGAAAGCAAGATGCCAAACAATCATGTGAGCTATGGAACCATTTAAGCCAAAAATTGTGCAGTCCGTCCGGCCCAGGTGACTTCCAATTGGGTAACGAACGAACTGCACTGGCAATGTCATTAGACGTTATTATTATTGGTTCCATAGATTGGATGGACTCACATGACAATCCGACATCCCGCATCCACTCATCCTCTGTATGACTAACAGGCGCCGACCAAATACTTCGCCAGAATGAATTTGTGGCTTCAGCATCGGGCAGACACATGTCAGTCACACCATGATCAGGTTGCTCCCATCTTCTATACACCCACCTCTCATCTTTTTAGAACGAACGATTTTGAGCATAGCGATCTAATCTCTTTCTGTATCGTCGTATACGATTTGCCCACGCATAAACTTTCTGCTTCAGGTCGTCAATACGTTCTGTGACCCGAAAAGAATATTCGCAAGGACCAATATCAGTCCCTGCGAACGCCCGGGTCACAAAACGTATTACTCTCGGGCGTGTATTACCCGCCCTGAAGCAACACAGCTTGCCAATGAGCACCCTAGTCTCGGCGATACGACGCTCAATTCTGCATTGCCAGGCTGGGACAGATTTTGATCGAATAGCTGATTCCAATTGTGTAAATTTAACACCAGCTACCCGACAAACTGTAACAGCCGCACAATACAGAATTAAGTGCGCATCACTTATGTCTACACAATTGTCAAAATAACTTGGTAAAACTGAGTCGAGGGCACACATAAAAAGCCTACGCATAAAAAGAACATAGCGCTAGCTATGTTCTTTTTATGCGTAGGCAAACGCGGCACACGTGGACGATGCTTAGGATCAGAAAACCTATACTCATTAATCGTTCGTTCCAAAGTACTCCTTAATTCATCACTGTACTGGGTACTTACTCTTGTAACGACATCATCCAGTACTTCATCAATTGATTCAACATGATGTACGTCATTAGGTGTTTCATTTATTTCACTAGGTTGAGACGAAGTAGGAATGATGTGGTTACATTGTACTTCAGAGCGAAGCCTCTCAAGTGCGGTGTCATCCAACATGTGACAGCGTTGAATGGCTCGCACCTGATCAGACAGCCGTTGTGCCGAAACGTTGACAGTTGGTTCTAGTACCTGAAACAAAGGCAGCATACGAACACGGTACGCAGTGAGATTAATTCCTCCCTCTGTAGCCGCAAAATATGCCCGCATAACGTTTTCATTCATAGATAAAGTCCATCGTATGCGGTGCACATTACCACCGGCAGCGGGGGCCCTAATCGAGGCCGGCGGGCCTCTGGGCTCCAAGCACGTCGGTGGCCGACGTCTCCCCTGCCGACGTACGCCGAGGTGCCGAGGTGTTGGCGACGTCGGGGGGGAGAAATACTCGTCGCTCGATGACGAGCTCAACGCCTCAGCAACATTCAAAGTTAATATTTCCATTTGCTGCGAGGCGGAGCTTTGCGACGAGTCCGGTGGTGTTATCTGTGCATTTCGTGTTCTGGCTCTTGTTAGCATAATATATTTACATAATTTTCGTATTGTAATATTTTCTGTTTGACATGACTTTAGACTTCATGTCATTCTCCAACATCATAAATTTCTTGAATTTTGCATATTTATTCTTTGGTTAATTTTTTCTATTGTATGTTATATTGTAATGGTCCGAGTAAATTCTATTTTATACGTGAAAAACGTCATTAAAAAAAAAAAAAAAAAACGTCAAACGTCACGTGTTTAGTATATTATTAGCCGACGTCAAATTTGATACCGTGTTTACTTATAGTAGTGATGTACATTCTTTGTCCGTTTTCCTTACCTAATACCAGAACACTAAAACTAAAACGTGGTAGTAGTATAATAATTTAAAAGAATAACTGAGACTATTAAATGATAGTGTGCATACAGTAAAAAAGAAAGCTTTTTTCAGAGGGAATAATCACCGCTAATTAATGCAAAGCAAAAATTGAACATGTACAGCAACGTTGCTTCAGGAGGTATGGTGGTGACCCCGTACCATTTGGCTTAACAAACTGCGATAGCGATTCTGAAAGAAGGTGGAACAGCTATAGAAGCTTTGGTTGCAGCTGCAGCTACTATAGCAGTAGTTTACCCACATATGAATAGTATTGGTGGGGATGGATTTTGGTTGATAGCACCTCCAAATGAAGATCCTTTTGTTATTGAGGCATGTGGTGCGGCTGGGTCATTAGCTACTCCACAATTTTATGCAGGTTTTGATAAAATTCCGCGCACAGGGCCCAAATCTGCACTAACAGTGGCTGGTACTGTTGGAGGCTGGGAAGAAGCTCTAAAGTACGTTTCTGAATATAGGTATCAAAGAATGCCAGTCTTTAAATTACTAGCTGATGCTATCAGGTATGCTGAAAATGGTTTTCCGATTACAGAACACTTGCATGAAAGATTAATATGCTTGAAGAATAAAGGAAACTACTCAAGAGAATTATCTCATGTATTATTTGCGAATGGAAAGGTTCCTAAAATTGGAGATTTGGTTAGCCAAAAACAACTCGCTAAAACCTTAAAACTGTTAGCTAAAAATGGTCTAAACAGTTATTATAACAGCGAGTTGGCAGAATTAATTGCCGAGGACATGGCAATTTTAGGAATGCCTATCACAGGATCTGATCTTGCAATTACTCACCAGTTAGAAAAGTTCCTATGCGATTATTGCACAGTCACGGTGAAATTTTCAACACTCCACCACCAACACAAGGCTTAGTTTCGCTGGCTATTCTCGACATTTTAGACAAGTTAGGCATTGATGGTCAACATGAAGGTCAATTTATTCATGCGACAGTTGAAGCAATAAACAAGCATTTCGGTTGCGCGATCAAATAACTGATCCTCGTTATATGAAAGTCGACCCTATATCATTGATATCGAACGAAACGATTTGCAAAATGGCAAAAAATATTAATCTACAGAAAACTTCATGTGATATACAAGGCAAAGGCCCTGCAGATACAGTTTGGATGGGTGCAATGGACAGTAAAGGATTTTTGGTGTCGTTTATACAAAGTATTTATTTTTTTTTTGGAAGTGGAGTGCTGCTGCCAAGAACGGGTATTATTTGGCAAAATAGAGGAATATCTTTTTCATTGAATAACGATCATATAAATTCATTGAAACCAGGCAAGAAGCCTTTTCAAACACTGAATCCAGCTGCAGCACGATTGCGAGACGGGCGATGAATGATTTATGGATGTCAAGGTGGTGATGGTCAACCTCAAACTCAAGCAGCTGTTTTCCATAGATATGTGATTCAAGGTTGTGGATTACAGGAATCTGTATCAGCTCCTAGGTGGCTATATGGTGATATGTATGGTGACTCTTTATCTTTAAAACTAGAATCGAGGTTTAATGACACTACCCTCCAGTATTTGAGAGATCGTGGCCATAAAATTAAAATATTGACGGCCTTTAGCGTAATGGTAACCCCAAGCTGTGGCACTCGTAAGACATCCTAATGGCACGTTGGAGGGAGCTTTTGACATCAGAAGTGATGGTAGCGCTGCTGGATATTAAAGAGTTACAGAATATTATTGCAACTTTCTACAGTTTTATTATTTTTTTTTCGTAGGGTTCTATTACGAATTCTTCCATCATACAAGTTTATAAGAATATAAAGAGATTTTACGTAATATTTGAAACTTAAAATTTTTTTTGTTTGTTTACATTATTTTTATTTTTAGGTGTTTTTTCTTAATTAATTTGTAATAAGCAATCCGATTAAATGAATAAGCGAAAGATCGTTTTTGTTAACTTCATTATTTCATTTCTTATAGTGTTCTTTCTAATAGTGTTAGTAAAAATAGTTAGGTATATATATATTTTGAGGTGCAGTGTAGATTATTTAATAGTTCTTTATTTATGTGTATCAATTAACATACTTTGCACCGTAAAATATAATCATTATCATAATTATTATTGAGAATAATAAAATATTGAAGCAGCTTCTTAAAAAAAATAAAAAAAGTAAAGAAACGTTGGAGGTAAAAATACTCTAAACTTGTGAGTCTGAATCTTCAACCATTTTCACATACTAGGCCTCTGTTAATAGTCTTGTGAATTATGTGAGTGATGTCAATGCGCTAGTGACTTCTATCGCATTGAGGCCACTCTCACTCATTCCATAGCTTTATACCTACATATAAATTACGTTATAAATTTACAATTCTTTACACTCACTAATAGCTATCTATACAAATACTAATTAGCTACCTATACAAATACGTAGTTATATCATAATCTTCTATTCATATACCTACTGTTAATAGATACCTAGTGTAATTTTGTGCCATTCTCAATTTTATACGAACGCACATCGAACTTAAATTCTCACCCTTAAATTGGTCCTCGTTGTTCCCGTATTTACCATGTGTTGGGGAAGATTAGACCGCAAGGGTGGTTTTTCAATTTAAATAAAACTGTGCGACGTGGTTACATAAAACAGGTAGATTTATTAGAGGACTAAAAAATGACAGCAGGTTAGGTACTTAACGCCTATACAAAGTGCATCGACTGCAGTTAATAATTATACACCGTTGCTGTATTCAAATTTTAAGGCGTCAACATGCCCCCGGGCGGTGAAAACCTTATTTTCACCCAGATTCAGAAGAAACAGGTAAAGGGCAAATTTTGCTAAAACAACATCGAATGACACCACTTGACGTCCGTATATCAGCAACACGGCTAATACCGTCAGCTCCGGGATGCAAGGCCGCTATTCTTCCCAATTTCCACTTCAGTGGTGGTAAGTGATCCTCCTTAATAACAACTAATGTATTCAAACTGAGGCTGTCCTTGCAGGACCGCCATTTAACTCGTTGCTGCAACTCTGTGATATATTCTTTACTCCACCTCTTCCAAAAATGCTGTCGAAGCTGCTCAATTCGTTGATATCGTGATAAATGACTTGTGCAGCGGTCTTGGTAATCTGGATGTGGTAGACATGTCAAAGGCCGACCAATAATAAAATGACCAGGCGTCAGCGGAGTGCAGTCTGCAGGATCGGATGACAATGGAGTCAACGGTCGGGAGTTTAATATAGCCTCGATTTGGATTAAAGTGGTGTTAAGTTCTTCATATACTAAATTACAATTGCCCAACACTCTTTGCAAATGATATTTAACTGACTTAACGCCAGCCTCCCAGAGTTCGCCCATAAATCAATACAATCCTGTGCTGTACTGGCACTTAAAGAATCGCAGTTACGTTTTAAAAAATTAGAAATGTCACTACATGCTCCGACAAACGAGGTACCATTATCAGAGTAAATATTAAGAGGCTTTCTTCTTCGAGAGATAAATCTGTATAGAGCCATTAAAAAGGTTTTGCTCGTCAAGTCACCAACTAATTCTAAATGAATGGCTTTAGTACTAAAGCAAACAAAAACGGCTATATACACCTTTACTAATTTGCAACCTCGGCCATGACGATTAGCACACATAACAGGGCCTGAATAATCTACGCCGACATTTTCAAATGGAAAGCTACTTGGTTGTACTCGTTGTCGAGGCAAGTTTCCCATTAACGGAGTGATCAGCCTACCTGCCATACGACAACAAAGAACGCATTGACGAAAACACGCTTTAGCTAATTTTCGACCACCGATAGGCCAATAGTGTTCTCTGATGGAAGCTAAAAGCAATTGTGGGCCTGCATGCATCAGCTTTCGATGCTCATAATTAAATAATAATTGTGTAAAAATATGTGTGGACTATAAAAGTATAGGATGCTTCTTATTAAAATTAAAATCAGAATTATCTATTCGACCACCAACACGCATTATTTTATGCTCATCTAAATGAACATTAAACTTTACCAGTGGACTCTTTTTAGGCAAACACTTATTGATTAATAATAATTTATATTCGGGAAAGGTTTCTTCTTGACATTTGATAATAATTAAATTAAGTGCTTCTTTGAGGTCACTATCAGTTAAAAATGAAGAAGTTTTAACTTTCCGTTTACAGCGATGAATCCACCGTAATACATAAGCTACGGTTCTAACTAGCCGGGAGTAATTGGAAAAACGATTAAAATCTATGAAGTTCACAGATGGCTCGGTATCAACGGTAGCGGTTGCCAATGACACCTCTACTCGGGTTTCAGGTAATTTCGCTACTTGCTTGTAGCAAGTAGCGAAGGTATTTGCATAGGTTGAGAAGGTATTTGCATAGGTTCTCTGCTTAAAAAATGAGGCCCGGTCCACCAGAGCTCCGATGTTTGCAAAACACTAATATCTACACCACGAGATATTAGGTCTGCAGGATTAAGCTCAGTTGGGATGTGTCGCCAAATACAACTGCCTGCCTTATCTAAAACTTCAGCGACTCGGTTTCGCACGAAAGGTTGAAGTTTAGAAGGAAGCATCTGCAACCACCCCAACACAATGGTGGAATCCGACCAAAAGCAAACCTCATCAAATTTTAGTCGCAAAGATTGAACGATCTTTTCATAAAGTCGGCTTCCTATTAGCGCACCGCACAATTCCAAACTTGGAATAGTCGTTGGTTTGATTGGTGCTACACGACTTTTTGCTGAAAGTAAGCGAATCACAACATCACCGCTATCGTTAACACTTCGGATGTAAGCACACGCACCATACGCACGCTCTGATGCGTCTGTAAAAATGTGTAATTGTAACACTTTATATGAATTACAAACTACTATCCGAGGAATTCGTATTTTCTTTATTAATGGCAAGGTTTTCAAAATATCATACCACAGTTTATGAACTTCTGTAGGTAAAGGATCATCCCATGATATTTTTAGTAACCACAACCTTTGTAGTAACATTTTCATTTTTACCACACCGGGAGCTAGTAAACCTAATGGGTCGAATATTTGTGCAATAAAAGATAACACATCACGCTTGGTATTTATATATATATATACCATACCTTTTGATTGCAAAGAGCCTATTATATATAGTGCCAACCAAGCCCTAGTAACTTGCTGGACTCATGAGATCCGCTATTTAAATCTACAAGGGTTTCCGAACGATCCGAAACCAATTGAGGCTCGTTAGATTGCCACTTTCTTAAATGCATACCAGCTGATGCAAACGCATTCGTTATTTCCTTTCGCACGTTCATGACGTCAAATAAATTGTCCCCACCAGTTAACAAATCATCAACGTAAAAGTCATGTTGAATGATTTCTGAAATTTTATGGTTACTACAATCAAGCCCTATCTGTTTTAAACACCTTGTAGCAAGATATGGAGCGCTTGCTGTCCCGTAGGTAACCGTGTTTAACTGGAAGACTTTGAGGCATTCATGTGGTTTATTTCGCCAGAGTATTTGCTGTAGATGTCTGTCATCAGGATGGACGACTATCATACGATAAATTTTTTCCACATCAGCTGAAAGAATGTATTTGTGTTGCCGAAAACGTAATAATATAGATAACAAATCATCTTGAACCGTTGGACCCACCATCTGAATGTCATTAAATGAAATTCCGGACGTTGTCGGACTACTCGCATTATACACCACTCTTAGCTTGGTCGTGGTGCTCTGCTCACGCTGAACGCCGTGATGTGGAATAAAATATGCGACGTTACTACCTCTTGTACCAGAATTATGATACTCAGACATGTGACCCAGAGATTGGTATTCTGACATAAATTCATAATATAACTTACTTACATCAGGTTTTGTTTTTAATCTACGCTCAAGCGAAAACAAACACTGGGAGGCCCTATTAAAAGAGTCTCCTAAAAGATCAGGGTCATGCTTCAAAGGAATACGAACACAAAATCGACCGTCACTAATATGAGTCGTGTTTTTCACAAAATGTTCTTCACACTTTTTCTCTTCAGGAGAATAATGAGATGATGAGTGTGAATTGATTTCATCTAAATGCCAAAATCGCGTTAAATCAATTCCACATTCATTAGAGTAGTCATGTTGTGTATCTGACATTTTAACTAAATTACATTTAAAGTCACTACAAATTAAGGAGATTTGACTACTAGAAATTGGGCCTGAAATAATATAACCTAATTTAGTTTCACAGAGCATGGGCCTTTTGATACCAAGCCTTATCCTGTGTGACCCTAACAAATCCCAAAAAAGATCGGCGCCTAGCAAAAGATTAATAGCAGCAGGCTTAAAAAAGGTAGGGTCAGCTAAACAAATATTTGATGGTATATTAAGGCCACTGATGTCAATCTCACGACTGGTTACATTATTAGTAATTGAGGGTAAAACAAAACAATAAAAGTCGAAACCATGCTTATTATCCAAAGACTTCATGCTTACCCGACAAGTTTTACCTACGTGCGAAATCACGTTATTGATACCCAATATGGATTTATTTATTTCAAATGGTTTCAAACTTAATTGATTATACAAACTTTCGCAACTAACAACTACCGCAAGATGTGCTTCCACTGTCGAGGACTGCTCGTACGACATGCTCGCGATTATTATTGTCGTACAGTTTAACTAATGCAGTAGACAACAGAACATCCAACTGTTCTGAGGAATTCACATTGGCAGATAATGTGCACGCATTTTGCGCATCATTAGACGATGAAGAAGTCGCATTTTCAGATTGGTGAGCATTATTACTATTATTCTGTGTATTATTAGAATTAGGTTTGGGTTCAGCGACGTGTATGAGACTATTATGACGGCGTTTACATATATTACAACCTACCTTTTTGCAATGATTGGCGTAATGACCCGATTTAAAACAATTGAAACATATTTTAAAAGTGGGCAGTAACTTTAATCGGGCTTCATTGCTGAGCGCTAGAAATTGAGGACAGCTAGATTTAGATTACACTTTGGGCCCAAATTGGACGACACCGTCGACGGGTCTGAGCTACGCTTATTGTTTTGTTGTATTGTGACCATTGATTTAAACTTAATGTTCGATTTTGAAGAATGATTGTGGGAAAGTTCCAAGGTTTCTAATAAGTCAGCTCGATTTTGCAGAAATTTAGTAAATGCACAGAATTTGTTTGCATTTTCTTCATCTAACTTACCTTTGTATTCCTCCCACTCACGGTATGTATTATGGTCTAGCTTTTTTGTAATTATATGTATCAATAAAGTGTCCCATTGATTGACAGGCTCACCGAGGGCTTCTAGCGCGCATAAATTCTTTTTTATTTGATCAATCAAACGCTTTAATAAGACAGAAGATTCCTTACCTAACTGTTCAAGATTAAATAAAGCCGACACATGGTTTTGTATTAACAATCTTTTATTGTCATACCTCTCACACAACGTTTTCCAAGCTACAGCATAATTGCTGGCAGAAAATTCTGTGGATTGAATCACAACAGCAGCTGATGATTCTAAAGAGTTTCGTAGATAATGGAATTTATTTATGTCGTCTATGTTATTATTTGAGTGAATTAAACTAGCAAAGGTGTCTCTAAACTCGAGCCAATTCTCATAAGAACCGTTAAATTTAGGAAGCTGAATGGTTGGTAACTTGACGAGTTGACGGTTACTTACACTTGCTACACTTTTATAACAATTCGACTGCTGATCGTTTATTGAACCGAGCATATCCTGAGCGAATGCCAAAATTTTATAGTATTGTGTATCAAACTCTGAACGTACATTATGTTGTGATGAGTAGTCATCAACGATACATTCAATCTTCAACTGTACCTCGTCAAATCGGTCATAAAGTAACTCAATCTTACCCAAACGCAATTGCAACTCCTTAGCATCAGTAGTAGATAGTGGCGTCTTTAGACCTTTACAATAATTAGCAAAGGATGTAACTTGACCTTTAAAACTACTTCTCCTTCTCTGCAGTTCTTTAATTTCAACGTCAGTATCGACAACAGACATTCTGGGAAGTTGGCGACTATCACCTGGAATTTATATAATGAACTAATTTAATAACTAGGAAATATAACTCAATTCGTTGTTACTGCCTACTCCTAATGGTAACAGGCGTGAAGATATGAATTAGTGACAACAATATACTAAAACTTTTACATTTATTTTAAATTACCTACTCCAACATAACCTTTACTCACTTGTTATTGCGTACAGTAAAAGCGTGAATATAAAAAATATAGCTTCGTACCAAGTCTACAAACTATTGTCAGACTGAATTTTTTAACACTAATTGCGTTCAATATTTTGAAATTTGAAAAATCTACAATAATATGATGCTATATAATTGAAAACTGATTAATATGAGGTTAATGTGAACATAAAAAGTTAATAGCCAGGTAGTAATCAATATTATAGCTAGCGTATCAAGCTATGTAACAGAGACCTAATGGTAATGTACAAATTTATATCAAATAAATGCAACTATTCAATGAGTATTAGCCCAGATACAATCTAGTAACTTTTATGCAGTATTTATACAATTAAATACCTACTTTTGCAATAACACTGTACCTTTTATACCAAGATTGAAACAATGTTATTGTGAACTTTAACAATAATGTCTACACAAATATAATGACTGAATTAAAATAATGCAGCTGTGCGCTAACAATACCTTTACTTAGATACAATTCTAACTCAAATATAAACCACAAAGTTGTTCACAATACAACAATATACTGTTGGTATGGTACCTACCTACTTACTTAACATAACGGAAAAATAATAGGTATTAAATTATTTACTGACCTTTTTAACAGAGTTACTTTTAATTATATACCTGTAAGAGTGCTGGGTTCGCATATATAAACCAATCCAGACTTAACACCAATAAATTATTCCACATTCCAACGTTGCACGTACTGATGATTTCAACCGACCGGTCGACCTCCATATATCACGTATATCTTCCTTTAATTTTATATATTTTTGCTTGATAACGCTAATCCGTGATTATTATATCATCCGGTTCGTATCCAGGACCAATGATGGGGAAGATTAGACCGCAAGGGTGGTTTTTCAATTTAAATAAAACTGTGCGACGTGGTTACATAAAACAGGTAGATTTATTAGGCCCACTTGCGTGAATGCTGGGGTTAAATAAATAATTATAGAGTTAGATAACTCGGAATTAAGTAAATTACTTTTTAACCCTAATCATGTCTTGCGCCATAGAAAAATATCATCGGGTTAACTAACCCAGTGTTTTATGTCACTCTATGTCATCCAACCAAACATTAATGATTGAACAAAGAATGAAACAGGTATGTCTATCACTTTTACACTACAGTTTGCCACATAAGACTTTTTCTTACACGAATGAATGTAACATGACAGCCGAGTGCATTTTATTTGTATCGTATTATGTGTGCGCGGCGTGTCATTTTGAGTAGTCCGTGTCACGCATGTGTCACGTGCCACTTCATTGTCTGTCAGCTGCTAATCCAACGTTTGACGAATTAACCCTCAGAAATCGGTGAGTTAAAATTTTAGCGATTTAACCCTAGGTATACCCTTAACTCGGGGTCATGCGAGACAAATTAATGATTTAACTCGGGGTTAGTCCATACCTCCGAGTTATACACGCTAACCCAAGATCGTGCAAGTGGGCCTTAGAGGACTAAAAAATGACAGCAGGTTAGGTACTTAACGCCTATACAAAGTGCATCGACTGCAGTTAATAATTATACACCGTTGCTGTATTCAAATTTTAAGGCGTCAACACCATGTCCTTTAGTATTTTTCAAAAATAAATCGTTGATGCTGTCGCAACGTGGGTTAGCGTCAGCTTTAATTTTTGAGATTTCCTTCTGATCGTGTAAAGTTTCTTATTCTGTATTTGCCTACTTTAAAGAAATAGCATAGAAGACAATTGTTATCTAACTTACTGCGAAGCTTCTCTATATCTTATATTACATGTATATTAAATTGTCTATTTAATAACAACCCTCAAGGAACCAACATGCAAGAGAGGTGACTCTATACACTTATGGCGGATCGTGTGAAAATGCAGCTATCACTTAGGATACACCGTTCAACTTTCATCACCTTTCAGCTTAGGGCGTAGACTTTATTAATCTAGACTCGCTTCAAACTAAATGTTCATCCTACGTCTGTGGGCGGAGAAGGCGCATGGAAAACCGACATAAACTTCACACAATTTTTTACAGGGCATGGCCTCATTGCCAAACACAAAGAAATCTACGCTCGAGTGTGCGTGGCGAGGGACCACGCCAAGTTGTGTCCAAGAGCGGTTGGTTGCCCGTTCTCTATGTCTCTGATCTCAGCGATCCCTATCCATCCCATCGAGAGTGGAAATGCAACTTAAGTAGCTTGTGGAGAGAGAGGAAAGGAGCGTCCATCAGGCTTTAAAGGACAGCCCCATCCCGGTTTGTACTTTTGCTGTATCACAGTGAACAAACCTCTGGTCTATAATAACCCAGTTAGTTTGGAGTGGAAAACCGTGTTGGTTTAATTGTAGGCTGGTCTCTCTTCAGGGCTAGAAGTCCGACACAACGCCGCATTCATACTCCCTTGCAGTAGGGTAACGAAATGCCCATAATGTATTCACATGCGAAAAGAAGAACTGGTAATCAGATTTTATGGTTTAAGTTTAAGTTACTTTCCAGCTTCCTACACTACAAAGTCGGGGTCTTTAAGAGCGCAAGCGAATAAGGTCTCAGACTTACGCTACAGTGTATGTGTCTTTGGTCGATAGTTAGTCATGCTTTGTATTCTGCCAATGTCTCCTGAGACTTATCACTTGTAGTCCACTAGCTGAGAGCTTAGGCAAATTTAAAAGTCAGAATAGGTCTCAGACTTTGGGGTGTTGGGTAGGACAACCTCCACGTGGTACACCCTGGTAACGTGGACGACGATGTGCGCTTTATTGGAGGCGCACGTCGTCGCCCACGGCCAATAGTCCACCAAGGAGGGGGCCGTATTGGCCACTTCGGGGTGCTCCGTCTACACTCTGCTTTAGGCAGAGCGTATTGAGCGGAGAAACCGTAGGACGTGTAGGCTCTCTGCTCACGCAGGGGCTTACAGGCATTCGTGCCAGCGTCGGTGTTGGGGAGGTCTAGCCATCCCCCCGCGTCTCGTAACCCGTAAGATTATCCGCAGCGACCCACCTGGTGGCACCAGTTGGTACGCGGTGGTCCTTGGGGCCGAGGGGCTTGCCTTAATTGGCCGGCTCGCGACAAGGACAAGTCTCTAAAACCCGACAGCGAAGTCGTTAAAACCTGTGGGGCACCTGGAGCACCCCACAGTATACATCCCACTCCCCGGAATGAGCGTCACCCGGGGAGTTGTCGTCTTTTCGTCTCCACTCGTGGGATCAAACATGAATACTAATGATTTTTACCAAAGCCCAAAAGGCCCGGAGGTGTGCCTCAAAACCACCCCCCAAACGGACGCAGAGGTTGCGTCAATCCCGGCTGAGACTGACGCCGAGTCAGTCCTCAGCATAGATACTGAGACCGAGGGCCTCCGTAGGAAGAGGCCACGATCCTCGGAATCAGGCAAAAGCCTGTTTCGTCGGCCGGGGACAATATCCTCCAGTGAGGATGACGTACCCGCCAAGGTAATAGCTACCACCGCGGGTAGAGGTCGAAAAGCCGACCTCCACAATTTGAAGGGGCGGGTTCCAAATCCGCCGATATATGCCCCTCTGCTGCCCAGCGGCAAGGCCACGGATGTGCCGGCGGCGAGAGAGCTCCTAACGGCTCTTGCTCGCATTTCTGATGCCGTAAAGGGCGCCAAAAATGTACAGGGCAGGAAGAAGATAGTGGCCGAAGCCGTCACAGGCGCCACTAAGGCCCTAGAGGAGCTCCTCGACAGGAGCGTCTCCGAAGAGGAGGAAAAACTCCGGGCTCGGGTTGCGAGCCTGGAGGTCGAGCTTGCTGACTCCCGCAAGCAACTCCTGGAGATGCGGGAGGAAATGGGCAAGCTGACACAGCTGGTTAAAGGGACCGGGGACGCTCAAGGGGTGAAGAACCTCCCTCCCCAAAAGGCCCTCGAAACTCAAGCTCGTGTGCAGCCAAAGGTAGGGCCTGCTCCTAAGCCCTCCAAGGTGACACCGAGCTTGACCCAGCTGCTGGAGGCCATAGAAAGACGCCTAGGCGTCCTTGAGAACCGGGCATACCGCCCACCGCTGACGACCCCTATGTCGTATGCGGCGGTGACTGCCACCAAAGGGGCTCCCGGTTCCAAGCGGAAGGCCTCCGCTCCCCCCGCCCCTGCGAAGTCAGCACCCGAGAAGAGCGGCATTCCGGCACCCCCTGATACAGCCGCCCCCTCCGTTGCACCCCTGAATCCCTCCAGAGAGGGGAGCTGGGAGGTAGCGGGAGGGAAAAAGAAGGCGAAAGCCGCCAAAAAAGCGGCTAATAAGGCGGCAAAGGCCGCCGCGACGAAGGCGCCGAATGCGCCGAAGAGGCTTCGCGCACCGCGCTCCACTGCCGTCGTCCTAACAGTGACGACACAAGGCTTGGAGCGGGGCGTGGGGTACGCCGAGGTCCTGAGGCAGGTGAAGGCCTCAGTTGACCTAAAGGCCCTCGAGATAGAGGGGGGACTCCGGTGCAAAACGACGCGCACCGGAGCACGCCTACTCGAGGTCTCCGGCGCCACCAGCGGCCCCAAGGCTGATGCTCTAGCGGCTAAGCTAAGGGTGTCGCTGGACACGGACGCTGTCCGTGTCACCAGACCCAACAAATGTGCTGGTATACGCGTTTCGGGTCTGGATGACGCGGCCACGACGGAGGAGATAATCTCTGCCGTTGTGGAAGCAAGCGACTGCCCCCGGGATCAGATAAGGTCAGGCGAAATTCGCTTTGGGCCAACTGGTCACGGGTCAGTAGTCGTGAGCTGTCCCGTCGCGGCAGCTCAGAAGATTGCGGATGGACGGAGCCTACTCATTGGGGGCTTCCTCAAGGCGCAGGTGCATCTCCTGCAGCCTCGCGAGTCCCGGTGCTACAGGTGCCTGGTCGCGGGGCATGTGGGGGTGCAGTGCACAGCGGAAGTCGACGTAGGTGATAGGTGCTTCCGCTGCAGCCAACCCGGACACAAGGCCATTGCCTGTAACGCTCCACCACGCTGTTTTAGATGCGTGGCGGAGGGCAAGACGGCTGAGTACCGGGTGGACAGCAAGACCTGCGCCGCCTCAAGGCCAAAGCCCCGTTCATCCCTAGGGGGGAATAAGAGTGCCGCTCAAGAGCGCCCACGTTCGCGGCGGGATGCGGATATGGATGTTCATTAATGAATGCACATATCCGCATCTTGCAGATCAATCTGAACCACTGCTCCGATGCTCAGGATCTTCTGTACCAGAGCATCGCGCAGTGGTCCGTCAACGTGGTCGCAGTCGCCGAGCCGTACTGGGTTCATCCCGGAAGCCTGGTAGCCCTGGATCGCAAAGCGACTATCTTTGGGGGGTCCGGCGCAGATACCTATCTGTTAATACCATATTGAATCGGCACAGAAATCCTTAGAAGAGAGTTTTACAAAGCGGATGGAGGCTTTGGAGGCTCAGCTTCAGAGTGGTGGTCCAGCTAAGGATACAGTGGCAAGAGTTGCTGAGGAATTCCGGACATTCAGAGAGCTTATGTATAGCATGCTTGGTCTTCTACGTAAGCAAATTGGTGAATGTGCCAGGTCAATTGACTTAATAGAAACAAGGCACCGGCGTAAGGCACTCTTATTCCTGGGCATTGCAGAGGCTGATGATGAAAACTGTTTAGAGGTAGTTGTGAATGTTATAAACAATAAGTTGGCCATTAAGGACTGCTCTCCTGCTTCTTTTGCTACTTGTCATAGATTGGGAGTGGCCAGCAATGATCACCATAGGCCAATCCTGGTATGGTTCTCTAGTCTTCAGTTAAGATCTGCAGTATGGAGGGCAAAAACATCACTGAGAGGTTCATCTGTCTCAATCAGAGAATTTCTGACTAAGGATAGGCAGACAGTGTTTCACAAAGCCCGTATGCACTTCGGTACTCGTAGCTGTTGGACGCAGGATGGTGTGATTGTTGTTCGAGCTATGGATGGGAGTAGGCACAAACTGACCACTGAGGAAGACTTTCATATTCTAGTAAAGGCATTTCCAAAGCCTATTGTTGCTTCGTTAACTAGTACAAAAGCAAGGGGAGCGCGAAAGTAGTAGTATCAATTGTTTTAGTGAAGAAAACATTCGTTTTGTACTCCTAGTTAGTTTCGGTAATTCTCGCAACCCGATGATGTACAAACGTTGTACGTTGTTAAGTTATTGCAGGACACATAGTATGTTGCCGGTCACTATTGATGATCTCGTAAGTAATTTACTGTTCTTTCGCAATCTTCGCAATCGTAAGACTTTAAATGTCAACAAATTTGATGTATATTCTTGTAGTTTACTTTCAAAGGAGATATATTCAGTAATACTAATTGTCTGCTACTTTTGTTCTTGTTAGTTTTGAAATAACTTATGCATTTTGCTTTAAGTACATTATATTAATCTTGATTCTATGTGCTCTCAGCAGTATAACTCATGAATGTTCTATATTGACTTCAATTTATTTCCTTTGTATTACACACTCAATTGATAATACTCTATGTAGGTAAACATGAATAAGCTACAAATATTACAATGTACTTCAATCAGATTCAATTTTGTAAACAAATTTGTAAATGTTGATTGGTATTGACAACATGTCAATGTCACCCTACTGACAGCTACCAACATTAAAATTAAAATCATTGGGTTGCGTTCCGAGTTACGATCAACTGATACAAATTCGGCTTGTAATAATATGTTGTCCCGACTACGATATATTGTGTACAACTTTTGTTTTTTTTTGTAGATAAGGCCCAGCCGCTTTTGTTTTATATATATTTTTCTATCTGACTATGTGATGTTTGCTGGCGGGTGGTGCAGGGGTGAGTCAACTTATCAAGTTTTGAAAAGGTATTTTGCACATTATACTTTCTCTTATATTTATTATATCTATAACTTATTTATTATTGTGTATACTTACTAAATATATATAATATATATTTTATAAATATTTCACTATACATATACTATTTATAAAATGTCATCTGATGATGATGGACCATATCACTCTGCCTACGAATCTTCTACAGTGTCGAATGATGACAGCTTCAGCTCGTCTACCGGAACTCTGGGTGACTGCTTGCGTAAAACTTTTGAGATGAAGAGAGGTAACCTACTAAATGTATGTCATTTAAATGCACAAAGCATACCCTGCCACTACAGTGAATTGGAGGAGGCTTTTGCCGACACGAACGTGCATGCCATCTTAATATCGGAGAGTATGCTTAAGCCTGAATTGCAGTCTACATCGTATTCTCTTCCCGGTTTTATACTAGTGCGTAATGATCGTATCAGTTTTAGAGGTAAGCGATCAGGTGGGGTAGCGATCTATATCCGTAGTTCCTTCCCGTTTAAAATTCTTGCCTCATCTGATCCTGAATACACTGCTGATGCAGAATTTCTATTCCTAGAGGTTGTTGTCGGGGGAACCAAGCTGGTTCTTGGGGTGGTCTATCGTCCTCCTTCAATTGACTACTTCTCCAGCCTGGAAACTGTGCTGGACTCCTTGGGGTCATCGTACACACACTATATCATCATGGGAGATCTAAATACTAATCTATTAGAACCTGAAACATCTCGTGCCCGTAAGCTGCTCCATATTGTGGAATCTGCTAGTCTTCATATATTACCATTACAAGCTACCCATCACAACATTTTGGTTGATGATACTTGGCTTGATCTGATACTTACCTCTTCCACCTCTCTTGTTTCCTTTCATGGGCAATTACCTGCACCCGCTTTTTCCCATCATGACCTCTTATTCCTCTCTTACACCCTGAAACCTCCTAAGTCCCCTCCTAAGATATTGCATATGCGTAGTTTTGGGCGTATGAATATTGAGCAGTTGGGCAGGGATGCTGCGTTGTTACAATGGGATGACTTAGAGTCGGCATCTACCATCGATGATAAAGTTGAAAAATTTAATAACGCTGTGCTTAATCTCTACGATCTTCACGCTCCAATAAGGAAAGTGAAGCTTAAACGTCCACCGGCTCCATGGATGACTGAAGAGGTACGAGTGGTAATGAGACGTAGGGATCGTGCATTTTGTAAATTCCGAGCAAATCGTACAGAGGAGAGGTGGAACTTTTTTATGGCAGCAAGAAATCGTTGTAACCAGATGATACGTAATGCTAAACGCCGACATATTCTCGAAAATGTTAATTCTTCTTCACCTGCCAGCGTTTGGAAATTTCTTGGTACGCTGGGTATAGAAAAACAGCAGCGTGTGGATCATCGAATTACGGTTGGTTTGGATGAACATTTCTCCTCTACTACCTCTTTTGATCACCAAACCAAACTTTGTACTTTGAGTTACATAGCTGGCCTTGATATACCTAGTATAGACGCTTTTAAATTTTCTCTGGTTGCTACTGAAGACGTTAAAAAGGGAATTTTATCTATTAAGTCGAATGCAGTTGGTTGTGATATGATAAGTCGACGTATGATTGTCACAATTATCGACCGTCTGCTTCCCGCTATTACCCACATTATTAACTTTTCCATCTTTTCTAGAACATTTCCATCTAAATGGCGTAAGGCATACATTATCCCCCTACCTAAAATATCCAATCCTTCACTACCTAATCACTTTCGTCCCATTTCTATTCTTCCTTTCTTATCCAAGGTGCTTGAGTCATGTGTGCACAAACAACTCACACTTTTCATTTATAAAAACCACCTATTAAGCCCATTGCAATCAGGTTTCAGACCCGGTCACAGTACTTCATCCGCACTTTTAAAAGTAACTGGTGACATCAGGGCTGGTATGGAGGACACTAAGGCTACAGTGCTAGTCTTGGTGGATTTTTCAAATGCATTTAACAATGTTAATCATGAAATCCTACTAGCTATACTTTCTCACCTTAATATGTCTTCAGAAGCAGTGGATTTTTTCTCAACTTATCTTCAGGGACGCCAGCAATCGGTTCGCATTGATGACTCTTTATCGAGTTGGTGCGATATTGGTTCTGGGGTTCCTCAAGGCGGTATTCTCTCTCCCTTATTATTTTCTATTTTTATTAATCTCGTCACCTATAATTTTCAATGTTCGTATCATCTCTACGCTGATGACTTGCAGCTTTACACTCATGCTCCAGCAGGTGATATAACCACAGCAATTCGTCGTGTAAATGCAGATTTGGACTATCTGAGTGATTGGTCGTATAGGTTCGGTTTGACGGTAAACCCATCCAAGTGTCAGGCCATTATTGTGGGGAGTAGATGGGTGTCAAGCAAGTTGGATACTGCCACCTTACCACCTGTAATATACAACGGTACAAACATACCATTCAGCACTTCAGTTAAAGACCTTGGTCTTATAATTGATTCTAGCCTCGACTGGCAAGCACAGGCTGCACACGTCAGCCAGAAAGTTACTGGAACACTTCGTGCCCTGTATCGATTTAAGAACTTCCTTCCTATTAATACAAAGGTCACCTTGGCCCAAACCTTAATCTTTCCTCTGATCGACTATGGTGATGTGTGTTACTACGACCTGAATGCAGACCTTCTCAATAAATATGACCGCCTCCTTAATAACTGCATTCGATTCGTTTTTAATCTTCGAAAATATGATCATGTCTCTTCATTCCGTTCCAAACTTAAGTGGTTGCAAATCCGTCATCGCCGTAAGTTACGCTCACTTACTACTCTTTATAACATTCTTAATTCTCCAACTTCTCCTACTTACTTGACTTCTTCTTTCCAATTCTTGTCGTCGAACCATGAAAGAAGTCTTCGTTCTTCAAATAATCAGCTCCTCCTATGTCCTTCACATACTACTACTTTCTTGGGTTCGTCTTTTTATGTCCAATCTGTTCTCCTTTGGAACGCGCTTCCCGCCGAGGTCAGACTGTTAAATAGTCGCAATATATTTAAGGCTAGAGTGCGGCAATTACTCTTTTCGGAGGAAGATAGGTAAGATAAACAAAAAACTGTTCTAAATTCTACCTGACTTATGTATATATAGGTATGTATGTATTTCTATGTAAGTGTGTAAATATTAATAAGTAATTGTATGTATTTATAATAATATATAATATATATGAATTTATATTATGTATTATAAGTATATATACTTAGGTCATAATATTTTGTGTATATTTTGTACTTTGTTAATGCTAATTAATAAACTTCAAATTGTATTGTTTATACATAAATGCGCCTACCTCGTATTTAGCTCTGCACCACCCAATGGTTGACTGGTAGAGAATGCCTTAGGCATTAAGTCCGCCAATGTACTTTCTTTGTGCATAAAGTTTAAATAAATAAATAAATAAATACCTCGCGCCTTGCAATAATTGCAAGGGGCCCAGGCTGCGTCGCAGCGGACTATGAGGGAGTGGCGGTCGTGGCCGTTTACATCTCGCCGAACCGCGACCAGCATCAGTTTGAGCTATGGCTCTCTGAACTGGACGTCGTTCTCACTGCATGCCGTCCTCGCCCTGTCCTGGTCCTGGGAGATTTTAACGCCTGGTCGATGACTTGGGGCTCCCGCGAGACCAATGGCAGGGGGAGAATTCTAGAGGATTGGGTCACTACCCGTGGCCTAGAAGTCCTCAACCGGGGGAATGTCGCCACCTGGGAGCGAGGGGGACTCAGTTCAGTCGTGGACGTATCGTTCGCGACCCCTGATCTCACTCGCCGTGTCCAGAACTGGCGCGTGGTGGTGGAGGAGGAGACGAGGTCCGACCACAGATATATTCGGTTTGACGTCTCCCCTCCGCCTAATGTACCGCCAGTAATTGCGAATCCCCCGGAATCGCGTTGGGCGCTTAAACGGCTAAATCGGGAGGATCTCCAGGAAGCGGCCATCGTGCAGGCCTGGACTCCAGCACCGGAGAGGCCTGCCGATATGAATACCGAGGCAGAGTGGTTCCGGAGAGCCATGTCGCAAATATGCGATGCGGCGATGCCTAGGGTCAAGCCCGGGCCGGTAAGGAGACAGGTGTACTGGTGGTCGCCGGAGATTGGACAGCTGCGAACAGCTTGCCTGACCGCGCGCCGCCAGTACACCAGGTTCCGCCGAAGGCGTCGCCGCCCCGAGGAATTCCGAGAGGAGGAGCTATATGAGGGGTACAAGAGAGCCAAGAGGGCCCTCCAAACAGCCATAAAGCGGGCCAAACGGCTGGCCCGCGAAGAGCTGCTGGAGACCCTGGAGCAGAACCCCTGAGGGCGCCCGTACCTTATGGTTAGGGGCAAACTTCGCCCTAGGGCGCCTCCGCTGACCCAGAGCCTCCAGCCAGACCAGCTCGAGAGGGTCCTGGGTGCTCTGTTCCCTGCGGGAGCACAGGAGCACACTGCCCCATGTATGGCTCCACCTCAGACGTCCAACGCGGATCCCAGTGAGGATAACGTGCCCGAAGTCACCGAAAGGAGCTAGGGGCGGCGGTATTGCGGCTCAAAGCCCGCAAGAACACCGCCCCCAGACCCGACGGCATACCATGCCGAGCATGGGTCCTGGCCCTTGAGGAACTAGGGCCTCGACTGGCAGGGCTCTTCAGCGCATGCCTTGAAAGGGGCCAGTTTCCCAAGGAGTGGAAGACGGGGAAACTGGTCTTAATCCGTAAAGCGGGGCGGTCGGCGGACCATCCGTCCGGTTACCGGCCGATCGTGTTGCTCGACGAGGTATGTAAGCTTTTTGAGCGCATTATAGCGAAACGCCTCGTCGAGTATCTCACGGACGTGGGGCCAAACCTGGCGGATAACCAGTTCGGTTTCCGCTAGGGGCGCTCCACCGTGGATGCGATCATGCGAGTGAAGAGCCTGACAGAGGAAGCTATTTCAAGGGATGAGGTGGTGGTGGCGGTGTCTCTTGACATCGCCAACGTCTTTAACACCCTACCCTGGAGTTGCGTCAGGGAGGCACTTAGCTATCATAGAGTGCCTTCCTACCTCTGTCGTATTGTCAGGGCATACCTATCCGAAAGGGCGGTGGCTTACCCGAGTTGGCTAGGGCTAGGTCGGCGAGATGTGTCGTGCGGTGTTCCACAGGGGTCAGTCCTAGGACCGCTCCTGTGGAATATTGGCTACGATTGGGTGCTGCGTGGTCCGTTGCTCGAAGGTGTCGGCGTGACGTGCTACGCCGACGATACCCTCGTTACGGCGCGAGGAGTAACGCACCGACACGCAGCCCTAAAGGCCACGGCAGGTGTTGCTCAAGTCGTGGGTCGAATTCGGCAGCTGGGCCTGGAGGTTGCCCTGCACAAATCCGAGGCTCTGTGTTTTCACGGGCCTAGGAAGCAGCCTCCTCCAGGATCCAGCATAACAGTGGGGCTCGTACTCGATAGCCGATGGAACTTCGGACATCATTTCCGAAGTTTGGTCCCAAAACTGAGGGGGGCCACAGCTGCAATATCGCGGTTGTTGCCCAACATAAGGGGACCTAACGCTCCCTGCAGGAGACTGTACCTCAGGATCGTGCGGAGTATGGCCCTATACGGGGCCCCCATATGGGCGGAGACCCTGACGGCCCGCAATGCGTCGATATTACATAGCCCGCTAAAGGCGATGGCCGTCAGGGTGATAAGAGGGTACCGCACGATCTCCGTTGAGGCGGCATGTCTCCTTGCCGGGACCCCTCCATGGGACCTGGAAGCGAGAGCCCTTGCGTCATTGTTTAAATGGCGCAAGGAGGCGCGGGAGCAGGGCCATGGGCCTACGCCTCGAGAAATCGAGGCTCAGCGGTCCCAGCTCCGACAGGAACTCATGGAGACATGGAAGGTGCGACTTGAGCATCCAAGGTGGGGAAACGCCACAATCGGGGCGGTCAGACCGGTCATGGATGAGTGGTTGGAGAGGAGCCATGGCAACCTCTCCTACCGGTTGTCACAGATACTTACCGGGCACGGGTGCTTCGGTAAGTATCTGTGGCGTATACACCGGGAGACCACAGCCGAGTGCCAGCACTGCGTAGAACGCAGCGAGGACACACATTGGTGGAGTGCTCAGCGTGGGCGCAGCAGCGCCAAGACCTCGTGGCGAGTCTGGGCGTAGACATTCTCTCGCTGGAAACTATGGTGCAAGCGGAGACGGTACGGGAGAGGACTCTCCCGCCCGAGTTCCGCAGTCTGCGGCGACAACGCCGCAGACTTATCTTCGCCCAAGACTACCGGCCTCCATGACCGGGGGCCTGAGGACGGCGGGTGGGCTGCTCGTCGTCCTTACAGAAGCAGGCCCAAGACGTAGGCATGACATGAAAATGTCACGCACGCCTCATGCCCCAAGAAGCGGGATAGTACCCGAACCAACCCCCCAAAGAAGCGGGATAACACCCGAACCCCAGGTGAGGCCGCGGTGGTAGCCAAAGTCTGCCGGGAGCTCTGGGACATCTTTCCGAGGAGTTACCCGGGGCGTCCGGCAATAGACTATAGAATTATTATTTTTTTTATTTGTAAGGGGGTTCAGTTTAAAGCTAAAACCAAGTTTGTGGGGGCGCCACCCTTGTCTCACGGCCGCCATCTTGAAAATAGGGTATGAAATGGTTTTTACGATATATCTCTTAAACTATTTATTTGATAATAAAAATTTGTTAACATTTTTTGATGCAAATTAAATTCTCTACAACTTTGGTCTAGTAACTTTTTGGTGTATTGCCCCCCCACTGTCAATTATTTCTCTGATATCGAATCGGTCTTAGAATCTTTGGGGTCTGATTATGAGCATCACATCATCATTGGCGATTTTAATACTAACCTTCTCGCTAGAGACTCCTGGCGAGCTGTTAAACTTCTTCACTTAGTTGAATCAGCATGTTTACATGTTTTGCCACTCCAGTCGACACACCATAATGTGGATGTGGCAGACACTTTGCTTGATTTAATTCTTATGTCTTCTCTATCTCTTGTTTCCTCACATGGTCAATGCCTTGCTCCAGCTTTCTCTCATCATGATTTAATATTTGTCTTTTACATCCTCAAGCCTCCTAAACGTAAACCTAAAATAATTTATAAGCGTTGCTTTGGACGAATGGACGTTACTAAATTACGTAATGATGCATCTGTAATTGATTGGGATCCGCTACTTGAGGCAAATACAATTGATGACAAAGTACTAATTTTTAATGACATAATTCATAAGCTGTACGATATTCACGCCCCAGTTATGAAAGTTAAATTAAAACGTCCCTCAGCTCCATGGATAACGGAAGAGGTTCGTATGGCTATGAGGCGTAGAGATAAAGCGTTTCGAGTTTTCAAAAAACACCATAAGGAGTTAGACTGGTGCGCTTATAAAACTGCTAGGAACTGCTGTAACCAGGTGATACGCAATGCTAAACGCCGACATATCTTCACTAATATATCTTCCTCATCATCTGCTGATATCTGGAAGTTTCTCAGGTCGTTGGGTATTGGTAGGCCAAGGAACATGGAGCTGCCTAAGACGCTTGAGTTAGACGTTATTAATGATCATTTCTCCACTTCTTATCAAATCGATAACATAACCAGGCGTCAGACAGTTAGCTTTGTGGCTGGGCTTGCTAGTCCCAACTATGATATTTTTCAATTTTCTCCAGTCACGTCGGATGAGGTCAAAAAGGTGGTGATGTCTATAACATCAAAAGCGGTAGGTTGCGACAATATTAGTCGTCGGATGATTACAACCATTCTTGACCAACTCCTTCCTGCTATTTCCTATATCATTAACTTTTCCCTTGATTCTGGTCAATTTCCTACCACATGGCGTAAAGCCTATGTCCTTCCCCTCCCAAAAATTTTCAATCCATCCTTGCCTAGTCACTATCGTACAATATCCATCCTCCCGTTTCTATCGAAGGTGCTGGAATCCTGCGTACATAGTCAATTGACTAAATTCATACGACTTAATAACATACTGAGTCCACTACAATCTGGTTTTAGGACAGGTCATAGTACAACGACAGCTCTCCTAAAAGTTACGGGTGATATCGGGGCGGGAATGGAGAGGGGTGAAGTTACAGTGCTGGTCTTAGTGGATTTTTCCAACGCGTTTTATTGTGTCAATCATGATATCCTCTTATCTATCCTGGTCCACCTAAAGATTTCATCTGACGAGTTGGAATGGTTCTCATCTTATCTTCGTGGTCGTCAGCAGTCAGTTCGCGTTGATGAGAAGTCATCGACCTGGCGCGATCTGGTCGCTGGTGTTCCTCAGGGCGGTATACTATCTCCTCTTCTATTTACTATGTTTATTAACCTCATTACCCAAGAGCTTCAGTGCGCGTATCACCTGTATGCAGATGACCTGCAGTTGTATAGTCAGGCAAGGGTGGAGAATCTTCCGGAAGCCATTGCTAAAATAAACACTGACTTAAATGCAATGGGACACTGGTGCGACCGCTTTGGACTTACTATTAACCCTGAGAAATGCCAAGGTTATGATACCTTGGCATTTCTCAGGGAGCAGTCGTATGATGAGTAGACTGGACGGAGTAAATTTGCCGTCAATTACCTTCAACACAAGAACTATTCCAGTTACTCTTAGTGTTCAAAACTTAGGCCTGCACCTATATAATACCTTTAATTGGAGAGTCCAAGTCACTAACGTGTGCCAGAAGGTTACTGGAACGCTACGTGCCTTTTATCGACTTAGGAACTTTCTACCGCCCAAAACAAAAGTTAAGCTTGTTCAAACCCTTTTATTTCCCATCATAGACTATGGTGATGTGTGCTATCTCGACCTGAATGCAGATCTTCTCAATAAGCTTGATCGGCTTCTCAATAATTGCATTCGATTCGTTTACAATCTTCGAAAATACGATCATGTGTCGGTTTATCGTTCCGAGTTGGGTTGGTTGCCCATACGTCAGCGTCGTAGTATGCGTGCCGTATCGATGCTTTTTTCAATAATTAACTACTCTAATGCTCCTTCTTACTTGAAATCTCATTTTCAATTACTCTGTTCTAATCACGATAAAAATTTGCGCTCTTCGAATAATCGCCTTCTTCTCTGTCCCACTCACACTTCAAGTTTGATTCATTCATCATTCTTCGTGCAATCAACTCTCCTCTGGAATGCGCTTCCGTCTGAAGTTAGGACATGCACCAACCGTTTGTCATTCAAAAATAAAGTACGGGAACTTTACAATCCTTAGGAAAACATTCTCTATTTAATGAAGTATGTATATATTTATAAATATTTATGTATACTGGCATCAATAATTTTCCACATTTTTTGCAGCCCCAGTTTACAGGATCATTATTATTTAATAATAATTAAAAATGTAATATAAATTATTTTCTCAAATTTCTAGGACTAGAATGAATATTTGAACTACTCCGTCCTCAGTCTTTTCGATGGACTAGGCTGCGGCTCATCATCTGATCGGCTTTCTAAATGAAATTTGCAAAAGATCAATTTTAGCAGCTCAGGGGGTGCTGGAGGTATAGAGCTCTCCACTGGCATCAATAATTTTCCACATTTTTTCAGCCCCAGTTTACAGGATCATTATTATTTAATAATAATTAAAAATGTAATATAAATTATTTTCTCAAATTTCTGAACATTTTCGCTTATAACTTTTTTGTTTATCTACTACGACAAAAAGTTACTGGACCAAAGTTGTAGAGAATTTAAATTGCCACAAAAAAAAATAGTTTAAGAGATATATCGTAAAAACCATTTAAACCTCTATTTTCAAGATGGCGGCCGTGAGACAAGGGTGGCGCCCCCACAAACTTGGTTTTAGCTTTAAACTGAACCCCCTTACAAATTAAAAAAAAAATAATTTGCGTCCTCTAAAAAACGCAACCCCAAATGTAACTTTTCAATGGACTACCTATCTAGTATTGTAATTTATTTATTTATCTTTCACGCCTTATCCTCGAAGGGGTGGCAGAGTGGTGGCTTTTCACCGTGTGTATTCCTATTCCACGTAATAGGTGGTGAGCCCATTGCCATGTTGAAATAGACAGACGCAGGTTGTTGCTACCTGGCTTATCGACTGACATTTTATTGGCAACTGCGACCAACGGCTTAACGTGCCTTCAGAAGCATGGAACTGGGGTGGTTCTAAAGGGCCGAATAAATTTAATAAAATGTGTCTATTTTAGATGTTAAATTTGAAAGAAATTGTGAACCCGTTGCCTTTTTAGTGAGGTGGTAACAAAAAGGCTAAAATGTCTTATGTGCTAGACACTCCTTAGCACGACCAATTAAAGTCCTGGTAGTCTCGGACTCGGAGTGGGTAGTATTGTAAAAAGGACATGCAAAAAAATAATAATATGTAAATTGTAATATGACAGTTATTTTATCGTAGGAAGATCCCCAAGGATGGTATGCTGGACTTAACCACGCGATTTCTAACTATCTGTCTAGTGCCGTGCCACCCGAGTAGCTCGGGGTATAAGGGTTTCTTAGGGTTCCTGACAAACTTTGGATACCACAGCCTAGCCTTTGGGTTCGGGTTTAATCTTCAGCCAGCCAGTCCCATTCCGTACGAGCAATGGTGGAAAAAATTGTTTGACATTGAGGGACTTAGTAGAACTTTTTTTAGCGACATTATCAGGAAATTACACAGCAAAATATGCTATTTTTAGTGCATGCGCTGTTTCGTCGTCTGTTGATCAGCAGGTGCGCCACGTTCAGTTGTAGTCAACTTGTGCCCCAGACATGTTGATGTCTTTCCTTTTCCTTTTCCCTTTGTAATGTAACATTTTTTACTTACTTTTTTAATTAAATGTTATATTATACGTTCTCTCCAACTTATCTGCATGGCCATTATCTGTAACATTCCTAGGCCTTTATATTTTAAAATACTTAGATTTTCTAGTTCTCTCATAATGTTTGTTTACCTTTTGTAATTTTTAATGTCAGTTAATGACAAGCCTAGGTTTTATTTTTAATTTATTGTTAGAGCTGCCAGTAGGTTAGGTTGTTAGATATTAGACCTTGTTATAAATTTAGAAAATATGTTTAAAATAATATTGTTTAAATTTTGAAATGCTCTGTAAAAGAAGGGAGCCGGGGCCGTCAAAAGAGTCTACTTTTGGTGCTCACCTTGAGAAGAGGTGTTGATGAATAAGTGCTGAGTGAGAGGGTTGTGCCCTCCAGAAATAGTGAAGTGATTGTCTGCGGTGTTGTGTACTGTTAACCGGCTCTGTTAAAGACGCCGACCGCTCGTTATTTTCAGCCCTCTACCTGCCTGAATTCGCAACCAGCTTCTTCGAGGTCGGAGACGTGGAGGCCTTGAGGGGACTTGAGGCCCCTTCTTAGCGACGTGGAGGCCTTACTTGAGGCCCCTTAGCAACGTGGAGGCCTACGCGAGGCCCCCTTCTTAGCTACGAGTGCTGCTAACCGGCTCTTTTAAAGAAACAATCAAGAACTTATCTACCCCCGGCTTTCTCTGGTTTTATTTTTAACATTTTCATATTATATTAAATTAACTTTACCTTTTCTCCTTTTTCTTTTACTTTTCCTTTTAAGGCAGGACTCCTCCAGTCCTGGTGACAGTTTTCTCCTAAACTTTACTTTTTCCCCTCCCGGAAAATAGTAACGTTACACCTTACACTAATAAAGAGTTTATTTTTTAGACAGAAGCAACGGACAGTTAATGCAACTGAACATTTTTAGGATATTTTATCCGTCCAGTGACACGGGCGGAAACCCAGCCCTTACTGAGTCGGTACATAAATATTTGCTGCCAATTACAATAGCTTGAGATTTTTGGTGTGCGTTTCGATTGCTCCGCCACGGTGTCCAATCAAAAAAAGCACTCCGTCAAAAATTGGCGAAATTTGTCAAAACAAAATGCAACAAACCAAAAATTTGTCAAAGTAGAAATAAAGAAGATATTAGGGTTTATGGTTGGCGGCGCGAACGAAACGTGGAGGATTGCGCGGCCATGGAGATCTCAGCAACTACATTGGTTAGAGATTTAATTCTTTTATCAATTAAAGATTAAATTTGCCAAAAAAATGTCGAAAAAAGAAGTATAAACTCAAGAGTAATATTTTACGAAATATTCGTCTTTGAAGGTCTGGCCGTGCAATCCTCCACTCGTTGTTTCTTTAATGATGATTATTTTTTAAACCTTACGATTTCTTATAGTAAAATTTACAATAAAAGAAGGATCTTAATTTGTCAAAACTAATGAAAGCAATAAATACTACTAAAGTTGAGTTAAACCGGAGATATCGGTCCAAAACAAAAAGTCCGTGGCCGCGCGAACGAAACGCTTCTTTGTAGGTTCATATCTCACTACCTATAATTGCTAGGATTTTGGTCTGAACTTCCATTTATTCGGCATAATAACCTCACTATAATGACGTATTGTTTTACCCTCAAAACAGTTTGTAATTGGACTTAAATAAAAAATAATGATGTCTCATATGATGTTCTACCAGGGTGACAATAATTTAATTTTGTTTGGGAATCCATTTACATACAATAACTGGAGGACAGCTATGAAATTGAATAACATCTTGATCGATCTGAAAATAAAAATACGAGTTAATAAAAAACTTAATATATCTATTTATCATTAACATTAAAATGTAATAATGGTAAAAATCAAGAGTAATATAAAAAATCAACAAATAAAATAAATGCGAGCTTTAGTAGATTCGTGGTCTTAATGCATGGTAAATATCACGTTATAAATAAGTAAACGGGATTACTCACGTTTTTACGACCAGTAATAGACCGACCGGTTTCAGCTGTATTTAGACAGCCTTTTTCAGTGGTGCGAACCGTTCGCCGAGCACTCTTTACGCTTTACTCTTTAAAAACGTGAGTAATCCCGTTTACTTATTTATAATGTGTAATAATAACGTTAGTTTTCTAGTTAAAATAGCACGTTAGTAGTAGTGCGGCAAAAAATCACAAATTTTAAATAACGCGCGCGGCGGAAACATGGAGTACGACATGGCAGTATACAATTTGCATGGAACTGTAAATGTAGTGATTACCGGAACATATATCACAATAATATGATGAACAATAACAAAAGCGGGCGCTGCTCGTCGGCGACGTACATTGTCCACGCGGTGTAATAATCACCATGTCATGAATAATTATAAATTAATTTCTAAAATCACCTATCAGTCTCGCCTATGGCCTCAAAGGGGTAGGCCAAGACATACTAGACGCGCCCATTTCACTTTCTGCATTTTTGTCTATATTTATCTAATATATAAACTTCTCGTGTCGCGGTGTTTGTTACCAAACTCCTCCGAAATTGCTTGACCGATTATTATTAAAATTTCATATGTACGTTCAGATGTACGAACGTAGTGAGATATGAACCTACAAAGAAGCGTTTTGTTCGCGCGGCCACGGACTTTTTGTTTTGGACCGATATCTCCTGTTTAACTCAACTTTAGTAGTATTTATTGCTTTCATTAGTTTCGACAAATTAAGATCCTTCTTCTGGTGTTAATTTTACAACAAGAAATCGTAAGGTTTAAAAAATAATCAACATTAAAGAAACAACGTTATTGTATATGTTATATTTATAAATTGGACTTCCTGCCCAGTTAAGGACTTTACTATTGTAACTCGGTGCTTCAAGTGCCAACAGTATGGCCATGCAGCAAAATTTTGTCGTGTAACAGACACTACCTGCAGCTATTGCGGAGAGCAAGGGCACTCAATTAAAGAATGCAGCAAATCATCTTCCCTCAAATGTGTTACGTGCCTTTAAGAGGAGGTGTGATCACCAAACCGGTGATGTAACCTGTCCCGCCCGTAAGTATGCAGAGGACAAATATATTCACAGCATTGACTATGAAGGCGCCTAGAAGCGCCACCTACTCCTTTAATCAGTAAGCACTTTTAACTTAGTTTTTAATTCTTTTATTTATATGACCGAAAAACTGATCGGTGATTTAGACATTTTTTTCTGTGTCAGATGTAAAATATTATGAGATTGAAGAGTATAAATTGTTGTTGCCTGCTGCTGAAAAGTCACTATCACTGCTTACACAAAACATCCGTAGCATAAATCGGAACATTCATAACAAACATGACTAACCTTGAAAGAGATTCGTAATATTAATTTCGACCCAGTTTATAAATTAGATGATGCAAATATTTCCCTAAGCTATTTTATAAATTCACTACAAGGGATTATATTGAAAAATTCCTACACTCCGATAACCTCTAGAAAGTATATTAACACTAAACCATGGATTACACCTGGTCTAGTCCGTTGCATAAGACACAGAGACAAATTACACCACAAAGTAAAATTAGCTCCCAACAACCAAATACTAAGTTTATCTTATAAGCGGTATATAAACTTTTGCAATGATCTGCTGAAAAAACTGAAAATACAGTATGAAAAGTGTGAATTACAGAAGGCCGGCAAAAACAACAAATTGGTTTGGAAAGTTATTAAAAATAATTCTTTCCAATTAAAAAACCACGCACCACCACTAGATATATTATCAACAGACTCCGAACCTGCCTATGAGATGTAAAAAACTAATAACTTTTTGTAAACGTTGGAAAAATTCTAGCAGAAAAAGCAATTAGCTCAGCTCCTCGGAATAGAACAAGACCGCACTTCTCTACGCTAAATTCGTTCGTCTTACTGGACACGGATATAGACGAAGTATTGAGAATTATCAGTGGATTAAAAGACTCATGCACTGTCGGTTGGGACAATATATCCAATTTTATTCTAAAAAGATTTTAGAATATACTTGCGCCTCCCCTAACGCACATTTTTCATACTTGTTTGCACACAGGCCCTTTCCCTAAACTTCTTAAAAAGGCCATGGTCATACCTATTCTAAAATCTGGAAATCCGAAAACTGTTAATAACTATAGACCAATTTCAATACTATCGGGCCTATCAAAAATATTAGAAAAAATAGTAAACATTAGATTGATCCGATATCTCGAAGATAAAAAATTGCTCTCAGAAAATCAATTTGGTTTTCGACCAAAAAGATTTTATTTATTTATTTGTTCATGTACACACTAATAATAAAGAAAATAACAGTATGAGGAGACATAAGTACAATGGTACTGCTTATTTCTAAAAGAAATATCTCCCAGCAGACCGGCGAGAGGAGAACGTGAAGATATAAAAAAAAGTCAAGTAAAAGTGTGTAAATAGAAGAGTAGGATAGGATTTATTTAACACACATACTTAAGAGCGTAGTATAAAAAAAATATTTATCAATAAACTTACATACTTACAAAAACATAAAATATCAATAAAATTACATACTTAAAAATATATAAAACATCAATAAACTTACATATATAAATAATTAGGTTTACAGTGAAGAGATATAGTGTTCACGGACTTTCCTTTTAAACGTAGTAATAGTTTTACTGTCTCTGATAGCAGGCGGAAGAGAGTTCCATAATCTGACCGCATGTACTGTGAAGGAGTAGGAGTAGAAATCGGTTTTGTGTTTAGGAAATTTGAGATTCGTGCGTAGGTTTGATCTGCAGGGAGCGTCAGGAGAACGAACAAATGAGAACCGCTCCCTCAGATACGAAGGTGAAGATGGGTTGTAAAGTATATTAAAAAGGAGGCTGAGAATTCGAGTATTCCGGCGAAGACGGATCGGGAGCCACTTGAGTTCTTTGCGAAGATGAGAAACGTGATCATACTTTCTAAGATTGAAAATAAAGCGTATACATAAATTTTGCAACCTCTCAAGTTTATCTAGAAGCTCCTCAGTGGCGTCCAAATAGCAAGCATCAGCGTAGTCAATAATGGGTTGAATAATGGCTTGAGCAAGATTGATTTTCGTCCGTAAAGGCAAGAAGCCCTGGAGGCATCTCAAAGAATGAAAGGAAAAATGCACCTTCTTGCTGACATTGTTGATATGGGCGCTCCAAGATAGCGTGGTGTCCATAATCACCCCTAAATTCCTCACGGTGTCTGAGTATGGTACCTGAGTACCAGCCAAAAGTACAGGATTCAGTCCAGACACCGGAAGATTACTACATTGGTATTTACTTCCAATAACTATAGCTTGTGACTTCGTCGGGTTAATGCGCAATCCGACCGAATTGGCCCAATCGCTAAGTCTATCCAAATCCCTGTTTATAGATGATATCCCAGAGAGGGCGTCTGTAGCCGAAAAATGTCGGTATAGCTGCAGATCATCAGCATAGAGATGGAAATTGTTGGAGATAAGACTCGTTGCAGAGTTTATAAAGATGGAAAATAAAAGAGGAGATAGAACACCGCCCTGAGGAACGCCCGCAGATAGCCCACACCAGTCCGAGGATGTCTGACCGATACGAACGCACTGGGAGCGCCCCCGAATGTAAGAGTCAAACCAGGATAAAGCAGAAGGGGAAATATTGATAGATCTAAATGTACCAAGAAGTATATCAGAATCGACGGAATTGAAAGCACTACTAAAGTCGAGAAGAATTAAGAGGGTTAACTCTTTCCACTCCATAGCCCCACGGATGTCATCTGTTACTTTGATGAGCGTAGTGACAGTACTATGCCCAGTACAAAATCCAGACTGAAATGGGCTAAGGAAGTTAGAAGATAACAAAAAGACGGATAGCTGACGATGAACAATATGCTCAAGGACTTTAGAAAGAAAAGGAAGAATCGAGATTGGTCGATAATCAGTCAACAAGAAGGGATTGGTTGTTTTGGGTAAAGGTATGACATACGCTGACTTCCAAACCGCAGGGAAGGAGCCAGACAATAATGAGAAATTGTATATGTGAGTGATGACGGGAAGTACTATAGGGAGAATAGGGAGAGTCATCCTTGAGCAAATGCCATCGGTACCCGAAGCAGATGATGAAATAGAAAGAAGAGATCTCTTAACGTCGGCCTCAGACACCGAGTGAAACTCAAAAGAAGTAGTCCATGGCACAGGCACACCCGAAAGTTTAAGCAATGTGTCGCTTTTCACATCGGCATCCAGTGAGACAGGTGGCCGTGAAAAGTGATTGTTTAGGGCATTGATGTCGATATCCTTGTTTTCCGAAACTGGAGATTTGCCTATACCAACGGATCTTAGGAACCTCCAGGTGTCTGCAGAATTTCGACCATTAAGAGAATCATAGAAATGGCGTCTCCTTGCATCTCTACACAATCGACTGCAGCGATTCCGCAATAACTTAAAAGCTACAAAGATCAACTGATCAAGCAGTGCATCAAATGACCAATTACATAACTAGCAATCTGGATAGGGGCATGCACACCATTGGAATTTTTTTAGACCTCGCTAAAGCTTTTGATACTATATCTTGTACTATTCTTTTGCGGAAGCTTGAAGCACTGGGGATAAGAGGAATTCAACTAAAACTGATTTCGAATTTTCTTAGTGATCGATATCAATGTGTAAAAATCAGCCAGTGGACAAGCACTCAATTGAAAAATACCTGTTATGGATTGCCGCAGGGCAGTATTTTATTACCGACCCTGTTTCTTATCTATATAAATGACTTATGCAACCTTACACTAGAAGAGGGGATTATAATGTCATATGCAGACGACACTGCATTGCTTTTTTTTAGCTGAATCACGCGAGGATGTCTATAAAGTCGCTCAGAAAGGTTTTGATACGGTATTTAATTGGCTTCAAGAAAACTTACTAACCCTGCATACAAATAAAACTAAGTACATTATTTTTAGAATGAGGAACAATAGAAATCACAATACTAACATAAACATATATGCGCTGCAGGGTTGAAGCGCTCGTGGCCCCGCGGTCTCAGTGATCTGTAAACGATCACTGAGTTACGCAACTTTCACTATGGCTGGTCCTCGGATGGGTGACCACTTTGTGGCATTTACATTTGCGAGCGTTTCCGTGCTTCGGAAGGCACGTTAAGCCGTTGGTCCCGGTTGCCAGTAAAATGGCAGTCGTTAAGCCTGGTTGAAGGCCTTATGGGCGGCTTGAAAATTTCAACAGCAGGTAGCCACAACCTGCGTCTGTCTATTTCAACACGGCAATGGGCTCACCACCTATTACTTGGGACAGGAATCCACACGGTGAAAAGTGGGCATATAATATGCCTCTGCTACCCCTTCGGGTATAAGGCGTGATGGATATTTATTTTATTTTATTTTACATATATGCGCATAATTGCAACAGGTTTGCTGACATAACATGCACTTGCCCTACTTAAGATATAACAGACGATGTAAAATATCTAGGCATTACTCTAGACTGTAATTTAAATTTCCGTAAACATATTGATTTGCTATGTAACAGAGTACGTAAATTAATTTATATATTTTAAAATTTGCGCAATATTGCTGACTATTCTCTAATTAGATAAGTGTACTATGCTATGTGCCAGTCCATATTATCATATTGTATCACCTCCAGGGGTGGAGCAGCAAAGGTGATTTTACTTCCTCTGGAACGTGCACAAAGAGCACTACTAAAGGTTTCCATATTCCGCCCCTATTTATTCCCAACACATCAACTGTATAAGGAATGTGAAGTTTTAACAGTACGACAGTTGTTTATACTTCAACTTGTACTAAAAAAACACGCTGAATTGCCTCTCACTATGATACCGCCAGATAGAAGAAGGAAGAACTTGGTCTGTAACAGTATTCAAACTAGACATGCATATGTAAATAGATTTTACATATTCTTAGGTCCATTTCTTTATAATAAGTATAACGCGTTACTGAATATTTATAAGAATAGTCATAGAAATTGTGCAACAAGACTGTCTGATTACTTGCGTAAACTCAATTATGATGACACGGAAAAAATATTAGAAATTAAAAGCTAATATTCTGTTTGTATATTTAAATATGTGGTAATTTTCTTTTTTATTTTGGAAACCAATAGATTCATGTTTACATTCAAATCAGTCAAGCGATCGTCTGAGACACAGGTTCATCCTAATTCAGATAAGTAGCTAAGATTTAGATTGTAATGTATTCACTTGAACTCTTTTGACAAAGTCAATAATTACATAAATATTTTAATTAATGGCCAAGTCACAGTAAGAATTATATAAAATTTTATTAATGTTAAGTACCATGTAAGTTAACAAATAAGTTTTGTGGAGCCGAATAAATTATTATTATTACTAAAAAAAATATATTATTATTTTATTAAAAAATCGAGTGAAGGATTGCGAGGCCATAACTTCAAAGGCGAATATTTCGTTATCGAGTGAGCTGTGGTAATCAATATGAAGATTAGGATTGTAAAAAACACCAAGAAACACTTTAGTATGTAATAGCGATATTTCCAGAAAAAGGTGTTCCGCAGATTCAGTGGAAGAGTGGATACTGTGTAGATGGTGGAGAAGGCTTCAAAAAGGATTAAAGGACCTTGCCTATGAGATGTAAAAAAATAATAACTTTTTGTAAACGTTGGAAAAATTCTAGCAGAAAAAGCAATTAGCTCAGCTCCTCAGAATAGAACAAGACCGCACTTCTCTACGCTAAATTCGTTCGTCTTACTGGACACGGATATAGACGAACTATTGAGAATTATCAGTGGATTAAAAGACTCATGCACTGTCGGTTGGGACAAAATATCCAATTTTATTCTAAAAAGATTTAAGAATATACTTGCCCATCCCCTAACGCACATTTTTCAAACTTGTTTGCACACAGGCCCTTTCCCTAAACTTCTTAAAAAGGCCATGGTCATACCTATTCTAAAATCTGGAAATCCGAAAACTGTTAATAACTATAGACCAATTTCAATACTATCGGGCCTATCAAAAATATTAGAAAAAATAGTAAACAATAGATTGATCCGATATCTCGAAGATGAAAAATTGCTCTCAGAAAATCAATTTGGTTTTCGACCAAAAAGATCAACTGATCAAGCAGTGCATCAAATGACCAATTACATAACTAGCAATCTGGATAGGGGCATGCACACCATTGGATTTTTTTTAGACCTCGCTAAAGCTTTTGATACTATATCTTGTACTATTCTTTTGCGGAAGCTTGAAGCACTGGGGATAAGAGGAATTCAACTAAAACTGAATTCGAATTTTCTTAGTGATCGATATCAATGTGTAAAAATCAGCCAGAGGACAAGCACTCAATTGAAAAATACCTGTTATGGATTGCCGCAGGGCAGTATTTTATTACCGACCCTGTTTCTTATCTATATAAATGACTTATGCAACCTTACACTAGAAGAGGGGATTATAATGTCATATGCAGACGACACTGCATTGCTTTTTTTTAGCTGAATCACGCGAGGATGTCTATAAAGTCGCTCAGAAAGGTTTTGATACGGTATTTAATTGGCTTCAAGAAAACTTACTAACCCTGCATACAAATAAAACTAAGTACATTATTTTTAGAATGAGGAACAATAGAAATCACAATACTAACCTAAACATATATGCGCTGCAGGGTTGAAGTGCTCGTGGCCCCGCGGTCTCAGTGTTCTGTAAACGATCACTGAGTTACGCAACTTTCACTATGGCTGGTCCTCGGATGGGTGACCACTTTGTGGTATTTACATTTGCGAGCGTTTCCGTGCTTCGGAAGGCACGTTAAGCCGTTGGTCCCGGTTGCCAGTAAAATGGCAGTCGTTAAGCCTGGTTGAAGGCCTTATGGGCGGCTTGAAAATTTCAACAGCAGGTGTGGCTACCTGCTGTTGAAATTTGCCTGCGTCTTTCTATTTCAACACGGCAATGGGCTCACCACCTATTACGTGGGACAGGAATCCACACGGTGAAAAGTGGGCATATTATATGCCTCTGCCACCCCTTCGGGGATAAGGCGTGATGGATATTTTTTTTTTTTATTTTACATATATGCGCATAATTGCCACAGGTTTGCTGACATAACATGCACTTGCCCTACTTAAGATATAAAAGACGATGTAAAATATCTAGGCATTACTCTAGACTGTAATTTAAATTTCCGTAAACATATTGATTTGCTATGTTACAGAGTACGAAAATTAATTTATATATTTAAAAATTTGCGCAATATTGCTGACTATTCTCTAATTAGATAAGTGTACTATGCTATGTGCCAGTCCATATTATCATATTGTATCACCTCCTGGGGTGGAGCAGCAAAGGTGATTTTACTTCCTCTGGAACGTGCACAAAGAGCACTACTAAAGGTTTCCATATTCCGCCCCTATTTATTCCCAACACATCAACTGTATAAGGAATGTGAAGTTTTAACAGTACGACAGTTGTTTATACTTCAACTTGTACTAAAAAAACACGCTGAATTGCCTCTCACTATGATACCGCCAGATAGAAGAAGGAAGGACTTGGTCTGTAACAGTATTCAAACTAGACATGCATATGTAAATAGATTTTACATATTCTTAGGTCCATTTCTTTATAATAAGTATAACGCGTTACTGAATATTTATAAGAATAGTCATAGAAATTGTGCAACAAGACTGTCTGATTACTTGCGTAAACTCAATTATGATGACACGGAAAAAATTTTAGAAATTAAAAGCTAATATTCTGTTTGTATATTTAAATATGTGGTAATTTTCTTTTTTATTTTGGAAACCAATAGATTCATGTTTACATTCAAATCAGTCTGTTGTCGTACGCCGGAAGGCTGGCGAGGCTGCTCCCCAATCGGGGAGGCCCAAATAGTGCATGCCGTCGCCTCTACGACGGTGTAGTGCGCTCAAAGGCGTTGTATGGAGCGCCCATCTGGGCGCACGCCCTCTGCGCCAAGACAATCCCGCTGCTGCGGCGTCCGCAGCGGTCGATTGCGCAGAGGGCGGCACGAGCGTACTGCACCGTCTCCTACGAGGCGGCGTGCCTAATTGCAGGAAGCCTCCCTTGGGATCTCGAGGCTGGAGTCCTCAAGAAGGTGTATGAAGAGAGCGCCCTGGTGCGAAGTAACGGTGGACGGCCCCTTCCGGACGAGATCGACCGCTGGAGACAGTCGGCTCGCGACGATCTCTTCCGAAAGTGGGCCGAGAGGTTGGTAGGCCCCTCAGTTAGCCCCCGGCTCGTGGGGGCTGTCCGACCCGTCCTACGTGCTTGGGTGGAGAGGGCACACGGAGCGCCGACATTTCACCTCAGTCAGCTCCTCACAGGGCATGGCGTATTCGCCAAGTACCTGTGGGAGGTGGCTGGGGTGGAGCCGGACCCCGTGTGTCGCCACTGCTCAGGTGGCGTCGTGGACACGGCGGAGCACACACTCGCCGTGTGCGCGGCGTGGGGCGGGCCGCGTATCGCCCTCACGGGCATTATTGGTGTCGACTTGTCGCTGCCGGCCGTGGTGCGAGCCATGGTCGGCAGCCAACAGTGCTGGGCCGCCGTCGCCTCGTTTGCTTCCGAGGTGATGGCGGCGAAACGCGAGGAGTTGCGGGTGCGGGAGCGTACGGGACAGACGCTCCCGCCCCGCCGTCCGGTTCGGGGGCGTCGTCGTGCTCAGTACATGCGCGCCCCCGAATAGTGTCTGGCCGTGGGCGGAAGGTCGGGGGACCCCGCCCAAATGGCCACTTGGCGACGGGCACCCTTTCTGTGTTCCAGAGGGTGCCCACTTTTTTGCGCACGCCCGTACCGGCCGCTCTCACCTCCTCTGCTTACAGAGGAGCGCTCGAGAGCGGTGGAGGTGCGGGCTAGTTCTTCAGCTCCTTAGGGAGCTCCGGGGTGGTCGCTTATCGACCGCCCCGAGACGGACCCCTCCGTTCTGGGGTGCCCCTTGCCGGCTCGCAGTGATTTAACCTCAGGCCTACCCTGCGAGTCGGTTTTAAGGTGAGGCGGAACACCGCGGGGTTTAGTGGGTAGGACGGCCCTCTCTCACGGGCCGGGAGCCCCACACACCGTCCCTGCTGCCCCCGCAGCAGGGATGACGGTGCGTAAATGCATTCCCCGCGAAAACAAAAAAAAAAAAAAACATTCAAATCAGTCAAGCGATCGTCTGAGACACAGGTTCATCCTAATTCAGATAAGTAGCTAAGATTTAGATTGTAATGTATTCACTTGAACTCTTTTGACAAAGTCAATAATTACATAAATATTTTAATTAATGGCCAAGTCACAGTAAGAATTATATAAAATTTTATTAATGTTAAGTACCATGTAAGTTAACAAATAAGTTTTATGGAGCCGAATAAATTATTATTATTACTAAAAAAAATATATTATTATTTTATTAAAAAATCAAATGGAGAATTGCGCGGCCATAACTTCAAAGGCGAATATTTTGTAAATTATTGCTCTAGAGCTTATACTTATTTTTTCAACATTTTTTGACAAATTTAATCTTTAATTGACAAAAAGAATTAGATCTCTAACCCATGTAGTTGCTGAGATCTCAGTGGCCGCGCAATTCTCCACGCTTCGTTTGCGAGGCCAACTTTAAACACTAATATTTTCTTTATTTCTACTTTGACAAATTTTTAGTTTGTTGCATTCGGTTTTGACAAATTTCGACGAATTTTTGACCAATTTTTGAGGGTTAATGTGTAATCCAAACGACTAGGCCCGGTGAGTTCAGCAAGCCAAGTTCTGATTCATGTCGGCTATTCCAGTTAGAGCATCAGTTAGAGAAAAGTGTAGGTACAGCTGCAGATCGTCTGGATAGAGATGGAAGTTGCAAGAGATTAGACTTATGACTGAGTTAATGAAGATGGAGAACAGAAGAGGAGAGAGGACACCACCCTGAGGCACGTCTGCAGCAAGTTGAGCCCAATCTGAAGACTTCTGATCTAAACGAATGCATTGCGAGTGGCCCCGAAGATAAGAGTAAAACCAGGAGATAGAATTCGGAGAAATATTGAATGTCTTCAGAGAACCAAGGAGGAGGTCAAAATCGACAGAGGTGAAGGCACTACTAAAATCTAGCAAAGTCAACAAAGTTAGTTCCTTCCTTTCCATGGCCCAACGAATGTCGTCGGTGACTTTTATAAGGGCAGAAGTCGTACTGTGACCAGAGCGGAAGCCTGATTGGAAGGAGCTAAGTAGATTGTTCTTAGAAAGAAAGGAGGAAAGCTGCTCGTGAACAATATGCTCAAGAACTTTCGACAAGTATGGAAGACTTGAAATTGGTCGGAAATCAGTAAACAAGGAAGGTGTAGATGTTTAAGGAAGAGGGATAACAAAGGCAAACTTCCAGATGTCAGGAAAGGAACCGGAGAATAGAGAGTGGTTGTAGAAAAAAGTTAAGATAGGAAGCAAAGTGGGCAGGATTGGGAGGATCATCCTTGAGCAAAATGTTATAAAAACCAGTAGCACAAGAAGATATGGACTGTAGATATTTTACAACATCTGATTCAAAGACAAGGTTAAACTGAAATGTCAGTTAACCAGGGTGTCGGATTGTGTTTAATTTTAACTCTTTTGACTGGGGCATGCCGATCGAATAACTCAGTAACTTTAGAGGTGAATATAGTAACTATATCGTTAATATCACTAGAGTCAAAAATTGGCGACCAGTCAATGCAGTCAGCGCCCCCCCGCAAAGCCCCTAAATCAATGTTTTTAAAGTTGCGAAGGAGGCGGGTTTGGGCTACTCGCTTCGGTGAGCGTATACGATAGGACAGGTAAAGAAGATCATGAGAGGAGAAGGGGCAGATAGCTGACCGTGAGTGCTCACGTTATCTGACGACGGAACAATAATGAGGTCAATTAAAGATGGGGTGCAATTAGAAAAGTGGTGCGTGGCAGTGAGAGGTAAAGTAGTTAGGTTATAAGAGGATAAAATAGATAATAGCTTACGAGATTGACTTTCGTTCTTAATCAAACAGTTGTTGAAATCACCCATTATGACTACGTGATTATAGGAGGGAGTGCGATTAAGCAGGAGGTTATCGAGTGAGCTGTGGTAATCAATATGAAGATTAGGATCGTAAAAAACACCAAGAAACACTTTAGTATGTAATAGCGATATTTCCAGAAAAAGGTGTTCCGCAGATTCAGTGGAAGAGGAAGGGGAAGCGCTAATAATCTTGTATAGAATGTTGGTGCGAAGGTAAATTACTACACCTCCACATGCCTTTTTCGTTCTATCGTTGCGGATCAGTACGAAGCCAGGAAGTGGATACTGTGTAGATGGTGGAGAAGGCTTCAAAAAGGATTAAAGGACAGGACAGGAAGGAAATAAGGACAGCATCAATGGAAGAATTGCTAAAAGATGCCAAAACGTCGGAATAATGGGCAGAGACACTATTATTTTTAGTATATATAAATGACCTTCCAAAAACTATCAACCAAAATATGATACTCTTCGCTGATAACAGTACGGCTATTTTTACAAACAATGACAAAAATTTGAATAACGAATATGACAAAAATAAATCACTCAGAAATATTATAAAATGGATGACAGAAAATAACTTAAACATAAATTTGGAGAAAACTAATTACATGATATTTAAAAACAAAAATTCTATTCACGCCGATGTATCATTAAGTTACAAAAATACAATAATAAAGGAAGTAAACATTACAAAATTTCAATAATTTGTACACTAGTCAAATTTGTAAATTTATAACTAATAATGAAGTCAACATCCTTCAATTTGCTGATGATCTTGTAATATATTGCAAGCACAGAGATATTGATTCAGCTGCACGTATTTTGAATGATGCTCTAATGGAATTAAAGACATATTATAGTCTCTTAGATCTTAAAATAAATACAAGTAAAAGTACAGTTTTAAGTATTGGACCAGATGCTCTAAATTCAATATCTATAAAGTATGGGAATGAAATTATTCCACAAACAAATAGACACAAATTTTTAGGTGTAACTATTGACACTAATCTTTCATTTGAGTATCATATGAAATACATAGCTCAAAATTCCTTAAAAAGCCTTAATATCCTTCGTTATTTAGCTGGTGTATCATGGGGTGCTGATCCTAAAACACTAACAACATTGTACATATTTTTTTTTTTATAATATTGTGGGGCACTTTTCACACAGCGCCATCTAGCCCAAAGTAAGCTAATATTAGCTTGTGTTATGGGATCTAGATAACTGATAAACATACTTATGTATTTCTAAATACAAACATATTATACATAGGAAACGCCCAAACTCCAAAACACACATTTGTGGACCACACAAATATTTGTTCCGACCCGGGAATCGAACCCGGGACCTCTTGCGTAGCGTAGAATATACATTGTTAGAAGTCATTTTGACTATAGTTGTTTATATTAATAGTAACTTTGTAAATAGACTAAATATATACAAAATAAGGCTCTTAGAATTATAACTGGTGCCATGTGCTCAACACCTATCAGAGCTATGGAAGTTGAAGCATCAATAATGCCACTTCAATTTCGTAGGTTACTCTTAACTCAACGTTTTTGTATAAAATTGATATCCTCCAATGATCAATTAGTAATTAACAAAGTGTTGCCTTACCTTACTCATTTCAATGCTCCTGAGGTTTCTAGTGAGAATTCTCTTCATCATCATTATCGAGATCTCTCCCAAATTCTTCTGAAAGACAAAAATAAATATCTCCAAATTTACACTAATTATGTTTGGCTACGTTATTCTATTGAGTTCAATGTACTATATCAACAACTCAAAACAATTGATACCTCTGTTGGTACTAATAAAGAACTCCTATATTTTTTAGATCACAATATAGATTATTATAAAATGTACACTGATGGTAGCAAAGGAAATTCTCATGTGGATAAATTTGACACATTTGTTTAAATATTAATAATTTTGGTGTTCTATTCTATTCTATTCTATTCTATGAGTCGTCCGTTTTTTTATACCACAGAGGTGGCAGACAAGTCACGGCCCACCTGATGGACGTTTGCAATAACAGAGGTGCAGCACTCGTGCTGCCGAGAGAGTATAAAGTGCTTTCCGTAAAAAAAAGTAAAGCCAAACCTAAACCATTTTTAAATGTATGTTAATCCACTAATCAGTATTCCATCACATAATATTCTACATATTCCATTAACCTTCTATGTGCATAATATTAAATGCTGACAGGCTGCAGTTGTGCGCTCAAGCAAGAAACTTGTATCTACTATTATTTGAAGATACACACTTGTATTTATCAGGAAACACAGATTCAGGCTAAGATTCGATTCCAGCGGTGGGTTGTTTAGTTGAAAGAGCAAAAAAAATAATCTCAACAAAATGAGTGTTATTGTTGATGTTACAGTAGCAGAAGCGCTCATGGCCCTGCTGACCCGTTCTGTAAACGATCATCATTTCGTTAAACAACTTGTACTATGGCTGGTCACCGATGGGTAATCACTTTGTGGTATTTATATTTGCGAGCTTTTCCGTGCTTCAAATGGCACGATGATCCGTTGGTCGTGGTTGCCAGTAACATGCAGTCGTTTAGCCAAGTTAAAGGCTTGAAAAAATTCTATAGCATGTGGCCAAAACCTGCGTCTGTCTATTTGAACACGGCAATGGGCTCACCTATTACATGGGACAGGAATACACACAGTGAAAAGTGGGCATATAAAATGCCTCTGCCACTCCTTCGAGGATAGGGCGTGATTGATAAACAAAACATAAAACCATGGGTAAAGTTTTCTTTAGTGAAATTTGTCGTTAAAATGGAAACTCTATCATTTCAAATCAGTCCAATAACTGTTGGACGTAGGTCACTTCCAATTGACGCCACAACATATGATCTTACTTCTTCAGCATCCAGTTCCTCCAGTTGTTGGTTAATCTGTTTCGGGTTTAAAGAGCCCCACTCAAAACAGATTGAAAATTTTCACTGTTTTTTTCTATTTCAGCACGGCAATTGGCACCCCACATATTACGTTGGACACGAATGGACACAGTCAAATGTAGGCGTATAATATTTTTCTGCCACCGTTATATCTGCCATCTGCAACATTAAGTCGAAATTTATATAAATTGATTAATTTTTATTGATTGTCTATTCTCTTCACACTTTGTCGAACGTAAAGCAGGGCAGATATAGTTTACGTCACAAGACTTTTACTGTACTGATTCCCGACCTCCAGGAACGAGCACTCAATGTGATAATCAATAATGGGTCCTCAGTATTGACCCGTCCACTCGCTCGCTTTGCTCAGCTTTACCCTTAGTAAATGTGGTAGTTGGGTGTTGAACCCGGTTACGGTTAAATTCCCCAAAAGTTTTTTTGAAGTAGAGTCAGAAGTACAAGTATGTACTCTGGAATACCATTTCCAGCGATAAGTGATGGAGTGGGCCAGTGACCATGCCGACCACCCGCCGCCTAAATCGCTCAATTCCGGTTAGCGTAGACGAGTGACCCCACATACATTGCTTACACAAAGGTTTGGCAATTTATAGTGCTGTAGAATTACTAATTATTAATTCAGTTTATCTTCTGTGTCTATCTACCAGCCCATGCCCGCGGCTCCGCTCGTGTATGAAGTTTTCCCGTATCCGATTCTTACAGGGCCTTGAAATATATCTCGACCCCCCCGAACAATAAGTCGGTAATGTGCTATTATGGACTTTTATTGTTATGCGAAATTCGGCATCTATGGGTCGGGACACATGTCTGTAATTTTTTTCAGAATTTTCCTACTGATATTAACGAAGATATTTGCAATTACCACCTTATTGTACGGAAACATGTCAATACAGGAATAACCAGAAAAACTTCATTATACATTGATACAAAAGTGTTTTTCTTTTCGAGATTCGATAAGTTGCTATTACCAATTTATTGTGGTGAAAATTTTACAGTGATTGCCGGTAAACGCATATGTGATATTTATTTAGTATTAAATTTATAGAACATAAATCGGTAATAGAAAGTAACAAACATTTTTAGGTAGAAAACCATTAACATAATATCTGTAATATGTACATACCTACTAAAACATTTCAAGTTCGAACACGTCGCTGTCGACTTTGAATTTAATTGTTTTTAAGTCGTCGTGTGATAATAGGTACAAGACATTTCTATATTTCTTTTTATAGCAATTAGACATTTATATCTTTTATGGCAATAGATAGTAAACCGTAAAACACGTGTAAGTTTTCGCTGCCGCAGCAATGTCTGTTTTACTTGTTTACAGTCACGAATTTGAATTGGTGTGTAACACTTTGGTGCTTTTATTGCGACAAAGGATGGGCAAAGTAGGCAACTGTAGGTCAGAGAGAAGTAGAAAGATTCAATCCAAAGGCAAACATGTCGAGCAGTGCCACCACCGCATAAGATGGCGACTGCTAGATAAAGCCATACCCAAAACGTTTTCCTCAGTTGTTGGTGACAAGATAACGTAGGAAAAGTTAGAATTGTCTGAGAGACAGAACCTTATCTATAAGTTGGCGTGCTTCACGGTCACAGCGGCACAGGGTATTTCCAAGTCTACTTCTCTTCTTTGAAAATTCACTTTTGACAGAGCGGTCGTGGTCATCACGTTGTCAGGTTTTGTTCAGCCGTAATCCGCTTCACTACCACGCCATCGTTCCCTGTGGATCGTGATAAGAGTGCATTCGTGCACTGGGCCGCCTACTGCTGATTTTATCTGGTCGGTCCATCGCATGAGCGACTTGCTATGCTGCTTTGTGCCTTCATCCTTCCCCTGTACGACAAGGCGCACTATGCAGGTGTTGTCACATCATGACACGTGTCTAAAGAACTGAAGATTTTGAGCCTGGACTGTGCTTATTAAGCTCTCAGTGCCAAACTCTGTGTCACTTCAAGTATTTTCCTCGAGCACCTCATTTCCAGTGCTTCTTTTATCTTTTCCTTAATTTCTTGCAGCGTTTAGGTCTCAGTAGCGTTCAGAAACATGGGGAATACCAGTATACAGATAAGTCGAATATCTTCATGTGCTGCTGTGTAAACAATCCTAATGGTAACCTGCTATGCTAAAAACTAGTGATGAAAGAGCGATGGCACTCGGTCTTCCACGACCTGCTGAATAAGCAATATTAAGAGGTGCAGTCTCCGAATCAGTGACTAATGCCAACTTTAAAAGTATGCAAAAGTCCAGACTGTTCTTAGCTGCATGATGATTTAAAAAGCTATCGGAGTCAATGAAGACTCTTTCGATTATATCAAGTTAAACCATGTACTCTTCACCGAGGAGATTCCCAGCCAATGAACGCTGAGTATTATTACTCCAGTCTTCAAATGGAAAACGGTCAGTGTAGAAATGAGGTAGCTACCGTGGCATGAAGATTTAAAGAAGATTATTAACTTCCGTATCTAGCTGAAGTGTACTCTCTTGGAGTATCAATATGGGTTTTACCTTGGTAATAAAACTACGGACACTGATTTTGTTCTAAGGATCCTATTATTGGAACAAAAACAGGACCCGGGTTCTCATTACTGGAGAAATACAGGACACAGAGACAAAGAAATACTCGTACAGGAAGAAGAGTCTGCACTTTCCGTTCGTGGACGTAAAGAATGCCTTCGACTGTGTTTTTGGAACGATGATCTGGTGGGCACTGATGTCCAAAGGTTCTAGGCGCTTGCACCACTATTCTGTGGTTCTGATCGCTTTAGCGCGCGGCTTTAACACTCTTTCCCATTCGGACGCAGTACACCAGAGCACAGAGCATTCCACTTAGTCCATTTCTGTTTAAGAGATTCAAATATGGCATCAGCATCCATGGCTGACTATGTCTTTTAACGATACAGCGCTGGCGGACGCGGACGAGGGCTGTTTGGTGCAACGTGTGAAAACGTGGACGGAGATGCTTGAGAGTGGTGGTTTTAAACTTAAGTAATTCTTGGCGTTAAACTCTACAGATTCAACCTCCATAGACTCCATCTGGTCTAGGACATGGACCAGGTTAAGTACCTGGGATCTGTATTTCACACGTCACGTCACGCATTGCTACCTCATGGGCTAAGTGGCGGTTGAGGGCTGATGTCATTTGGAACCCTAAAATGCCAGTGAGGTTGAAGGGCCAGGTCTAATAAAGCATCATTAGGCATGTTACATTGCCATGCCAGAGGGGTCTAATCATACTTGAAGCAACACAAGCAAGAGCTGCGAATTACGGAATGAAAATGCTGGGGAGTTTATTTTATGGAGAATATTTTATGTATCAAATAAATCCTTTAATATCGAAATAAAATTTCGCCACTGCAATTAGGTAAAAATTGATTTAGTTGAAATTCACCCGTATATCTTAGGGTCTAGAGCAATTTTGCTGGCATATCTCTCGATCCTACTTCTTCCTCGTTTAGATTAAATTATGTAACTGTTTTTCTTAATTTGTTAAGCAGGTTATGTTTAAAATATGTGTAATATTTACTGAAATATTGTTATGTGCAATAAAAACGATTAATCTATTTATTTTGAATTATTTTATTAAAAATACCTTTGTATATTATACTCAAATGATTTTTGGGATTGAATGGCTACTGAAAAATGTTATTGTCATATTTCCGGAAACAATCCTGAAATTTACTTGTACAGTATTTTTTGCCCTTTAATATTACTACAATAACTTGGTTGATCATCATCACTTGTTGCTATACAAAATAACGTTATAAAAGTCAGCAGTGTGCTAGTACGTATCAACACTCTTCAAAAAATTACCACATTAATCCGGTAGGTTACTATTACAGGACAATAGACCTTTTTTTGTAACTGTAAGATCTTTCTTCTCAAATTGTAGCTTATTAGAAGCATGTAGTTTGAAACTGATAGCTAAATACTATTTAAAAAAAAATTAGCTTTCATTTCATGTATCAATGATGTCAATAGTCCCACTGGTTGGAAAGTTATTCAACAAAAACAGTAAATCATTTGTCCTGTAAAATTAGCTTTTTGCGATTACCGACTTATTGCCCGGAGGGGTCGATCTATATTATTTTGATGTTACATTAATATTGATTTAGCAATATTTTTGTAAAAGAGTAACAACCATATTTATGTCCAGGTCATGTCAAAGTTTTACTCCTGTAAAGCGATGTTAATTTTACTGGAGCTTTAACATCTCCTCCTATGGAAATATCAATGCCAACAGCAAAAAATTACTGACATGAAGACCCACGAAAAACTAAAATATAACTCAATGTACTAAATGCTAGCAGTATGGACACACAAAGAACAATTGTATACGATCCAATAGTTTAATGCACAGAGGGCCATAGAACCGCAGACTACCCAAAGAAAGACATACATTGTGTTTCAGTGATCATCGGGTGAACTACAAGGAAAATGATAAAATCATCTAATAAATATACATAAAGTGCAAATACGCAAAAACGGCTAAAATTTTCTCACTGAAATAGATGACTTTCCAAAGTTACAGCCAAGCGCAAGTACACCAGACAACAACAATACAATAATAACTCCACAAAACATTGGGTACTGGCAGGAAAAACAAAATAAAGTAACATTCACAAAGAAAATAGAATTTCAGCCAACAACTTCGCATCAACTACTGATCATAAAGCAAACAGAAAGAATGGAAAACAAATAGGTACCTAAATGAGGCACCTAACAATAGGAGTCGCTCGAAATGAAAAATGAAATATTTACGCATTGCAGCATTGAGTGTTAATGCCTTAGCACCTAATAAGCAGGAAATATAATTATTCCTACGTCATAATAATATAGACGTATTTCTAATTTCTGAATCACCAATGATAAACAAAAGAGTGATATTTTAATCGTCATTTAATAGTATGACCTGAATATGAGCTCGATAGATGGCTCTGGTGATACTCTTAAATGACGATTAATATATAGTTAAGAATTTCAACTTGTTTCGGGTAGTTCAGTGTAGAACATTGCCTTGGTTAGGCAAAGATCCCAGGTTCAATCTCCGTCTCGAACCAAGTTGTCTTTTTTCATTTTAATAAAAAAATATGTGAAAATTAGCATACTAATTGATTTAAAAAAATATCAATAGAGTGATATTAATTAAGGGATGTAACATATACTACACTAGCCACCCCAAGGAAACAGCACACGCTGGAACTGCAATTATTATAATTACTTGGATAATATTAAACATCATGAGCTCCCTCATTCCCAACATGCTTCCTTAAAAGCCACTGTAATATTAATCGATGACTGGCAGGGCACGCTCAATGCCGCCGCGGTATATTATTATATATAAGGCTTCGCTCGCGTGGTGTTTTGTATGTAACTTAACATAAATTTCAAAACTTGTCGGCATCAATTGTTTCTAACTGTTACTAAATTCCATGACTACGTTTATAGGTACATAATAGCATTTGCACGCAGCTACGCTCGCGATAGCCTAACATCTCTTAAATATGGAATAAGACCTTTCTAAGATGGCAGCCGTTCTCCTCGTTGTGACAGGATTTTATTTTTATTGTTTAGTTACATTCATATTCTTAGTAATAATAAAAAATTGTTTCTAATTATTTATTATTGGGGATAATAAATTTTAACACTTTTGAGTGTCGGTTACATATTCATAAGAATTGATTTACTAACCTTATTTCTGTATACATCCCTTTTGTGAAAACAAACTCAATTTTCACAATACTTTAGTTATAACTCTAAACTTATTTGTCTAATTATTTAATATGTAAAAACATTTCATTCTCGTTTGTTTTTGTTTTGAGTGACATGAGTTTGACGTTGTCAAAATTGTCACGATCGTGTCGAGTTTCTGGGCGCGTTCTAGAATTAACGCGTGCGTCTATGGTGTCTTTCAGTTTGGTGCTGGACATTGAACTTAGATAGATTGGCTGTCCTGGCTCACATCCACCCATAATGTATTGTGACAAACAGGAATAGTAAGGTTTTCATGTTGGTTTTGTTTATTTATTTTTTTGATTATTTGTCAAGGCTGTAAGGCCGTATGACTTTAGCCTGCTGTAACCGAGCGGGAGAAAAGAAAAGAAAGCTGCTTTTATGCTACGACATGGCGTCATGAGAATATGTCTGTCATGGTGATTTAATTCGGATTAATATCCGAAGTCTTTTTAGCAAATATGTAGACATAATAATTTGTGCTGAGGTGAGAATATTTGTTTATATTTGTTTCTTCGTAATCGGTAAGATTACTTGGCCTTTGCGAATAATATGTTCTTACGATGGTTGTACTTTGTATTTCAGTCTGCTTTTCAAGAGACTTAGCAAATAATATGAAAAAGATTGATGATAGAAGGATCTGGTTAAAACCCCACTGAAATAAGTGGTAAGTTAAAACTATATAATCTCTTAGACTGCATTCCTTAACAGAATGTTGAGGGTAAAAGTGATTTTTATTACAAATTACTAATGTCTGTAACTTTTCTGTTGTTACAGGGGTTTTTATTCGGTTTTGTTCTTTTTCGTTTTGGTTCTTTATTTTCTATCTACATAGTAATTGAGTTTAACGTGTTTCACGTTCTCTGCATTCTACATTTTTTTACTCCTTGTGAATGTCTGTAAGAAGACTTAAAGTAAGCTGAGACAATATGCAAAGAGGATATTTTTCTCTACTCTGGTTACCTACTACCTGGCCTTCTAGAATAGGAAGAGATGTGAAGGACTTGGATGTTCCTTAACCTTATATAAAAGATAAGTAGTAATCTTTAATTAGTTTCTATGTATAATAACCCGGTAAAGGCCGACTGATGTTGATAGTTTAAAAGGAATAACTTTTAACTTTAAATATTCATTTCTCTGTTGCCTATGTAGCTTTCAACTATTTTAATGTACTGGACTACCGATGTGACGTTCCAGTTACACATATTTTATAATCTTTTTAATTATCACAAAGGAATATTAATGTGAAACTTTATTTTTACCTTGTTATGTTGTAGTGTATGATGATGATGATAGGAAGTGGGGTTTGTGTGTTAACAAAACTCAGAGATAGTTTAAATGTATGTCTTTAGATATTTTTAAGGCATTTGACAACTGCTTTAATATTTGTCATTTTAGGCCACGCCCATTTCCATACTTTGGTTTAAATTTTTAATTGTACTAAATATAAACTTATTTGTGTATAGTGACCATATATATATGGATCCCACTATGCATTACTAAGCCATTTCATTTTACTTTCATATATGTATATTCATGTCTACATATGGATATAGTTTAAATAAATATAATTAATAAGTTGATAGCGTGAGTTTTTTAATTGCATCATTCGTGTGAAGGGAAGATGCCTGGCGCCCTCTTTTTATAAATTTTGGTATTTCTCTGCTCCAGGTTGGTCCATACTCACTCCCTATCCACATGCTCTGCTAGCTGGTGCACCGGTGATTCTTTGAGATAGTGTTACTTACACATCTCCAGGGATTACCAACCGTATCTGATGGGTGTATGTAGGTGTGTTGTTGCTACCTAGTGCGCGCCACCACTACCAAGCCCGTCAACCGTTATAAAATAATACATAAAAAAAACAGAAAATACCAAAACCAAAATTATATTAAGGCGGTGTAAAGCGCGAAACGTTGTAAATTCTAGCCAAGTCAACTTCTGAAATATGAGATACTCCACGGAGAACCCTCCACGTTTCTTACCCCTTACGGGCTTGTAATGGTGCTGATGCACCATGAAGAGATGGTAAACAGGAGTAGAGCCTAACGCTGACACTATAAGTCGTTGTACGAATTCCCGGCAGCTGACCCCATTGCAAGATAACGTTGAGGTTTGTCGGACCTGCAAGGCTTGCGGCATTGGAGTCAGCCTGGGAGTACCGCCCAGGCTGACTGATAATAGCGAAATACTAAAAGTGTGTTTGCAGCAACGTTGGTTTGGATGTGTCACATTCGAGGTGATAGCAGCTAGGAGGAAAATATTACGCCGTTTGGTTGGAAGGCGCCGCCTCGCGGCTGTCATGCGCGACCATGACTGGTGTAGCCGCTAGTACCCCGTCCACCAATAGTCATATGGGGCCCCGTGTTAGCGCTTTCCACCCCCTTGGAACGTAGTGACGTAGCTCCTGCGTTGCGATAGTGGTGAGGTGGAACAATGTGGTGGTTTAGAAGCTAGTACACTCTTCAGGACTGGGAGTTCTCCTCTGAAGCAAGTTAGTCATCACCATCATTCGAGCGTCTTTTGCAGTTGCATTTCGCGACGCCTGGGGTCCGTTTTCCTACTTCTTGTCCTCCACTTCGCACGGTCGTCGGCATCCCCTGTAGTGAGACCATTTACACGCATGTCATCCTTAACGACGTCAAGCCAGCCCTTCTTGGGTCTTCCACTCTTACCAGGACCCGGCGGGACTAACATGGCCAGACATTTGTTGCCCACGGAGACCAGCGAATGCGACACACTTGCAGCTTATCTGCAATGTCACGGACGCAAAGACTGCCGCGTATGCGAGAGTTAATGTTAGTGAAGTGCCCTAATGCATTCCAACACGTACAAAAACTAAACTTCTAAAATCTGAACTTTTACCCAAGATTTAAGCTAGGAATCGAACATGAAACTTGAACAGAATTAAAGCATATAAGTATCAGAAGATAAATCAATGACAACGAAACGATATTGATCTAAGCTTATCAACCACGCTTCACTAATATTACAGAGTGTAACACTTTTTTTGTGCTACCACTAGCTTCACTCCGGGCAGAGCAATGAAGAGACTCTATAAAAAAATAATCCCAGGGCGCCTTGTATGAAGAGTGTGTGTGGTTGGGAGATAAATAATATGCTTGCACAATTGTTCTATACAAGGTTTATTAAAAAAGGATTTGATTATTTTAAGGAAAAAAATCTACCTCACAATAAAAAAAAAAATATTTAGCAATATAAGTTCATCACAGGTATCAATGATTACATAAATGCAATGCTAAGGGTATAATGTTCATAGATAGGTATTCTTCACACACACACAAGAAAATATGCAGCAGATACAGGAGTAGAAAAATGAAAAAAGTACTCAGCTTTGTGCTAGGGTGCGGAACTTGCGGAGCGAGCTGACAATTCCGCTCACGCCGAGCTTCCGTGCGTCGACCCCGCTGGCGCCCAATGCTGAGAAAAACCGCCCGAGGACCAGGATTGCCCTCAAGAGCAGCAGTTATCGATGACAGCCCACAGAGACCGTGAGCAGCGGCACTTGTGAGTGCAATTCACAGACAAGTAGCAGGATCTTGCAAAGCCTCCGCGCCTTCCCTCCAAGGGAAACCACAACGCTTCCAGCAATTACGTAGATAGCGGGGTTTCTTATACACTCGTACGTGATTATGACTATAACGGCTATAGAATTAGGCTAGATTGGCCAAAACTTGCACAAGAAAAATCACTATTAACGAATTTTGGAGAATATCTCAGTAATCTGGAGAACTTCGGGTATCCTTTAACTATCTCTGGTCGATAATCGATCTAGATCCTTCCCCACACCACCTATTTATCCTTTTTTCACTCCGACCCCACTTTCGAGAACTGTCAAAATTATAATTTTCTTGTCGTTCAGTATTCAACATACTAATTTCTATCACCATAGACCAAGTTAGAGTTATTTTATATTTATGTTGAATTATTGATTTAAATACTAGTATTCCTTAAAAAAACAGTTTATTCAATTTTAATGTTATATTTTTTAATTAAAATGGGATCTGTTGAACATCAGACCCGGTAATGCCATCTATACGCAAACGCTAGGTACTAACATCCTATTCATTAATATAACTAGCGACGTCTGGCGGCAATATGTCCGCACTATATCGCTAGTTAAAACTGCATGTTACACCACCTCCCCCATAAGAGGATTTCCTGCGGTGCGAAACAAAAGCAACGACAGGAAATGCAGAACGAAAAAGTTTGAGAGACAACTCTCCTAGCTTAACCATCTGCTATCAAACAGTCTGGCTACTAAGAAGAAGCAAAAAACAACCTATCTCAATTATTATTGTGACTCTTCAGCAGCCACAATAATTAAACAAAGTTAAGTAAAAAGAGACAAAGAGAGGGACGAAGTACGTTCCTACTAAACAAAAGATTTTAGGGTTGTATTTCCATATTTCTTATACCTAACCACTAATACTGTTAAGGGGGGGAACACTGTATGCCGGTGCCTACCTAACAGGTTTTACTTATCTAAATATTCTAGTGGATATACTACATTATAACTAATCGAGATTTAAAAGAAAGATGTCTCATCATAGTTCCTAATATATAGCACTATGTATCATACATAAAAAATATTTGTGTTGGTTTGTCCGTGCCGACTCCTAAACTACTGTGTCTGTGATGGTTAATGTCACCCACTAGAGAATAGCTTCCCAGAGAGGATGATTCAGACAATCGGTGACTGAAAACCATATGCTTGATTCTCATTGCCATATTTCAGGATGTCCTTGATGTGATAGTCACCCAGTGCTTTACCACTCATGTCAGACAAACCATACACCAATAGCGAACGTTTAGCTGTTACTACACATTTTATAAATTTAGGTGCTAGTTTCGAAGAAAAATTCTTAGATTTATTTGACAAATAGTAAGTTCGTTTATAGACAATCTGACCCACTTTCAACTCGACGTGTCTCTTTCTGAAGTTGTAATACTTCTCATTACGCCGGTGAGCGATTTCGAGATGTCTCTTCACCTTTGCGTAAATGAGTTCCAACTCCTTCAGTTTCTTCCCATACGATTCCGGGTTGTCAATTGTGACGGAGTTAGGATGACACGCAAACTCAGACTGCCTATAGACGCTACCATCCCCTATGAAATCTCTACCATGGACTAGAAAATAAGGTGAGAACTTAGTGGCCTCACTGACAGCAGTGTTGAGAGCACATTGCAGCTCTACCAAGTTCTCGTCCCATCTCTTGTGTTCAGACTTCACATAGCATGATATAGACTGGACAACTTGAACTCTCGCATCCGCGGCAGCCTTCACCTCCGTGACATTGCAGACAAGTTGCAAGAGTGTCGCCTTCGTTGGTATGGTCACGTCTTGCGGCAACCGCCGGGCTACGTAGGTAACAAATGTCTGGCCATGTCAGCCCCGCCGGGTCCCGGTAAGAGGGGAAGACCCAAGAAGTGCTGGCTTGACGTCGTAAGGGATGACATGCGTGCCAATGGTCTCACCACAGGGGATGCCGACGACCGTGCGAAGTGGAGGAGAAAATGTAGGAAAGCGGACCCCGGGCGTCGCGAGACGCAACTGGGACAGACGCTCGGATGATGATGAGACTGGACAACATTACGAATCGCCCGTTCCGCTTGATTCGTTTGAGGATGATATCTAGGGTTATAATAAATATTAGGTATGTTATACTTAGCTAAGAGTTGTTTGAAATGAAAACCTACATACTGCGGTCCGTTATCAATATAGATACTTTTACACACCCCGTGGACCAGAAATATACTTCTCTCTATGTACCTGGCTACTGCAGCGCTTGTGGCTGTCCTTATAGGATGCAACATAACATATTTGCTGAAATAGTCAGACACAACGATTAAAAAAACATTTCTATTCCTAGAGGTGGAAAATGGTCCTAAAAGATCACATGAGATGGCTTCGAATGGCTTAGACACTATCTTAGGATTACCCATGAGACCTGGACGAGATGTGTTGACGGGTTTGTATTGTTTGCAGATTTCGCAGTTCCCTACATATTCTTTTACATCCTCGTACATCTGGGGCCAATAATAATTTAAGGATAATCTCTTATGTGTCTTCCATACTCCCAAGTGAGCACTAGCTGGATCATCGTGATGTTTCCTTAAAAGTTTATGATGCGAATCTTTCCCTAATATAGAGCAAGTCGCACCAGAATCTAGGAGACCTAGAACATTAAGGTTTAAAATTTGAACTTCTAAATAAGGACGAATATTATTTAGTTTTTTGCTGAAAAGGACCTTACCGTGGGAGGGGTTGGACAAGGAACTAATCTCCTCCACTTCATTCGCAAGGCCCTTCCCTACTAGTTCTTTTGAATGAAGGGATAAATTACACTTGGGGCAGTCAGGAGATTTGACACCTTTCATGCCACACCTAAAACAAACTATCTCCCTAGATTGCCTACATGTGTACGTAGTGTGGGTCGTATCTCCACACCGTAAAGATTTGCTATTACTAGGGGCATTATCTACTGCTGAGACCTGTTTGATGGGTTTCACTACATTTTTACTTTTGACTTAATGCAAATCAGATGAAATTTTAAAACTTTCTAATACGGGTTCACTAAAGCCTTCTGCTCGAACACGTGCTAGTTCAAGACGTTTACCTAGTTGTTTCAATTTATCTTTACTATCTACCTCATGTAAAGCTAGTTCCTTCATGTAATCGGGTCTTATGTTGTGCATAAGAATGTCCAATTGTTCTTAACAAGACATAGGGATTGATAACCTAGAGAACATAGCCGACATGGTTGAAATGTAGTTTACCAAAGTTTCGGTTCGTGCCTATGTACGACGCCTAATTTCACCGCGTAGTTGGTAGTCGTAATCCGGAGTGTCAAAGTTGTCTTTAAGTTCGTTAAGAAGATCATTATATGAACTAAAGGTGGATCTGTTTGTTCGGAACCAGGCCAGTGCTGCTCCGTACAGCAAATCCGAGAAAACGAGTAATAATTTGGACTCCTTGACCTATCGTGCACGCCTAAGTTCTTCCAGTCTTTCTATAAAGACACGCACACATGTAGAACCATCATACTTAAGATTAAAACTATTCAAATTAATGGGACGTTCCTTATATACTATTGTTTCCTCTATTGAATCTATGTTACGTGTGCTACCTCGCACAGAGTGTTCCTTCCTCAGACCTAGCGCGGGAGTCCTAGCTTCAGTTTGCTGAATGGGGCCTGCCTCACTTTCGGAAAAGTCGGATTCATCGTCACTACCAGGTTCGGTCACAGCCAAAACCTTGATGAGCCTATTCCTGATGTCAGTCAACTCATCAACATCGAGTCCACATCGTGCCAGCCTATCCAAAAAATAGTTGGCCCTGATAGCCGTCCTAATCCTAGTATTTGGATCAAGGGTACCAAGCGACCAATTCCTCAAGCTCGAGCTCAACGCACAGAAGCTCAGAGCGGGGGTTCGCAGTCTTTGTCGAGACTGCCGAGACTGCCTTAAGACTGCCTCTTCTCGCTAGCCGGAATACAGCTCTCAGCTCGCTCCGCAAACTCGCTACAGTCGAATCCGCACTCACTGAAATGCTAATTATTTCAAGTTCATAACATAGTTCATCTTTTCTTAGGTAATTGATGTACTTCTGTATTGAAGACATGATATCAAAAGTTAAGTTTAGTTTATATGAAATGAGATTTACAAAATAAGAATATATTGCTTAAATTGTGTCAATAAAGTTAACTAGGTGAAAAATATTTTAATTCAAATTGTTTCACAATAAGTGTGAGAACAAAAGAAAAGTTTGATGATGGTAGTTGGAAAAAAAAATTACTAAGGTTTTGAAATTAGTAAATAATTATAAAGTTATTCTAGAATTTTCACAATATTTCTAGTATAAAATTATTTGACCAGATTATTTGTGCACACAGTGCCCAGGTTGTTCAAAGTACACTCTTTGACCTTTACCCTGCAAAAAATAAAAGTTATAAGGTACACCAAAATGTTGTGCACTTCTGTTTAAAACATATTTTAAACAATGTAGGCTTTATAACCTTTATGATATTGTAAAATAGTTGTATATTACAGCAAACACACAATCAGAGTTTGTTGCATCAAGTCACAAATGTAAAATTTAAGTTAAGGAAGTTCAAACATAAAATAACAAAAAATTATTGAATTTCACAGGCTTTGTGGCCTGTTATAAAGATTTCGAAAGAAAACTTTATAAAATTGAGATTGATTAAACCTCTTGTAAAAATCAAAAAAAAAGAAAAAAAAAACCTCTAGTAAAATACAAAAAGAAAAAATAAAAAAAAATTGTGGATGGGTCTAAAAGGCCGAATAAATTTAATAAAATGTGTCTATTTAGATGATAAATTTGGAAAAATTTTTTGAACCTGTTGCCTTTTTGTGAGGTGATGACAAAAAGGCTAAAAGGTCTTATGTGCTAGACACTAATTAGTACGACCAATTAAAGTCCTGGTAGTCTCGGACTGGTTAATGTGCAAGCTCATTAACCACCCAACCAAACACACTTAATAAAATAAAAAAAGAGAATTTAGTAAATAAATTTAGAAGAATACGTTAAAATTTTAAAAAGTACTAAGCCCCACGTTGGGCGCCAATTTTGTAACACTTTTTTTGTGCTACCACCAGCTTCATTCCAGGCAGAGCAATAAAGAGACTCTATAAAGAAATAATCCCAGGGCGCCTTGTATGAAGAGTGTGTGTGGTTGGGAGAGAAATAATATGCTTGCACAATTGTTCTTTACAAGGTTTATTAAAAAAGGATTTGATTATTTTAAGGAAAAAAATCGCTGAGCTTCCGTGCGTCGACCCCGCTGGTGCCCAATGCTGAGAAAAACCGCCCGAGGACCAGGATTGCCCTCAAGAGCAGCAGTTATCGATGACAGCCCACAGAGACCGTGAGCAGCGGCACTTGTGAGTGCAATTCACAGACAAGTAGCAGAATCTTGCAAAGCCTCCGCGCCTTTCCTCCAAGGGAAACCACAACGCTTCCAGCAATTACGTGGATAGCGGGGTTTCTTATACACTCGTACGTGATTATGACTATAACGGCTATAGAATTAGGCTGGATTGGCCAAAACTTGCACAAGAAAAATCACTATTAATTTTTATGTTATATTTTTTAATTAAAATGGGAAGTGTTGAACATCAGATCCGGTAATGCCATCTATACGCAAACGCTAGGTACTAACATCCTATTCATTAATATAACTAGCGACGTCTGGCGGCAATATGTCCGCACTATATCGCTAGTTAAAACTGCATGTTACAAGAGGTGTGTGGAAGTAAGGGTCTTCGCTTGAATGCAAGTAAAACCAAGGTTCTAGTATTTGAAAGAAATGACGTAAGAACTAACTGCGAGATTTGGGTAAACCAAAAACGTCTATAGCAAGTGATAGAAATTGCGTATGTTTATTTATTTATTTATTTATTTATTATACACTTTATTGTACGCCGAGACAGTATTATGATAAAGAAATTTAATACAAAAATAGCAGTACAATGGGCGGCCTTATCGCTTAAAGCAATTTCTGCCAGGCAACCTTTGGATGGAAAAAATATATTGTTAGGAACTAACTGGTAGTTGTTGGCGTCAAGTTATATAGAAGTAATATATATAATACAATACTTAATAATCAAATCAAAATAAGTATTGAAAAATAAAATAAAATACTTATAAATATATACTACACAAATTAAATAATATAAATCTATACATACAAATATTTAAATATATAAATAATATATACAAGTAATTACCTATTATATGTGTTCCTATGTAATGTATAATATTTTTATTTATTGCTTGTTAAAGTAATAGCTTTTAACAGCTGATTTAAACTTTAGCAGTGTCTCAGTTTGTCTAATAGCCAGCGGTAATTTATTCCACAAGCGAACTGCTGTGACGCTAAAGGAACTATCAAAAAAATTTGTGGAATGTGGTGTACAGATAGAGCCGTATGCTTATTTGCCACGTCAGTGGGACAAAAAATTGTATGTATAATTTAAACAGTATACCTATATATTTGCTGGTTTTAATTCCTTTGGTTTATAAAACATTATACATTAGTAGCAATTGCCTCTGGCCTACGGACCGCCTGAGCTTTCCTGGGTACCTCTACTAATTGGTAGGTGCTGCTGATGCCGGCTTGAACCAAGTGAATGTCCCTTATGTGCAAATGTATCACAGAAGTTGTACTTAGAAACTGTAGATTTTGCAAAGTCGGCACGCTTTCAAAAGTTTACCATGCTTAGATTACTATAAGTCACTGATCTTTTAACCATTATTGACAGAAACTTGTGCGTAACTAAATCAAAATGTCTGCTGAAATGTGTTTTACTTTCTCTCAAAGTGGTTACTGCCTCAAAGTTGATATCTTAGTTTTTATTTCGATGTGCGTAACTGACCCATCTAAAAGTAGACCGCGCCTTGTGTGTTTACCTTCTCTGATCCTTTACCTATTAGAGACTGTAACTAAAAGAAAAGAGTTTGCTGACGTGATGCACCTAGTTTTGAAATGGTTACCCATCCAAAATTAGACCGCACTTAGACAACTTAACTTTGCTCACAGAGTAGTAATCAATGAAGACAACTCGATACGAGTGTGTGCACCTCTGAGAATCAGTGGGCATGTGAAATATGGTGTCTTTATTAAAACCAAACTAACACACCAAAATACTGTGACCTATCTTGTGCATAGCTCGTCTAGTAAGATGTAGTTCAAGCTGTATTATCACTTCTGCTGAACCGATTTTGATGAAATATAGCGCAGTATTTAAATTGGAAAATTAACCTCAATATTCTTATAGCAAAGTTGTGATCAACCGTCTGGATTTTGCTCCAACCCCGAACAAACAAACAAACAAACAGACACGAAAAAAATAAATCACAGTTTCAGACTCAAAATCCATTAAATAGTCGATTACAATTTTTTTTTTTTTTTTTTAAATGCACGTCACAGCTAATTTTACAATCTTATAATAGTATAGATTGATAATTTTTTAAAGCAATTATTTTGCTAAATTTCTCATAAATTTTTAATAAAGTGGAAAAAGACAATTCTATTCGAGACAGGGATTGAATCTGTGACCTTTGCCTAACCAGGGCAATGTTCTAGCCACCTGAACTACCCGAACCGTATCGAGTCATTTTGAAATTCTCCACAATACTTTAGTCGTCATTTTAAGAGTATGGGTGGCTAGAACATTGCCCTGGTTAGGCAAAGGTCACAGGTTGAATCCCTGTCTCGAATCGAATTGTCTTTTTCCACTTTATTCAAAATATATATAAGTATGTCTATCAGTTGTCTAGATCCCATATCTAGCTTACTATTGGTATGGTCACGTCTTGCGGCAACCGCCGGGCTACGTAGGTAACAAATGTCTGGCCATGTTAGCCCCGCCGGGTCCCAGTAAGAGGGGAAGACCCAAGAAGTGCTGGCTTGACGTCGTAAGGGATGACATGCGTGCCAATGGTCTCACTACAGGGGATGCCGAAGACCGTGCGAAGTGGAGGAGAAAATGTAAGAAAGCGGACCCCGGGCGTCGCGAGACGCAACTGGGACAGACGCTCGGATGATGATGATGATCTAGCTTACTATGTACTAGATGGCGCTGTGCAAATAAAATATCTACAATATTTATTATTTATTATTCTCCGTCACAAATGTACAGCGATTTCTTGCTTACCCTTGGTGATCGACATGTGGGAATTTACTATCCATCTGTAAAAAATCTTTAGTAACTTTAAGTATCTTGCCGCACCCAATTATAGTTAAATACTTGGGTATGCATTTAGACAGAAGGCTTACTTGGCACAAACCTAAATAAAAATTATAAGAGAACAGGCAAACATAAAACTGCGAGACCTATATTGGCTGATAGGTTTACAATCCTCATTAAGCCTTTAAAGCAAACTCCTCATTGACATATGTGTCTTATAGCCTGTATGGACATACGCATAGTGCTCTGGGGTTCAGCAAGTCATTCAATGTAGAGATTTTGCAACGGTTTCAGAACAAAGCCTTAAAAACTTTAAGCTGCGCACCTTGTTTTACAAAGAACACTGCATTATATGAATACATCCAAGTCCTGACTCTAGGAAAAGACATTCAAATTCACCCTGAGGTTTATAAAGTACGACAACAGAGACACAAAAACCTACTGCCTGCGTCATAGCTGGTTACACATGATTCTACAAAGAGACTCAAAAAAGCTAATCGTAACAATTTAAACCCGATATGTAATAGGTAAAAGAAATAATAAAACTACGTTTAAAAAAAACCGACTTCAAAAACTAAAATGTATAAAATAACTTAATGAAGATTTAATTAAAATACACCTAATACTTTTAGTATTAATAAAATACAATTATTTGTATGGGCTCTATCTATTATAGATTTGAACTCGGTGCCAAGCCCTAAACAAATTAAAACTTAAAATTAGAAACAGCTTATTTGCTGTATAAATAATTCCTACTTTATAGATTAACCTACGTAAATAAACCTAAAGAACAATGTGATCTAATATGAAACAGATGAAAACTATATGAAACAAAAAACCCGAATGAGTAACTATAGCTATATTAAACCTATATTAATCGTATATATCAATATATTTATAACCCTGAAATGGACCTTTTGGTTTGCATATTGTTTAACGCGAGCACACAACACGACTCTTTTGAATTTTAGTGCCTGTTATAGATTGTTTTGTAAACGACAGTACACATTTTCTATATTACTTCAGGTAGACTATAATTTGTATGGGTCGTTGCCGTTGGTCCAGGTAGCCAGTAAAATGGCAGTCTTAAAGCCTGGTTGAAGGCCTTATAGAAGGGCGGTTCGAAAAATTTCAACATCAGGTTTTTTTTTTTTATTTATTTATTTAATTAAGGTCTACCAACGATTGTTAACATCAAAACATACACTAAGTACATTTAGAATTACATTCTCAATGTTCCAATCACTTAGAGGCAAACACCGCACTCACAAATTAAAAGTCACAAGTAGTAAGCTTAAGCTATTAAAATACAATGCAAAACATAACATCTATATCTAAATAATCTATGTAATCTATAATACATTCTACTCACTCAAAATCAGGCCCAGAACGATTGACTTAATCTTTGCCACAGAGTCAAAGTGAAGATCAATTTGATCACTATAACTATTAATTATCTAGCACAGCCTCGAACATGGCGAATTGGCACCCAAAACAGTTCGCCTTAGAGGTAGTACAAGTGGTGTAATTGAGTAACGCGGGATTCTAGCCGGCACTCGCAGCTTTATTAGACCCAGAACTTGTGAACAGTCCACCCTTGACGCAAAGACCTTGCTGGCAAACACAGCATCATTCAGAAGTCTACGATTAGTCAGAGACATTAAGCGGAAATATTTGAGGCGACTTCTGTACGAAGACTTTTTCTTAGCCACGCCATTCGAATAAGCTAAATGCCAAACAAAGCGTTTTTGTATTCGTTCAATGCGCAATGAGTGAGTGGCATAGTGCGGCCGCCAGACTACACTACAGTATTCTAGTATACTGCGAACAAGGTTATTAAATAGTAAGATTTTAGTTTTATTGTTCCTAAAAGATTTACAATTTCTTAATACAAAACCCGATAATCTAGACGCATTTTTAATAACGTTATCTAAATGAGGTACAAACGTCAACTGTGCATCGTATATTACACCTAAATCCCGAATGTGATTTACTTCATTTATTTTGTCATCTTTTATGTGGTAATCGTATAAAGTTAGGTTAATTTTCCGCGTAAATTTAAGATGGTGGCATTTTTTAGAATTAAGGTGCATGCCATTATTGGTGCACCACTGAATAAGTCTATTGATGTCGCTCTGCAGAAGTTCTGAGTCTTCTCGAGACTTGATTAATCTCACAAACTTCAGGTCGTCCGCAAACATAAAAATGTCAGAGTGTTGAAAGCAAGTTGAGATGTCGTTAATGAAGTAGTTGAATAGAACAGGCCCTAAATGGGAACCTTGAGGTACACCCGATGTAATTTTTTGTAATCCAGATTCATACCCGTTAACCACCACAAAGAACTGCCTATCATGTAGATATGAGCTCAACCAGTCAAGCAAAGACCCAGTTATACCGTGGGCACGTAGTTTGAAAATTAAGATACTATGTGAGACTTTATCGAAAGCCTTACTAAAATCAGTATAGATAACATCGGATTGGAAACCCGCATCCACAGATTTAATTAATAATTCGGTGAATGGAACCAAATTCGATTCAGTCGATCTACGCTTGACAAATCCATGCTGGTGATCGCTTAGGTAAGTTTTGAGATGGTTTTGTATATATGGATATAATAGTGATTCAAAAACCTTAGAAAAGGTAGATAATATAGATATGAGCCTGTAATTAGATACAGTAGCATTGCAATCTGTTTTGTAAATAGGTACCACCTTGGCCACTTTCCATTTTAAACGAAATATGCCAGAAACTAACGACTTATGGAAAATTTGTGATAGCGGCCGCACTAACACATCAGAGCATGCCGCAATAAACAAAGGCGAAATACCATCTGGACCAGCACCTTTTGAAATATCTAAGCCTTTCAGCTTTTTCAAAATTGTTTCATCATCAAGCTCTGGGCAATATAGGCACGTGCTGTAATTATCCAATAACTGCAAGTATTCTGAATCAAAGCAATTATGAGGGCTGGCACCGGGACTATAGACAGAAGAAAAGTATTTGGCAAAGAGCTCACATAATTCTAACCCATCTGAAGTGGTTTTAGACCCATCGGTCATGATCATCGGATAAACACCCGAGCCTCCCCTTTTAGCCTTAACATATGACCAAAACAGTTTAGGATTATTAGTTAGTTTTTCTTCCAGTAAGGCAATATAATTATTATAGCATTTAGTGACCAATCTGTCGCATTGTTTAGTAAGATCTCGCAAATATATTACGTCAAGCGGATTTTTGTACTTTTTATAACGAATCCTAAGATTGTTTTTTTCTCGTAACATTTTCATTAGTCTTTTATTGAACCACCTGGGAAATTTGGCATTATTTATGCTGCGGCAAGGTACATACTGTTGAATTATCAAATTTAGAGTATTATAAAAAAACATCTAACATCTCATCTACACTATGATTTCCCCCAAATAAGTTATCCCAGTCAACTCCCTGCAAAGCCTCCCGAATCAAATCATAATTTACTCTATGAAAATTAGGTTTAACTAAAATATTTTTAAAAGGAAGTTTAGCTTCAAAGTTTAGAGGAAAGTCAATATCGAGAGGGGGATGCAATGGACTAACATTACTTATTGGGTTAATAGATTTACTTACATTTGTTGATGTATTTGTAGAGACAACGAGATCTAAGTATCGTCCACTGGAATTGGTAATATAGTTGTACTGATTTAGTCTATTAACATTTAAAAAATCAATAAACTCATTACATTTGCCAGTCAATCCTAGATTGACTGATGAGTTTTTAACTAGTTTCCAATCAATACTACTCAAATTAAAATCCCCCACTAAGCACACAACTGTGTCTGTAAGTTTTTCAAAGGCTGCATTACCATGGTCTATAAAACATTTAAGAACTTGTCGAGGTACTGGTGGAGGCAAATAAACCGCGCAAATAACTATGCGCCGAACAGCACGTGACCCAGATATATCTACTGCCACCCAGAGGTCCTCACATGTACTTTCCCAGTTAATCAAGCGTTTAGACTTAAACTTATTATTGATTGCAATTAGTACCCCTCCCCCTTCCTTATCACAATCTTCATAATTTGTTATAGTAGATGTTTCTCTGTCTCTTCTATAAACCACGTATCTGTTGTCAAATAATTCACCACTTTTCACAGAACTGTTAAGCCAAGTCTCTGAGATAATAACTACATCATAGTTATTACAAGATATACTGCGGTATACTGTATGTGTTTTAGTTTTTAAACCACCACAGTTTTGGTAGTATATTTTTAGACGATTGAATTCTGAAGTAGAAAGAATCAAATACATGCAAACATAGTTAAAACAATATTATAAAAAGAAAAAAAAATAAACAACCAATAAATAAATTACACTATCTTATACAAAGAGTCCATGCTTTTACTCGTAATTAGAATATGATCCGTATCTTCATTTTTCTTCACAAAAATCCTTCCGCTTCGTATCCAAACAAACTTATATTCTTTCTCCTTAGCCCTTAACCTTGCCGCTGTGTGTAAAGCCTTATTACCCGGGGATAAATGTTCGGTGACATAAACTGGAGATATTTTATTAGCTAGACCAAAATCAGCACTATTCAGCTTATTTTTAGGGTTTTTTCTATTATGTTCAATAACAGCGGCCAACACCTGATCGCGGATTCTCGGTGATGCAAATTGTATCACGATGGACCTGGGACGGCTATTTGCATTGTTGAGTTTGGCTATCCGGGTACAGTGTAGAACATCACTCTCCTTCAGCGCAATTCCTACCACGGAACCCAATTGCTTGGCAATGGTAAATAAGTTTTCCATTTTATTCTCTGGTAGGCACTGTAGCTCAAGGTTATTTGACCTAGCTTGCTGTTCTAGGTAATTAAGCCTCTGGCTCAGGTCAGACACAGTGTTCTTTAATTGTACATTCTCACCCTTTAATAGTTGCAAACTGTTGATTGTCTCCACATGTTCAGACTGAAAATGTTCAAATTCTTTGGTGTGAAAGTTCAATGATTCTTTCAACTCCTGGATATCGTTTTTTAGGGGGGCCAGTTCTCTATTTATAATACTGACAATAGTTTTATTAATGTTCTGCAGCATTATAGTAAATTCTGTCTGTATAACGTTTTGCACTATAGATCGTACCTCTTCGGCCGTAACGGAAGCCGTTTCAGGCGGTGAATTTAACGCTGGTCGCTTATTGCCCCTTGATGAGCAGACGTTACGTAAAGGGGTAGAATCTGTTCTTGTTAACTTCGGGATTGAGCTCACGCATCGCGGACAATACCAAGAAATGTAAGAATCAGAATCACTTGAAATTTCCGGTATAGATAAGCAAAGAAAGTGGTAAGGTTTACTGCACTTAATACAATGAATAAATTGCTCCTTTTCGTCCAGTCCCTCTTTGGTACAGCACCCCCAGAGCATAGAATCGGCTGCCATAATTAAGTATTATTTAATGTAAATAAAATGCACTTACAAGTCGCCTAGTGATTCAGTTTATCATTCCAATACAAGTCTGTCCGATGTTTTGAGCCGCTTGAATAAGATGACGAGAAGAACGTCGTAAGCGCCGTGAAAACAGCGTCGCTTACGCGTTTTTATGACAAACACTCTGTGTGTATTTGATGACGGTAACTGATTTCTCAAATGTGAATAAAACACACAAAATGCTATTTAAATTCACGTTAATTCAGTTCACTTTCTTTGTAGTTTAATGGTTTACACATTTATTCGAAAAGTTTTTATAAAAACTAATCACTAATGTTGTTTTATACACTGATATAGATTTTATTTTTAGGAGTAAGATTTATTCGATGTAGCTCGCGGGTAGCTTACTCTCGTCATCAGGTTGCCACAGCCTGAGCTGTTACGTGGATCAAAAGGCAGACGGTGAAATGTGGGCGTATAGTATGCCTCTGCCTACCCCTTCAGGGGTTAAGGCGTGACAATATGTATGAATGTATGTATGTAGACTATAACATATCGTTGCTTTGTCTTATATTAAATTATGTTATTTCTAAGAAGCTATGGGTGGGTCTACGAATGGTGCCTTAAACAATAGAGTTATGATTGAATTTCACCATGAGACGGTAGGCACTGTGTTAAAAGATACAGAGGGCGTAGCGTCAATCGCACTAACATCTGCAGCTTTTTAAGCTAATAAAGTTTACGGTATTATCGAGTGATTAATGCTGCCACTCATTTTAAGTTGGGCTCTCACTGTTTATAAGGTCCAAGGTATTATTAGAGACGGTGAAAAACAATCGCATAAGGTCACATATACAGGTTTTAGTCGAGTAAAGAATTTAGATAGCATGGCATTAGGTGATTTGAAATCACCTAAATTACTACACAGACCACAGAATGACAAAGCACTACTGAAATGCAAAGATTAAGAAAGTTAAAAGTAGATTATTTTTTTATTTACATATTTTTGAAATTTCTATAATAATCGTTTCGAGATTTAACATACATACATAATGTCACGCCTTTATCTCGAAGGGGTTGAGTCATGAAATACTCCCACATTTCCCTGTGTGCATTATTTGTCCCACGTAACAGTTATTACCGTGTTGAAATGGACAAGGGCAGGTTGTGTTGACTTGCTTTTAAAATTGTTCAAGCTGCCCATATTGTCAATGGCAACAGGAACCAACGGCTTGATGTGCCTTTCGAAGCACAAAAAGGGTTGTGAATAGAAATGCCACAAAGCAATCACCCGTCTGAGGAACAGCCATGTCAAAAGTTGCTTAACGCAGTAATCATTTACAGAATACTGAGTTAGTAGGGCTACGAGCGCTTCTTCCGAGATTTTATGCTAGTATTGGTTATAATATTTCTCAGTTTCTCCACTCCGCACGCTCACTCCACTTCAATGACAGGTAGCCTAAAACCACCTAAAACTCACTCATTGAGACACAAGTTAATAATAATATAAAATCATCCTTAATGAAAACTCCTAAAATAGCCGTACACAAACTAAAATTACATCGGCCACGTAAACAAAAATGATACATTTTAAAAAAAAGTTCATAATATCAAAACTACTAGGCCAAATTCTGTTACATTTTTATGGAACCAAATTGCAACTATTCTGCATTCAACTAAAGACTAATCACATAAATTTGATCATCAATCTCATCGTAATCGGTGTGCATACATAATAAAAAATACCAATCGAATTGAGAACCTCCTCCTTTTCGAAGTATCTTTTTTTTTTAATGGATACCCCATTTATCATGGAAGGCTATGGGCTATATCTCTTCACGCTACTACCAAAGACAACGGAGCCGTAAACGTAAATGTCAACAATTCGGAGAAATATTTACACATTAAATGAACATTTTACAATATTAAATATTGTAAAATGTTCATTTAATAAAAACTGCTGGGCCAAACTATGTGAAATTTTAATTGGACCAAATGGCAACCATTCTGCATCAAACTGAAGAAGAATTTTACGTGATTCTTATTCGAATCATACATCTCAGAGTAATCGATGTATATATGTCACCGGAAAATAACAAGAACTGCAAATTTATAAATTTCCTAAAAAAATCTAGGAAATATATAAACTTTCGGTTAGGTTGGGTTAGGTTATTTATAAATTTCCTAGAAAATTTATAAATTTGCGGTTGTTGTTATTTTTCGGTTACATATACATAAAAAAATATATACCGATCAAACACATAACCTCCTCGTTTTTGGAAGTCGGTCAAAATCAAAGGGTGTGAACAAGCTCCAACTTACAATTAGAATAAAAAAGCAAATCTGATATTAGCCAAATGGCTGGCGGCAGATAGAAAAAATACACATCCAAATGGTGTCCTTGTCTCTCACGTCTTCTAGTTCCCGCCAAAAGTCCATCATTATTTTCTAACATTATTCTTTCGTTTTTACCAAGTCCCTTCAATATCCACAAAAAACTTCATTTACAATATTGTGCCAGCTCGTTGACTGGCAATATGTTTGGGGCTGGGTAAAGTCCTAAAATATTTTATAGGTTTCGAGACCCTCGAGAGTTTGCTATGGTTTATAACTGAAGTATTGTATTACATGTGCAAATGACCTATTTTGGTCATTTTTGGGGTTCGGTATCTATACTAATATTATAAAGCTGAAGAGTTTGTTTGTTTGGTTGGTTGAACGTGCTAATCTCAGGAACTACTGGTCGGATTTGAAAAAATATTTTTGTGTTAGATAGCTTATTGATCGAGGAAGGCTATAGGCTGATGTAACTAATTCATCACTACCCCGGAGAGCGGAGCAGTAGCCATAAATGGCGACAAATCGGGCAAATTTTTATGCAATATTGTTGAATATATAAGCGATGAGATTAAATAGGTGCGAAGTATGTTACGATCGAAGCCACCTCTCTAGTAATAAAACCCTTATAGTTGCGTCAGGTCTATGTGTCTGTCCGAAGTCTAGCTCAGAGGCATTACTAGAAATTTATAATGAGGCACTGAAATGCAAATTAGTTACGTAATCATTTAAACGTTAGGTAATCACATAAAATGACAAGGTAGGGTTTAAAAGGAACTGGAAATACACTCAAGATTAAGATATACCCAGCTAGAGACCTATCTATAATATAATAGCGTTCTCAGATAACTACGGTAACTGCAGATAAAGTCACCAAAAATAATAACAAAAGTCTATAAAAAGCTCAGCGGTGTTGGTAGGAACTGGTGCGATTCAGCTTCAAGTAAATAAATCGAATTTGTTCGTCTCCGAGCGCCAAGTTTCTTTGCACAAAGGTTGAACTACAAAGTTTGCAGCTCCTGTTATTCCACGCCGAGACAGCACAGATCTTAGTTTCAGAGTACAATCTAAATGGAAATGCATTTTATATTTTGGTGGAGGTAGTTTTCATTTTATAATTCTCATTTAAGGAAGATTTACATGAGGATAAATGAATTAACACCTCTGCTTTTGTGGCACGTAAGATTCTTATACTAAATACCTGCAAAAATACGTGCTATTCGCATTACTTGCATAGATTGTTCTGAGGTAACAAGATATCTTGAGCCGCTGGCGCTACGTAGTTCAGTAGCTCGGAGCGGTTCAAAAATAGTCTCTGTCGAACCTTGGAAACTTAATTGGAACGCTCTGCCAACGCACGTCTTCCGTTCCTCTTATAACACCGGCCCAAGTTCTTCAGGCGGAGCATGAACAGGCACTTAATTGGTTCACCAACATGAGGGACACTGTCAGAAGTCATATGGAACATGAGTGTGGCCTCAGTTCAGAAGACGTCGCCATAAATTCCCATCATTTTTGCCAAGTTAAATATAAAGAATAAAGAAATAAAAGACACAGTTTTTCCGTTTCCGTTGACATCTTAGACCATCTAATGGTCTAAGGTTGACAATGATATCATTCTGTTGGTTGTAACAAAAACACAAGCAAGCAGAAAGTCTATGGTTGAGACTGTAATAACTCATTTACACTCTCGCGCGAGCCACAAGAAGAGCTGCGAGACGAGCGGTAAGCCGTGAGTATAAACACTATAATAATTATGGCACATTTTTTTCGAGCTTGCGTCTCATCTAGCAGCTCTTCTCGTGGCTCGTGCGAGAGTGTAAACGGGGTATCAAAAGTAATAAATGGTACTTTGATTCATTTCAATTCTTCAAGTAAATAGGTAATGAATATTTTCTGTTTTAAAAATAAAACTTAGATTGTTGAGTATGATGTGTTTCTAAGAAGAACGAAGAATAGATGCTGCAATGACTGAACTTTCCCAGATCGACAATAATCACAATAAGGTGAGTTGACCATTTTAAGTCTATGTAGATAATAATTTAAGTGACAATGACCAAAACGCAGACTACAGATAGTTGAGTAAAATTTCCTATTAACAAAAGTACGACTCATGCAGAACCAAGGTGAAGAGTTTATTTTAACATTCAGCGTAGCAAACCAGGTCCCTTTATTTTCAACTGTAATGCAATGTTCGGAATGTGTTCTCCATACTTGATACATGCGTTCTTTTAACAAGCTAACCACCTCTGTATTGGGGATATAAACATTTGAGTTTGTGTCAGGATTTGATATTAGTTGTTGTAATTGGACTATTTGTTTTGCCAGATAGTCGGCTTTCTCGTTCCCTGCTACTCCAATGTTTGAAGGCACCCAGACTAGACGTACCACAATATTCATTTCCAAAAATTCAACCCATAGCTGCTTTATTAAATGAATTACATAATTAGTGCTAGCATGAAGTCTATTGTTTGCCATATTTTTCAAAACACTCAGGCTATCACTAACCACTACCCACTTACCATGTTCTGAACCATGGTTAACAATGTGTTTCATAGCACTGAATATTGCAACAGCCTCAGCTGTGAAGACACTAGCAGCTTTATGCATCATTTGACCAATTCCTATATTTGAAGTAGGCTCATATAGAGCAAAAGAGACTGCTTTGTCATTTTTAGAGCCATCAGTATATAAAAATTTGTGATCAGACCACTCTGCCAACATGGCATATACATCCTCTTTAGTTGGGAGGTCAACTTTTTGCTTTAAATGTATATCAATAGCTGGGAACTTACTATCAAATGTTCCTTGATAGAAAGATAGAGTATATTGAGATTGATAAATGTTTATGCTTTTAAGAAAATTATTTGTATTTTGTAAACCTTGTAGCATATATAGTGGTTTTAAAGCTGACAAAGGAGGAGAACTGATCAAATTTGCCAGCAGGCTATTACCAGAGCCAGCATAAAGTTTTAGTATAAACCTTTCTTTTGATGTGTTATTTATTTGTAGATGCTGACATTGACTGACAGTGTTGACATTTTGTCGAGTAGTATACCTTATGGCATGGATATCGGTCCTTTTAGCCTTTCAGATGCATTTTTTAGTTAGAGCTATCCACTATCTATACATATTGACGACTCTAATCACATCTAGGAGATTTCCTTAGTTTATAAGATTTGAAACCCTGTTTCTTCTTAATTTTAAGTAAATAGTACTTTCAGAAGTTTCGAAACTTGAAAATTTGACAGCCTGATTACTCACATTATAAAACCAAAACCTTGTGATATAGAAGTGTCTGCAGTCCGACCTTCCAACCTCGTAATCTCGTTGCATCATCACTTTGTCTGCAGGTTCGAACATACCACCGTAACCAAAAATCGTAACACCTTAGTAGTAAAAGCAATTAATTTTTTTAGAATAAATAAACGAATTTAATGTACAGAAAGCGCGTTATCAACTGAGTAAGCCATAAATTTTCATAGAGATGGGAATGCGTAGCGTGCCGCAGCCGATGTCGATAGTCGAAAATAGTTTAATGATTTGTATGCTTCTCATTGGTAGTATACAGTCGACCATATATAAATGCCGAGTGGTTTTTTTTAGGCTATAGCAGTGTCTACTGCTTCGGTGGCGCAGTGATAGTGTATGCGACTGCCGAGCTGAGCTCCCGGGTTCTATTCCCTGGTTAGAACAAATATTTGTGTGATGCACAAAAGTTTGTTTCGAACTTTTAGTGTTTTCTATATATATATATAATAGGTATGTATTTAGAAATATACAAGTATTTCAATCAGTTGTACCACAAGCTTACTTAAGGTTAGATGGCGCTGTGTAAAAAAAATGTATGTGTACCAGAGTACACAGGTAAGAAGTGAAACGTCTGTTCGACACTTTTTTACATCTATAAAATTTCTCTTATACGTCGATAAAAAAGTTTCTCTTGTCATAAAAAAGTTTCACGTCAAAACAACATGGCGCGTAACTGGAAAACGTGACGATTTTTTTACAGCTATAAAATTTCTCTTAGGTCGATAAAGGAGTTTCACTTCAAAAAACGTCCTACAATATTTATTTATTTACTGCCATTAAATATATATATATATATATAATGTTATATTTGTGTGTTCATTTTCATTCTGTGTATGTGTAAAACACATGCAAACTACCAGGAGTAGACAGTTAAGTTCATGACCAACAAACGTTTGTTCAACGACTTCTGACAATTCGTTTGAAGCGAACTGTCCTACTTAATTAGTCGAATTGCCGCGCGAATCAATGCAAAGGTCAAATTAAAGGAGCTAGCGCCAGTCTACTTGTACCCCCATCTTATATGATTTCCGCTTTTTACGTAGTTTAAATTCAATTATTTTAGTATTTATAATTAACTCAGTACATTAAAAAAAGAATAAAATAAACATATCGTAACGTAGTTACAAAATCACCCTACTTATTTATAAGGTTTACAATTTTTGAAATATACTATTAGCAGCATATCTTGATATTTCAATAATGCAGCTTATATTCATAAAATAATCAGTGTCTTGTATTCTTTAATTTGACATTCAAATATACACATAAAATACGTAAATATAGTTCAACATCAAAACTTTCCTAACTCGTTAAAGTTAATTTACAACATAGAAAAATAATAAATTCAACGCCCATATTATATGCTATATTTCCATATGGAATACATACATACATACATATTGTCACGCCTTTATCCCCGAAGGGGTAGGCAGAGGCATATTGAACGCCCACATTTTACCGTATGCATTTTTGTTCCACGTAACAGGTGGTGAGCCCATTGCCGTGTTGAAATGGACCGCCCATGAGGAATTCAACTTGGCTTAACGACTGCCATTTTATTGGCAACCGGGACCAACGGCTTAACGTGCCTTCCGAAGCATTAGTGAGGTGGTAACAAAAAGGCTAAAAAGTTTTATGTGCTAGACACTAATTAGCACGACCAATTAAAGTCCTGGAAGTCTCGGACTCCATATGGAATGTGGGCTTATAATAACCTCTGCCACCAATACCAATAGAATAATAAAACATAAAAAAATTCACCAGCAGGTCATCAAATCCTGCGCCTGTCCTTTTAAACACTGCTCACCACATGTTACGTGGGACAAACATGTTTACGGTAAAATGTGGACGTATATACTTAGTATGCCTTTACCACCATATATTAAGGCGTGACTGTTACTAAATTTATAAATCGATGCTAATCGTTTTTATCGATATAATAATTTTATTGTTACGCCCTTCACAAAGCGGTTCCATGGGCAATGTAAGTGGAAGCGTAATAGACATAAGGAAATGAATTATGACCCGATCAAAGATAATACAATAGTATTGGCCGACGTCAAATTTGATACCGCGTTTACTTATAGTAGTGATGTACATTCTTCGTCCGTTTTCCTTACCTCACAGAACACTAAAACTAATACGTGGTAGCAGTATAATAATTTAAAAGAATAACTGAGACTATTAAGTGATAGTGTGCATACAGTAAAAAAGAAAGCTTTTTTCAGAGGGAATAATCTCAGCTAATTAATGCAAAGCCTATAACAATAAAAATTGAACATGTACAGCAACGTTGCTTCAGGAGGTATGGTGGTGACCCCGTACTATTTGGCTTCACAAACTGCAATAGCGATTCTGAAAGAAGGTGGAACAGCTATAGAAGCTATGGTTGCAGCTGCAGCTACTATAGCAGTAGTTTACCCACATATGAATAGTATTGGTGGGGATGGATTTTGGTTGATAGTACCTCCAAATGAAGATCCTATTGTTATTGAGGCATGTGGTGCGGCTGGGTCATTAGCTACTCCACAATTTTATGCAGGTTTTGATAAAATTCCGCGCAAAGGACCCAAATCTGCACTAACAGTTGCTGGCACTGTTGGAGGCTGGGAAGAAGCTCTAAAGTACGTTTCTGAATATGGGTATCAAAGAATGCCAGTCTCTAAATTACTAGCCGATGCCATCAGGTATGCTGAAAATGGTTTTCCGATTACAGAACACTTACATGAAAGATTAATATGCCTGAAGAATAAAGGAAACTACTCACAAGAATTATCTCACATATTATTTCCAAATGGAGAGGTTCCAAAAATTGGAGATTTGGTTAGACAAAAAAAACTCGCTAAAACCCTGAAACTGTTAGCTAAAAATGGTCTAAACAGTTATTATAACGGCAAGTTGGCAGAATTAATAGCCGAGGACATGGCAACTTTAGGAATGCCTATCACAGGATCTGATCTTACCAATTACTCACCAGTTAGAAAAGTTCCTTTGCGATTATTGCACAGTCACGGTGAAATTTTCAACACTCCACCACCCACTCAAGGCTTGGTTTCGCTGGCTATTCTCGGCATTTTAGACAAGTTAGGCATTGATGGCCAACACGAAGGTCAATTTATTCATGCGACAGTTGAAGCAACTAAACAAGCATTTCAGTTGCGAGATCAAATAACTGATCCTCGTTATATGAAAGTCGACCCTATATCATTGATATCGAACGAAACGATTTGCAAATTGGCAAAAAATATTATTCTAGAGGAAGCTTCATGCGATGTACAAGGCAAAGGCCCTGCAGATACAGTTTGGATGGGTGCAATGGATAGTAAAGGATTTTCGGTTTCGTTTATACAAAGTATTTATATGTTTTTTGGAAGTGGCATGCTGTTACCAAAAACAGGCATTATTTGGCAAAATAGAGGAGCATCATTTTCATTGAATAACGATCATATAAATTCATTGAAACCAGGCAAGAAGCCTTTTCATACACTAAATCCAGCTGCAGCACGATTGCGAGATGGGCGATTAATGATTTATGGATCTCAAGGTGGTGATGGTCAACCTCAAGCAAAAGCAGCTATTTTCCATAGATATGTGATTCAAGGTTTTGGATTACAGGAATCTGTATCAGCTCCTAGGTGGCTATATGGTGGTATGTATGGTGGCACTTTATCTTTAAAACTTGAATCGAGGTTTAATGAAACCACCATCCAGTATTTGAGAGATCGTGGCCATAAAATTGAAATATTGACGGCATTTAGCGCGCTGGTTGGTCAAGCTGGGGCAATAGTGAGACATCCCAAAGGCTTGTTAGAGGGAGCTTTCGACATCAGGAGTGATGGTAGCGCTGCTGGTTTTTAAACAGTTACAGAATAATAATGAAACTTTCTATAGCATTTTTAAAAGTTTATTGTAGAGTTCAATATTTCAAAATACCATTTTATAAGAATATAAAAAATCTTTTGATTGATTGTACCGAAAATTCGAAGCGTAAAAAAATATAGTGCAAAAAATAGTAAGAGTACTATCTGGCTATATAGCTGCTGGCGATACAGTCTCTTTATACGGACTGTAAAGCTTGCGTGCGACCAAGGGGGATGTTCACCTGGCGCCTCTTTTGACTTCTGTTCGGGCTTGTGTTATGTCCGCCTGGGTTTTCATAGTGTATCTGGATAGTTGTGCAAAAGTGTGGCTGCAAAAGTTAAAAGATTATGATTTGGAGGTTGTACGCTGATGATGCGGTAGTGATGGTCTCATCAGAAGCCGACCTTCAGGCATTAGTCACTTATATAAAAGTAAAGGTCTTCGCTGCATGTTAAACTAAGAATCGGGTATTTGAAAAAGAAAAAGTAAGAACTAAAAGCAAGATTTGGGTAAACCGGCAACGTTTTGAGCAAATAAATGAAATTGTGTACTTAAGGAGAATGTTTAGCGCGGACGGAAGATATGTCCTGAAGAACGACGGTGACTAGCTGCCCAAGACAGGAACATAACATTATGATTTTTAGATTTTAATATTATTTAAAAAAATGAGTATAATGAGTGTGGGACATTTTATTTGGTACTTGTACATAAAGCCAAAATTTTTTATTAAATATTTCATATTAAACTCCTACTAATATTATAAACGCGAAAGTTTGTAAGTATGGATGTTTGTTACTTGCACGTAAAACTACTGAATGGAATTTAAAGAAACTTTACCTTTTTTTTCTGTGTTCTGTTATCTGCAATCAGTTCTACTATAAGCAGATTGTGTAAGGGTAATTAGGGGAGTGAGTGTGCTCTCCAGTGGGAACATCTCCTCGTTTATTTCCAATTGGCTCAGTCGTCACTGATTATGTCTTTCCTTTTTAATCTTTTGCTATAACCTCGATGCGTTAGTTGTGAGACCAGGGAATTGGGGTGATGTCGCAGTCGCCGGTGATAGCCTAGCAAACTGTTTTTAATTTCGTCCTTTACCATAACTATATATATATATTATATATAATAGCTTTTCTATCAGAATAATACATAGGCTATTTCGGCTTATTCCGGGAACAAGTTCCTTTAGAAAACGGGAACAGAAAATTTTCATCATCATAAACCTAAAATAAAATCCAACACAATAACAGAGATGTTTCATTTCGATTGCTACTGCCAATCATTTTTACTGTAGCGTGCCAGCAGAAAATACATCGTCGATCTTTCTTGGCGGGGGCTGAGGAAGCGTTGTGGTGCCTACGCCACTTGGCCTACCGGCCCTTAAGGAGGTTATGAGATCAGATCGCTGTTGGCATACTCTCAGCTCTCGGTGTATATAAAACAGGAATTCACTTAAACGTTAAGAGAAGTATGTACTCACATTCCTTAAAACTTTCTCACACATTTCTTTCTTCCCTTTCAATTATTTCTTCGTTCTCTCCTCTCGCCGGTCTGCTGAAAGAGATTTATTTAAGAAATAAGCAGTACCGTTGTAATATTTTCCTGCTGTTTTCAGTTTTATATTATTATTTTGTGCACATAAATTGTTAAATAAAAATAAAAATAATAAAGAAGGACTACTCAAAACAAAACCCTTATACTCGTACCTATGCGTTTGGTCAACGTGATGCATTAAACATGTAATTACCATATTGCCGGTATAATATGTATTTCATTTGACGGAAATTGGGGGAGGACTTCGATAGCGCACGTGACTGATTAAACTAGATTTATTTAATCATTACAACTTTATAACAATATATCGCTCATTTACCAGAACCAGAACAACGTGATATATCAAAAAAACGTAATTATTTTTTATTTGTTCATTAAATCGCCGTATTTCATTTCATTTACTGCAAAAACGCGGTAATTTTAAAGTAAATATAAGAGTATTTTTTGACTGAAAGAGACAATTTATAAGTGGCGTTGTCTCTTTCATTCACCTTAGTAATTTCAACAGCGCGACATATTAGTTGTCATTCATCTCGCATAAGGTAAAGTGCTCCGCGTTTGACGGAACTACGTGACATTACGATTATACTAAGTTGTCGCTGCAAAGGTAAGTATAACGTTATTATTTAAAGTTATTTCTAAACTGTAATAAATATATTTGAATCGCTTTTCTAGTAATAACGCAGTGATATGTGGTTTAGTCTTCACCTTGATGTCTCGTTGTTGCAGTAAAAGCTCTATGTTTTCCAGGTGATATCTTGCGACTAAACATTGTTGATGACGAATCGTTTACAAATGTTTTTGTTGAGTTTAGAATTATTTTTCTTGTACCAATTTTTCAGAAATAGTATATAATTCATTGATTGATTATGGTAATATATCGCGTTATTCACGTTAAGATGAATTTAAAATAAGTGTTATTTTCAAAGATGGCGGGCGTCGCGAACTAACAAAATACTTAGCTTGGCGTTGAAAAATGATGTAGTTGATGGTGACTTTCCTACTCAGGAAGATGACATATCTAAGAAACCTGATACTGAAAAGGTTTTTGGTCGGTTTTTTTTTAATTTTCTGTTCATTATTTAAAATGATGTTAAATCAATTGGCTTTTATTATTTTTCAGAGCAAAAAAACGTTAACAGTTATGAACGTGATAAATGCAATTCGACTAGCAGCAGTAGTTCGTCAAGTAGCTCTTCAAGTAGCTCATCCAGCAAATTATTCTATGAAGGTAAGTATTTTAATAAATCTTGCAATAGGTCTTCTAAAATAGTAGTGAACTTACATTTAACCCGTTAGTTATAACTAGGTTTTGTACGTTTTGGTCCACCAACAATTTTTTTTTAGATAGTGACGAAGTATTAAGGCACTAAAAACCCAGGGTCATAAATTGAGAGTTCTGATGATGAAGAATTTCGGACAGATATAACTCCTACTTCGGTCACTATTAATGCTTTAATTATAGATGATCCTGCGATGTTACGAGACAGCGTAAATGACGAAAACACATCACTCAAGTAACGTAAATTTAATAATAAATAAATAAATTTTTATTAAAGTGGAAAAAGACAATTTGATTCGAGACAGGGATTGAACCTGTGACCTTTGCCTAACCAGGGCAATGTTCTAGCCTAGTTCTAGCAATGTTCTAGTTCTAGGGCTAGAACATTGCCCTGGTTAGGCAAAGGTCACAGGTTCAATCCCTGTCTCGAATCAAATTGTCTTTTTCCACTTTAATAAAAATTTATGAGAAATTTAGCAAATAATTGCTTTAAATAATTTATAAATAAATAAATATTATGTTAGTGATTGCTTTAAAGTTTATCAATACAAAGAGACTTAGTCAAAACTGATGTAAGTAACTGATACAAGTAAATTTCCAACCGTACCTACCTGTACTAGATATTCGTATTATTATGTGCCATAATCAGGATTTTTTTTAAAATTATATTTATCAATGTTGATGCCGTAAAGCTGTATTGCAGATTTTTTTATTTTGTAGAAACATTAGAAAAAAAGCATAGTTAGGATGAGAAACACTGACTGTACCCTTTGATTATTCGTAACTACCTAAAACTATAGTTTATTAAGTTTGAGACACAAGAGACTGATTGATTAATTACTAAATAAGCATTTAGATTTTAGCTGTTAAGAAATATTTTGAAAATGTGCCTATGTCCTGTCCTGATCACAATTTATAGTTTTTCTTTAGTCAAGTCATTTATGATGGATATTTTTGATTTTTTTATGGCTCTGTTTTTTTAGTTACTGTTACCTCAGTTTGTAATTAAAAATTTTAAACTTTCGTTTTACAACGTTACTACCTAATTTATTACCTTACTTTTTTAAAATATTTACAGAGAAAATGTGACATAATTTTCAATTTTTTTAATGTCTTGATTTTAGACACTAAAAATAAAAATCTAGTTCTAATTTAAGGTTTTTATAAAAGATTAATAGTCAAACTCTACAATTATTACAAGTTTTACATAAATATTATAATAATTTTCACATTAGAATGATTTAAACATTAAAAAGTGATCTCCTGTAAAATAGTGATTTTTGTGATATCACATTGTTCTGGTAAATGAGCGATATGTAAAGGGCCCCATTTGATCTCCCAGGTCCAGGGCCCGTAAACAGTGCACCTGCTGACTAACTGACGAGGCAAGAAAAGGAGCCCTTACAGAGTTGTGAGTTGTATCGTTCCTCGAATTTCTTCTACATTGCCGTGCCCGACAGGATCCATAATGTACCTAATTATATATTTTATAACAACTGTAATCACCTTATGGAGCGGAATTAATGAATATGAATTGCTTTTAATAATGTAAAAAAACAAACGCTAAACGATAATTGCTCCTGCCTTCCAAATAAAAATAAACTCCAAGTTTCGAAGGAACTGGGAATACGCTAAGATGAAGAGAAGATATTTATTCACTACAACAGAAATATAAAAGACTGTGTCAATTGCTATTTCGAATTTATCTCACAATATTGGTTTTCATTCAACTTTATTTATTAACCGTTTATCGGAGTTTCAAAATGTAACACGAATATTATTTTAAAATGTCGTAGGTATTTGATTTACATTCTCCATTCCTTTATTCGTCCCCTTATCGTTCTCTGGTTCCAATAAAAATGAAATATCACCGACCACTGTTCAGGAAACGAATCCTATATTTCACAAAGATAGTCTAATTTAAAACTGTTCCTAGACTGTTAATTTAACCACATCTTGCGTATTTTTTAATTCACAAAAGAGATTAAATTCGGAGAAATTGTCTCTCTGTTGGAGTTTCACAGTTAGTTCTGACAGGTTGTAAAACTTTTCATAAGTTTTTCTACTCGGGCTAGCTGTCAGCGTTAAATTTAAAATTGATTTTTACAGGTAGATATGTTTTTATCCAATATACCTATTTACCACCCCGATCGGAAAATACTGATCAATGTTTATCCTCCTAAATACATCCTGAAAACATTTAGCATCCTAAAAACTTGCTATGCTAAATTTTTTTAAGAAGAGCAATTCTTTTAAACAATCACCAAATTTATTAAATAGCAGAAGATAGAGGTTTTTCCCCGTAAATCAATACTGGGCTATTAATCAAATATATTAATATATATCAATACATAAAGCCCAAATTTGTTATTAAATATATCATCATAAACTCCTACTAGTATTATAAACGCGAAAGTTTGTAAGTATGGATGTTTGTTACTTGTACGTAAAACTACTGAATGGAATTTAAATAAACTTTACAGTTTTTTTTCTGTGTTCTGTTATCTGCAATCAGTTCTACTATAAGCAGATTGTGTGAGGGTAATTAGGTGAGTGAGTGTGCTCTCCAGTGGGCACATCTCCTCGTTTATTTCCAATGTGCTCAGTCGTCACTGATTATGTCTTTCCTTTTTAATCTTTTGCTATAACCTCGATGCGTTATTTGTGAGGCCAGGGGATTGGGGTGATGTCGCAGTCGCCGGTGATAGCCTAGCAAACTGTTTTTAATTTCGTCCTTTACCATAACTATATATTATATAAATATAATAGCTTATCTATCAGAATAACACATAGGCTACTTTTTATCCCGGGAACAAGTTCCTTTAGAAAACGGGAACAGAAAATTTTCATCATCATACACCTAAAATAAAATCCAACACAATAACAGAGATGTTTCTTTTCGATTGCTACTGCCAATCATTTTTACTGTGGCGTGCCAGCAGAAAATACATCGTCGATCTATCTTGGCGGGGGCTGAGGAAGCGTTGTGGTGCCTACGCGACTTGGCCTACCGGCCCTTAACACCGGAAGTGATCAAAGACTTGACCGAACATCTCTAAATTTTAATTTCCGCACCGAAAGGGCCTGAATAATGAAGCATACTTTCTGACGTACTGCGCTCCAAATAGATTTGGGGTCCGAAAAATTTTAATTGGAACTTCAAAATTATTTCTCCTCTTTCGTATAGTCTTTAGTCCGTTTTTGTTCAGTTCAGAATCAGGGATTCACATGAGCAGTCCCCATGGTTACTTATTATGGCCAAGACCGAGTACCTACTTGGCACTTAACTCTACAGGTCCAACATTCGTCAGCATAGGCTATGATTTAGTCAAGTGCACGGACCTGGTTAAATACCTGGGATCTGTATTACGTCCAGTGATATCGACTGTGACATCAAGATACACATTGCTGCTGCGTAAGACAAGTTGCGGGAGATGCCTGGTGTAATTTATGAGCCAAAAATGCCGTTTCGAAGGGACAGTTCTATAACACCATTGGTCTTTGTTAGAGCCACACAAGCAGGTGCTGCGTGTCGTGGCAATGAAAATATTGCGGTGGTTGTTTGGAGAACCTCAAGCATCCGCGGTCTCGCTATTATGGATACCGATGACCGTGCGAAGTGGAGTAGGAGAAGAAGGAAAGCAGACCCCGGGTGCCGTGAACACAACCCAGACAGACACGCGAATGACGATGATTGTCAATATCCGTCACGCCTTATCCCCGAAGGGGTGGCAGAGGCATATTATATGCCCACTTTTCACCATTTGTATTCCTGTCCCACGCAATAGGTGGTGAGCCCATTGCCGTGTCATTATTGATCATTGATTGTCAATATCGTTAACATTTTGGGGGGGGGGGTTTGAACCCCCTAAATCCCCCCCTTGGCTACGCCCGTGATTTGAAAGATTATAATATTTTAAGGTGATCACATTATAATGAATCGAATCGAATTGTCTTTTTCCACTTTATTTAAATTTATTCATTTAATTTATTACTTTGGACTAGACGGCGAAGTGTAAAAAAAAATGTTCCACTATATTTATTTATTTAAATTAACCTACGACGGAACTCTTCACAAGCAAACAGTAAAATAATCGTGATAGCAGTGAGCGTACATGTATGCATTGTATTCTAGATTCTATAACGTAACATCATGTCTGTTCGTTCAGTATGAACAAATAAATATTAATAAAAATGTTGCTGGACATTTTTTTTTGGCCCGGTTGGGTAAAATTAGGGAAGTAAAGTTTTACGATACGCGCGCAGTCCGTCACGAAAAACCGAAACCATGAAGTTTGATAAGTGTTACTATGACACTACATTCAAAGTACTTTTCATTATTTTGATGTTTATTTTTCTTACTAATTTATCATTCCTGTTACAAACTATGAGTTGTAGTATGTGATGAAATCTTATTAGATTAAAAAAGTATAATTTCTAACGCGTGTACATACGTACACACACACCGTCGTCGTCTAGCCCAAGATAAGCTAATATAAGCTTTTATTTTGGGATCTACATGACTGATAAACATTCTTATATATAATTTATACTATTGATTGATGGCACTTGGTGGAACTTGCTACACATTTTCAATAAGCGCCATTTAAACTTGGAAGTTTAAATGGCGCTGGCCGTCCACACCATATTCCGCCCAGATATGGTGTAGACGGCCAGCCAGGCCACACGGCCACACACTCACAACGTTATCAAATGCTTTCTCCAGATCCACTTAAGCGCAAAAAACCTTCGCGTTAAAATGTTGGGATTATTAATTGAATGAATGAATGAAAAATCTTTATTCATGTAGGTCACAAAGTAACAATTATGAAAGTCAAGATTATTGCTTCTACATTTACATTTACTGCCAGATTCGCAAAGCAATAGGTAGAGCCAGAGGAAAAACCTGGCAATAAAACTCATGGCCACTCTTTTCCAACCGCCAGTAATTACATTAGTTTGAGTTACATGATGTTTGATCAATTATATAGTAATGAATTTATACAAATCCAAAAAATAAAATCAATGTTGTGTTTAAAATCATATCAAAATTAGAGCTATTCTAGTTGCCAGTTCTAAGGGCTGCCTACACTTTAAGAAGAAGAATCTAGCAAGAAAGTAAATGGATGCTCTTTTAAAATGTAGGTATGACTTACAACATTAAAATTACACTAACATTGTTCCTTTGGATTTATGTGAAAACAGTCGACTAAACTTAGTTTGCCTTAAATTTAAATTATATTATTTGTAATAATTGCTATATTATTATTAATTAATTAATTATTAGTTACATGAAATGTCATACATTGTTTAAGGCTACTGACATAAAGTATAAAGATAAATAAAAAGCGCTCGTAGCCCTACTAACTCGGTTTCTGTAAAAGATTACTAATTTAAGAAACAGTCTCGGATTTTGGATGGATGACCGTTTTGTAGCATTTTCATTTACCAGCGTTTTCGTGCTTCGAAGGACACATTAAGCTGTTAGTCCCGGTTGATAGTAACGTTGCAATCGACACTCGTTAAGTCAAGTCCACGTTTTGAGCGACTTAAAAATTACAACAGCGATTCGCTACAATCTGAGCCTGTCCATTTGAACACAGGCATTGGGCTCAACACAATTTATAAATATACTTAAATAATTAATACTCAAAGCATAAAACAAAGGTCTTGGATACAATTTTAATCATTTATGCGAAGCGAAGCTTCAATATAACAACTGCACTGATTACTTCAGCCAGTGGCAGACGGTATGTTTAAGCTTCAGAATCCATTGATCAAATTTGTTTATAGGTAAACATACATTGACCGGCCCACTGGCTCAGTTGGTAATATAACTGCCTTCTAATCTGTAGGTACCTGTTCGATATTATACTACTTACAGGGATAATTCTAACGCTTCTGTGAAGTGTAGGTACTTTATTTTATATTAAAACTCTCATATATTTATTCATCTATCACGCCTTATCCCCGAAAGGGTATCAGAGGCAAATTAGTATATGCCCACTTTTCAACATGTGTATTCCTGTCCCACGTAATGGGTGGTGAGTCCATTGCCGTATATAACTCTCATATATATACTTAAACCTTTTGGTTGTACAGGACCCTACGGGAGATATATGAAAGTAGTAGTTAGAATTATAATATAGTATATTTCCAGATAGGGCCAAAAGAAGTCTAGTGCGACCCTGACTAGACTTCTTCTCTCTTCTCTCTCTCTCTTCTTCTTCTTCTGAAAAGGCTTCCAGCCTCTTCTCAGGCCCAGGTTGGCTGGAGAGGCGGGAAGTCTTACATATAGGTTGTAGGTGGTAGGTACATAGAATAAAATTTAATAAGGGTTGGTTGGCACCCTTGTGAAAATTTAGGCTTTATACATATTCCTACCCACTTATAGCTATGGCTGAAAATTAGCAATTGTAATAGATTTAGCAATGATAAAAATTGCTATTATTTGCGGTAATCATACGCTGAAAAGGAAATAGGTAAGAACACTATAGATAGAATTAGATTTAAACAGTCCTTCCTGCAGGAACAAAAAGTTAGTAAGGATGATTGATTATAATTAGAAACTTACCGGGATATTCCGGGTCCAATATTTTTACAAATATTTTATAAATGATTTTTTCTTCTATTTAATTTGCAAATTATGTCAAGACTAACTATTGTGTTGTAGTACACAGTAGCGTAATAGACAAATCTAGGTTGTCCCCGAAACTTCCTGTCAACTGCTTATATAGGGCCCCAGGGGTGGATCGAGGCGCGGTAGACGTTACCTCGAACTCCCACTCCACGCTTATACGGGAGTAACTTCAATGCCGTAACCGTCCGATATATGGCGTTAGTCGTATGATGGCGCGGCTCGAGCACGCATCATTACAATACACTATATTAAGCTAACTCCGGGCGTCGCGAGATGAAACTGGGACAGACGCTCGGATGATGATGGAATGCTTACTGCTCTCATAAATATACGGTTTACCATTGCGAAAAAATAGCAAGGGGAGCGCAACGAAAAAACCTAACACAGGTTCTACCTCAGTAAGCGCCAGCGCACGACTGATCAGGCCTCAGCGTCGCGAATCTGATATTATTTAAACATTTGTTCTATAAAAATCACTGTATATAGTCAAAATAAGCCATTATGTCTATAAATATTTAGTAGCTATAGTTGTCTATAAAAATTTCATTAATTTATCTGTAGTTTAGATTTGGCATTGAAAAAACATTTCGAAAGGGGGCAACTTTGGGATGTTTTTCTATCAAGTGAAGTTTATTAGATTTTGTAACAGAAAGCCATTTTGACTAGCTTAAATCCTTAACTAACATATATCTCTTATTCAGAATCAAAAACCCTTTCTTCTACGATTCGCATTGTTTTAAAAAACTCAAAAGCGTGGCCTCGGCAGGAATACCAAGCCTTAAACTTGTTTATCACACAAACATCTTTAAATATACACTCACTGTCCGTTATGAAGAAGTCTATCTCGTTCCTTGTGACCATGTCGGGGCTTCACCAAGCCCATTTTCTGTGGGGCTTTTCATTAAAGTTATAATTCAATAAGAAGAGCCTCTGTGACTCGATAAAGTTAATAAGCTCTGTGCACCATGCCATAAAGACCGATTTCACTTTGGCGGTAAAGTACCCCCCGCCCCACAGCAACGTCGTAGTGAGCCTTAGTAGTAGCGTATAATGCAGTTGCTATGTCCTCATGCACGGCCTCAACTGCCTCGTCAGTGCTTCCCGAGGTCGAGGCATACACTGGAGGTGTTCAGGAATACCTATCGGTGAGCTTCAGTATTATTAGGCTTCCAGAGCTGACGCGCTGCTGCTTCCACAATGCCGCTAACAAGGTCATTCATCATAGATAGCGACCTCAGAGGATTGCCTTCCATCACCTTTCCGAAAGTAGAAAAGGTCGCTGGACGCAAGGGTTAGTGTGTTCTTTCACTTTCTTCGGAGCTCGCATAAACTCAATTTGGGCCAGATTATGCTTTCTACCTCAAGGTCGATAAAAGACGCTGGTCCATCCGTAGGCGGGTATTTCCATAGGTTGACAGAGTCATTCGTGTATGATAGCCTTCTGCGGCCCGCAGATTCTTGCCATCCTCTCTTACGCCGTCACCCGATCGCTACCGTAATCGAGAACAGCGGCAGTGCCGAGAACGTTTTTGTTTGTGCATTCATATTGGTAGGGTTTGTCCTAGATAGATAGCGACCTCAGAGGATTGCCTTCCATCACCTTTCCGAAAGTAGAAAAGGTCGCTGCACGCAAGGGTTAGTGTGTTCTTTCACTTTCTTCGGAGCTCGCATAAACTCAATATGGGCCAGATTATGCTTTCGACCTCAAGGTCGACAAAAGACGCTGGTCCATCCGTAGGCGGGTATTTCCATAGGTTGACAGAGTCATTCATGTATGATAGCCTTCTGCGGCCCGCAGATTCTTGCCATCCTCTCTTACGCCGTCACCCGATCGCTACCGTAATCGAGAACAGCGGCAGTGCCGAGAACGTTTTTGTTTGTGCATTCATATTGGTAGGGTTTTTCCTTACTATACCACGCTGGCCAAGCGGGTTGGTACAGGGTTTTGTCCCGAATTTACTTTTTCTTCGCACTTAGGCATTACCTCGTTTTACATTCAGTCTCGTGTCGATCTATTTTACTGACACAGTATAAAATGCAGGTACTACTACAACACTGCTTATATTTTGTTGGTGTTAATTATAAATTTTATATTAATGGGGCTGATAGATTTTTGTAAAATAAATGACCGCTCTCCAGGATCCCCTAACTTGCAGCATGGTCTCTGGACGCTGGAGACTGGTCTCTTTTTACCGTAGACCCTGGATCTTGGACCCTGAGTCTTAGGCCCTGAAGTCTGGACTTTTCACCATCTGAGTGGAGTCCAGACTTCAGCCAGAAGTCCCTGGAGCCAAGACTTAGGGCCCTGGACGCCGATCCAGGATCTTGGACCTCTGAACACTGGGATCTCGATAATGTACTCTGGTGGCTGGACTCCGGGCTCTCGGGCCCGGAACCTAGACTCTGGACCCTAGGCGTGGGAGACTGGATCCTGGAGCTTAGACACATGACCTACAACCCCAGACTCTCGACTATCGAAATGATGATTCGGAAAATGAAAAATATTATTGAATCTTTTCAATAATATTTTTCAGGTCCGTCCGCAAAATGTTTACACCGTTCTTATACTATGTCAGTAAAATGAATCGACACGAGACTAGACCGAGTTAAAATTGTTAGGAGAATTGGCCCTCTGTTAGTCAGCCGGTGCACTATTCGAACGTGGGGCTGGCTTGGATTTCGAAGATGTGGGTAGGGCCCTATCGCATCTGAAATCTAGTTTAGAATGCTTAAATTATAGTGCGATATATTTAAAAATTTACACATTATTACAAGTATTTTATAAAGGGGGTCCGCTTTCCTACATTTTCTCCTCCACTTCGAACGGTCATCGGCATCCCCTGTAGTGAGACCATTGTCACATTGTGCACGCATGTCATCCCTTACGACGTCAAGCCAGCACTTCTTGGGTCTTCCCCTCTTACCGGGACCCGGCGGGGCTGACATGGCCAGACATTTGTTACCTACGTAGCCCGGCGGTTGCCGCAAAACGTGACCATACCAGCGAAGGCGACACTCTTGCAACTTGTCTGCAATGTCACGGATGTGAAGGCTGCCGCGGATGCGAGAGTTCCTCACGCGGTCCATCCGCGTGACTCCACACATCCACCGCAGCATCTTCATTTCCGTGACATGCAGCTCCTGCTTGTGTCGCTCCAATATCGGCCACGTCTCACTGCCATGTAAAAGGACAGGTCTAATAATGGTTTTATAGACCTGTCCCTTCAACCGGATCTGCATTTTAGGGTCACAAATGACACCGGTCATCTCCCGCCATTTGGCCCACGCGGCAGCAATGCGTGACTTGACATCGCAATCGATGTCACTGGACGTGTGAAAAACAGATCCCAGGTATTTAACCTGGTCCGTGCGCTCGACCAAATCACCGCCTATGCGGACGGATGTGGGATCTGTCGAGTTTAGTGCCAAGTACTCGGTCTTCGCCACATTTAGTTTCAGACCGCCGTTCTCAAGCGTCTCCTTCCACGTCTTTACACGTCGCACCAATCTGCCCCTGTCCGCGTCTGCCAGCGCAATATCGTCAGCATACATGAGCAACCATGGAGGCTGCTCATGTGGGTTTCTGATGCTGTCCGACAATTCGTCTAATATTACACTGAACAGAAGCGGACTAAGGACAGAACCCTGGTGTACCCCGACGGTGATGGGGAAGGGTTTCGTGTCGCCAACAGCAGTCCGAACCATTGAATCGGAGTCACAGTACATGTCCCGGATAGTGTCAATATAGACCTCTGGAACCCCTTTGGACCGCAGTGCCCACCAGATCATCGCACGAGGAACACAGTCGAAGGCCTTCTGCATGTCTAGAAACAAACAGTGCAGAGGCGTGTTCTTCGACCTGTATTTCCCTGCGACAACCCTCAGGGCAAAAACAGGGTCCGTCGTCCCATGACCAGGGCGAAACCCATATTGACACTCCGAGAGAGTACACTCCTGCCGGATCCGAGAGTCTATAATCCTCTCGAAGATCTTCATGGTGTGGGACATCACCTTTATACCGCGGTAGCTCCCGCACTCCTGCACTGACCCCTTACCTTTGAAGACTGGAGTAATAATACTCAGTCTCCATTGGTTTGGGATCTGCCCGCTGAGGAGTATGCGGTTAAAAAGGTTTACTAAGATGCCCACACCGCGAGGACCCATCGCCTTCCAGGCTTCGATGGGGACTCCATCGGCTCCGACAGCTTTCCGATTCTTCATGCGGCGAAGCGCAGTCAGGACTTCTCCAGGCGTTACCGGTGGCACTAGTCCCTGATTCGGAGGGAGGTCCGGAGGCTGCACCTCTTTATGCTGTTTATTAAGCAGCTCGTGGAAGTACGAGCGCCATCTCTCCTTTACCGCGAGGTCTTCGCTTAACAGGTTGCCCTCAGGGTCTTTTACACAGCGACACTTGGATATATCCTGTGCCGCTTTGACCCTGGAGCGCGCCAGCTTATAGATGAGCTTCTGCCCCTCAGACGATTCCAGCTTATCATACAAAGGTTGTAAGTGGTCTCGTCTGGCTCTGGCTACAGCTCTCTTTGTGGCGCGCTTGGCAGCCCTGTCGCGCGTCTTCAGGAGATCCGGTCGCTTGCCACGTTTTAAAGAGGGCTTTCTTCTCCTTGGTCTCCCTCAGGACTGCGTCGTTCCACCACCAAGTTTCCTTGTCACATTTGCGTCCACCCTTAGACTCACCGAGCACCACCCTCGCCGCTCCAAGGATGGCCGCCTGAACTTTGTCCCAGTAATCTTGAACTGGTTTGCCTTCAGTTGCACTTGTCACCGACAGCTGAGACGAACTCCTGGGACCTAGTTTCATCAAGCAGGCACCATCTGATGCGGCGCTGGCACCGCTCGATGCGTTTGCCTTTAGGCTTCAAGCAGAGGTCCATGACAAGGAGACGGTGTTGTGCAGTAAAACTCTCACCGGGTATGACCTTGCAGTTGGCCACCTTGCCGATGCTGTGTCGCCTAGTGAGTAGGAAATCGATCTGAGTTGTACGCCTCCCGCTCTTGTAGGTGATGAGATGTTCGGATTTCTTTTTGAAATACGTGTTCACAATGGCCAGATCGGCAGCCACACATCTGAGGATAGTTTCTCCTTCAGCGTTGCGGGTGCCTTATCCAAAACCACCATCAACACGCTCAAACTCCTCACACCTCTCACCCACGGTGATGTGGTTGTCGCCGCCCAAAACGATTCCCTGTGACAACGGAATGCTCCGAAGCACTCCCTCGAGTTGGCCCCAAAACGACATCTTATCGGCGTCGCTACAACCGGCCTGTGGCGCGTAGGCACTTATCAGGTGGGTAATAATCCCATCGATAAGCACCCTCACGATCATAAGCCGGTCGCTACAGCGTTTCATCTCCAAGATGCAGCCCTTCGGAGAGCACCACGGCCACCCCGTTCTCCCCACCAGGCGCACCCGTGTAGTACAGCTTGTAGCTTTTCTGCAAAGGCCAGGCCCTGTTGCCCTTCCACCGAGTCTCCTGCAGGAACGCCACGTCCACCCTCCGCCTGGAGAGTACTTCGGCCAACTCTACCGCACGCCCAGTCAGCGTGCCAATGTTCCAAGATGCGAAGCGGATTCGGGTTGGGGCTAACTTCTTTAGCCGTGCTGGCCCGACACACGGCAGCCCTAGCCCACTTGCCACAGGAGTCGGGCGGGCTCCTGCGCGCCGTTTTGCGGCGGCGCCCTATCCTTAGCAGCTTTCCTATAATACTTTTCCATTATGTTTTGGCGGGTGGCTTTTATGGGAGCGACGCCCTCAGACCTCCCAACCCCAGAGGGGAAAGCCAGCGCCAGAGCCTCGTCCGTTAGTCAGCAGGTGCACGCACTAGCACGGGAGGTTGACTTGGGCCCCGAAGATCTTGGTGGGGCCCCTTACACAGGAGAACACTAGCTTTCAAATAAAATTTCCTCTTTTTAATATTAGGCTCGTCAAAATGGAGACGCCCGCCTAATGGTTAGCAAATACTACGACCTGTGATTGATGGCCTCTATCTCAACCCGCAGAGCTCCTATAGTGACCCTCATTTTGACGGCCCAGAAATATGGATTTTTACGCTTCTCTTAAAGGGACCCAGGATTGTACGAGGAGGGAAACACGTTCTCTGGCAGAGAGTTTCATGCTTTTATGGTGTGACATAAGAAAGACCTACGGTTTTGGTTTGGTTCTGGGCACGATTGTATCCACAGTGTAAGGATGACATACCTGCCCCACTCGTGTTGTTCGGGAACGGAAGGGTGAGGGTAGGACCAATTAAAAGAGTTTTTCAGAACATTCACCGTGGTAGATTTGGTAAAATGCAGCTAAGCTCGCAACCGTACTGCGCATCTCCACCGGTTAAAGACTGCTAGTGACCTCTGGACATTATGTGGATGAATATTAGAATATTATGTGGATGGCACGTCGCTGCAACGATTGCCGGGTCGGAACAAATATTTATCTGAAATATTTGTTTCAGTTTGGGTGTTTCCTATGTATATATTTTAAAATATAAAATGTATGTTTATCAGTTGTCTAGATCCGTCAGTACTAACTTACAACTTAGTTTGAGTAAGATGACCCTGTGTGAAAAGTGTCCTATGGTGACTCGTTGAAAAGGCATACCGTTGTATTGAACGTGATTTCTCGCGGTACCATAATATATTAAATGGTTTAGCTATTTACTTACATTTTATTCCTAGATATTTCGACAGGATCGCACTTTGTCCTGATCAAAACTGTCAGTCAATCCTGCCAAATAGCGTTATATATTCGGTAGCCAACGTTATGCCGAACAATTTTCAAAGTGCTCTCATCTCCATAGGCTTTCCATTAATTATTCGTGCATCTACTGACATAACGAGGTTACACCATATTGCTATCTTATGAAGTATTATATTTTAAATACCTTTAGTATCTGGTGGTTTTTCCCCTGACAAGTATACCCATTATATTGAACCCTGAAGGCATATTAATACATATGCAGTTATTCTATTAGCCCTTCCAATTTTTATTGCAGTGTATTGTATAGGGACACCAATATCAGTTTACGGCGTCCTATATCCTGAGGGCATAATTTTGTTATAACCCTGTTGCTATTTACGAGGGCTAGGCTTACAGCTATCAGGACATTAAAATTTATATTATAGACGTCCACGCCCACTATGTAGTTCAAATAGCAGTTTTATAAAATTATCAAGTAAATGGGTGCAGAGTGATTTCGAATTTAGAATGAAAATTTACAATATTTTTTTTTGTAAAAAGTTTTCTTAAAAACAGCTATATTTCTAGTTACCACAACTAGCTTAAGAAAGAAAAGTGGATTAACTCGTCAGTTTTGAGTGACCTCGGTAGCCTAGTTGAATACGCAATCGTTGATTAAACTATATAAAAAAAAATCATTTTCAGTTTATAGCATGCTAACGTTAACACTCCCACGGAACTAGGTTCCACCGTCCGGCAACTTTTCTACATGTTAGTAGGTGCAAATAATGTAAATAATAGTTCGGCTATAACATTAGCTGTTGCAGAATGTCAATAAATACAATATGATACTATAAACTTTACTGAAAATGAATTACCAATAACAAAAACATTACAAAATTGATCAAATAACAAGCAGGGCACTAAAAACATCTCACGTAATTGATCTGAAATGTCCGAAAAAGATTTTGTCAAAACTACTTGTTAATACTAAAACTGACATTACTAGCTGAAAATGGCCTAAATAGTTACTATAAAGGCGAATTGATGAAATTAATTGCTGAAGACATGGCATCGTTAGAGAGGCCTATCACAGGATCGAATCTTGCAAACTACATGCTAGTTAGGAAAGTTCCTTTACGATTATTGCATTGTCATGGTGAGAGTTTCGACTCTCACCCCCTGACTCAAGGTTTAGTATCAATGGCTATTCATGATATTTTAGACAAGATAGACATTGATGGTAAACATGAAAGTCGATTTATTCACAGTACAGTTAAGCAACTAAACAGTCGTTCTAAATACAAGATCGGTACATAAACGAAACTCGTTTTGACCATTTACCCTAAAATATTGATATTGGGGCTAAAGTTTTTCAACATATATAATGTGATTGATACGGAGTAAGTTTTAACCAATGGGCAAGGAAAATGACATGTAGTTAACATTTAAAATGGGGGGAATGGATTATATAGGTTCCTAAATGTCATTAATTTATGATGATAGATCGTGAAAGTGTTGTGTTTTTGCTTGACATCGATATTCTAAGACAAAATGCTTTAGTTTGGTTGCCAGCCGATCATATACTTTTATTAAACCCAAAAAAGAAGCCATTTCAGACATTGAATCCCCTTACAGCATTTTTGATTGATAGCCCAGTATTGATTTACGGGGAAAAACCTCTATCTTCTGCTATTTAATAAATTTGTGTGATTGTATAAAAGAATTGCTCTTCTTACAAAATTTTAGCATAGTAAGTTTTTAGGATGCTAAATGTTTTCAGGATGTTTTTAGGAGGATAAACATTTTTCAGTATTTTCCGATCGGGATGGTAAATAGGTATATTGGATAAAAACATGTCTACCTGTAAAAATCTATTTTAAATTTAACGCTGACAGCTAGCCCGAGTAGAAAAACTTATGAAAAGTTTTATGTAACGCCCCCCCCCTGTGGAGGACCGTATTTACATATGCGCGCGATTGAGAAACGTGTGCAAAGAGAGAGATGAGGAGAGATTCTAATATCTCTCGCTAACCTGAAAAAATGAAAGGAATACCTAAGTGATGCTATTGAACATGTTACGTAATATATGGCCTCGTGATCCGTAATCGTCTAGTGGTTAAATTTATAAAAAATAATTAATTGTTTGATAATACTTTATAAAATCTCTGAAAAATACAATGAACGAACAAATAAAAGATGAATGGTGAATTGTTATCTTAAAGTAAAGAATAGTTTGGATACTGCAAATAAAGTCTCATGCATTCTGACCTGATATAACTGGCTCTACTTGTAGGCGATTCAGGCCTTATTCTGGATCCTGTAAATTTTAATTGACCTATGAGACTAGCCTTTGTCCATACTACATTACCCCAATGTGCGTCCCGTCAAGTATAACACAATATAAGTTTATTCCGATAGATTTTGGTCTGAAAGAATATTTCAAGTAGAAGTCGTAGAACGGGTGAGTTGTTAGATGTGAAAATTTGTAGTTCTCCTGATAGTAGGACAAAGTGATTCAGGATAAATGTACTCAACATTAAATACTGTTTTTTAAGCATAGCACTTACAAGTGATGACGAGCAATCTAGGGTATTATTCTCTGTCTGGAGTCTAGTAGTTTGATATGGAATGATAGGTCATATTGAAGACTGAGCGTACTAAAATAGCTTAATAAACATAGCTTCCAAAGTGTCATATTTGAATTCGAAGCATGTGTGTAATTGGAGCTCAAAGTAATTTTAATCAAGTTAATCATGACTAAGCCAGATAGCATCACAGCAAGGAACTCCCCTCGGTGCGAGGATTTTTGTCATCACTACAGAGCTGCCAAACTGTGCTAGACTTCCCCGGAGGTATTTTCTAAACCCCATAAGTCGTCCTGTCGTGTGAGTACCATTAGCGTCGAACACCATGGCTAGAGAAAAATTAAATGAACTCGCATTACTTCACAGCCAATGAGATAATTTCGAGTAAAGTTGTATATACGCTCTGTCATCTATATCGCCTCGAAGTGTGGCTAATATCTAGTAGAAATTGACACTGATTAAATACATTCAGCATTTAATTCAGTCTTTATCTGAAGTCTAGCACTTACACGTACTAGCGTGAAACTTAGAACCTCATATAAATTATGAAAGGTCATAGTTGGATAGTTGGATGTATGAAAGGTCATATAGAAGACTAGCGCATTATAGCAGCTTAAATAAATTAAGCTTACTAAATAATACATTTGCAGTCTAGGCACATCTGTAAGCTGGAACTCTGGATCATTTTCATCAAGTTAGTAATGACTAAGCCAGATAACATCACAACTAGGAACTTCCCACGTTGCAGGTTCAATCATAGATATCCCCCGAGAACTTATTTACAGCCTCATAAATCGTCCTGTTTGTGTGAGAATCGTAGCGTCAAACGCCATGTCTCATTAATATTAGTCTGTATTCGAATTATATAGGTTTGTAGTCGTTGAATAGTTGTGCACGTCGACTCAAATAGTAGTGTCTGATGGTGATGTACGATAGGTTATCTATATCTCCTCGAAGTTAGCCAAAATCTAGTATGAATTAACACTGAATAAATGTACTCAGCATTTAATTCCGTCAAAAGGAACAATTTTGTAAAGTATTTAGTACGCTACATTAATTCAGTCGTCATTTGTAATCGGTAGCACGTCGCATCGTCAATAATACTTGTTCTTATAATGTTTAGACCAAAACCAAACCGGATAAAGTATATTGAAGTTATCTAATTAAATCAGCTAATCGTTTTGTCGTTGAGCTAAATTTAATTATTCCTTATTTAGTACCCTTTTACGATGTTGTAAATGATTTAACCAATGTTTTAATTTATATAAAATCTGAAGTCTAAAGATTACAAATGTATATAATATGCAAATAGATATCTAAAAATAAATTCTACATGCACAACCTCTTATCTAAAAATCATACACATGCACATAACCAAATTTCATACATTTCAGTACATATGATACATATATTTTATTATAATATAATCTGTTTATATCTGACCTGTTGAGCCTCATAATAATGCTCAGTCAATGATATCTTCGTATTTAATTAATTTATTTTAGTATTTAACTTACGTCCATGATAAAATTCATAATCAAACACTAAATAATCTCAGCTTACTAATTTTATTTGCACACTGAATTCTCTAGATATATTTTAATAAATCAAAAACAAATCTATTAGCTAATCTTAAAAGCATTCAAATAATAATCCATCTACCTAGAAATAATTAATTTAATTTGAATAAAAGAATATCAAATAAACATTAGATGATTTCAATAAGTAACAAAATATATTTTAATAGGAATAATTATAAGCAAACGGCAGTCTCATTAAGGCCCCGACTTTTGGCCCGGAGATTTCAGTTTTCACGCACACATACGCAGTTCCGGCCCTTTGGCGCTCGCGCCAGCGCCATCGTAATTCTCCAAAAAAAGCAATCTCCATCTGTTTCAAATTGTGGGAACTACGTACAATTACAGTCACATACGCGGCCTGCGTCGCGGTTGTAAAAACTCTTTGGATAGATGGCGCTTATACAAATTCCTGAACCTGAACCCGCTAGTCGAATGCGGAGTCACAGTGTAGAAATTGCAGTATGGCACATTTCAAGATTTAATGACAATTTTTCAATTAAAAGACAGTTCAGTTTAAAAACATGTATTGTCAAAAGAACTACAGAATTCACTTATATGAGAAGATAGAGGGTAGATAGTTGACATTCACAAAATATTAGCAACTAAAATTTATTAATTATATACTTATAGCGGCCAAGTAGGTACGAAAAAAAACAAATAAGTAATAGCTACGAAATAATGACAAAAGTCCATACAAAGTCATGTAAACGATAGTTCCGTTTTCATTTTAATTTTTAATCCTGTGCCTAAATGTTCATATATCAAAACGAATTTCTTAGGCGATGTGTTACATAATATACAAGGTAGTGGAAAAAAATATTTTCATACAAAATTAACTCCTGATTAGTCAGGTAAATAAAAGGATGTAGAGGGATATCTATACAATGTAAAATAAAATAAACAAAAAATTACATTCAGTGAAATCTTACAAGTATAATCAATTAATATTGAATTATATACCTACTATCCTAGGGCTTACTTGGTAGGGTAAATAAGATTGGTACGTAATTAAGTATGTTAGGGAACAGTAGATTGGTTGAGCAAGATAAATCTATGTAAGAAGGCTTCCATATATTCTTCCAAAGATTGACTGCGATTTTATGTCTTCTCTACATTAAACTAGACAAGCTGTTGCGTGAGCTGATGAGCCGTCAGAATCTATAGTTTGAAGACGTGGTCCCCGGCACCCCCTTTTCTAACAGACTAGCTTCTGATTGCGGCTTCACTCGCGTGGTCTAAGGTATACAACAAATGACATATTTTTAGAAATTTTAGAAAGTTGTTTACAACCTAGTTTAAAAAGTAATAACCTAGTATAAAAAATAACAATTATTCCTGTCTATTTCATAGATCATCGTCTATGCTTCTGAATGATTTTCCTCTCGTTGAAGGGATGCCTGGAAAAGATTGCTTTCAGCGATAAGGCCGTCACCATGGATGGATTATTTTTTATGTAATGTCTATAGTGTACCTATCAGTGTTTATTAAACAATATATTTAGTAAAGATTTGAAACTTGGTATACAAATGTATATTGTGAACCGCAATAAGATTATAACGCAATAATATTTTAAATATAATAATTTGGGAGTTCCCCATACCTATAACTGAAACTCACAAACATCAAACCTATGCGTGTGTCTATGGATAGGTCTTCAAAAATGATATCGAGGTTTATAATATATTTTTTTTGTAAACTGAATAGTTTCCGCGGGAGACACTTCCAAAGTGGAAAAATGTTGCCCCCCCCCCCCCATCTTCTAAAATAAGAGAATGATAAACCTAAAAAAATATGTCGTACATTACCATACAAACTTCCACCGAAAATTGGTTTTGACGAGATCTAGTAAGTAGTTTTTTTTAACACGTCACAAATCGTAAACCGCCATTTACCTTTAATTCAATCAACTCAAATACTTTTAATTTTATAAACATAAACCTTTTATATGCATATAATGTTACGGAACCCTTCATGGGTCGCGCACTTAAGTTGTGTTCAGTGTCGTAACAAGACATTATATAAGAATTAAATATGTGTAATAATAAATAAAGTAGGAATCTGTTGATTTGTAACGTAGTTAGCTGTAAATAACAAGTATAATTGGTTAAGTATGTGGAATTAATAATTAATAATCTCTTGTATTAAAATACTGATTTATTACGAAAGTTTATACTGTTTCATTCAAGAGTTAATTACAGTATTAAGGGTTGATTATCAAAAAGTTATTAATGCCATTCTAATTTATTTCTTTTGCTTAATTTATATACCAAGTTTCAACTTCATAAATTTATAAATAAAGATTTTTCATACTAACGTTACAACCTTTTTTTGAATGTTCAACTATTAAGCAACTACCTAATCTGAAGTACTCTTTTCGGCATCGGGCATTCAAGCATGTATGTATGATGGAGTGGTAGATCAATATTCGTTGAAATCTATGGATGTTTCAATCGTGTCTGTGACTTTTGGTATTTTATTTGGATGTAACGAAGTAGTTGAGGAGTCTCCTTTGCGTTTAGATCTTCGCAGAGGCAAACATCGCGTTTGTCTTGGATCCAATAATTCGGGTAATATATGGTCATAATAAAAAGTCGATAGCTTAGGAAGTATTTTTTTTGAGAAGAAATCTGTGTCTCTTTCTATGTTTTCTACGTGTAACGGCTTGTCTTCTCCCAACCATATGCCAAAAACACAAGATTTTCGCCTAGTAATATGGAGTTGGCCCTGCGCTTGAAAGTACCAGTCGTGATTTTTGTTTACTACCAGTCTGTCATGCATAACTTTGTAAAATGGTAGTTTTTTCTTTTGCACGGCTTCTTTTACTGATATGGAATCAGAAGCTGATAAGGGGCATTTAATTTCTACAACTTTATCTTCTCCAATCAAACCATCAGGTGTTGCTCCTAAATACGGAATTTCTGGGTCAATAAATAAGCCACAGGGTTCAATGTCGACGTCAAGTTGGGCTGATAACTGTTTTAAAGCGTTACATTCATTTTCCACTCCATATTTTATTGACGTAACATTGGACAAGTCGGTTTTGTACAGCAAGGCTTTGACTATTGACGCGTTTGTTGACTGTCTTTTTTTAACGATTTTTCCAAAATTAGATGCCGTTATCAGCTGCCTACGCAACTCCAACCATTCACTATTGTCTCGTTGGAGAACAGTTGCTCGTTCTATTCTGTTTATTTCTACATCGTTTTTTATAAAAAAAAATGTCTCTTTGAGTTGCGTCAGTTCATCTTCAGTTAGGTCCGGTTTTTGACAGCTTTCGCCGTAATCTTTATCAGCTGCAGCCTTATTAGAAAATTTAATTTTCCGCCGTACATAGCTGTTTCCTAGAATATTCTTTCGAATTCTGCGTTCCTCTATCAGTTTTGATTTGCATTTTGGACTAAATCCCAAAATCTTTTTTTGCAGTGTGTACACAGGTTTTTTCGTGTTAAATGACACTACCGCTGCGTGACAACGTGTCTGGTAGGTCTGGCGCAAACTGTTGTTTATGCGTTTTCCTCCAATTAATTTGGCTATTACGCTATTAAAACATTCTACCCGATTGCTGGTTACGTTGTGAACTAGGCTGCGAGAATTTGCTGCAAGAACACCCACAATTAATTGAATTTTGGTCCATATTACTGATGCGTTTAGTTTTGTTACCATATTTTCGCTTTTCTTCTGGCTTTCGCAATAGTACGGCTTGCATTCACTGTGATCCCCAAATGCATGGTTATAGGAATTCGATATGTCACGGTAGAGAGAGTTTACTTTTTGTGTTTGTCCAGTCTTGCTACTAATTTCTTTGATTGCCAAACAAATAGCTTTTCTAATCGCAAGGATTCGCTGAGTGGTCAATAATTTTCTTTGTGCTAGAGGGTACTTCGTGTCACTTGCAAGTGCCGCAAGCTTGTTGCACATATTTCGAAGTAGGTGGTTTTTGCATTCGAGCTTTTCGACAGTAACACTTTTATAAGGCCTGGCTTCAACGATTTTATTATAGGTACTGCAGTCACCATCCGCTGAAATAATATTAAGGAAAATATAGAGTGATGAAAAGTACTAGCTACAAAGCAGGTAGATAGAATATTTAAGTTGTTATTTGTAATAAATGCCCGCTAGAAAAAAATAACCGTCTTACCTTTCCGAATTTATAGCTATACCAGGTCTTACATCGCTGTTTTTTTCAATAGCCCTTGGTATATTTTGAAGTAATGTTAGATCAGATCTGAAATTTTATACAATTTGTAATATAAAGTTTTGTTCCCACCTGGTAGGATAACATAATACGATGCACGGTAATGATCGTGATATCTCTTCAAATTTGCCAGAAAATATAATTAAAGGTCTTACATTAAATATATATCGTCATTGTATTCAGCCTGCAAGTAGGCGCGCAAATATTTACAAAACTAAATTAAAATTGTTTCACAACATTATTTACCTACAGTTCGTCATCAGTCTTATAGTTTATTTATAGCTGCCGCAATTTCGGGTACTGTAACAGTCATATGTCGCCCTATACTAAGTTCATTTTAGCAGTTATAATGAAAAATGACTTTTAGTGAAAACGCTTACAAATTAAAAAAATGTTTAGCATCTAAGTTTGCATACGTACCTTGCTAATCGACGTAGACGATGTGCGCAAAAAGCGGAAATACAATAATTATTCACATATTATACACTTTTTATATACATATTTACATATATTATTATAATCCACAGGAATCAACACGGTGAAAAGTGGGCATATAATATTCCTCTGCCACCCCATCGGGGATAAGGCGTGATGGATATTTATTTTATTTTATTATATCCTCGTGACAAGGGGGCTGAAATAATAAGTTATCAAATTTTGCTACTCTTATTAGTCTTGCTATATGTTCGATTCTAACTGATTTTTCTATACTGTGGTACTGAGATTTTTGAAGCGTTCCTACCTATGTCGGGTCGGGTTGATTTCCGGCCGGCACCGGCGCCACGGGTTGAGTTGAGAGCGATTTGCTAAGGTAGCGAGGGGTCTAGTACCTAACTTACCTAGCTACCAACTTACTTACAACTATATACCTAAGTAATAAAATATAATGTTCCCACCTGTCGTCATTATCTGTTGACTCATTTTGATCTTTCTTCTTTGATCTGAAATCATAAAATATTATAAAATAACATAAGTGGGCAAGGTTGGTACCTACCTACACACTTACTCCTTTCTGAATAAAAAGCAACTACTTAACTCAGGTAGGTACCTACCTACCTAACTAAAAGTTTTTACAAAAATCTTTACCTACTAATAAATTAAAGTTGGTAAAGTTTGTAATTTGTGTTTAGTTTGTTTGTTTGATTGGGGTATAATCATTGAAACAAGTCTGACCGAAAACGCGGAAATCGTTCAGCATTTTCAGCGTTAGCAGGGGGAGCTACCGTGGCGGACCAAGCGCCAGGCAGCGCTGACTTACTCTGCCATTACTCGACCTACTCTGACCCATTGAAATAAACGGAGCTGTGACTCCTCACCTCGCCGCGTTATAGCGGTTTCAGTCAACTAGTTACCCATTTACACCACATACTACACTTACCCATTTCAAAGTAGTAAAATAGAATACGGCAGGTACCTACATACATTCCTACCTGTTACTTACTTTTTATTCCTTTTAACAATATATTTTGTAGGAAGGTATGTATGTAGTTACACGAACCTCTATTCCTACTAATCCTACTGCAAAATCTTCAATCAAATGTTTATATATTTTTCATTCTGATTTCGAATAGGTATTTTATCGTAGGTATCTATGATAAAATAGGATTAATTATAGTGGTAGGTACTTACTTCACTTCCATCATATGTTTCCAGCGCCTCAAACACGTCTTTTTCACTGATTTTTTTGGCATTTTGTTTTCGTATACGATCGGCACAGGTCCGTCTAGCAAGGCGGTATTCCGCGTAATGAGAAAAACCGCGACAGAATGCGCGAGATGCACGTAGGGGAAGAGTGCGAAATAATTGTTATTTACTCCGAAGTAAAGGACTTAAGCGCCATGCCTAAATATCCTCAATTGCGTAAAAATTAAACGCTTATTCAATAATCGAACTCGGCCAAGTATTTTATAGTAATAATAACTATATGTATGTGAAATTTCAAATAGGAATACCTTAAGGTTGAGAAGAACGAACTGAATTTCTCGATTTTCAGACCTGAGTTTGGCTATTTTTTGTATCGATTTTTTTTTGTCTTATCGTGTTTTGAGCTCGGCAATTATGTCATATATATTGTCAAGTATTGTGTACTAAAATTTCAAAACCATATAGTCAGCAGAATTAAGGCAATCACAGGCACAATATACGGTATTAGGCCCCTTAAGTAATTATAGGTACTTAATAGGAATAATTATAAACAAACGGCAGTCTCATTAAGTAATTATAGGTACTTAAACTCAATAGATATAAGATTACCTAAACTAATAGTAATAAACATAAACAAAAGACAGTCTCATTCAGTAATACTTAATAGGAATAATTATAAACAAACGGCTCATTAAGTAATTATAGGTACTTAACTTATATCAGTCAGGTCGTCCCACAAAAACACTAAGACCTAATTCGGAGGTCTTACTCTTAGTTAGGCAGATGACTATGATATAGATAGACATGGTATCTAGGCCCTTTGTTCTCAGTTTTGAACAGAACATAAAAGGTATCCCTTTTTTTGTTTACAAAAATGCGTTCGTCCTTCAGAGAATATTAATTTTAACACAAACATGTGCCAAGTGGTCACAAGATAAAATTTCCGATATCAGCACAAAAGTTTAGCAGAAAAACTGTTTAAATGGTTTAGTTCCCACTTATGCGGCCAATTTTACTAAAATTAATATGCTTGTACCCAGAGCACTTATGAACTGTCACCCGATATTACTATTTATGTGTGTATTTTCAAATGAATACCTCTTAGCATTCGTCTGACCCAAAGTTAAAATAACTGCAAAAAATATAACGATTTATGGCCCGAACCGCACTAGATGCAAACCCAACGAAGATTTTCGTAACAACAAAAAATTATAAGCCATTTATGTACTCCACTAGTTACTTTATTTATTTTATAAATAGAGCGGGCGGTAGAGGCCGTCACATTTACAACCTGTCAGAACTAACTGTGAAACTCCAACAGAGAGACAATTTCTCCGAATTTAATCTCTTTTGTGAATTAAAAAATACGCAAGATGTGGTTAAATTAACAGTCTAGGAACAGTTTTAAATTAGACTATCTTTGTGAAATATAGGATTCGTTTCCTGAACAGTGGTCGGTGATATTTCATTTTTATTGGAACCAGAGAACGATAAGGGGACGAATAAAGGAATGGAGAATGTAAATCAAATACCTACGACATTTTAAAATAATATTCGTGTTACATTTTGAAACTCCGATAAACGGTTAATAAATAAAGTTGAATGAAAACCAATATTGTGAGATAAATACGAAATAGCAATTGAAACAGTCTTTTATATTTCTGTTGTAGTGAATAAATATCTTCCCTTCATCTTAGCGTATTCCCAGTTCCTTCGAAACTTGGAGTTTATTTTTATTTGGAAGGCAGGAGCAATTATCGTTTGGCGTTTGATTTTTTACATTATTAAAAGCAATTCATATTCATTAATTCCGCTCCATAAGGTGATTACAGTTGTTATAAAATATATAATTAGGTACATTATGGATCCTGTCGGGCACGGCAACGTAGAAGAAATTCGAGGAACGATACAACTCACAACTCTGTAACTCCTTTTCTTGCCTCGTCAGTTAGTCAGCAGGTGCACTGTTTACGGGCCCTGGACCTGGGAGATCAAATGGGGCCATTTACATATCGCTCATTTACCAGAACAATGTGATATCACAAAAATCACTATTTTACAGAAGATCACTTTTTAATGTTTAAATCATTCTAATGTGAAAATTATTATAATATTTATGTAAAACTTGTAATAATTGTAGAGTTTGACTATTAATCTTTTATAAAAACCTTAAATTAGACCTAGATTTTTATTTTTAGTGTCTAAAATCAAGACATTAAAAAAAATTAAAAATTATGTCACATTTTCTCTGTAAATATTTTAAAAAATTAGGTAGTAACGTTGTAAAACGAAAGTTTAAAATTTTTAATTACAAACTGAGGTAACAGTAACTAAACAAACAGAGCCATAAAAAAATCAAAAATATCCATCATAAATGACTTGTCTAAAGGAATACTATAAATTGTGATCAGGACATAGGAACATTTTCAAAATATTTCTTAAAAGCTAAAATCTAAATGCTTATTTATTAGTAATTAATCAATCAGTCTCTTGTGTCTCAAACTTAATAAACTATACTTTTAGGTAGTTACGAATAATCAAAGGGTACAGTCAGTGTTTCTCATCCTAACTATGCTTTTTTTCTAATATTTCTACAAAATAAAAAAATCTGCAATACAGCTTTACGGCATCAACATTGATAAATATAATTTAAAAAACATCTTAATTATGGCACATTATAATACGAATATCTAGTACAGGTAGGTACGGTTGGAAATTTACTTGTATCAGTTACTTACATCAGTTTTGACTAAGTCTCTTTGTATTGATAAACTTTAAAGCAATCACTAACATAATATTTATTTATTTATTATTAAATTTACGTTACTTGAGTGATGTGATTTTCGTCATATACGCTGTCTCGTAACATCGCAGGATCATCTATAATTAAAGCATTAATAGTGACCGAAGTAGGAGTTATATCTGTCCGAAATTCTTCATCATCAGAACTCTCAATTTATGACCCTGGGTTTTTAGTGCCTTAATATTTCGTCACTATCTAAAAAAAAATTGTTGGTGGACCAAAACGTACAAAACTTAGTTATAACTAACGGGTTAAATGTAAGTTCACTACTATTTTAGAAGACCTATTGCAAGATTTATTAAAATACTTACCTTCATAGAATAATTTGCTGGATGAGCTACTTGAAGAGCTACTTGACGAACTACTGCTGCTAGTCGAATTGCATTTATCACGTTCATAACTGTTAACGTTTTTTTGCTCTGAAAAATAATAAAAGCCAATTGATTTAACATCATTTGAAATAATAAACAGAAAATTTAAAAAAACCGACCAAAAACCTTTTCAGTATCAGGTTTCTTAGATATGTCATCTTCCTGAGCAGGAAAGTCACCATCAACTACATCATTTTTCAACGCCAAGCTAAGTATTTTGTTAGTTAGCGACGCCATCTGTGAAAATAACACTTATTTTAAATTCATTTTAACGTGAATAACGCGATATATTACCATAATCAATCAATAAATTATAAACTATTTCTGAAAATCTGGTACAAGAAAAATAATAGCACTTTACCTTACGCGAGATGAATGACAACTAATATGTCGCGCTGTTGAAGTTACTAAGGTGAATGAAAGAGACAACGCTATAAAACAATTTGCCACTTATAAATTGTCTCTATCAGTCAAAAAATACTCTTATATTTACTTTAAAATTACCGCGTTTTTGCAGTAAATGAAATGAAATACGGCGGATTTAATGAACAAATAAAAAATAATTACGTTTTTTTGATATATCACGTTGTTCTGGTAAATGAGCGATATATTGTTATAAAGTTGTAATGATTAAATAAATCTAGTTTAATCAGTCACGTGCGCTATCGAAGTCCTCCCCCAATTTCCGTCATAAGAAATACATGTTATACCGGCAATATGGTAATTACATGTTTAATGCATCACGTTGACCAAACGCATAGGTATGAGTATAAGGGTTTTGTTTTGAGTAGTCCTTCTTTATTATTTTTATTTTTATTTAACAATTTATGTGCACAAAATAATAATATAAAACTGAAAACAGCAGGAAAATAATACAACGGTACTGCTTATTTCTTAAAGAAATCTCTTTCAGCAGACCGGCGAGAGGAGAGAATGAAGAAATAATTGAAAGGGAAGAAAGAAATGTGTAAGAAAGTTTTAAGGAATGTGAGTACATACTTCTCTTAACGTTTAAGTGAATTCCTGTTTTATATACACCGAGAGCTGAGAGTATGCCAACAGCGATCAGATCTCATAACTTCCTTAAGGGTCGGTAGGCCGAGTGGCGTAGGCACCACAACGCTTCCTCAGCCCCCGCCAAGAGAGATCAACGATGTATTTTCTGCTGGCACGCCACAGTAAAAATGATTGGCAGTGGCAATCGAAATGGAACATCTCTGTTTTGTGTTGCATTTTATTTTGGGTTTATGATATACTAGTTGACACCCGCGGCTCCGCCCGCGTGACGTTTTCCCGTTCCCGTTTTCTTAAGGAACTTGTTCCCGGGATAAAAAGTACATACATACATACATATTGTCATGCCTTTTTCCCCGAAGAGGTAGGCAGAGGCATATTAAACGCCCACATTTCACCGTATGCATTTTTATCCCACGTAACAGGTGGTGAGCCCATCGCCGTGTTGAAATGGACAGGCGCAGGCTGCGGCGACCTGCTGTTGAAATTTTTTAAGCCGCCCATTAAGCCTTCAACTTGGCTCAACGACTGCCGTTTTATTAGCAACCGGGACCAACGGCTTAACGTGCCTTCCGAAGCACGGAACTGGGGTAGGTCTAAAGGGCCGAATAAATTTAATTAAAAAATGTGTCTATTTTAGATGTTAAATTTGGAATAAATATTGAACCCGTTGCTTTTTTAGTGAGGTGGTAACAAAAAGGCTAAAAGGTCTTATGTGCTAGACACTAATTAGCACGACCAATTAAAGTCCTGGTAGTCTCGGACTCTCTCTCAGGATAAAAAGTAGCCTATGCGTTATTCTGATATATAAGCTATTTATTTTTTAGGTTTTCCTTGTGGCAACCCTAGGTATAACAGCTGATTTGAATTGGCTCCGTATTTTATATTGTAATATTGCAAAAATAATTATAATTTTAATTAAAAACCAATTCATCATTGCCAAATAATACCATATTGAGTGTTAAATAATAATTTTCACCATTTATTGTGCTAAAAGTAAATAAATACAAACTTAAAAATTGTACCGGTGTAGTGACAGTTAGAACATCGGAAAAATTTTCAATATTTGAAATTATTACTTGGATTTGGCAAGATTTATAAAACTAATAGTTTTTTCAATCAAGGTTTGTGAGTTTATTTACTTTTACATCCTCATATGTCCATTAATAGTGTGATTTTGTAATTTTCTATGAATAAAACATAACCTCGTTTTGTTTCGCATTTCTTTGCTCTAAGGCTACTTTGCTAATAATTACTGATTCTGTAGCACGTAATTATAACAAAATGTCGAATACCAATAACATGATAATGACGCGTAAGGCCTTGGCTCATCAACAAGAGACAAGGCTTCAATTAACGTTGAAAGAATTACAGATTTTAAGGGAGAAGTGCGATAAACTTAACAAGGAAAGGGACGAAAATGAGTTAGAACTGCTAGGTATTTTAAGTAAGAACGGACAACTCAAAAAAGAACTGGCACAGTTGCATTCACTGTATACTGATACCTTACAGGATCGGGATAGGTTACAACTTATAGTTGACAGTTTTGACTCATGTAGGGAACATTATGAACAAACTCTGCACCAAATTAGAATACTAAAGGAGGAGCTACAACGATCGGAAATCAAAATATCGCAACTAGAAGACAAGAAACAGAGCACAGTGGTTCAATCTAATCAGAGTTTGTTTGATGAACTGATGACTACAAGCTTAGATACTGCTACAGCTCACCCTTCCATTGTCATAGACCTCACTTCTGATGATGAAACCGGGGGCTGTTCTAAATCATTAAAAATTATTAAGTGTAGTAAGAATAAGTTAAAGAAATATTTAAAAATTAAAAAGTTTATTACTAAATCTAAAAAAATGATACATAAATACAAGTTTTTTATAAATAGCATGTCACTTAATAGACAGAGATTGCGACTGATTGACCAGGTAAATATGTATATGTTAGAACTTGATACTGTTGCACAACAGTACAAAACTGATACACAGGCCCTTCAATGTCAGATTGACCGACTTCAAGACTCTTTGAAATCAATTTCATATAAATATGAAACAGCAGAGAAACAGAGTAGGGAACAGGTGTTAGCCATAGGTAAATTAGTAAATTCATGTCATTGTCAAAATGACCAATTGACATCCGCAGGCCATGTTCCCTCCTCACCCTTAAGTTGTGAAAGAATTAGATGCAATGATGAATTTTCACCAATTAAAACTGTGTGCAGTGTGGATAATAGTATATTAAGTTCAAGTAGTAATTGCGAGGCATCTACGAGTATAATAGAAAAGTTGCAAATAAAAAGTGATGCAAAGACCATAGTCTATTGCGATGAAATAGGTAAAAATTTTGGACATTATTTATCACAGTTAAGTCATTCTGTAATAAATCATACAAATCCAGGAGCTTCATACTCTCAAATTATAGATTTTATATTGACTGGTACACACTGCATGCAGTCTACTATAGTGGTGCTGGTTGGCAGAAGAGGCAATATTAATAGTGACAAACTTTTAAAAATTTTTGATAAGTTATCAAGTCTGCAAGTAAAACAAGTAATTTTGTCCACCTTGCCATACAGCACTGCTATGAGCCACAAGGAAAATCACTTAAGATACAAATTAAATATGAAACTACATACCATGGTATCATATTCCAAAAAAATTGAATTGTTCGATTGGAACATAATTTTCAATAATAATAGTTTGTTGACATTAGATAGATATTTTCTATCAAAATTTTTACAACGAAAGGTAGCTCTGTTGCTATCTAATTTTTTTAATTTTTCAAGCCAAATTATTGGCAAGTACAACTGCTTTTATTGAGCAGGATAGTTTTGATACTTCAAATTTGGAAAATGAAATTCCAAAAAACTAGTTTATAGGACAACAGATAATAAATCTGGCCAGTTGACTTTGGCCCCTGAGAATAATCTTAGTAAAAATATTGTTTTTATAAACCTGGTGCACCATAATGTTAGAGGTTTAATAAATGGTAAAGATTTAGAGTTAGAGCTATACATTAATGCAAATACTATTAATATTTTTTGTGCTACAGAGCACTGGTTAAAAGATCATCAAATCACATTGTTGAACTTCGTAAATCACCAGGTTGCTAGCTCGTTCAATAGAAAACATTCTAAACGTGGAGGCTCTTTAATATTAATTAATAAAAACTTAAAATTTAAAGAACGTAAGGATTTAGTAGCCCTCTCCATTGAGCGAGTTATTGAGATTGCCAGTATTGAGTTTGAGCATTTCATCTTGTTAAGCGTATACAGTCCCCCTGATGCTTCTTACATTAAATTTGAAGAAAAGCTTGAAGAAGCACTGTTCAAATGCCAATGTTCTAAGAAATCTATAATAGTTTGTGGAGATTTTAATGTTGATATATTAGATACATCATTAACTCCATCAGAGAGAAATAAAATGAAAAATTTATTTAAATCCTTTAATCTGCATAGTACATTCTTAGAACCCACTCGTATTACAGCCACCAGTGCAAAATGTATTGATAATATTTTTACTGATATTAAACCTATAGATAAAGGTATTGTGGATCCTGTGGAGTCAGATCATCGTGGCCAATGGATAAAATTTCATAAAAGTAGTAACAAAGTCAGCAAAAAACAAATTAAATATGTACCAATTAACCAAAGTCGTTTGAATAATTTTAAAGAAAATGTATTAAAGAGATTACCATATCTACCTAACTTCACTTGTGTAGACCAGTCATATAAACACTTATTTAATTTGATTAATGATGAGTTTGGCAAAGTTTTTAACTCAAAAACTCTACAGATTGGTGGTCGTCCTGTTTTCAGTGACTGGGCAACACCAGGTATCTTTAAAAGTAGAAATAAATTATTTGAATTATATTCAGAAAAATCATATAATATTAGGCAAACCTTTCAGGAATATGTTAAAAATTATTCAAAGATATTTAAACAAACGTGTTATCTTGCTAAGTCAAACTTCATTAAAAATAAAATTTCTAATTCTGTAAATAAAATTAAAATGACTTGGAACATCATTAACTCTGAATGCGGTAGATCTTTAGTGACTGAAAGGGATTTCCACTTAAAAGTAAATGGTTGCCATGTTACAGGGGATCTGGAAGTGGTTACGGAGTTTGAACATTTTTTCAAAAATGTACCTATATTGACAACAAAATCTCTCCAAAAGCATCTTCCAGTTCCGCTGAACTTTTATTAGAAGAATCTGTTCTTTGTTGCAGGGATGCATTTGTATTCACAGATATTTGTGCTCAGGACATTGTAAAAACATTTAAATGTATCGAAATTAAGAAAACCGCGGACATTTGGGGATTATCGGTCAAAACTGCATCATGTATAATTTAGGTAATTGCGCCCCATCTAGCAACTGTGTTTAATGACTGTGTCTAGTGGTACATTTCCTGATTTAATGAAACACAGCAAAGTCGTTCCCTTGTTCAAGGCTGGCAGCGCTACAGAGCCGTCTAATTTCCGACCAGTGTCAGTGCTGCCAACTTTGAGCAAAGTATTTGAAAAAATAATCTTGAATCAAATGCTATCCCATTTTAATAGTCATAAAATACTCCATGCGAATCAATTTGGGTTTACGAAAGGGCGCTCAACTTCCGATGCTGGTGTTGAGTTATTAAAATGTATTCATGAAGCTTGGAAAGACAAGCACGATGCATTAGGTATATTTTGCGATCTATCAAAGGCTTTTGATTGCGTTCTGTCTTCATATTTGAACAATAGAATACAGAGGGTCGATATTAATGGTACACGTTCTGTAGGATCCATGGTTACAATGGGTGTGCCGCAAGGCTCGATACTTGGGCCATTCTTGTTCCTCATTTATATTAATGATTTACCATTTTATGTAGGGGATAGGAATAGGATTGTTTTGTTTGCAGATGACACCTCATTAATTTTAAAAATTAAAAGACAATTAGATAACTATGACGATGTAAACAATGCAATTGCAAGAGTAGTTCATTGGTTCAGCTCAAATAATCTTTGCCTTAATAAAAATAAAACTAAATGTATAAAATTTACTCTACCAAATGTAAAACAAGTTGCGGCCAATGTTCAACTGAATGGACAAGTGTTAGAGTTTGTAGAATCAACTGTGTTCCTAGGTATAACTATTGATGCCAATTTGCAGTGGGGCCCACACATAGAAAAGACAGCCTCTAGATTAAGTTCGGCTGCATACGCTATAAAAAAGATCAGGACTCTAACAGATGTGGATACGGCTAGAATGGTTTACTTCAGCTATTGTCATAGTATTATGTCTTACGGTATTCTCCTTTGGGGGAGTGCTGCAAATTTAAATATTTTTTTGTTCTACAAAAGCGGGCTGTACGCGCTATTTATAATTTGGGCCCCAGAGTTTCTCTCAAAAAGAAAAATTCAAAGAAGTAAATATTCTAACCGTACCATCACAATATATTTTTGCCAATCTTATGTATGTCCAGAAAAATCTATCACAGTTTTCTAAACTCTGTGTTATACATAATATAAACACTAGAAATAAAAATAATCTTTCAGTCCACCACAGTCGACTACATAAGATTGGCGATTCTTTCCAGGATAACTGTATACGCTTTTACAACAAGCTTCCCTGTGACCTGAGAAAATTAAAAACAAGCTTTGTGAAAAAGGTTTTTACTCCGTTACAGACTATTTGCAGGACAGGGACGCCTGGAAATGATCTGCTGGCAAAGTGAAATAATATTAAATTGTAAATAGGCCATCAAAAAAAAAAGCCTTCCTAAGTTTCTTGCCGGTTCTTCTCAGATGGGCCGCGTTCCGAACCGGTGGTCGCTTTAAATATTGTAAATAGTGTATGACATTTTGTAAGCGCCGTTAAAATGGTCTATGCAAAATAAAGATATTTTTATTTATTTATTATTTTTATTTTTATGTATAATAAAATATCATATAAAATATTATTATTTGTGTAATAAAAAAAAATATGAAGAATAAAAATATCTTTATTTTGCATAGACCATTTTAACGGCGCTTACAAAATGTCATACACTATTTAAAATATTTAATGCGACCACCGGTTCGGAACGCGGCCGACCTGAGAAGAACCGGCAAGAAACTTAGGAAGGTTTTTTTTGATGGCCTATTTACAATTTAATATTATTTCACTTTGCCAGCAGATCATTTCCAGGCGTCCCTGTCCTGCAAATAGTCTTTAACGGAGTAATAACCTTTTTCACAAAGCTTGTATTTAATAAACTTTTTAAATTTATTTAATGGTAAATTGTTCAGGTCACAGGGAAGCTTGTTGTAAAAGCGTATACAGTTACCCTGGAAAGAATCGCCAATCTTATGTAGTCGACTGTGGTGGACTGAAAGATTATTTTTATTTCTAGTGTTTATATTATGTTTATCACAGAGTTTAGAAAACTGTGATAGATTTTTCTGGACATACATAAGATTGGCAAAAATGTATTGTGATGGTACGGTTAGAATATTTACTTCTTTGAATTTTTCTCGGAGAGAAACTCTGGGGCCCAAATTATAAATAGCGCGTACAGCCCGCTTTTGTAGAACAAAAATAATATTTAAATCTGCAGCACTCCCCCAAAGGAGAATACCGTAAGACATAATACTATGAAAATAGCTGAAGTAAACCATTCTAGCCGTATCCACATCTGTTAGAGTCCTGATCTTTTTTACAGCGTATGCAGCCGAACTTAATCTAGAGGCTGTCTTTTCTATGTGTGGGCCCCACTGCAAATTGGCATCAATAGTTATACCGAGGAACACAGTTGATTCTACAAACTCTAACACTTGTCCATTCAGTTCAACATTGGCCGCAACTTGTTTTACATTTGGTAGAGTAAATTTAATACATTTAGATTTGTTTTCATGTAGGCAAAGATTATTTGAGCTGAACCAATGAACTACTCTCGTGATTGCATTGTTTACATCGTCATAATTATCTAATTGTCTTCTAATTTTAAAAATCAATGAGGTATCATCTGCAAACAAAACAATCCTATTCCTGTCCCCTACATAAAATGGTAAATCATTAATATAAATGAGGAACAAGAATGGCCCAAGTATCGAGCCTTGCGGCACACCCATAGTAACCATGTATCCTACAGAACGTGTACCATTAATATCGACCCTCTGTATTCTATTGTTCAAATATGAAGACAGAAGGTCGAGAACTTTGCCTAAAGCCTTTGAATATATAAATAAATAAATAAATATCCATCACGCCTTATCCCCGAAGGAGTGGCAGAGGCATATTATATGCCCACTTTTCACCGTGTGGATTCCTGTCCCACGTAATAGGTGGTGAGCCCATTGCCGTGTTAAAATAGACAGACGCAGGTTGTGGCTACCTGCTGTTGAAATTTTTAAGCCGCCCATAAGGCCTTCAACCAGGCTTAACGACTGCCATTTTACTGGCAACCGGGACCAACAGCTTAACGTGCCTTCCGAAGCACGGAAACGCTCGCAAATGTAAATGCCACAAAGTGGTCACCCATCCGAGTACCAGCCATAGTGAAAGTTGCGTAACTCAGTGATCGTTTACAGAACACTGAGACCGCGGGGCCACGAGCGCTTCTTTGAATATATAGTTATGGTAAAGTTTATTTAAATTCTATTCAGTAGTTTTACGTGCAAGTAACAAACATCCATACTTACAAACTTTTTAATATTAGTAGGAGTTAATGATGACATATTTAATAACAAATTTAGGCTTTATGTACCAAATAAAATGTCCCGTACTCATTACACATCCATTTTTTTTATATTAAAATCAAAAAATCATAATGTTATGATCCTGTCTTCGGCAGCTAGTCACCGTTGTACTTCAGAACATATCTTCCATCCGCGCTAAACATTCTTCCTAAGTTAATCAAATACCCGATTCTTAGTTTAACATGCAGCGAAGACCTTAACTTTTATATTAGTGACTAATGCCTGAAGGTCGGTTTCTGATGAGACCATCCCTATCGCATCATCAGCGTACAACTGACAATGTACTGTAAAATTTCCAATTTTACGACACATCATAATCTTTTAACTTTTGCAGCCACACTTTTGCACAACTATCCAGATACACTATGAAAAGCTAGGCGGACATAAAACAAACCAGTTTGACGCTCGAACAGAAGTCGAAAAGAGGCACCAGATGAACATCCCCCTTGGTCGCACGCAAGCTTTACAGTCCGTATAAAGAGACTGTATCGCCCGCAGCAGCTGGCCGTCCACACCATATCCTGCTCGAATATGGAGTGGACGGCCAGCCAGGCCACATGGACGAGTACCAGAGAGTTCCTCTCACAACGTTATCAAATGTTTTCTCCAGATCCACTAAAGCGCAGCAAACCTTTGCGTTAAAATTTTGGGATTATTAATTATTAGTTACAGGAAATGTTATATATTGTTTAAGACTACTAACATAAAGTAAAAACATAAATAAAAAGCGCTCGTAGCCCTAGTAACTAGGTTTCTGTAAAAGATCACTGATTTAAGAAACTCTCTCGGATTTTGGATGGACAACTTTGTAGCATTTTCCTTTACCAATGTTTTCGTGCTTCGAAGGACACATTAAGCTGTTTGTCCCGGTTGATAGTAACGTTGCAATCGACACTCGTTAAGTCAAGTGAATACTCTTTGAACGACTTAAAAATTACAACAGCGAGTCGCTACAATCTGAGCCTGTCCATTTGAACACAGGCATTGGGCTCACCACAATATGCTTCTACTAAAGTCGTGGCTAATAAATTTATAAATATACTTAAATAATTAATACTGAAAGCATAAAACAAAGGTCTTCGATACAATTTTAATAATTTATGCGAAGCGAAGCGAAGCTTCAATATAATAACTGCACTGATTACTTCAGCTAGTGGCAGTCGGTATGTTTAAGCCTCAGAATCTATTGATCAAATTTGTTTAGAACCCAATTGAAAGTATACGCTACAATTTTTTTTTATATTCGTCGGCCTTTAGCGGAAAAATAGGTAAACATACATTGAACAGCCCACTGGTTCAGTTGCTTATATAACTGCCTTCTAACCTGTGGGTACCGGGTTCGATTTTATACTACTTACAGGGATAATTCTAACGCTTCTGTGAAGTGTAGGTACTTTATTTTATATTAAAACACTCATATATTTTATTTATCTATCACGCCTTCTCCCCGAAAGGTGTGATGTGTATTCCTGTCCCACGTAATGGGTGGTGGGTGAGTCTATTGCCGTATATAACTCTCATATATGTATATACACTATATAAAGCTAACTCCGGGCGTTGCGAGATGCAACTGGGACAGACGCTCGGATGATGATGGAATGCTTACTGCTCTCATAAATATACTGTGCCATTGCGAAAAAATAGCACAACGCAACGAAAAAACCTAACACAGGTCCTACTTCAGTAAGCGCCAGCGCGCGACTGATCAGGCCTCAGCGTCGTAAATCTGATATTATTTAAACATTTGTACTATAAAATTACTGTATATAGTCAAAGTAAGCCACTATGTCTATAAATATTGAGTAACTATAGTTGTGTATAAAAAATTCATGAAAATTATTTGTAGTTTAGATTTGGCATTGAAAAAACATTTCGGAAGGGGGCAACTTTAGGATATTTTTTCTATCAAGTGAAGTTTATTAGATTTTGTAACAGAAAGCCATTTTGACTAGCTTAAATCCTTAACTAAAATATATCTCTTTTTCAGAAACAAAAACCCTTTCTTCTACGATTCACATTGTTTTAAAAAACTCAAAAGCGTGGCCACGGCAGGAATACCAAGCCTTAAAAAAATATCTACCTAGTCTCATACTTTAAACGCAGAGCAATTTTACTTCTTTTTGTTGCAACCAATCCAAATTTCATCATCATTTTTCTATATATTTGTATTCTCTTACTATGAATTGCCTTTTCTAACCGTTACTATATATATTTTTATTTTGCAATAAATATTAAAACGCAATCAGAGCAATTTAACTTATTATTTTTTATATTTTTTAATATTTATGTTAAATATACATTATAAAGATTATATTAATTGCCCTATGCATATTAATCACAATCATATTATATTAAATCATCTGCCGCTGAGCTAGGCTCTAGTCTGTATTTTAGTAAGCAGCTGCTCACTTTCTGAACACATGTTTAGTAAATTATCTCTACATATCATTTATTTTAAAGGGCGGGAGATGACCGGTGTCATTTGTGACCCTAAAATGTCGATCCGGTTGAAGGGACAGGTCTACAAAACCATTATTAGACCTGTCCTTTTACATGGCAGTGAGACGTAGCCGATATTGGAGCGACACAAGCAGGAGCTGCGTGTCACGGAAATGAAGATGCTGCGGTGGATGTGTGGAGTCACGCGGATGGACCGCGTGAGGAACTCTCGCATCCGCGGCAGCCTTCACGTCCGTGACATTGCAGACAAGTTGCAAGAGTGTCGCCTTCGTTGGTATGGTCACGTCTTGCGGCAACCGCCGGGCTACGTAGGTAACAAATGTCTGGCCAAGGGAAGACCCAAGAAGTGCTCGCTTGACGTTGTAAGGGATGACATGCGTGCCAATGGTCTCACTACAGGGGATGCCGACGACCGTGCGAAGTGGAGGAGAAAATGTAGGAAAGCGGACCCCGGACGTCGCGAGCCGCATCTGGGACAGACGCTCGGATGATGATGATGATCATTTATTTTGGACATAAGTGAAATAATGATAGCCTAATAAATACTTATTCGTTATTGAGTAGCCAGTATGAACGCAGTAGTTGTATAACTATAACAGGGAACGTACGAGTACTTCAGATATTAAAAAAAACTGAGTTTTGATATCACTACCGCCAAAGGGCGACACCAGTACTGAAAATTCCTGATGTCTCTCCAAAGGGGTTGAAAGACACAAAACCGAAGTCCCATCGAAGCAGGAGGAAGTATCTCGCTGCAAGTTTGTAATATTGGAGTAGAAGTCATTGTAACATTCTTGACATTTACTATACGTATAATATCCTACATTAGTATAAATTCAATAGTCATCGTAGTCAGAGAGGACAGATCGGCAGGCATCTGCAATCATATAAATTGTTAAATAATTGCACTTTCGTGATTTTTACACAATTTCTGACAAACAAATTTGTTCAGAAAATCAACATAAAAGTCTGAACAAGAAAAAACATTAACAGGCTGTTATGAAATTGCCAATTATTATATTCTGGCGAAGCAACAAAGCGTATAGGAAAAATTATGTTACGGGGCAAGTGTTCCGTAAGAGGAAAATTGGTAGCGGCGTTTTCAGCTAATGTAATCTGCCTCTGTATAGTCAACTTCCTTGGTTGATTTGAATGGATTTGTACTGTTTTGGCATTTTCTTTCGTAATTCTATAATTCAACGTGTTTGTTGAAGATGTAGGATACAAAATATCAAAAAGACTAAGCATTTGATACTTGAATTCGAATCGTTTATGTTCTTGCCACATTTCCGATATATCCATTACATTTAAAAGGAAAGCTATTCGAAATATGAATTATCAACATCTTTTTTTTCGAAGACATTCATAATCTATATATCTGTTTAAAATCAAATAATTTAACACCATAAATTAGAAGCAAGAAACGAAATAATTTGACACAGATTTTTCAGAAAACTCAATTATATTTAAAAATACGAGTAATAAGCTAAATTGCTTATTAGGATAGCTTTCAAAAAAGCTGTCAGTAAAAAATTTACATCATGGTATAAAAAAGCAATGATTCCTTATTTATCAGAGTGGCGTTAATTTAAACAAACGGTCTAAACAATGCGAAATTAAACTTGTAGAATAATGAAATGTCCACATTCATCTCAATTTAAGTGATCCACTAGAGACTTACAATGAAAACAAACGACTAATCAGAGTTAGTGTAATCATTGAACCACTTGATTTGTATATTAGTGTCATAAAATCTTTCTTAAAAAAACTTATGAATAACAATGAAAGGTTCTAATTTAAACATTCACTTTGTATTAGGTATGGTGTACAAGTAATTAGTAAAAAAAATATGAATAACAATTAAAGGTTCTAACTTTTAAACATTCACTTTGTATTAGGTATAGTGTACAAGTAATTAGTAAACTACTTAACTTCAATCGAAGCCCCATAACACCTATTTAATTCCGTTGCCTAATAAGTTTACAATAATGTATGTAAATTTGCCTACTTTATTGACAGATATGAATACTACTTCGCTCTCCTTGGTAGTAGCGTTATGATATTAGCCGCCAGTCTTACTCAATAAATCCAACACGAAAATAGTTTACAAATTTCAACCAACCAAACTTACCATTAAACTCTTCAGCTTTAATAGTAGTAATTATCTAAAACAGGTTGAATTTGTTAGACGTTTTAGTTGGTTTGATTGTTTAGGCAGAGGCCTCAACGAACTGTGGGGACTGCAGCGAGGATACGGCGCTGCATACACTGGCGGAGTGCTCAGCTTGGGCGCTGCAGCGCCAGGACCTCGTTGCGGGTCTAGGTGTGGACGTCCTCACGCTGGAAACCATGGTAAGAGCCATGATCTAAGGCGAATCGAAAGAGGCGGCGGAGAGGGAGCGAGAGAAAATTCTCCCTCTCGAGTTCCGCAGTCTGCGGCGCCCCCACGGCAGACTGCGGAATCTACGCCCAGCACCTACGCCTACGGATCTACGCCCAGGACCACCGGCCTCCATGACCTGGGGCCTGAGGACAGAGGGTGGGCTGCTCGCCGTCCTTACAGAAGCAGGCCCTAGACGGTGGCGTGACGTGAGAACTTCGCGTACGTCTTTCACCCCCTCAAGAAAGTAGGACAGCACTCGATCCTCCCCAAAGATATAAGATTAGCGGGATAACCCCCGAACCCCCCCTCCGAAGACGATACCGCGCTTGCGGATAAAGTCTGCTGGGAGCCCTGGGGCTATCCTCCTGAAGGGCCTCAAAACCAAGATGTTCCTGTGATTTTTTTTAAATTCGGAAAATTTCTGTATGCAATAATTTCCATGAAGATTTAGTTTTTATTTCTCCTCAAAATCTAACCAAACTTTTTTTTGAAAAGTGACTGTTTCTGTTTTATTTATGATTATCTACATTTTACTAAGTATTTTATTGAAGTTTACCGAAAATTTTCCGTTTGGCTGTATAACTGACGTGCGATGGGTTGGCTCACAGTTCACTTCACTTCCCAATGTGACTGTTTGACAGTTTTGGACCTGGAACACTATATTAAGTCTTTTATTTATTAGACGGACTTACGTAGGTCGGGTATTAATATGAAGAAAATTATTGTCATATCACACCTATAATATCCAAGTATTTGTTAGCTAAGTTGCGTACGAGGTTAATATGTTATGATATATGGAGATATTTCTGTGGAGATCAACGGCATAGTTGACAAGTTTCGTAAACTTGTTGGTTACCTAAATATGTAATATACTAAACTTTCGCGAAACTTCACTTTCATAATTTTGATTATGTCTACTCCTATAAGATGTTGGAGTTAATTTAAATAACTGTTCTCACGCTGCATACTTGACGGGGTAGTCAGAAAATAAATATCGTCAGAGTTTGCTATCTATGCACATATGTCTGAGAATTTGAGACCATTCATTATTTGAACAATAAAACAAAAACATTAAGGGCATATTATATAGACAGTTTTATATATACTGTTACTTTATCACTATAATTTAGTGTTCTCTAAACGATCACTGAGTAACGCAACTTTCACTATGGCTGGTCCTCGCATGGGTGACCACTTTGTGGCATTTACATTTGCGAGTGCTGCCGTGCTTCGGAAGGCACGTTAAGCTGTTGGTCCCGGTTGCCAGTAATATGGCAGTCGTTAAGTCAAGTTGAAGACCTTATGGGCGGCTTGAAAAATTTCAACAGCAGGTAAATAAAGGAGATAAGGTGTGATTGATAAATTAAATAATTTATAAAAGGTGTGATATATAAAATTGTCTACAAAATTTGAAGATGATATTAACTCAGCCAATTACGTGTTTTCTGAAACGTAAGAATTGATACAGCTCAATAGAACAGAAGATATTTAGGGTCAAATCAAAGGATTTTCCTAAAATGGAGTGTTTGCAGTTTTCTCCGAAGATCCACCTTACCACCAGAGGTATGGCCGGGGTTACTGTAGGTCTAGAAGGAACACCCTTACCAACAGTGCAGAACGACCTCACGTCGAGCGAAACAAAGCGGATACGAATCTTAGATTGAGCTAGTACTTTTTCGTGGTTTTGTTACGCTACGATTTGTGTGTCACGTACGAATATGTATTTATCTGTTTCCGAATACAGAAAAAAATAGAGGAGCATAATAAATGTTGCTGTGTAACCGGTAAATTTTCTAAAGTAGTTGGCAGAGATAGTCTACTTTAAAAATACAATTATTTTACTCCTAAATGTTAAAAAGAAAAGTGGTCGAGATTTAGAAATTTGACTATAATTCATTAAATTGTTTATTTATAAAACATATATGTTGCATTATAAAAAGTGCTTTATACATTATAGAAAAAAAACCAGTACCAAAACTTACCTAATATAAAACTGGTGGACATAGTTTTAATATTTAAAGGTGTCATGAAAATAAAGGAAAATACAATATGAATTGATACAAACTTTGTATTCTATATAAAGTGGCAACAATCAAAATCGACTCAATAATTTTGTGAGTAGCAACCGCCCGAATTTAACACGTTGCCTTTTGGCCTGGCAACAAATCAATAGGTTTCGTAGATCCTGGGATCACTTCAATGGACTGAAACTATAGGGTTTGTTGGACAACAGGCAATGTATCAGATTTATTGTTCCAGTAATCTATTGTCCGCGGCAGTTGTGGCTGCACTAGTCTGTAGGATCGTATGCTCTTGCCAAGTACGGTATAGAAATGGAGTTTGATGTAGGAATTTGTTAGACGTTATTAATATTGATTGATTGACTTTAATGTAAATGGGCAGAACATTTTATGAGAGAAAAAAATGAGAAGCGGTCTAGAATAATAAATATAAATAAATATCGTTGGGACAACTCAGATAACGCTATCTGATTCCAAACTAAGCAGAGCTTGTACTATGGTCACCAGAAAAGTGATAAACATAAAAAAATAATATTGTGGGAATTTTTTATTTTTTACACCCGCCGTCTAGCCTAAAGTAAGGTAATATAAGCTTGTGTTATGGGATCTAGACGACTGATAAACGTACTTATATATTTCTAAATACATACATATAATACATAGGAAACACTCAAACTCCGAAACAAACATTTGTGGATCACACAAATATTTGATCCGACCCGGGAATCGCACCTGGGACCTTAGTCGCGGCAGTCGCATGCACTACCACTGCGCCACCGAGGCAGTCAAAAACATACATATTATAAATAAATAACACCCAGACACAGAATAAACCATCGTGCTCATCACACAAAGTTTTATCCTAGGTGGGAATCGAACTCACGACCTCTTGCGTAACAGTCGGATACACTCCCACAGCGCCAAGGAGACAGTCAATAATTACGGAATAGTATTCTAAAGATGGAAAGAGAAGTTAAGACCGACAAATGAAACGTTGGGTAGACGCCTTTAAAAAAATGACGGCTCAGATTCTAATCCATTCTGAGCCGACATTTTTAGATAGATGGAAGTCTTTGGAGGAGGCCTTTGTCGAAGGACAAGCTGATAATGAAGTAATCGATTGTCATGAATGATTTTATAACCAATATTTGCATAGAAATTAGGTTTACAGCAAAAAAGGTGTATTTATTATTAATATTAAAGTACTGAGACGTTTGCAACGCAATCCGTTCCATAGAATAATCAGTACCTAACTTAATTACAGCAATTGTAAATTAAACTATTTCTATCTTATTTTTCATTTAACTGGGATCCACTTTTAGTTGATTACTAGGAACAATTATGGTTTGTATTATAATCGTCATCTTATTAACCTTCTTAGCAACTCTGAAATCATTGAACAATATTACAAAACATGGTTTGTCTTTTGAAATTCGTCATTGCTAAAAGCGACGGCTACCTCGTTCCTTCGTTTGAGAGTCAGCAAGTATAGATTTGGTTAAACGCGCTAATCTCAGAAACCAGTCGGATTAGAAAAAATATACACACATACATACATATTGTCACGCCTTTATCCCCGAAGGGGTAGGCAGAGGCTTATTAAACGCCCACATTTCACCGTATGCATTCTTGTTCCACGGAACAGGTGGTGAGCCCATTGCCGTGTTGAAATGGACAGGCGCAGGTTGCGGCAACCTGCTGTTGAAATTTTTTAAGCCGCCCATAAGGCCTTCAACTTGGCTTAACGACTGCCATTTGATTGGCAACCGGGACCAACGGCTTAACGTGCCTTCCGAATCACGGAACTGGGGTGGGTCTAAAGCTCCGAATAAATTTAATAAAAATAAAATGTGTCTATTTTAGATGTTAAAATTTGAAAGAAATTTTGAACCCGTTTCCTTTTTATTGGGGTGGTAACAAAAAGGCTAAAAGGTCTTATGTGCAAGACACTAATTAGCACAACCAATTAAAGTCCTGGTAGTCTCGGACACGGAGAAAAAATATATAGTTTGGATAACTCATTTATCAAAAAAGGCTATAGGCTATTTATCATCACGCTACTATTCTGGCAAGCGGAGCAGTAATCATTATAAATAAATAAATATTATAATTCCAATTCCAAATATTGTAATCCTTTAACCCCGAAGGGTTAGGCAGAGCTCACTGTAGAATTTAGAAATTAAGGAATTAAAAGGTGCGACGGGAGTTCATATCGGAAGACGTGAGGTAATTTTTTGTAATCAATCGAGTCAGCGAGATATAGCTGAGCTAGAATAAAGATGAATCGCACAAACTAAATTACCAACAATGTGCGACTATTTGTGTGCGGACATTAACAAATCCAAACAGCAACCTCTGCTCGCCAAACTTCAAAACTCGAGCGAGATTAAACCATTCAAAGAGTTGACAAGCTTAAGTTTCATCATTACTACTATCCTCCACTAGATGTCGCTATTATGCATTTATTTCTCATTTATTAACACCTCGCCTGATTCCCCAATTATATAAGCTACATACATATATATATATAGTCATGCCTATATCTCCTAAGGGGTACGCAGAGGCATACCCTCATACTCTTGCCCTTGTCCCAATTTACTTGGGGTCGGCGCAGTATGTCTTCCTCTTCTATTCACCCCTGTAATTCGTCATCTGATCATTCACTACTTTACTTTACTTTTTAGAGTCATACAATACGCTCACAATTCTCCATTTGTTGGCGTAGGTTCTGCCTAATAAACGTTTTTTAGCCGTCTATAAAGTTTTTACTTGGCTTAACGGCTGTCATGGTAACGGTTTAACGTGCCATTCAATTCAATTCAATTCTTATTATGGCTTTCTGTGCTCTTTGCAGCAACTTGCCAGTGTCCCGTAGCTAGAACTAGTAACGAAGGAGGCATACAGTGGCTCGGGATTTGACCGGTGGCCTTGGATATGAAGTTAACTCAGCCAGAATTACACATGAAAAAGTCAACACACACTTACAAATACAACAGATAATAAATATAAGCCAACACAAACAGATAATAAATATTAATTAATAAAGATTTAGGGCCGAACATTAGCTAGGTATCAAAAAAAAGGTAATGGGGAGCAAAGTATAAATTAAATTTTTAATTGATTAATTTCAATAACTTTACCCAGGGATTTTAAACGTGCCATTCAATGAACTTATAAATGAAATTGCCACAAAGCAGTCACCCATCTGAGGCCCAAGCACAGCATTGTTCACAGAACACTGAGTAACCAGGGCTACGAGCACTTCTCTTACTTAAATAAGTTATATTACTCTCAAAATACATACTAAACAAAAATTAACACAAAAAATAATTATTAAATTTGCACACCAATACTTAAAACACTCTTTTAAAGACGTTTATAGATGTACAAAGACCGACCTTATCGCTAAAAAGCAATCTCTCACCGGCATATATACAAGACTATCATTTTAAAAAGACTGATTATATTTCTAAATGAAATACACGTTTATTGTAATACTATTATCTACCTCTAATCTGTACTCTAAGCTGCAAGTGCTCCGCTCATAAGCCCTGCACTTAAAACTACGCAGTCAGTAGTGGTGAAGTTGTACCGTACTTTAAACTCTGCTAATAAGTTCGCTTTTATGCACTGTCGAGCTTCTCTTGGTTCGTTTGTTCGCCATCTATTTAAATTAAGGAATAGACTTGTATGTGGGCTTGGTAAAGCTTTTGTTATCTAGATAAATATTAGTTTTATGTTTAAAACTTTTAAAATGAGAATCGAAATATAGGTATAAGAGGCTTCACCAAGATCTCTGTAGAAGAACCAATGGCCGATGGAGCTATGGAGTGGAGAACCCGACTCTATCCCTTGCTAGATGGTCCGACGACTTAGAAAAGGTTGCAGGAAGTGACTAAATGCGGAAGGCACGTGATGAAGCCTGATTTGGGATAGGCCTACGTCAAGCAGTGGACTGCTATAGGCTAATTTGATTGATTGATTGACCAGAAATACCGAAAATCAAAAGAAACTGCAGTTTCTTCAAGCCCTTTTTATAAGTATACCGGGCAAGCTATATGTATGTCCAGTAGTACTATCAGTATTAATGATATCAATATACCTACTGTCATCTCTTTTGATATTGACACACTTACAACCGCCATGTTCATCACACTGTACTTCTTCTCACTATAGGCTTCTTTTTTATATTACTAGGGCGTCTGATAAGCACCTGATCGAAAGTCATCATCAATGTTCAGGCATCTTCGTCGCACCTCGTCAACAAGGGCTCAGGACCCCTTACTTGCCTTCGGCCGAACGCACGCGCAATCATTTTACTTATTTTAATATTTTGTCGTTCACTGTATTTCAGCCTGCGCCTGTCCTTTGCCTATCCATCCTGCTTATCCCTTCGGAAATAAAGGCGTGACGATATGTATGAACTATAGACAATAATCATCGCGATGCAGGCTAATAGCTATTTAAGGACTTGGGAGGTCAGACGATAGTCGTTCCAAACATAATCACAAGTTTGCTTAAAAAAAAAAGATGGGTGAGTCTGTAGTAGATGATTCAGATCATAATGTGTATTCGGTCAATAAAAAGTCAGCTCTGGGCAACAATCGCACTTTACAGTCTTCAACTTAATAATAATAATAATAAACATTTATTGCAGACCATATTTGTACAAAACATACATACATACATATTGTCACGCTTTTATCCCAGGAGGGGTAGGCAGAGGCATATTATACGCCCACATTTCACCGTATGCGTTTTTGTCCCACCTAACAGGTCATTGCCGTGTTGAAATGGATAGGCGCAGGCTGTGGCGACCTGCTGTTGAAATTTTTAAGGCGCCCATAAGGCCTTCAACTTGGCTTAATGACTGCCTTTTTATTGGCAACCGGGACCAACGGCTTAACGTGCCTTCCGAAGCATGGAACTGGGGTGGGTCTAAAGGACCGAATTAATTTAATAAAATAAAATATATTTATACAATGTTATAATGATACCTACGAATAGTATCATGTGAATTCAGCTGTACTAAAATTTGGATCTTTATTATTTTACTAACTTTTCAAACTCACAAATTTTACTTAATATGACACGCAGGCACAGACACACAGAGAAAATAATAAAAAATGGATTTTTAATGTAATTAAAACCGTATGCACTTTTGTTATGTATTTCGTGAAAAACTGTTAAGTTGGAATTACAAACTATTCAATTTTATGTATCTGTATAAATGTAGAGATTATTTTATTTAGAAAATATGGCTAATCTATTTTTCCGAACCAATTATCTTCAACAAAACAACTCATAACGCAACAAAGAACATCTGTACTATCTGCCACAAAATTTTCGAAGACCATTTCTCATTTCCAGTTACCAATTAGACCTTCAGAAGTTTGTCCCAAAACATGAGTAATAAACAATCCCAAGTTATGACAGTCGTTTATCATTGCCTGGTTTCAGCATTACAGAAAGTTGTGTGACAAGCAAAAAAGTTCGACTTATGAAGCCAACTTTGTGGATGTAAAAAATGTATTAAAAAAACCATTGTCGCAAAAAGAGATATATTACAAAAAGTGATATCTGTAAAATTTGCAGAATAGCGATATAAATTCCAGTATTACACAATAAGATAGGGTGTAAGAAGACCCACCAAGGTCTCTGGGTACCAAGTGACCTCACCTGCTTTGAGCAATCTGTATATCTGACCTTTTTCACCTGATTTTTTTTCACCGTCTCTAATAATACCTTGGAGCTTGTAAACAGTGAGAGCCCAACTAAAAATGAGTGGCAGCATTAATCACTCGATAATACCGTAACCTTTGTTAGCTTAAAAAGCTGCACATGTTGGTGCGATTGACGCTAGGCCCTCTGTATCTTTTAACACAGTGCCTACCGTCTCATCGTGAAATTCAATCATAACTCTATTGTTTAAGGCACCATTCGTAGACCCACTCATAGCTTCTTAGAAATATCACAATTTAATATAAGACAAAGCAACGACATGTTAAAGTCTAATACATACATTCATACATATTGTCTAGCCTTTATCCCCGAAGGGGTAGGCAGAGGCATACTATGCCCCCACATTTCACAGTATGCATTTTTGTCCCACGTAACAAGTGGTGAGCACATTGCCATGTTGAAATGAAAATTTTCAAGCCATTTTATTGGCAACCGGGACCAACGGCTTAACGTGCCTTCCGAGGCACGGAACTATTCTTAAGGGCCAAATATATTTAATAAAATGTGTCTATTTTAAATGTTAAATTTGGAAAAAAATATGAACCTGTTGCCTTTTTAGTGAGGTGGTAACAAAAAAGCTAAAAGGTCTTATGTGCTAGACACTAATTAGCACGACCAATTAAAGTCCTGGTAGTCTCGGACTAAGTAAATATTTGTTAAAGAAAGAAAGTTACATAAAAGAGTACTTACATCATCGCCCGGTTGGGGTATGACATAATTATATCCAAGAAGAGAGCCAAGGTCTCCGTGAACCAAGTGACCCAAAGTAGGTTAGCCATGCACTATTGTATAAGGATAAGTCCTGTAAGAATGGTGTAAGTATTGAAATTAAATAAATAATTAATAAATGCACTTGATGACTAACAGAAGAGACAATGAGGTTGGGAGATTAGACGTCAGTTGTTCTTCAAAGTCGAAAAAATCAAAAGTCAAAAGAGTTCCAAGCAGTCATTTCAAAATAATCGCCAAATACAGGTAAGGTTTAAAAGTACCCGAGAAAACACTATTTATACGGTATGTCTCTGACTAGGTAGTCAAACAGAACAGGTTGCCAGGCTTCGCAAACCATTCATACTTCTTCCACTTTATGCAAATTCATCAATCGTTTCATACATGCACGTCTTCCGAGTACTTTTGACCTTTCTGTTTGTGAGCAACCTGTTCACGTCTTCATTGTAAGTCTCGGTAAAACTTGCGTTTCCAACTTGTTAAGTGGAGGCAAATATAAGTTTTTAATTTCCACCAAATAAATATTGGACAACAATCTAATCTTAAACTATGCAGAGTTTGTAAAATTCAAATCCAGGTTGGGATTGGAACTAGCTTTCCTCTGTTGCAAAGCAAACGAATTATGTTTTAATACGCTGAAGTAACATGTGTACCTTTAATGTGTTCTGTTGTGTTCTCAAACTTGTTTGACTTGCAAACTGAGCTTTGCATCTCCTTGAGCTTGCAAGTTAGAAGTATCGCATTATAAAACACCTCATCTTCAAAGACTACTTAAAAGTGTTACTGAGTTGTTCCTGTACTTAAAACATTGTAATTTGTAGTGATATCTATATATTAACTCGGCAATAGACTCACCACCTGTTACGTGGGACAAAAGTGATCGGGGATAAAAGCGTGACAATATGTCTAAGTCTATAATACGTATGATTAATAGGATATAAAAAAATATATATGATAATATTTTTTAACGTACTATTAAAATTATTTACTTCATAAGTTCAATATTACATTAGTATTATTGCTGTTATAAAAAAAATATTCAAAATGCTAATATAAATAGGTTTTATGGTTGATACTCTAAGATTTTTTTTGGAATATATAACCCCGGTACTGATCACAGATAGGGTGTTCATCCTCACGTTTTGTGTCCGGGATATTATCGTCTACGGTAAAGTCGAGTCAAAAGTAGCGTATGCTATGGTTGAACCTTGTAGAAAACAATCGGTAGCTATGACGACCGTTGTTATAAGCCTACATTATACATTGAGTTAATATTGTACTACGTACTAGAGAAGCCACCGCCCTATATCGCCAGTGCTCCGTTCACCTGTGGTGCATGAGCCACAGTTCACTGTTGCTTTCTCGCTCTTGAGCGCGTAAGTCATACGGCTCGGGCCTGCTCGGGCGCCTCCTCCCCCAAACCCCGCTCCGCCGCGCGTGGCGCTCAGATTTTGTTCGCGATGTCTGCTCCATGTACGTAGTACAATATTAACTCAATGACATTATATTGGTTTATGCTCCACCTCAAACTTGGTTAATACTATCATTGTAAAAAAAATTAATGCAGGAGTACCTTAGGTGCTATTCTTCCGAATATTCTTTTTCTGTTCCTGTTATGCTGTTATTCTAGTCTTCTCTTTTCTGTTTTCAGTATTGCTGTTGTTCCCATTTTGAGGCGCCTTTTCTCACCTCTGGCATATCCTGCTCCTCATTTTGTGAGTTGTCTGACCCCTTACCTGGGTCTCACACAACCGCCCCACATCAATGGTATCCACTAAAGAAAATACTCGGATGGTAATAAGTACTTTACAAATTTATTGAATAATATATTATAAAAAAATAGGTACTTTAAAAAATGAAAATTGATATAAATTCCATCGCTCATAAACCCGCTTGTTTAGTGTATTTGTCGCATTTAAGGCTTGGTACTCCTGCCGAGGCCACGATTTTGAGTTTTTTAAAACAATGCGAATTGTAGAAAAAAGGCTTTTTGATTCTGAAAAATATATATATGATAGTTAAGGATTTAATCTAGTCAAAATGGCTTTCTGTTTCAAAATCTAATTAACTTCACTTGATAGAATAACATTCCAAAGTTGCCCCCTTTCGAAATGTTTTTGCAATGCCAAATCTAAACTACAGATAATTTTCATGAAATTTTTATACCAGTTGTTATATTTCTTTATAGCTTTTTTTTTATTGGGTCTAATCCCACCCATACTCCCATTACTGTGACTCCTGTAAACCAGGATCTACAGCAATGACCAAAACACCAGAATAGTTACACCGAGCTCGATCTCGGTGATGTCCCAGGAGAAGTTAGCATGTCTTGGAACCCGCAACGAAATTAATCAGAAGATAATGTGAGGAAGTAAGAACGTAATGCCTCTTCCCTTCTTTGCAAAGCGGGACACCTGGAAAGCAACTAGATGTGAATCCTATAGAAATAGGAAAGCACCACGGTAATAGTATATTACGGGTCCTATGTGAGCTATGTTTGATTCCAGTAATATGTATGGCAGAAACGTTTAAAAGCACGAAAATTCACCCTCGATGCCACGAGATCCGCATAGACTCTCGACTCCCGACGTTACTTGTAAAAAAATCCCTTGTAACCCAACTATAGCTACTAAATATTTATAGACATAATGGCTTACTTTGACTATACACAGTGATTTTTATAGTACAAATGTTTAAATAATACCAGATTCGCGCCGCTGACGCCTGATCAGTCGCGCGCTGGCGCTTACTGAGGTAGGCCCGGTGTGAGGATTTTTCGTTGAGCTCCCCTTGTTATTTCTTAGCAATGTCACAGTATATTTATCAGAGCAGTAAGCATTCCATCATCATCCGAGCGTCTGTCCCAGCTGCATCTCGCGACCCCCGGAGTTCGCTTTGTGTAGTGTATATGAGAGTTTTAATATTAAATGAGCTACGTACACTTCACAGAACCGTTAGAATTATCGCTGTAAGTAGTATAAAATTGAACCTGGTACCCCCAGGTTAGAAGGCAGTTATATAATTATCTGAGGCAGTGGGCTGTTCACTGTATGTTTACCTATTTTTCCGCTAACTATTGACGAATTTCAATTATTTTTTTGTGTAACGTATATTCAATTTGGTTCTACACAAATTTTATCTATAGATTCTGAAGCTTTAACATACCGACTGCCACTGGCTGAAGTAATCAATGCAGTTGTAATACTTAAGCTTCGCTTCGCATAAACTATTTAAATTGTATCCAACACCTTTGTTTTATTCTTGAAGTATAAATTATTTAAGTATATTTATAAATTTATTAGCCACGAATTTATCCCCGAAGGTGTGGCAGAGGCATATTGTGGTAAGACCAATGCCTGTGTTCAAATGGACAAGCTCAGATTATGACGACTCGCTGTTGTCGCTGAAAGGGTATTTACTTGACGAAGTGCCGATTGAAACGTTACTAGCAACCGGGACAAACAGCTTAACGTGTCCTTCGAAGGACGAATTCGTAAATGAAAATGCTACAAAGCGGTCATCCATCCAAAGTCCGAGAAAGTTTCTTAAACCAGTGATCTTTTACAGAGAACTGAGTTAGTGGGGCTACGAGCGCTATTATATTTATATTTTTACATTATGTTAGTAGCCTTAAAAAATGTATAACATTTCATGTAACTAATAAATAATAATACCAACATTTTAATAAAGGATATGGTGTGGACGGCCAGCTGCTGCGGGCGATACAGTCACTTTATACGGAGTGTACAGCTTGCGTGCTACCAAGGGGGATGTTTACCTGGCGCCTCTTTTTGACGTCAGTTCGGGCGTTAAATGGGGTTGTGTTATGTCCGCCTTGGTTGTGTTTTTCATAGTGTATTTAATAGTTGGCTGCAAAAGTTAAAAGATTATGATGTGTTGTATAATTGGAAACTTTACAGTACATTGTCTGTGGTACGCTAAAGATGCGGTAGTGATGGTCTCATCAGAAGCCGAGCTTCAGGCATTAGTCACTAATATGAAAGTAGAAGTCTTCGCTGCATGTTAAACTAAGATTCGGGTATTTGAAAGAGAAAGAGTAGGTAATAATAGCAAGAATTTGGTAAACCGGAAACGTTTAAGCAATTAAATAAAGTTATATACTATATATATATATAGGGAGAATGTTTAGCGCGAACGGAAGATGTGTTTTGAAGTACAACGGTGACTAGCTGCCTGAGACAGGGATATAGCATTATGATTTTTTGGTGCCGTACACCTTATTCACCTGGGTCAATTCACCTAGGTGAACTAAACACACTTTTAGTTAACTTGAAACACCTGGGTGCATTTAAAGTACTTTTGAAAAAAACTTTATTCAACTTAATCACATGGGTGCATTAAATTTACTTATAAGTATACTTTATTCACTTTATTATAAATATTTTTTTATAATTGATTTCTTTACTTGTGATTTATGATTGTCATATTGATACGCAATTATTCTGGAAACTATTGAGTAAAAGAAAATTGAATTGTTAATTGAAATTAATAACTCACAGATTTCGAATTCTTCTATAAAATGCCACACTTTAAATATATTCACAGAGGAAGGGGTGTGGTACTTTTGCACAATAGAAGGCAATATTTCAAAAAGAAAACATACAAAAATGGTGCTTGTTGGTGGAGATGTTGCAAAAACTTGTCTATTATGAAATGCACTGGATCCATAACAATAAAAAATGTTAGTTTATGTGGAGTTTATGCGGTATTACTGCAGGAGAGTCGGTGAATTGTATTAAACAGGTGCAATTTATTAAACTCAACTGGGACAGACGCTCGGATAATGATGAAATAAAATGAAATATCTTTATTCATGTAGGTCACAAAGTTTTGTCTCAAGCGGTTATTTTTGCTTCTACATTTACATTTACTGCCAGATTCGCAAAGCAATAGGTAGAGCCTGAGGAAGAACCTGGCATTAAAACTTATGGCCACTCTTTTCTAACCGCCAGTAATTACATTAGTTTGATGATGACTGGATGTTTGACCAATTATATAGTAATGAATTTATACAAAACAAAAACAAAATCATATCAAAATTAGAGCTATTTCAGTTGCCAGTTCTAAAGGCAGCCTACACTTTAAGAACAATCTAGCAAGAAAGTCAATGGATGCTCTTTTAAAACGTAGGTGTGGCATTAAAATTACACTTACATTGTTCCTTTGGATTTATGTGAGAACAGTCGACTAAACTTAGTTGGCCTTAATTTAAATAATATTATTTGTAATTTTTGCTATAACAGCTATAAGCTGACCAGTCCCAACAGACGGCACCCGTTCACGGGTATGACGTATATATCAGCCATCGCCCTACTCAACCGTATTATAGGGAATAAGGCGACCCGATACATACGCCACCACTGCCAGGACACTTAGGCGAGCATGACATACCCAAAAACTGCACAGCAACTCTCATGTCAATTTCAAAATAATAAATAAGTCTACATGGTGCTCACACAATAACAAACTCAAATTACATCTTTGTATATAAGTTATTACTGGAACTAAACGCAGCCAATTTAGAAACCTTTAGTTGTCTGACGTTTCAAATTATTCACAATGTTGAAATGTAAAAATACGACATATATGCATATTCAAGACAAGTACAATATAACACAAGATTCATTCGAATCCTAAATAGCTCGAGCGAAGAGCAAGCAACTCATTTCCATTTATTTTTATCATTTAAATAATCATTAATTGTATAATAAGCCCTTTTCAAGAGGTGCGTCTTATTTTCCACCTTAAATTTATGTAACGGCAGGTTCATAATGTCTAAAGGAAAAGAGTCGTGAACCTTTTGTAAACGATGATGCGTTCCAATTAATTTATGCTTATTTCTAGTATTTATCGAATGTATGTCACTGTGTCTATTGTATAAATGTATGTTCTGTTTAACTAACATGATATTTGCAAATATAGAATAGAATAGAATAAACTTTATTGCACATCAATAACAAACACTCATGTTAAGAGATAACAGTCTTATAAATGTACAAAGGGCGGCCTTATCGCTAAAGAGCAATCTTTTACAGGCAACCTTTGGATAGAGAATATATACTGTGATGCAGCCGTTAAAATGTCAATTTCTTTAAATTTCTCTCTAAAAAAGCTCTCCAAAAGTTACAATAAATGGTTGTTATTATCATTTTCAGGAAAGTTTGGTTAGAAAAGCAAAATCTTTAAAAATATTCCAAACTAAGAACAACCGTCGTTGCGTTTTTTGTGTCGAAGTCTAGCTTTATTGCCAGAAGATAAAATTACCGCAGGTTGGAAGTACATTGAACAGCAGTTCAACAAGCAAATCTATCAACCTTTTCTCCAATATATAAAAAAAAAAATTGGCTAAGACCTGAAAACATTCAATTGTGGTCAGTTTTCGGAAAAAGACATCGACAACCAATAATTTTGCGAAAAGTTTCCACACTACATTAAGTAAACGCATAAAAAATAAAAATAGAAACCGAATTGATGTGATCACGGCCTTTAAAAAAGACGCAGACTCTAAGCGCTCACCAAAACAACGAAGAAGTAGAATTCAACAAAATGATTTATTTATACGTAAGGCCCAGTTATGCTTGTTAAATGGTCACATTACGGTAGGCCATTTTCTTGAAATGGTCCGTTAGTTATTATAAGGGTTTATTAGCTATGGGGAAAATGAAATAATCCTAATAATATATTATCTTGGAAATAAAATAGACTAATTTACAAACATTTTACAGAAAATGATCCACGATAACTAATTATATAATTACACGATTGATTAATTTCGCTTTGTTAAAAACAGTCATATAATTTTGATTTAAAGCGTAGTTAAGTAGATACATACATTATGTAGGTAGTCTTTGGGCAACCACAGTCTCCGTGTACAGTATAAATTTGACAGATGGGGCATATACACGACATGTGTGTTCCATCTCCAATCAACAATAATTGTAATGATTGTGCGTGGCTAAACATCGGTCCTGATTCCTCAGAGTTTGTGGCTCTTCTCGACCATTTAACAGGATAGTGGGAGAGCAGTACGTTAATCTCAGGAGTGCAGCAAATTTCAACTCTAGCTTGACCTGATTGACCGGAGGAAGAAACCGAAACCGACGAAACGGAGAAACCGGCGCCGCACCGCTACAGGTCCCTAGCCGATATATTTATTTAGTCTTTTTTCAAATAAATCTATCAATTGTACAGACACACGCAATTTCTGCTGTTTTCTTATAGCATAGATTAAAACACACAGGTGTAGTATAATCATAGTACACCAGTGTGTCAAAGTGTCAAAATCTTGAAATTATCTTGTAAAGCTTTTCGTTTCTATACCCTACTTGATAAGTTTGATTGAAATACCCACCATATATTTTATTTATTACCTTGTATCCTTTATTTTTTGGCACCCAGGAGATGAATACCTTTCACAATAACCTTGATAACTCACTTAATCGATACGCTAAACCTCACTAAAACATTAATGAATACCTTTCACAATAACCTTGATAACTCACTAAATCGATACGCTAAACCTCACTAAAACATTAATGAATACCTTTCACAATAACTTTGATAACTCACTTAATCGATACTCTAAACCTCACTAAAACATTAATGAATACCTTTCACATTAACCTTGATAACTCACTTAATCGATACGCTAAACCTCACTAAAACATTAATGAATACCTTTCACAATAACTTTGATAACTCACTTAATCGATACGCTAAACCTCACTAAAACATTAAACAAGAGAGGGGTGAATAATGTTTACTAATTATTATAAAATTATGTTTTTTATTTTGCGACCACAGGTACGGGTGTTTAAACTTCACTAAAAGTGTGTTTAGTTCACCTAGGTGAATTGACCCAGGTTAATTAAGTGTACGGCACCGATTTTTTAAATATAATATTATTAAAAAAAAAAAAGATGAGTATAATGAGTACGGGAATTTTATTTATTACTTGTACATAAAATCAAAATCAAAATCAAAAATCTTTATTCATGTAGGTCACAAAGTAACACTTATGAACGTCAAGATTACTGCTTCTACATTTACATTTACTGCCAGATTCGCAAAGCAATAGGTAGAGCCAGAGGAAGAACCTGGCAATAAAACTCATGGCCACTCTTTTCTAACCGCCATTTGACACAGTTTGATTAACATGATATTTGACCAATTATACAGTAAAGAAATTTTACAAAAAAAAAAAAACAAAATAAATGTTGAGTTCATTAAAATTACACTTACATAGTTCCTTTGAATTTATGTGAGAACAGTCGACTAAACTTAGTTTGCCTTAAATTTAAATAATATTATTTGTAACAATTGCTATAACAGCTATGAGCTGACCAGTCCCAACAGACGGCACCCGTTCACGGGTATGACGCATATATCAGCCATCGCCCTATTCAACCGTATTGTAGGGAACAAGGCGACCCGATACATACGCCACCACTGCCAGGACACTTAGGCGAGCATGACATACCCAAAAACTACACAGCAACTATCATGTCAATTTCAAAATAATAAATAAGTCTACATAGTGCTCACACAATAACAAAGTCAAATTACATATAATTATGTATATTAGTTATTACCGGGACTAAACGCAGCCATACCTTTAGTTGCCTGGCGTTTCAAATTATTTATACTGGAGAATGTAAACAAAAATAAGGTAGAAAAAAAAAAAATACAACATATATATGCAGATTCAAGACAAGTAGATTCATTCGAATCCTAAATAGCTCGAGCGAAGAGCAAGCAACTCATTTCCATTTATTTTTATCATTCAAATAATCATTAATTGTGTAATAAGCCCTTTTCAAAAGGTGCGTCTTAATTTCCGCCTTAAATTTATGTAACGGCAGGTTCATAATGTCTAAAGGAATTTTATTATATAGGCGTACGCCAATTCCTGCAAAAGAGTCGTGAACCTTTTGTAAACGATGATGCGTTCCAATTAATTTATGCTTATTTCTAGTATTTATCGAATGTATGTCACTGTGTCGATTGTATAAATGTATGTTCTGTTTAACTAACATGATATTTGCAAATATATACTGTGATGCAACCGTTAAAATGCCAATTTCTTTAAATTTCTCTCTAAGAGACACTCTAGCACTCAATTTATATATTGCACGTATAGCTCTCTTCTGGAGTACAAAAATTACTTGTAGATCAGCTGCTTTACCCCACAGCAAAATGCCGTAAGACATGACACTATGAAAATAACTAAAGTATACTAGCCTGGCAGTTTCTACATCAGTGAGCTGCCTGACTTTACTAACGGCAAAGGCTGCCGAGCTGAGTTTACCTGCAAGACACGTTATTTGCGCGTTCCACTGCAGTTTGCTATCTAAAGTGATCCCCAAAAATACAGTTGATTCTACAATATTAAGGGTATCACCGTTCAATGTTATATTTGTACCGCAATTCCTGACATTAGGCATGCTAAATCTGATACATTTTGTCTTCTTAGCGTTTAGTAGCAAATTATTGGTCGTAAACCAATCTACAACTTGGGCAAGTGAACTATTAACGCTGTTAAAATCAGTAAGCGTACGATCTACTTTAAAAATAAGTGACGTATCATCAGCAAATAGAACAATGTCGCACAAGTTCTGTATATAGAATGACAGATCGTTAATATAAATTAAAAATAGAAACGGACCTAGAATTGATCCCTGCGGTACGCCCATAGCTACAGATGCTCCAGAGGAGCGAATTTCATTAACATCAACATGTTGTATCCGATCATTTAAGTAGGAGGCAACAAGATCCAGTGCAGAGTCTTTGATACCATAATAAAAGAGTTTTCGCAATAGTGTTTTATGTTCAACGCAATCAAATGCTTTAGAGAGATCGCAGAATACACCAATAGCATCTTGTCTATTCTCCCAGGCGTCATATATATGATTCAGAAGTGTCACACCTGCATGAATGGTAGAACGACCCCTTGTGAACCCATACTGCTCTTTATGTAGTAGCATATTTGAATTAAAATGAGCTTGTAGTTGTTGCAATATAATTTTTTCAAAAATATTGCTAATGGCAGGTAATATTGAAATAGGTCTGAAATTACCAGGGTCAGTTTTGGATCCAGACTTAAATAGAGGTATTACCTTACTGTGTTTCATTAAATCCGGAAACACTCCTTTATCGATACATTTATTAAATATTTCAGCTAGATGTGGAGATAAATTAACAATAATAGACTGTATCAATTTCACAGAAATACCCCACAAGTCAGCTGTCTTTTTTGAGTTAAGCGGCTTGAATACTTTAACGATATCGTTGGGGTTAACACATTTAAAGCTAAATAAGACATTGCACTGATCTACGCTGCCCCCAAGTATGCGTTGAGCTTTGATTGGACAAGAATTTAAGGAGCTAGTTGTTTTCGCGGGTATGTCTATAAAATAGTTGTTAAAAGTTTGTGCTACATCTAATTTATTATTAATCACCTTGTTATTTATAATTAACTCAAAGTTATTATCACGGGGTAGTAATCGACCGGTTTCAGTATTGATTACATTCCAAGTCATTTTTACCTTATTTTTTGAATCTTTAATCTTATTACTGATATGTAACGACTTGGCAGCAGCACAGGTCTTTTTGAAGGTCAAGCTCAACACAGGAAAATTCAGCAGTACGCTCAATAGAAAGAGCCACAATATCTTTACGTTCTTTACATTTTAAATTATTAGATACAAATATAAGAGAGCCCCCACGAATGGCTTTCTTTCTTGAGAACGCACTGCTAAGTGAATAAAATTCATTGTTGAACAATAGTTCATGACTTTTTAACCAATGTTCTGTAATACAAAAAATGTGAACATTGTGTTCCTTTATATAAAGTTCTATTTGTAGTAGTTTTTCAGATATGCCTTCAATATTTTGGTGAACTAAGTTTAAACTACTAGAAGTATTGTTAATATACTCAGAATTATTACAACCAATATTATTATCAGTGTCTTTAAAAAAAGTAGATCGAATGGGCTCAAAAGACCTGAAACCATGGCCAGATTTTTTACCTGTTGTCTTACAAACTAGTTTTTTGAGATAATATCCCAAGTTAATAAGTCATTATTACTAAGCTCAAAAGGAGCTGGTTTATAAGTCAATAATTTGGCTTTATTCAATAAAAAATTTGATAACAATACAGCTATCTGACGTCGTAAAAATTTTAATAGTAAATAACTATCTAATGTCAAAAAGTAATTATTCTGTAATAAAAGATTACAGTCAAATAATTCTATATTCCTACAATATGTGGTCAAGGTATGTAATTTTCTATTCATATTGTATCTAATGTTGTTTTCAATTTGTGTAAAAGATTTGCTATATGGCAGTGTTGACAGTATAACCTGTTTAACTTGCAAGTTTGATAACTGTTCGTAAAATTTAATGATAGTTTTAGCGTTTACATTATCTCTTCTGCCAATAAGTATCACTATTGTTGTTTGTGGGCAATGTGTACTGGTTAATACCTTATTAATTATTTGAGAGTAGGATGCCCCAGGAAATGAAAGGGTTATGACCGAATTACCCAGATGTTGAACTAAGTGATAACCTAAACTTTTGCCTATTTCATCACAATAAACAACAGTCTTTCCAACGTTTAAAGGTTGTGTAATTTTTGTTACAGGACTATTACAGCAAGTGTTATTTGTGTTTATAATATTGTCACATATACTGCCCACAGAGTCAATCATTGGAGATGTTGACCCGTCCCGGGATGTTATAGACAAGGAAGAACATGGCAGGGATTTTTCACAGTCAGGTGTTTCATTATATAATTTCTCAAGTGAATAGAACCTTTGTTCATTGCTGTGACAAGACTCCACCAAGCTATTCAATGCCTTAATGTACTCCCCAATTTCTTTCTGTGATGTTTTGTATTTTAAAGTTATAGACTCTAAGGAATCATGTAAACACATAATTTCTGTCTGTAATTGATGTATATCAGTCTCATATTGCTCTGTTTGGGTGTATAATTGTTTTTTACTTGTTTCTATTAGTTGTTTTAACTGTACATTTGATTTACAAGTCTTAAGATATTTGTTCGCTCCTATTCTAAGCTTTTTCATGTTCTTCTGTGACTTAGAAATAAATTTATTGGGTTTATGTATTTTTTTAATTTATTCCTGCTACTACTTACTAATCTTATTGATGATGATGATGTACTGGTGTTCGGCAATAACAAGTGGTCACCGGTTTTGTCTATTGCTGTAATAGGAATATTCAATGCTGAGTTTTGTATTGGGTGCGAGGTGATGGGCTCATCAAAATCTGTCTCTGTCGCAAAAAGCATAAATTTAATTTGTTATTAAATATATCATCACTAACTCGTACTAATATTATAACCGCGAAAGTTTGTAAGTATGAATGTTTGATGATACTTACATATAAATACTACTGAATGGAATTTAAATAAACTTTACAATAATATAGCTTATCTATCAGAATAACACATAGGCTACTTTTTATCCCGGGAACAAGTTCCTTTAGATAACGGGAACGAGAAAACTTCATCACGCGGGCGGAGTCGCGGGCGTCAACTAGTATATCATAAACTTATAATAAAATCCAACACAATAACAGAGATGTTCCATTTCGATTGCTACTGCCAATCATTTCTACTGTGGCGTGCCAGCGGAAAATATCATCCATACCATCGTCAATCTATCTTGGCGGGGGCTGAGGAAGCGTTTTGGTGTCTACGCGACTTGGCCTTATACCTACCTGCCCTTAATACGAAAGACTTAATATTGCGTTTAGCGTGCCACTGCTTGCCTCTTCGGGAAAAATCGTGACTATATTTTTGTATATAATATTGCACAACCTAAACATAAAGATAACCAATACTAAGCCCATTATAATAACAATAACTGTCTGTGGCTAGAGCTACTCGTAAAAATATATGGCATATCATTTCCTATGAAAGCTTGTACACAGTATATAATTTTATTCTCTCTATTATAGGACTACTGGCATGCCAATGGTTACGTATGTATTGATGATTTTTAAGCTGTGACGATAGAAATGCCGAAAGGTTGTACAATCGATAGCTACCTACAATTAAATAGACATCGAGTCGACCATTTTGATGTTATTTCCAGTGCACGTGAATATGCAGATGCATATAAATGAATAGCCGATACCGCTGTAAAGGTGAATATTTCATAATTGGCTGAAAAGGAGATTCTGAAGGATCAGACATATGATCCTTTAAAATCTCCATGAGGATTGCGTAGGTACATGGGTTAAAGGAGTATGCATGGATTCCTCGCATTTCAAGTGGGTTTTGTAAGTTTGTTTCCAGCTGTGGAATTGTTTTCAATCTAATATTCATCGTTAGTTACATTAAATTATGGTTTTGAGTTCTTTTTTGCATTCGACAGTCAAGTTGTGACCACGGTAATTGCAATATTGTAGAACATACATACTCGTACATACATATTGCACTTTTGTCCCACGTAACAGGTGGTGAGCCCATTGCAGAAACGCAGAATAAATATGACGTAAAAAAGAACTAAAACTTAGATTGAACAATAGAAGTTGTGTGACTTTATTAGCTTCTGAAACATTTAAAAATAGAATTTTAGTTTATTATAACCTATTTTACGTTAGTGCGAAGAAATTGTTTCCATTTTACCCTATATTTATGCTATGGGTAAATATTTTCTACCTCTAGATATCTGTTCTACTTATCAAGAGTGGATTAAAGTAAAAACTTTAAAGCTCCTCATATATCATTTGTGTTTAAATAAAGAATGATGTATGATAGGAGCTTAAAACTTTTGCTGCTAGAATTTCAATGATATACATACGCCTCATAACCCCGCCAATATGTTTGGTATTGCAACGTCTAAATTAAAAAAAAAATCTGTTATCTTTATAAGGACTGCCGGTTTTCTAATCATAAATACTCCAAACAATTTAATCACAAAGTGATTACATTTTATTACTGTCACAGTATAAAACTACATACATACAAACATATTGTCACGCCTTTATCCCCGAAGGGGTAGGCAAAGGCATACTATACGCCCACATTTCACCGTATGCACTTTTGTCCCACGTAACAGGTGGTGAGCCCATTTCCGTGTTGAAAATGGACAGGCGCAGGTTGTGGCGACCTGCTGTTGAAATTTTTCAAACCGCCCATAAGGCCTTCAACTGGGCTTAACGACAGGTATGTTACTGGCAACCGGGACCAACGGCTTAACGTGCCTTCCGAATTCCGATACGCTCGATAATGCCACAAAGTGGTCACCCATCCGAGGACCTTTCATAGTGAAAGTTGCTTAACGCAGTGATCGTTTACAGAACACTGGAGTCCGCGGGGGTACGAGCGCTTCTATTTAGTATAAACCTAAGTCAAGTATAAAAAAGGTAACATAATATATTTAAACTTTTCTAAATGTTGTCCAAACGATAGTAAATCAGAAAACACACAACGCATCTCCTAAAGGAACTTACCCACAATATATTAGAAACTTCCAACCAAGTGGAACAGATAGGCGTAGTTCATACAACATAATCTATTCTAGTACATAGACCAGACGCGACCACTGTAACACCTGTTTTTGTGGCCCCAAACACTCAAGTTTGCCTACTTGGTACTGTATACTACCAATATTTTAATTCCATTACATTGACTCTTAATGCTAAAGGAATAAGGTTCCAATTCAAATAACAGATGTATTTATAGGATGGCTATCAATAGATAAGTTTCTTGCAAGTCCGTCCGCAGTGAAGTAATCTACTAATGACAAAGAAAGTTGGTGTTGTTTCGTGCTTTGAATACAACTGCGATTATTTTCTGTTGGTTAGGACGAGTTTCATGAATTAAATAGTTGCGAACAATATGAATGTTGGCGGATAAAATAAAAATAAATTGTAACTTTCTGCTGCTAAATAAATATACTGTTTATTTTTCTTTTTAAAAGACATTTATGCTAATATATAAAGCAGATCAGTTTGTTTCTTTGGTTGAACGCATTAATCTCTGGAACTAATGGGTTTAAATTAAAAAAAAAATGGAAAACCCAAAAGTGCCCGCCTCACACGCTCTTATTATATTATAAAAAAATAGAATTACAAGCTTACAAACTTTGCTATGAATTATCGCGTAGGGGTTATGAAATAAATTAATAAATAAATAAAATAAATATCCATCACGCCTTATTCCCGAAGGGGTGGCAGAGGCATATTTTATGCCCACTTTTCACCGTGTGGATTCCTGTCCCACGTAATAGGTGGTGAGCCCATTGCCGTGTTGAAATAGACAGACGCAGGTTGTGGCTACCTGCTGTTGAAATTTAATGAAATAAATAAAGTAAAGATAATAACAAAATAACAATTAAACCACATCGAAGCAGACCGTGAAAATTGAAAGGGTTCTATTCCTAATTATACTGAAGCGTAAGAGAAAAAAAGACTCGATTAGTAAAGTATTTCGGTTGTTATCGTGTTAACAAGAAAATATCCGTAACATAAAAATAAAATAAAATAAAAAATAAAAATATCTTTATTTTGCATAGACCATTTTAACGGCGCTTACAAAATGTCATACACTATTTAAAATATTTAAAGCGACCACCGGTTCGGAACGCGGCCCACCTGAGAAGAACCGGCAAGAAACTTAGGAAGGCTTTTTTTTTGATGGCCTATTTACAATTTAATATTATTTCATTTTGCCAGCAGATCATTTCCAGGCGCCCCTGTCCTGCAAATAGTCTGTAACGGAGTAAAAACCTTTTTCACAAAGCTTGTTTTTAATAAAATTTTTTAAATTTATTTAAAGGTAAATTTCTCAGGTCACAGGGAAGCTTGTTGTAAAAGCGTATACAGTTACCCTGGAAAGAATCGCCAATCTTATGTAGTCGACTGTGGTGGACTGAAAGATTATTTTTATTTCTAGTGTTTATATTATGTTTATCACAGAGTTTAGAAAACTGTGATAGATTTTTCTGGACATACATAAGATTGGCAAAAATGTATTGTGATGGTACGTTTAGAATATTCACTTCTTTGAATTTTTCTCGGAGAGAAACTCTGGGGCCCAAATTATAAATAGCGCGTACAGCCCGCTTTTGTAGAACAAAAATAATATTTAAATCTGCAGCACTCCCCCAAAGGAGAATACCGTAAGACATAATACTATGAAAATAGCTGAAGTAAACCATTCTAGCCGTATCCACATCTGTTAGAGTCCTGATCTTTTTTACAGCGTATGCAGCCGAACTTAATCTAGAGGCTGTCTTTTCTATGTGTGGGCCCCACTGCAAATTGGCATCAATAGTTATACCTAGGAACACAGTTGATTCTACAAACTCTAACACTTGTCCATTCAGTTGAACATTGGCCGCAACTTGTTTTACATTTCGTAGAGTAAATTTTATACATTTAGTTTTATTTTCATTAAGGCAAAGATTATTTGAGCTGAACCAATGAACTACTCTTGCAATTGCATTGTTTACATCGTCATAGTTATCTAATTGTCTTTTAATTTTAAAAATTAATGAGGTGTCATCTGCAAACAAAACAATCCTATTCCTGTCCCCTACATAAAATGGTAAATCATTAATATAAATGAGGAACAAGAATGGCCCAAGTATCGAGCCTTGCGGCACACCCATTGTAACCATGGATCCTACAGAACGTGTACCATTAATATCGACCCTCTGTATTCTATTGTTCAAATATGAAGACAGAAGGTCGAGAGCTTTGCCTCTTATTCCATAGTGGTGTAATTTTTTGCACAGCGTTTCATGTTGAACGCAATCAAAAGCCTTTGATAGATCGCAAAATATACCTAATGCATCGTGCTTGTCTTCCCATGCTTCATGAATACATTTTAATAACTCAACACCAGCATCGGAAGTTGAGCGCCCTTTCGTAAACCCAAATTGATTCGCATGGAGTATTTTATGACTATTAAAATGGGATAGCATTTGATTCAAGATTATTTTTTCAAATACTTTGCTCAAAGTTGGCAGCACTGACACTGGTCGGAAATTAGACGGCTCTGTAGCGCTGCCAGCCTTGAATAAGGGAACGACTTTGCTGTGTTTCATTAAATCAGGAAATGTACCACTAGAAACACAGTCATTAAACACAGTTGCTAGATTGGGCGCAATTACCTCAATTATACATGATGCAGTTTTGACCGATAACCCCCAAATGTCCGCGGTTTTCTTAATTTCGATACATTTAAATGTTTTTACAATGTCCTGAGCACAAATATCTGTGAATACAAATGCATCCCTGCAACAAAGAACAGATTCTTCTAATAAAAGTTCAGCGGAACTGGAAGATGCTTGGAGAGATTTTGTTGTCAATATAGGTACATTTTTGAAAAAGTGTTCAAACTCCGTAGCCACTTCCAGGTCCCCTGTAACATGGCAACCATTTACTTTTAAGTGGAAATCCCTTTCAGTCACTAAAGATCTACCGCATTCAGAGTTAATGATGTTCCAAGTCATTTTTATTTTATTTACAGAATTAGAAATTTTATTTTTAATGAAGTTTGACTTAGCAAGATGACACGTTTGTTTAAATATCTTTGAATAATTTTTAACATATTCCTGAAAGGTTTGCCTAAAATTATATGATTTTTCTGAATATAATTCAAATAATTTATTTCTACTTTTAAAGATACCTGGTGTTGCCCAGTCACTGAAAACAGGACGACCACCAATCTGTAGAGTTTTTGAGGTGAAAACTTTGCCAAACTCATCATTAATCAAATTAAATAAGTGTTTATATGACTGGTCTACACAAGTGAAGTTAGGTAGATATGGTAATCTCTTTAATACATTTTCTTTAAAATTATTCAAACGACTTTGGTTAATTGGTACATATTTAATTTGTTTTTTGCTGACTTTGTTACTACTTTTAGGAAATTTTATCCATTGGCCACGATGATCTGACTCCACAGGATCCACAATACCTTTATCTATAGGTTTAATATCAGTAAAAATATTATCAATACATTTTGCACTGGTGGCTGTAATACGAGTGGGTTCTAAGAATGTACTATGCAGATTAAAGGATTTAAATAAATTTTTCATTTTATTTTTCTCTGATGGAGTTCATGATGTATCTAATATATCAACATTAAAATCTCCACAAACTATTATAGATTTCTTAGAACATTGGCATTTGAACAGTGCTTCTTCAAGCTTTTCTTCAAATTTAATGTAAGAAGCATCAGGGGGACTGTATACGCTTAACAAGATGAAATGCTCAAACTCAATACTGGCAATCTCAATAACTCGCTCAATGGAGAGGGCTACTAAATCCTTACGTTCTTTAAATTTTAAGTTTTTATTAATTAATATTAAAGAGCCTCCACGTTTAGAATGTTTTCTATTGAACGAGCTAGCAACCTGGTGATTTACGAAGTTCAACAATGTGATTTGATGATCTTTTAACCAGTGCTCTGTAGCACAAAAAATATTAATAGAATTTGCATTAATGTATAGCTCTAACTCTAAATCTTTACCATTTATTAAACCTCTAACATTATGGTGCACCAGGTTTATAAAAACAATATTTTTACTAAGATTATTCTCAGGGGCCAAAGTCAACTGGCCAGATTTATTATCTGTTGTCCTATAAACTAGTTTTTTGGAATTTAATTTTCCAAATGTGAAGTATCAAAACTATCCTGCTCAATAAAAGCAGTTGTACTTGCCAATAATTTGGCTTGAAAAATTAAAAAATTAGATAGTAACAGAGCTACCTTTCGTTGTAAAAATTTTGATAGAAAATATCTATCTAATGTCAACAAACTATTATTATTGAAGATTATGTTCCAATCGAACAATTCAATTGTTTTGGAATATGATACCATGGTATGTAGTTTTATATTTAATTTGTATCTTAAGTGATTTTCCTTGTGGCTCATAGCAGTGCTGTATGGCAAGGTGGACAAAATTACTTGTTTTACTTGCAGACTTGATAACTTATCAAAAATTTTTAAAAGTTTGTCACTATTAATATTGCCTCTTCTGCCAACCAGTACCACTATAGTAGACTGCATGCAGTGTGTACCAGTCAATATAAAATCTATAATTTGAGAGTATGAAGCTCCTGGATATGTATGATTTATTACAGAATGACTTAACTGTGATAAATAATGTCCAAAATTTTTACCTATTTCATCGCAATAGACTATGGTCTTTGCATCACTTTTTATTTGCAACTTTTCTATTATACTCGTAGATGCCTCGCAATTACTACTTGAACTTAATATACTATTTTCCACACTGCACACAGTTTTAATTGGTGAAAATTCATCATTGCATCTAATTCTTTCACAACTTAAGGGTGAGGAGGGAACATGGCCTGCGGATGTCAATTGGTCATTTTGACAATGACATGAATTTACTAATTTACCTATGGCTAACACCTGTTCCCTACTCTGTTTCTCTGCTGTTTCATATTTATATGAAATTGATTTCAAAGAGAGAGAAAAAAGTAAAAGTAAAAGAGAGAGAAAAGTCTGAAAGGTATTTATGGGAGGCTCAATGCGGATTCCGACGTGGAAGAGGTTGCATGGATCAAGTGTTTTCTCTCCGCATGATCGCGGAAAAGTTTCTGGCTCTTAGCCAGAAGGTTTTCTGCGCTTTTGTGGATCTAGAGAAAGCATTTGATAACGTTGTGAGAGAAACGCTGTGGGACTTGCTGCCAGGATATGGTGTGGACGGCTCGCTACTGCGGGCAATACAGTCGCTTTATAGGGACTGTAAGGCTTGCGTGCGAGTAGGAGGGGATGTGTCACCTCTTTTTGATGTCTGTACAGGCGTCAAACAGGGATGTGTCATGTCCGCCTGGCTGTTCATAGTGTATCTGGACAGCTGCCTACAGAAGTTGAAAGATTTTAATATGGGTGTGAATTTGGGTGACTTTACAGTAAACTGTCTGCTGTACGCTGATGATGCGGTGCTCATGGCCTCATCAGAAGCCGACCTACAGGCATTAGTCACTAATATGAAAGAGGGGTGTGAAATTAAGGGTCTCCGCTTGAATGCAAGTAAAACTAAGGTTCTAGTATTTGAAAGAGGTGACGTAAGAACTAAATGCGAGATTAGAGTAAACCAGGAACGTCTAGAGCAAGTGAATGAAATTGTGTATTTAGGAAGTATGTTTAGCGCGGATGGAAGATGTGATTCGGATGTAGAACGGCGAGTAGCTGCCGGAAACAAAGTTAACGGTGCTTTGTCCCAGTTAGTAAAGCGACAAAGCATCGTAAAAGAAGCACGAATGGCGATTCATAACGCAGTGCTAGTGCCAACTTTGCTTTACGGTAGTGAAACCTGGGTATGTCAGCAGATGCATGAAAGTAAATTGAATGCTGTGGAGATGCGATCACTTCGAAAATTGTGCGGCGTTACCTTGGCCGACCGAATACGTAACGAAGTGATACGCAATATGGCAGGTTTGAATGAAAGTGTCAGCGTTAAGCTTGAAAAGGGCGTGCTCCGTTGGTTTGGACACGTCCAACGAATGAGTGAGGAACGATTGACGAAGAATATATATTGTTCAAAAGTAGAGGGTAGAAGGAGTCAGGGAAGGCCGAGACTTTCATATGCAGACCACGTGAGCAGATTGCTCAAACACGGAAAGGTCAAAAGTACTCGGATACCCAGACGTGCGTGTATGAAGCGATTGATGAATCTCGAAGAAGCGAAAGAAGTATGCATGGATCGCGAAGCCTGACGATCTGTCCTCTCTGACTACCCCGTCAGGGATACAGCGTGAAGATAGTTAGTTAGTTAGTTAGTTGATTTCAAAGAGTCTTGAAGTCGGTCAATCTGACATTGAAGGGCCTGTGTATCAGTTTTGTACTGTTGTGCAACAGTATCAAGTTCTAACATATACATATTTACCTGGTCAATCAGTTGCAATCTCTGTCTATTAAGTGACATGCTATTTATAAAAAACTTGTATTTATGTATCATTTTTTTAGATTTAGTAATAAACTTTTTAATTTTTAAATATTTCTTTAACTTATTCTTACTACACTTAATAATTTTTAATGATTTAGAACAGCCCCCGGTTTCATCATCACAAGTGAGGTCTATGACAATGGAAGGGTGAGCTGTAGCAGTATCTAAGCTTGTAGCCATCAGTTCATCGAACAAACTCTGATTAGATTGAACCACTGTGCTCTGTTTTTTGTCTTCTAGTTGCGATATTTTGATTTCCGATCGTTGTAGCTCCTCCTTTAGTATTCTAATTTGGTGCAGAGTTTGTTCATAATGTTCCCTACATGAGTCAAAACTGTCAACTATAAGTTGTAACCTATCCCGATCCTGTAAGGTATCAGTATACAGTGAATGCAACTGTGCCAGTTCTTTTTTGAGTTGTCCGTTCTTACTTAAAATACCTAGCAGTTCTAACTAATTTTCGTCCCTTTCCTTGTTCAGTTTATCGCACTTCTCCCTAAAAATCTGTAATTCTTTCAACGTTAATTGAAGCCTTGTCTCTTGTTGACGAGCCAAGGCCTTACGCGTCATTATCATGTTATTAGTATTCGACATTTTGTTATAATTACGTGCTACAGAATCAGTAATTATTAGCAAAGTAGACTTAGAGCAAAGAAATGCGAAACAAAACGAGGTTATGTTTTATTCGTAGAAAATTACAAAATCACACTATTAATGGACATATGAGGATGTAAAAGTAAATAAACTCACAAACCTTGATTGAAAAAACGATTAGTTTTATAAATCTTGCCAAATCCAAGTAATAATTTCAAATATTGAAAATTTTTCCGATGTTCTAACTGTCACTACACCGGTACAATTTTTAAGTTTATATTTATTTACTTTTAGCACAATAAATGGTGAAAATGATTATTTAACACTCAATATGGTATTATTTGGCAATGATGAATTGGTATTTAATTAAAATTATAATTATTTTTGCAATATTACAATATAAAATACGGAGCCAATTCAATTCAGTAAAGAATGTAACCGTTCAAGGCCATTAATTTTTGAAATTAATTAATTAATAAAAACAACGAGTATTTAATCAGTTCCTAAAATGGACGACTACGGTCTTAATTTAAATATCCATACCATCTACCGTGTCGTCCAGTCATGTTCTTAAACTTTCAAATAAAAATTTATATCAAATATAATATTTAGAACACGCTATACTCGTATGTCTATAAGAATGAACTCTCCATACAGACACACGGACATGCAAGACGGAACTTTTTTAAACAGTTTTTTGGGGATGAAGAGTAGAAGCGTGCACGTCGCCATCCCTGCCAGCTACTGCTGCAATTCTACTCCAACACGAGTACCACCAGGGCAAATACTTCTAGGGCGTGCCCCCGAGGCGACGCGCACCAGTTCGTCCCCGCTGGTGCAAAAAGTGTGAGCCAGAGCGGCGTAGGGGACCGCCACCCTACACACGCGGCCTGACGCGGCGGGAAGTGGAGGATGGAGTGCAGGGTAGCTGCGTGGAATGTTAGGGGAGGAATGACAGATAAGATGAATGAGTTGATGGATGTTATGAATGAGAGAAAGATAGATGCAGTGTGCTTGACAGAGACCAAGCGCAAGGGCAGCGAAGTCTTGGAGCTCCCGAGTGGGATGCTCGCGCTTTGGTCTGGAGTACCAGAGAGCGAGCATGGCAGTCAGGGGGTTGGAATTTTGCTGTCCTCGCGAGTGGCCTCCGGTATGTAGGAGTACAAACTGATAGGTCCTAGAATCCTCTGGATCCGTGTAAAACTTGGTTTGACGAAGATTTTCCTGGTAGCTGCTTACGCGCCAGTATCTTCGTCGAAGTGAGCTAGAGGATTTCTGGGAGAGTATGAGAGAAGCTCTAAATGTGATAGAAGGAAATAAAAGACTTATAGTATGTGGAGACTTGAATGGATGAGTGGGTACCGCTCGCGATGGTTTTGAGTCGGTACTCGGGAAGTATGGGGATAAAAGGGTAAACGACACTGGCAAGCTAATACTGGCATTTTGTAAGGAAAAGGATTTGTTTGTGGCGAACACAATGTTCAACCACAAACAAATTCATATGTTTACGAGGAGGTGTAAGTCGAAGAGAAGCATGATAGATCTATTCCTAATGGATAGTCGGCTCCGTATACAGGTGATGGACACAAGGGTTTATCGAGGCGCTGAGCTGGAATCAGACCAGTACCTAGTCATAACTAGGATTAGGGGTGTGTTCGCGGGTTGGCGTCATCGTACCGAGTGTCCTGAGCTTGAGCCGACTTATAGCATCAAAAGCTGAAAGCTGCAGGATGCATCCATTAGGGATAAATATAAAGAAAGGGTAGCCGAAAAGCTTTGCGACGTCAATGTAAGCAGTGAGAATGTGGAAAGTGTATGGCAGAACCTTAGGGATAGTATGATAAATGCTGCTGTGGAAGTGTGTGGAGAAACGAAAAGAGGCAGTAGTAATAAGCGTGATGCATGGTGGAATGAGGAAGTGAAAGAAACAGTTCGAATGAAGAAGAAAGCATGGCTAGACTACTTAGCCTCGCGAAATGATTTTAATATGAAAGAGAGATACAAGCAGCAGAAAGTTAACATGAAGGCACTGATAGAAGAAGCTCGTGAAAGGTGCAGAATAAAAGCGGATGAAAGGTTGTCGTCCAATTTCCGGAATAATGCCAAGCTCTTCTGGAAAGAGGTAGGCAAGACCCGGAGTTGTTCGGCAATCTGCAATATGAATAAAGTGCTTAGTGTTAACAATGACGTCCTAACAAACCAAACTGACGTCATGCAGAGATGGAGTGAATATTATGGAAAGATGTATGCATGAAAAGACAGAGATGCCACATCGGGAAGTGGAGCTCACTTCGATGCTCCGGATCCCGATGACATTGAAGTCATTAGTATGATAGAAATAGAACAAGCGATAAGAAGTATGATATGTGGTAAGGCTGCGGGAAAAGACAGAGTTACTGCTGAGATGATCAAGTACGGCGGGTCGCGTGTCTGGGACACACTATGTCTATTATGCAACTTGTGCTGGCGGACGGTCCCGGATGACTGGCGAGTAGCAGTTGTAGTACCTATTTACAAAGGGAAAGGCTCGCGCCTAAACTGCTCCAGCTACAGGGCGATCAGCTTGGTCAGCTTAGCTAGTAAGGTGTATGCAAAGGTTATAACGGCACGAATACAAGAAAAGTCTGAAAGGTATTTATGGGAGGCTCAATGCGGATTCCGACGTGGAAGAGGTTGCATGGATCAAGTGTTTTCTCTCCGCATGATCGCGGAAAAGTTTCTGGCTGTTAGCCAGAAGGTTTTCTGCGCTTTTGTGGATGTAGAGGAAGCATTTGATAACGTTGTGAGAGAAACGCTGTTGGACTTGCTGCCCAGATATGGTGTGGACGGCTCGCTACTGCGGGCAATACAGTCGCTTTATAGGGACTTTAAGGCTTGCGTGCGAGTAGGGGGGGATGTGTCACCTCTTTTTGATGTCTGTACAGGCGTCAAACAGGGATGTGTCATGTCCGCCTGGCTGTTCATAGTGTATCTGGACAGTTGCCTGAGGAAGTTGAAAGATTTTAATATGGGTGTGAATTTGGGTGACTTTACAGTAAACTTTCTGTTGTACGCTGATGATGCGGTGCTCATGGCCTCATCAGAAGCCGACCTTCAGGCATTAGTCACTAATATGAAAGAGGAGTGTGAAAGTAAGGGTCTTCGCTTGAATGCAAGTAAAACTAAGGTTCTAATATTTGAAAGAGGTTACGTAAGAACTAAATGCGAGATTAGGGTAAACCAGGAACGTCTAGAGCAAGTGAATGAAATTGTGTATTTAGGAAGTATGTTTAGCGCGGATGGAAGATGTGATTCGGATGTAGAACGGCGAGTAGCTGCCGGAAACAAAGTTAACGGTGCTTTGTCCCAGTTAGTAAAGCGACAAGGCATCGTAAAAGAAGCACGACTGGCGATTCATAACGCAGTGCTAGTGCCAACTTTGCTTAACGGTAGTGAAACCTGGGTATGTCAGCAGATGCATGAAAGTAAATTGAATGCTGTGGAGATGCGATCACTTCGAAAATTGTGCGGTGTAACTTTGGTCGACCGAATACGTAAGGAAGTGTTACGCAATATGGCAGGTTTGAATGAAAGTGTCAGCGTTAAGCTGGAAAAGGGCGTGCTCCGTTGGTTTGGACACGTCCAACGAATGAGGGAGGAACGATTGACGAAGAATATATATTGTTCAAAAGTAGAGGGTAGAAGGAGTCAGGGTAGGCCGAGACTTACATATGAAGACCACGTGAGCAGATTGCTCAAAAACGGAAAGATCAAAAGTACTCAGATACCCAGACGTGCGTGTATGAAGCGATTGATGAATCTCGAAGAAGCGAATGAAGTATGTATGGATCGCGAAGCCTGGCGATCTGTCCTCTCTGACTACCCCATCAGGGATACAGCGTGAAGATAGTTTAGTTTAGTTTTAGTTTTTTAACTAGTTTAAATAACAAAAATGGCATCAAAAATATCATAGGTGTTAAAAATAAAGTTTTTTCTGGATATGTGTGTGTATATATTATTTTACAAGTGCAATATATGATTAATAGAGACATTTTTAGTTTGAAATATCTGATGTTATGCGCGAAATGACAGCAGTACCCACCTTGTGCGTGGCGTGCAATATTCTTGGTATTGGACAGCCCATTTACCAAGAAAGGCTATAGGCTATATTTCATCTCGCAATTACACAAGATAGCGGAGCAGTAGTTATATTAGTACAGTATTAAATTTAACGGTTATAGTACCTTATGGGTCCTCGACGCGACCTTCTAATCGGATTATAAAGATAGTCTACCCGTGACTATCGGTAACTTTTAAATTTACTCCACGATCAAGTTCCACTTGATATCACAAAATATTAAATTAAAAAATACGTACATACACACATATTGTCACGCCTTTATTCCTGAAGGAGTAGGCAGAGGCATATTAAACGCCCACCTTACACCGTATGCATTTTTGTCCCACGTAACAGGTGGTGAGGCCGTTGCTGTGTAGAAATGGACTGGCGCAGGTTGTGGCGACCAGCTGTTGAAATTAAAAAAATAAACAACATAAATATAAAATAAAATAAGTTTAAAAAAATAATTCAATTATGTAGTAGAAAGTAACTAATTCTTTAAAGACACTTCCACGTCCCAAGATTAGCATTACACAAAAAGAAGCATTTTCGCAGTGCAACAGTCAAGAAAATGTAACAAATTACAAACAGAGATATTATTTAACATTTCTGAGAAATAAAATATTCAAAGAGAAATGAGTCGTGGGAATATCAGCTCAATGCATCACCTCACTGAGGGACTTAGAACGTACCTTGTACCTAATACATGTTTATGATATTTCGGGTCTTATTTGCGACGTATATACGAAACGTCGGGAAGCATAAGGTATTTTTTGTACCTAATAATATACGTCGCGAATAAGACCCAAAATATAATAAATATAAGTGACAATCGCGAAATTTTATATATACCTTGTAATAGTTTGTAAATTATACTATCAGCTGAATAATTTACTTAAGAGTAGGGTAAACAGACAATCATTGGACCGCTAAGCAAATCAAATTATTAATTCTTTTTTCTTACGGTGATTGTTTTAATATTTTAGATTTTATAGAGATATTTTGGTACCTGATAAAATAAAACGTATTAAATTAAAATATTATCCCTACTATCACGCCTTATCCCTGAAGGGGTGGTTGAAGCATATTTTACGCCCACCTTTCACCGTGTGTATTCCTGTCCCAAGTAAAAAGATAATATTAATATAATAAAGAGGAAATATTTGTAAGTTTGTTGGTAATTTTAAGTAAAAATAATGTTCAAGTAAAATAGCGTTTCAGGCAGAATTGATTAATACTAATCTACTTCATAATGAGAAAATTCAGAACTTACTCTCACTTTCAATTTCTTACATATTTGCATTATCTTGTAACTTAGGGAGGGGAAAAAGAAGAAGGAGAATAGTGAAAACAAAAACAACAAAACTCGACAAATACGGAAATTTAGATAATAAATAGAATTTGATGGAAGCAATAGACAAAATGATTATACAGGTTTGAAAATCTAATAGTTTTTCAATAAGATAAATCGAACAAAGGATTTTTTTTAATTGGGACTAATCCCACCCTCATTCCCATTACTGTGACTCCTGTAAACCAGGATCTATAGCAATGACCAAAACACCAGAAAAGTTACACCGAGCTCGATCTCGGTGATGTCCCAGGAGAAGTTAGCATGTCTTGGAACCCGCAACGAAATTAATCAGAAGATAATGTGAGGAAGTAAGAAAAGAACGTAATTCCTCTTCCCTCCTTTGCAAAGCGGGAGACCTTGAAAGCAACTAGGTGTAAATCCTATACAAAGCACAATTATTAAAATTACGGAGCGATCGCACAGACCCGCTTGCTCAACAAGAGCGAGAGGCAGGAGTTAAAGTCGAACAAAGGTAGAATAAAACACGTTGAACCCCATACACTCAAATTAATTTAATCAAAGTAAGCAATAGAAATCTTACACTTTAAATATTCTATTTTTCTAAGCCCACAACTTTACCTTCTAAGACTAACGTGTCTCGACGTCTCAACACAGTACCAAGTGTGAAGTTTAAAATGGAACAGTAAAATCCCAGAGGACCTAGTTCTAGAGTGTTTCGATCACCGGCACGATTACAATCGACTCGCTTATTTATATTCCATTTTATGACATTCGAAATGCGATTCGGAACGTTTTTATTGTGAGTGGAAATTTTGTGAAATGTGGTTGGTGTTTATTGTGAATGACTTCGCAAAAAGTTTAGTTACAAGTAGTTGTAGCAAGGTTAAATCGAATTTAAACTAGGTGCACTTGCTGTCCCCGTGTCCCTTCTAAATGGAGCTAAGCGTTTTGACCATATGGATGAAGTACTTTTTTAATTTCTTTTGTTGATGTCAATTTTCCTTTCGGTGATTATTCCTCCATGGTATTGCCAATTTTTATTTATATATATATTTTTATTTCTAAACCATCTATGACGACATGTTAAATTTGATCTAAAAGTGTTGAGTGGTTTGGGAGGAGTTCGAGGACAAGGCAAAAATCTAAATCGGGGAAGATTAGAGCCACCCTCACTTCGTTCGCTTCACTCCAATAATAAATCAACTTTAGTTTTTGGAATAATTTAATTAGATATTGAGAGATTTTATTTAGAACTTGAAAAATTTTGTAAAATAAGGAATAAGAGTCCACAGGAGGCCCCACCAACATCTATTCCTGCGAGCGGTGCACCTGCTGACGCTGGCGCCCTTACGGTATTAGGTAACTACTCTGCTCTCCAGGGTAGTAGCGCGATAATATATATAGCCTATAGCTTCCTCGATGAATTGGCTATCCAACACAAAAATATTTTTTCAAATCCGACCAGTAGTTCCTGAGATTAGCGCGTTCAACCAAACAAACAAGCTCTTCGGGTTTATAGTATCACTATAGATATATAATAAAATTATATATAAATCGGTGTCTATCACAGTAAACAGATATCGAGGATAAGCCTCACAATAGAAAATTCCCGATAGAAGTTGAAAGCTTTTGAGAGCCGGTTACGAGTTCACTAAGCTCTATTGGAAACCGACTCGATACTCACTGATCAACTTTTAGATCCATTTGGATCACACTTTCTGTGTGAACAGATAGCTTCACATATCGGCTACGTAAATAGACAATTAGTTGGAATTAGTTCACGTGTAAATGATTTATTTTTGACATATCCATTTTATATCTTCACGCTGTATCCCTGACGGGGTAGTCCGAGCACAGGTCACCAGGCTTCGCGATACATGCATACTTCTTGCGCTTCCTCCAGATTCATTAATCGTTTCATACAAACACGTATGGGTATTCTAGCACTTTATTATCTCACATTCATTTTATTGATTAAACTTTGTCTGCAGTATCGGTGAACGGATCTAAAAAACCTATGGAAAAAATTGACTGCCTCTCGGTGGCGCAGTGGTAGTGTATGCGACTGCCGCGCTGAAATCCCGGGTTCGATACCAGGGTCGGAACAATCCACTAATCCACTAATGTTGGTTTCGGAGTTAAGGTGTTTACTATGTATAATAGGTATGTATTTAGAAATATATTATTTATCTATCATGCCTTATCCCCGGAGGAGTGGCAGAGGCATATTATACGCCCACTTTTCATCATGTGTATTCCTGTCCCACGTAATAGGTGGTAAGCCCATTGCGTGTTGAAATAAACAGAAGCAGGTTGAGGCGACCTGCTGTTAAAATTTTTCAAGCCGCCCATGAGGCCTTTAACTTGACTGCCATGTTACTGGCATCCAGAACCAATGGCTTAAACGCATGTAGATGTAAATGCTACAAAGTGACCAGCCATAGCGAAACTTGCTGAAAGTACTGATCGTTTACAGAACACTGAGTCCGCGGGACCACGAGTGCTTCTAGAAATATGTAAGTATGTATATCAGTTGTCTAGATCCTATTACAAGCTTATAGCTTACTTTGGCGCCGTGTGAAAAATGTTAAAAAAATAAATAAAATAAAATAAATATCCATCACGCCTTATCCCCGAATGGGTGGCAGAGGCATATTATATGCCCACTTTTCACCGTGTGGATTCCTGTCCCACGTAATAGGTGGTGAGCCCATTGCCGTGTTGAAATAGACAGACGCAGGTTGTGGCTACCTGCTGTTAAAAATATTCCACAGTATTTTATATTAATTTATTTAATTTTAAACGATTAAATGACGTTTGGCTGCTACTATTAATTTTTGTTTTACAAACTCTACTTGCAGTGGGGCCCACACATAAAAAAGACGGCATCTAGGTTAAGTTCGTCTGCATACGCTGTAAAAAAGATCAGGACTCTAACAGATGTGGATACGGCTAGAATGGTTTACTTCTTTCGTCTTACGGTATTCTCCTTTGGGGGAGCGCTGCAGATGTAAATAACATTTTTGTTCTTCAAAAGCGGGCTGTACGCGCAATTTATAATTTGGGCCCCAGAGTCTCCCTCCGAGAAAAAATCAAAGAAATAAATATTCTAACCGTAGCATCACAATACATTTTTGCCAATCTTATGTATATTCAGAAAAATCTATCACAGTTTACTAAACTCTGTGATATACATAATATTAACACTAGACATAAAAACAATCTCTCAGTTCACCTCAGTCGGCTGCATAAGATTGGCGATTCTTTCCAGGGTACGCTTTTACAGCATGCTTCCCTGTGACCTGAGAAATTTACCATTAAATAAATTTAAAAAGTATGTTAAAAGAAAGCTTTGTGAAAAAGGTTATTACTCTATTAAATACTCTATTAAATTACTCTATTAAATATTTACAGGACAGGAATGCCTGGAAATGATATGCTGGCAAATAAAATATTATAGTCATAAAATACATAATTAAAATATTAAATTGTAAATAGGCCATCAAAAAAAAAGCCTTCCTAAGTTTCTTGCCTATTCTTCTCAGGTGGGCCGCGTTCCGAACTGGTGGTCACTTTAAATATATTATTTTTTCTTTAGTTTTAGTGTATGACATTTTGTAAGCGCCGTTGAAATGGTCTATGCAAAATAAAGATTTTTTTTGAACCTCACACAGAAATAAAACTGTGTTACGAACTCTATACCTCACAAAGAAATAAAACTGTGTTAAAAGCTCTATGCCTCACAAAGAAATAAAACTGTGTTACGAACTCTATACCTCACAAAGAAATAAAACTGTGTTAAAAGCTCTATGCCTCACAAAGAAATAAAACTGTGTTGCAAACTCTATACCTCACACAGAAATAAAACTGTATTACAAACTCTTTACCTCACACAGAAATAAAACTGTATTACAAACTCTTTACCTCACAAAGAAATAAAACTGTGTTACAAACTCTATACCTCACACTGAAATAAAACTGTATTACAAACTCTTTACCTCACAAAGAAATAAAACTGTGTTACAAACTCTATACCTCACACAGAAATAAAACTGTGTTACAAACTCTATACCTCGCACAGAAATAAAACTGTATTACAAACTCTTTACCTCACACAGAAATAAAACTGTGTTACAAACTCTATACCTCACACATAAATAAAACTGTGTTACAAACTCTATACCTCACACAGAAATAAACTGTGTTTCACACTCTATACCTTACACAGAAAAATAAACTGTGTTATAAACTCTATACCTCACACAGAAATAAAACTGTGTTATAAACTCTATACCTCACACAGAAATAAACCTGTGCTACAAACTCTATACCTCACACAGAAATAAGACTGTGTTACGAAATCTATACCTCCCACAGAAATAAAACTGTGTTACAAACTCTATACCTCACACGTAATAAACTGTGTTACAAACTCTATACCTCACACTAAAATTAACTGTGTTACACACTCTATACCTTACACAGAAATAAAACTGTGTTCCAAACTTTATACCTCACACAGAAATAAAACCGCTGTCATGACCTTTAATAGTTGATTAAACGCACACACACACACACACACACAAACATACACACAAACACACACGCCCATACACTCCCTCACATGCCCATATACACCACACACACACACACACACACACACACACACACACACACACACACACACACACAGACAGAAACATACATATTTACATATGTGTTTGTTGTTAGCATGCTTCTTTTACATTCCTTGCACCTGCTTCCCAAAGGACGAGGCAACTACGCTGTCGCCCTTATAAAAAAATATTAATATTATATTTAAATATTTGTGTGATCCACAAATATTTGCTTCAGAGTTCGGGCGTTTTCTATGTATAACATGTATGTATTTAAAAAAGTATATAAATATGTTTATCAGTCGTCTAGATCCCATATAACAAGTTTATATTAGCTTACTTTGGGCTAGATGGCGCTGTGTAAAAAAATGTCCCACCGTATTTATCTATCTTATGGATTTCGCATATCAGACGGCAATCACTCCTAATGATACTGAAAATCAAAAGACGAATGACAGCTGCTACTTGCTTCGAGCAGTCAAATAAAATTGGACCAGACATATGTTGTGCTAGAACTAAAGGATAAAAAATGTGTGTGTTCCAGAATGCACAGGTAAGAAGTGAGACTTCTTAACGACATATAATTTTTCTACTATTTACAACTTCACGAAAATTGGGTAGATAAGGCTTACGCATACGTCGATAAGGAAGTTTCACTTTCGTCGATAAACAACTTTTACTTCAAAATACATGGCTCGTAACTGATAACGTAACGATTATTTTACTACTATAAAATTTCTCTCATACGTCGATAAAGAAGTTTCACTTCAAACAATACTTTTTACCTTGTATTTCAATTGCAAATAGAAACTAAAACTGCCAACTAGTAACAGAAGCTAAAACACCGTCATGTATTAAGCCATTCATCCATAAAAAAGTAAACGAAGCTACTGCGATACTGTCTGCGTTATTCATGAGAGTTGATGCACCGACAGTGAAGTTCAGTAGATAAGTGAAATTCCCTGTTCTGAGACTCATTCAATTAATGTTTATATTTTTTTCAAGGTTTGGTTACCGAATAGGTACAAGCAAAATTCGGTTTTACCTGCGTAGTGCCCATACCTGTAGAAATATGGGGCATAAATTGTAGTAAAGCTACTTCTTTTAACTTCAGCTCAGAAGTTAGAAAAAGTAGCTATACATTATTTAGGGCCATTTTTTTTCAGCCAGTAAAAACGGGATCTCACGTATAAAAATCGGATGTACTGTTATTAATGAAATAAAAGTCTAGAAAGAAATATTTACTCTCTTATTTATTCATATTTTTGACAATGTACAACAACTTTAAAACTAGGTCATTATTCTGCTACCAAAACATTAACAATAGGCTGTCCTCAGGGACCTGTGCTAGGTCCACACTTGTGGAATTTAGGATTTGATGACTTTTTCAGTTTACCATTACCGGAAGGCTGTTCAATGACCGGATACGCTGATGATGATATGTTGCTCGTTCAGTCAAATACTCGTGCGGGACTCGAGAGCTTAGCCCGCACGTGCTTGCTCGTCGTTGCGGAGTGCGGCGTACGAAACAAGTTATTTTTTGCTCCCAATAAAACATTTCAGCTGCTTTTAAAAGGAAGTTAGATAGTACCGCCACGCATTAAATTCAATAACGTTTAGGTACATTAAAAATAAAACTTCGGTTTGATATTTAGGATTGATTTTAGAGAGAAATTTTGCATTCGTTGAGCACATAAAAGCTGTAGGTGAAAAGGCTAAAAAAAGCTTTTACGCGTTGTCGAGAATATCTATGCTACATGGGGACTTTCGTTCAAAACACTGAAGGTCGTTTACGGAGCCACTTATCTAGGATGTTTGTGTTACGGGATGCCGATATGGGCCGATAAGGCTACAATTGGGACTGCACGGTTAAAGTTACTGCAAAGTCAACGCCTTGCCTTGATATTTTTATGCAAAGCCTACAGAACGGTTAACACGTAGGCTCTGCCGGTGATGGCAGTTGTCCTCCTCCCGGTTGACCTCGAAATTCAGAGACGCGTGGTTTTATACTATTCGGCTAAAGATGGCATGGATGATAAGTTTTTTGTTGGCAAAAGATCGCCATAGAATTGCCAGACTGTATCGTGATAATGTACGTGAAGAACTTTTAGACAAATGGCAGCTGCGTTGGAACACTTTCATCAAAGGGCGCCACTTCTACCATTTTTTTTAGACGTTTCGTGAATGCCTGAGAATGTCCTGGCTAGAGGTTGATCACTGTGTTGCTCAATTTCTTACGGGACATGGTAACTTTAGGAGCAAATTACATTCGTTTAAGCTGGTGGTGTCACCGTTCTGTCAGCGTTCAACTGCTGATGCCAAATATGATCAGACCGCCCATCATATACTTTGGGAGTGTTGCATTTGGCAAAACGATCGATATAATATGCTTAATTGTTTACAAGTAACATCGGGAGTAGTTTACTATGCGGATCTCGTGGCATCGAGGGTGAATTTTCGTGCTTATAAACGTTTCTGCCATACATATTACTGGAATCAAACATAGCTCACATAGGACCCATACTATATCTACTATTACCGTGGTGCTTTCTTATTTCTATAGGATTTACACCTCGTTGCTTTCCAGGTCTCCGGCTTTTCAAAGCAGGGAAGAGGCATTACATTATTTTACTACTTCCTCACATAATCTTCTGATTAATTTCGTTGCGGGTTTCAAGACATGCTAACTTCTGCTGGGACTTCACCGAGCTCGAGCTCGGTGTAATTTTTCTGGTATTTTGGTCATTGCTGTAGATCCTGGTTTACAGGAGTCACAGTAATGGGAATGCGGGTGGGATTAAAAAAGAATGTGCTAGGTTAAACTTAAACTAAATATATTATCATTTAACCATATCCATGTATACCATAATTCACTCTATAAATAACAAAATATTCTAGTATTATGAAACAATGACTAATAATGACGACTGATGCATAAAGCCTCACACCACAGAGTTAGGTTCGTTTATTTAAAATATTCAATAAAGATCTCTCGGTATTATTTAGTATCAATTATTTAAATATTCTCTCGTGTTTAATATTTAATCTTTCATAAATTAAGTTACAAATTTGTAGTCAAATTAGCATCGTCTAGTTGCTCAATATTTTCAAGCGGACCCGTACATCTATAATAAAATTTAAAGCTAAAGAGTTTGTTCAGTTGAACGCGCTAATATCACAAATCTCTGGTTCGAATTATAAAATTCTTTTTGCGTTTTCCCAGCTAGGCTCTGGAGAGCGGAACAGTAATCACAAATGTCATGTACGGCAATTTTTATACATTATGGTAAAATTTATATACAATGGGAGTCTGAAGTATGGCACGGGCGAAGTCGCGGGGGTCAGCTAGTTATCTATATTAATATTATAAAGAGGTAACTTTTATGAATGAATCTTCTGAACCCACTCAACCTATTATTTTAAAATACCTATACTGTTTAAGAGGTATGACATCCCTGTGTATTATCTATATTTCTTCTTATATAAATATTATCTTATTCTCATTATCGTTATAATTTGTTATGCAATACTTAATACTTGTATATTGAACAAAATTCTGTAATAAACCTAAGTTTTGTCTTTACATGGGAGTGCAGAGCCTTCTGATACAAGCATATATTTGCTTAAAAGAAGGTTTTATTTCAAAGCATTGTAAATCCAGGTTTTATGTGTACGGGTATCATCTTTTTTTATGAAAATACCTGGTCTTTTGGTAGGCTTACATGGGGACATATTGGTCCAACACGCCTTTATCCCCGTAGGGGTTGGCAGAGGCATACTATACGCCCACATTTCACCGTATGCACTTTTGTCCCACATAATAGGGGGTGAGTCCATTGCCGTGTTCAAATGGACAGGCGCAGGTGGTGGCGACCTGCTGTTGAAATTTTTCAAGCCGCCAATAAAGCCTTCAACTGGGTTTAACGACTGCCATATTACTGGCAATCGGGACCAACGGCATAACGTGCCTTCCGAAGCACGGAAACGCTCGCAAATGTAAATGCCACAAAGTGGTCACCCATCCGAGGCAAACAGTGACTTGCCAAGTCACTAGATGGGCCCCCTATACATACAATCGCCATAGGCATGATAAACCTGTAAGGCTATTTATTATTATTACTATATTAATATTTTCTTCGTAAAGTTTTTATCACAAGTGTAAGTGCAGTATCTAAAATACTGCACATAAAATATTGAACGTAGTAATCGCCTGTCAGTTCCAAGTTGGGCGGCCGCTTACGGTGTTACCATTTAGGAACATATTAAGCCTTTGGTTCAAAGTTCGGACAGCCAGCAAAGTTATTGAAGAGAGTTTTAATCCCTTATTCTCATTTACTCTGGTTTGTGTGTATTATTTATTTACGGAAGCTCAGATTAGCGCACGTATTGAAATGTAATAAATAAATACTGTGGGACACTTTTCACAAAGCGCCATCTAGCCTAAACTAAGTTTTAAGCTTGTGCTATGGGATACCTGATAAACATACTTATGTATTTCTGAATATATACATATTATACATTGGAATCACCCAAACTCCGTAACAAACATTCGTGGGTCACACAAATATTTACTCTGACCCGGGAATGGAACTGAGCGTGATCTTATCAGCGGGAGCTCAGCGTGGTAGCCGCATATACTACTACTGAAGAAATCCGAAAGCGGTAAACGTGAAAAAAACTAAAATAGGTGGCGAGCCTATTGCCGTGCCCGAGACGCAGGTTGTGGCTTCCTGCTGTTAAAATTTTTCAAGCCGCCCTTAAATCCTTCAACTTGACTTAACGACTGCCACGTTACTGGCAACCGGGACCAACGGCTTAACGTGTCTTTCGAAGCACGGAAACACTCGCAAAAGTAAATGCCACAAAGTGGTCATCCAACCGTGACCAACTATACCGAAAGTTGCTTAACGCAGTGATCATTTACAGAACACTATGTCCGCGGTACCAGGGATTACGAGCATTTTACTACTACATTAAAGCATCTTTTGCTACGGCTGGTCCTCGGATGGATGACCGCTTTGTGGCATTTAAATTTAAGAGCATGTTTGTGACGTTGGCCCGGTGGCCAGTAACATGGCAGTCGTTAAGTTGATGGCCATATGGCAGTTCGAAAAAATTCAACAGCAGGTCGCCATAACCTACGAGTATACGCCTGTCTTTTCGATGCGTTCAATTCCTGACGTGGGACAAAAATGCATACTGTGAAATGTGGGTGTATAGTATCCTTCTATCACTGGTTCCAAGATAAGTAAAGAATATAGAATGTAAGTAAAGTATATACAATGAGGTAAGTATAGGTATGTCTCACTGGTTTAAACACACTTGATGGTGAGACAATTGATAAATTGTAAATAATACTTACTCAAACATTTTCAGTAACATTGTGTCGAGTAAAGTAGATGGAATTGCGCGTGAATAGCAATAATTAATGTATTGCTAATTGTTAGCGACAACACGGAAACAAACGAATTGGGTGGCAGTCTGTGGGGATTAATGTGAGGAACGAGAAATCGCAACTGAATATAACTCTTACAAGTATTATATTTTGTCCGCTTCGATATGTCCGCGACTCATCTGAATTGTAAAATTATCCCGTACTTATTGCCACAAGAGCATGTTCCTGGGATAAAAGTATACCCAATTTCATTCAAGTTGGTTCAGAGGTTAAAACGGAGTAATAAATATCATCACTAAGTTTCATGTATAAAATATTAAAGATAAAAAAACAACACACTCCGTGATGATTTATGCAAATTTAAACACATTCCAGTAATTTGCTCAGTGTTTTGAAATAATAATTACCAACATAACTTGAATTTAGATTCTTTTGTCTTCAGGTATATATCGTTTTCATATCGTCAATCTCAATATGCTCATCGTCTACTGAAAATGTTTTACAATTCAATAGGCCATCACCCCAGCTGTTAATTGGGGGCGTTTTAATGAATATCAATTGACCGTGAGGGGGTACCTCTGGCGACACACTAAGTAGTTATGGGGTTTCAAAAGGCTTTGCTTCAATCAACTGCGTGCGATTTTCGACTGTTCAGAAATATCGTAAATGGAACATTATGCTGTACCCATGATTTTTATTTTAATAGGATTTGTTTGTTGATCAAGTGAACATAACGAAAGTTTACATTTAAAGATGGTCAGTTTAATACAAACATTCTATTAACATGTATTCTATTAAATGTAAAATCTTGATTCATGAAGACACAAAGTAACTCTTATTATTAACAGTAACGGTAACGGTTTTATTAAGGTAAGTTATATCTTACCTTAATAAAATTTAAGATTTCATTTTAAGAAAAAAATATAACAATAAAATTGAATAAACAGTTTTTTTTTAAGGAATACTAGTATTTAAATCAATAATTCAACATAAATATAAAATAACTTTAACTTGGTCTATGGTGGTAGAAATTAGTATGTTGATTACTGAACGACAAGAAAAGGATAATTTTGACAGTTCTTCAGAGTGAGGTCGGAGTGAAAAAAAGGATAAATAGGTTGTGTGAGGAAGGATCTAGATCGATTATCGACCTGAGATAGTTAAAGGATACCCGAAGTTCTCCAGATTTCTGAGATATTCTCCAAAATTCGTTAATAGTGATTTTTCTTGTGCAAGTTTTGGCCAACCCAGCCTAATTCTATAGCCGTTATAGTCATAATCACGTACGAGTGTATAAGAAACCCCGCTATCCACGTAATTGCTGGAAGCGTTGTGGTTTCCCTTGGAGGAAAGGCGCGGAGGCTTCGCAAGATTCTGCTACTTGTTTGTGAGTTGTACTCACAAGGGCCGCTGCTCACGGTCTCTGTGGGCTGTCATCGGCCTTTCTCAGCATTGGGCACCAGCGGGTCGACGCACGAAAGCTCGGCGTGAGCGGATTTGTCAGCTCGCTCCGCAAGTTTCGCACCCTAGCACAAAAGCTGAGTACCTTTTATTTTCTACTCCTGTATCTGCTGCATATTTTCTTGTGTGTGTGTGAAGAATATCTATCTATGAACATTATACCCTTAGCATTGCATTTATGTAATAATTGATACCTGTGATGAACTTTTATTGTTAAATATTTATATTTTTTATTGTGAGGTAGATTTTTTTCCTTAAAATAATCGAATTCCTTCTTTATTAAACCTTGTAAAGAACAATTGTGCAAGCATATTATTTATCTCCCAACCACACACACTCTTCATCAAGGCGCCCTGGGATTATTTCTTTTAGAGTCTCTTCATTGCTCTGCCCGGAGTGAAGCTGGTGGTAGCACCCATAAAAAAAGTGTTACAAAATTGGCGCCCAACATGGGGCTTAGTACTTTAAAAAAAAAAAATTACTTATTCTTCTAAATTTCTTTTCTAAATTCTCTTTTTTATTTTATTAAGTGTGTTTGGTTGGGTGGTTAATGAGCTTGCACATTAACCAGTCTGAGACTACCAGGACATTAATTGGTCGTGCTAATTAGTGTCTAGCACATAAGACCTTTTAGCCTTTTTGTCATCACCTCACTAAAAAGGCAACGGGTTCAAATTTTTTTCCAAATTTAACATCTAAATAGACACATTTTATTAAATTTATTCGGCCTTTTAGACCCACCCACAATTTTTTTTTCTTTTTTTCTTTTTTCAATTTGATTTTTACAAGAGGTTTTTTCTTTTTTCTTTTTGATTTTTACAAGAGGTTTAATCAATCTCAACTTTATAAAGTTTTCTTGTGAAATCTTTATAACAGGACACAAAGCCTGTGAAATTCAATTATTTTTTGTTATTTTATGTTTGAACTACCTTAACTTAAATTTTACATATGTGACTTGATGCAATAAACTCTGATTGTGTGTTTGCTGTAATATACAACTATTTTACAATATCATAAAGGTGTTATAAAGCCTACATTGTAAAAAATACTTTAAAATATGTTTTAAACAGAAGTGCACAACATTTTGGTGTACCTTCTAATTTTATTTTTTGCAGGGTAAAGGTCAAAGAGTGTACTTTGAACAACCTGGGCACTGTGTGCACAAATAATCTGGTCAAATAATTTTATACTAGAAATCTTGTGAAAGTTCTAGAACAACTTTATAATTTTTTACAAATTTCTAAATCTTAATCTTTAACCTCAGTAATTTTTTTTTTCTAACTACCATCATCAAACTTTTCTTTTGTTCTTACACTTATTGTGAAACAATTTGAATTAAAATATTTTTCACCTAGTTAACTTTATTGAAACAATTTAAGCAATATATTCTTATTTGTTAAATCTCATTTCATATAAACTAAACTTAACTTTTGATATAGTCTGTATAGCTAGTACCTTTGAGGAGCATGCAGATCTCTTAGAAAGAGTTTATCAGCGCTTGAAGGATGCTGGTTTGACAATCAACATGAAAAAATCACACTTTTGTCGAAAAGAATTAAAATATCTCGGCTATTATGTAGATAAACATGGCCTGAGAACCGACCCGGGGAAAGTAGATGTAATTCTTAATTATCCTACACCTTCCAACTCTAAGGAGGTGAAAAGATTTCTCGGTATGGCAGGTTGGTATAGGAGATTTATTAATGACATTCCAAAATTAGTAGACCTTTATGTAAATTAACAGGGAAGAAGGTAGAGTTCGTGTGGACGCCTGAGTGTGGATGGCCTGAGGAAGCATTCAACCTCCTCAAGTCGGCGTTGGTCTCGGCCCCTATTCTATAAATGCCTGTGTACACACTTCCTTTTCGGATCCTCAGTGACGCCTCAGCATATTCAGTAGCGGCGGTGTTAACACAAACCCATGAATGAGTGGAACACCCTGTTGCATATTGCAGTCGCACACTGAACCGGAATGAAGTTAATTATAGTACAACCGAACGTGAGCTGCTTGCAGTGATATTTGCTCTAGAGCAATTCAGGCAATATGTAGAGGGTCAGACGTGCACCGTGGTCACTGACCATGCTTCCTTATTATAGTTTAATAAGCTCAAAAATCCAACAGATCGTTTAGCCCGGTGGAGTATGAGATTAAGCCAATTCAATTTCAATATAGAGCACCGCAAGGGCAAGGACCATGTTGTTCCCGATGCTCTATCTCGTATTAAGATTAATAGTATAGATGTTAGTTTAACTAAAGATTCATGGTACTTGCATGGCGATGTTTCCGAATACTCTCCATAAGTGTTCGGAAACATCCTCAACACTATCCAAATTTTAACATTAAAGATAATTTACTATATAGGTTCACTAAGAATAAATATAACCTAACTAGTGACTTTGAGTGGAAATTGGTGGTCCCACAAGAAGATAGGTTAGAACTTTTAAGGAAATATCACGATGATCCAGTTAGTGCTCACTTGGGTGTATGGAAGACATATAAGAGATTATCCTTAAATGATTATTGGCCCCAGATGTACGAGGATGTAAAACAATATGTAGGGAACTGCGAAATCTCCAAACAATACAAACCCGTCAACACATCTCGTCCAGGTCTCATGGGTAATCCTAAGATAGTGTCTAAGCCGTTCGAAGCTATCTCATGTGATCTTTTAGGACCATTTCCCACCTCTAGGAATAGAAATGTTTATTTAATCGTTGTGTCTGACTATTTCAGCAAATATGTTATGTTGCATCCTATAAGGACAGCCACAAGCGCTGCAGTAGCCAGGTACATAGAGAGGAATATATTTCTGGTCCACGGGGTGTGTAAAAGCATCTATATTGATAACGGACCGCAGTATGTAGGTTCTCATTTGAAACAACTCTTAGCTAAGTTTAACATACCTAATATTTATTATAACCCTAGATATCATCCTCAAACGAATCAAGCAGAACGGGCGATTCGTAATGTTGTCCAGTCTATATCATGCTATGTGAAGTCTGAACACAAGAAATGGGACGAGAACTTGGTAGAGCTGCAATGTGCTCTCAACACTGCTGTCAGTGAGGCCACTAAGTTCTCACCTTATTTTCTAGTCCATGGTAGAGATTTCATAGGGGGTGGTAGTGTCTATAGGCAGTCTGAGATTGCGTGTCATCCTGACTCCGTCACAATCGACAACCCGGAATCGTATGGGAAGAAACTGAAGGAATTAGAACTCATTTACGCAAAGGTGAAGAGACATCTTGAAGTCGCTCACCGGCGTAATGAGAAGTATTACAACTTCAGAAAGAGACACGTCTAGTTGAAAGTGGGTCCGATTGTCTATAAACGAACTTACTATTTGTCAAATAAATCTAAGAATTTTTCTTCGAAACTAGCACCTAAATTTATAAAGTGTGTAGTAACAGCTAAACGTTCGCCATTGGTGTATGGTTTGTCTGACATGAGTGGTAAAGCACTGGGTGACTTTCACATCAAGGACATCCTGAAATACGGCAATGAGAATCAAGCGAATGGTCCCCAGTCACCGATTGTCCGAATCATCCTCTCTGGGAAGCTATCCTCTAGTGCGTGACATTAACCATCACAGACACAGTAGTTTAGGAGTCGGCACGGACAAACCAACACAAATATTTTTATGTCTGATACATAGGGCTATATATTAGGAACTATGATGAGACATCTTTCTTTTAAATCTAGATTAGTTATAATGTAGTATATCCTCTAGGATATTTAGATAAGTAAAACCTGTTAGGTAGGCACCCGCATACAGTGTTCCTCCCTCAACAGTATTAGTGTTTCGGTATAAGAAATAGGGAAATACAACCCTATAATCTTTTGTTTAGTAGGAACGTACTTCGTCCCTCTCTTTGTCTCTTTTTACTTAACTTTGTTTAATTATTGTGACTGCTGAAGAGTCACAATAATAACTGAGTTAGTTTGTTTTTTTTTGCTTCTTCTTAATAGCCAGACTGTTTGATAGCAGATGGTTAAGCTAAGAGAGTTATCTCTCAAACTTTTTTTGTTCTGCATTTCCTGTCGTTGCTTTTGTTTCGCACCGCAGGAAATCCTCTCATGGCGTGGTGGGGGGTGGGGGGTGGGGGGTGGTGGTGTAACATGCAGTTTTGACTAGCGAGGTAGTGCGAACATATTGCCGCCAGACGTCGCTAGTCATATTGATGAATAGGATGTTAGTACCTAGCGTTTGCGTATAGATGGCATTACCGGATCTGATGTTCAACAGATCCCATATTAATTAAAAAATAAATCATTAAAATTGAATAAAAAATTTTTTTTAAGGTATACTAGTATTTGAATCAATAATTCAACATAAATATAAAATAACTTTAACTTGGTCTATGGTGCTAGAAATTAGTATGTTGATTACTGAACGACAAGAAAAGAATAATTTTGACAGTTCTCCACAGTGGAGTCGGAGTGAAAAAAAAGGATAAATAGGTTGTGTGAGGAAGGATCTAGATCGATTATCGACCTGAGATAGTTAAAGGATACCCGAAGTTCTCCAGATTTCTGAGATATTCTCCAAAATTCGTTAATAGTGATTTTTCTTGTGCAAGTTTTGGCCAACCCAGCCTAATTCTATAGCCGTTATAGTCATAATCACGTACGAGTGTATAAGAAACCCCGCTATCCACGTAATTGCTGGAAGCGTTGTGGTTTCCCTTGGAGGAAAGGCGCGGAGGCTTCGCAAGATTCTGCTACTTGTTTGTGAGTAGTACTCACAAGGGCCGCTGCTCACGGTCTCTGTGGGCTGTCATCGACCTTCCTCAGCATTGGGCACCAGCGGGTCGACGCACGAAAGCTCGGCGTGAGCGGATTTGTCAGCTCACTCCGCAAGTTTCGCACCCTAGCACAAAAGCTGAGTACCTTTTATTTTCTACTCCTGTATCTGCTGCATATTTTCTTGTGTGTGTGTGAAGAATACATATCTATGAACATTATACCCTTAGCATTGCATTTATGTAATAATTGATACCTGTGATGAACTTTTATTGTTAAATATTTATATTTTTTATTGTGAGGTAGATTTTTTCCTTAAAATAATCGAATTCCTTCTTTATTAAACCTTGTAAAGAACAATTGTGCAAGCATATTATTTATCTCCCAACCACACACACTCTTCATCAAGGCGCCCTGGGATTATTTCTTTTAGACTCTCTTCATTGCTCTGCCCGGAGTGAAGCTGGTGGTAGCACCCATAAAAAAAAGTGTTACAAGTTAAGTTTATTATAAGTAAGTTAAGGTTATTACGCCTTATCACCGTATGGATGGTAGACATATTATATGCCCATATTTCACCACGTGCATTCCTGTAACCAGTAATATGTGGTGAGCCCATTGCAGTTTTGAACTAGACATACGCTGGTTGTGGAAAGGTAAGGTCAAAAAGTATTATCGGTTTTTAAATAATTTTTGGCCACAATACTGCTAAAAGACTTTCATGTATTCATTTAAATCTGATAGGTGTGTTGATGTCGATTTGACTATTCAGTGCGCTTTTATTCAGAGTAAATGTTGAAATTCGGATTGATTTTTTATTTTTTTATTTATGTACACACAGAGCTCAAATGTAAAGGAAAAACATTATGAACTACAACATTGTAGATATGTCTACTAATTTTGATATAAATGTTTTTCAGTAGGCCTGAGAGAGGAGAAATTGTAGAAAACAGACCTATGTAATGTATATGTAACTATGGTATCATAGTTACACATACATTACATACATGTATCAACAGTAGGTAGGTAGCCACAACCTGCGTCTGTCTATTTCAATACGGCAATGGGCTCACCACCTATTACGTGGGACAGGAATCCACACGGTGAAAAGTGGGCATATAATATACCTCTGCCACCCCTTCGGGGATAAGGCGTGATGGATATTTATTTTTATTTATTATTTAACTTTTACACAGCGCCATCTAGCCCAACATAAGCTCTAAGCTTGTACTATGGGATCTAAATAACTGATAAACATACATATTTCTGTTGAATCACGGGTTCGGGTCAAATAACATAGACGAATGATCTTGGTCTAGGTATAATTATTGGATTTATTACAGGTCTTGCACCCGACCTACTCGTAGCCCGACAGTCCCGTGACTAACGAGAGGTTGTGCATAATCGAGCGCATGTACAAAATTGCTGACACTGTAAACCTGTGTCCCTACAGTATTCCCCCTCTATCTAAAAAATACATTTTATTTTAAATTACTATAATTATACATAATAATTTCCAAATAATATTCTCATCTAATACATCATACAACCATTGATACAAAGTTCATAGTTACAGAGTTATCACATTGTTATTGAAATGCGATATGAAGTTTACAATGAATACCTGTGGTACAATGTGAAGGAATGTACTAATGTATGCAAATAAATCTAGTTTAACCAACTATTAAATTAGGAGGTTATGCATTGATATATTTTATTAAAATTTTATACAAAACAATGTGAATTGATTTTTATTTTACTTTGGGGTAACTGAAATGGGTACACATCAAATGAAAATTAATATTATTAGCACAATAGCATATAGTTACACTTTCTTAAAACTATATATACTTAAAAGTTAAGATAAAATACACAATTATTGATAAGAACTGCACATGTTAGGGTTCGCGACCGATGGAGTAGCTGTCTGCTCACCCTTATCGACGCGACCTTCCTCCAATTTTAAAAACATGTCGTTCATTAATTTGTTTTTCACGTGTTTACTACACTTTTTAATAATAACATACGAACAAACACAAATCACTATCGTTATGATAGTAAAGATTAGTATCCCTTGTATTTAAATTTTTCTTTCAAGTTCTGTTCTCGCCTGATTGTCTGCGCCGGTTTGCGCGATCACAACCTGGGAGTTCTTTGACTGTTGCTTGCCCATGTTAACCAAAATGGTCATTGACTTGGGTATGACTCGTGTTAATCTAATAAATACTAAATGAACGTTACTAAAATTAAACATAAATGCATTTAATGCTGATTTGTTTGCTCCCAATATTATTGCCTAATAAGTAGATACTGTTACTTACTAGATTTTGCAATTTTAAATTATATATATTTTATATTACGCATATAAATGTAAAGTTTTTATCTGTTTATTGTTAACGAATCGAACAATAGGTATGTTACATACCTGTAGTATACTGCTACTATACTTACAGGTAAGAAAGGTAGGTGTCTAAATACAATAATACTTATATTATAGTCGTCAACCTCTATGTGTAGCGTAGTCTACCTTACTACAACTTATTTACATGAATCGTACAGGTTGTCTAATCACTCTTCCACCTTGTGTAGTACGAGTGGTGGGCGAAATGCTTTTTGGCACCTCAGTACTTGCCCGATTCATAATTTCGTTATCATCACCATTTAAACAATATGCAGGTTTTAACCTATCAATTGATATACACAGCTTTCGTCCAGATAATTGTATTACGTATGTTTTGTCTCGTCTCTGTAATACGCGATAAGGTCCGTCGTACGTGGGTTGTAACGGTTTGCGTACGGCGTCGTGTCGTATAAACACATAATTGCAATTTTCTAACTCTGGATGGACAAATGTATTAGTTTTACTGTTTTCCCTAGTAGCTAAAGATTGAAATTTCTTTATTGTTTCCCTCAATTGATTTACATATTCGCAACTGTCGTTTAAACTGATATTTGATCGACTATCATAAAAATCTGCTGGTAAACGAAGTGTAGTACCATATGTCATTTCTGCAGCGCTTATGCCGTTATCACTTCTGATTGCTGACCTAAGACCTAATAAAACGATCGGTAATTCGTCAATCCACGAGGATGCGGTTGTATTGCATAGGCGAGCGGTTAGTGACGTTTTTACCGCTTTGTTCCAAATTTCTACTTTCCCATTGCTACAAGGATGGTAAGGTGTAGTTCTTAGCTTTTCTATGCCTAAAAATGTCATTAGCGAGCAAAACAATTGACTTTCAAATTGGCGTCCTTGATCGCTGGTTAGCTTCTTTGGACAACCAAAGCGAGAGATCCACCCTTCAAATAAGGTACGCGCTACGGTTTCTGCCGTCATATCTCTAATAGGAAAACATTCAGGCCAACGCGTCGCTCTATCAACGACGGTGAGGCAATATTTATACCCTTCTGCCGAAGTTGGCAGAGGTCCTATTAAGTCGACGTGAACGTGTTCAAACCTATCGCAAGGTGGAAACGTTCCTAGGGCTGACGTAGTGTGACGAATGACCTTAGACCTTTGACATTGAATGCACGTCCTAGCCCATCGCCCTACATCGCGATTCATCTCAGGCCAGAAAAAACGATTCTGTATTAATTTTCGCGAAGTTCTTATACCAGGATGGCTTAAGCCATGTATAGAGTCGAAAGCTACGCGTCTAAATTTTTCTGCTAAAAATGGCCTAATTCTATCCTTATCAACGTTACAGTAAATTCCTTTCGTGCACCTTTCCTAGCTCTTCCGTAAAATTTGCTAATTTCGAGTTTTGCGTAGGAGGTGATGATATAGTCTATGCTATGTTATAATAACGAGATGTTATGTGAGCGGAATTTTATTCTTAGCAAAGTAAGAAAAAACGTGCTGAAAATATTTTGTGACTTTATTAAAATAGACGTCTGAAATACCTCAACCAACTATGTGGACTAAATTATAACACTACTAGTTGACGCCCGCGGCTCCGCACGCGTGGTGAAGGTTTCCCGTTCCCATTTCCCACAGGAAATTGTTCTCGGGATAAAAAGTAGCCTATGTGTTATTCTGGTGTGTAAGCTATATTATTATAATGTTTTATCAAAATCCATTCGATAGATTTTGCGTAAAAGAGTAACTAACATCCATACTTACAAACTTTCACGTTTATAATATTAGTAGGATTTTGTTGCACCGCACTTGCATTTTTCAGCATTTTTATTCCTCGTCATCTTAGTGTATTCTCAGTTGCTTATAAAGTCTACCTGAATTTGGAGACTTGGTAAACTTATCTAGCCTGATAGGAACAGCTACTAACAGCCCATAATTACCTAATTTTTTTATACTACTGAGGTTGTAGGTAATCAAACGGCCCACCTGATGTAAAGTATTTACCGTAGTCTATGGATGATGGCAATACCAGAGGTAGATTAGATTCTACGCGAGGAAAGACAAAAGCGGACGCTTGCTGTATATTGTGTTCTAACATTAGTGCATTTATCTTGTTTTATGTGTGGAAGTGGTGATTTCTTGGACATAAAAGTTGTGTGCGCTATAGTGAAAGACCGTAAAATATATGCACGGAAACGATTTTCTTTCTTGCCGCGTATAATCCACTGAAAACCTCAGTATAACAATCACTATTATACTGGGGTGAGACTGATCTTGACTTAAGACTAAACTTGACTAAGACGTAGAGGACGGGGACATTTTAGATAGGTAATAAGAAAGAAGATTGAAGAAACATGAATCTTGATTTGGCTAAAAGGTCACAGTAACAAGGCCATAAAATAATTACAAAAAAAGCAATAAAGGTGCTTTACGCCTTACTGACCCTGTTACACCATTCTACGTTTAAAAATAGGGCTATGTTAACCTCCTAAGGTTAAAATCACTGCCACTCGGCAGTGATGCCTCAAAATAGGAGCTTCCATCAGAAAGAACTGTTGTTGAAACTTAGAAAGTAATCAATTTATTTTTTTATTTATCTATCACACCCCCCCGAAGGGGTGGCAGAGGCATATTATATGCCAAATTTTCACCATGTGTATTCCTGTCCCACGTAATAGGTGGTGAGCCCATTGCCGTGTTGAAATAGACAGACGCAGGTTGTGGCTACCTGCTATTGAAATTTTTCAAGCCTCCCAAAAGGCCTTCAACTTGACTTAACGACTGCCAACATAGCAACTGGGACCAACTACAATTATTACAATTTTACAATCTACATATTAATTAAAATATGTAATGTAAATCTATAAAAATTGTTCTCAACAAAACAAAAGGATATATCTTTTGTTATATTGAGAACAATCTTTATATACCAAAATTCCTTTATTTATTGCTACGAAATAACATATCAAACCTCCCTAACTCAACCACTCCACATTTCTAAGTCAAAAGATAAGAGCTCACATACTTTTCGGTCAATTAACGCCCACGAATAGATAGAGCGGTATTAGGGCGGTATTAAGCGCTTCAATACCAGTCTATAGATAACGTCCACCATTATTTTTCTCATTAGTCCGACCTTTCCGATAACGTAGCCTGTTACGAAAGAATGTAGAGGTGTAAATTGCTTGACTAATCTCTTCCTTTATTGCTAAAGATTAAAAGATAACTGTTATAATAGAGTGTGTCTTATTTTTTCTCCTCACAGTATTTTTGTTCATGATTTATTGTCAGAATTATGTGAGGTATTAGGCGAGGCGTATTATTTTTATTTCGTATACAAGTCTTGCTAATACCTGGGTATTAGATTTCACGGAATATTTACCATATTATTGTTTTGTTTTTCAGATATTTTTACACTGTTGCAAGGTTCTTTTATCATAGAGGTATATTATATAGTATATTTATATGTAATGGAGTTTTAACTACCTTAAAAAAAGGTATTTTCTATTGCGTACTCGCAATAGAAAATACTAACCATAGTTAACCAGAGTTAACTAAGGGTGAATTGCACGAATTCTTTGGTTATAGTTTCCGTCAAAATTAACTTTAGCAGTAACAATAACGGTAGCAATAAAATTTAACAATGATGCGTTGCGCTATCCTACTTTTTATTATAGTTAATGTTAATGGGGTTGCAAATGTAAAGTTACTTGCTCTCCATCAAAATTGAAGGGGTATTTTTTTTTGTTCTGGAAACACTTCGTTCAAGCGTCATAAAAGCTGTCAAAGACAATAATTTTACAGGCTGACCGTTGAAATTGAACTAGTAATAATAAGTTGAATAAATAAGTATTTAGTTTACTGAAAACATGGAAAGTGCCACAGGATCAAGCTCAATTATTGGGTTGGATGAATACTGTATGAAGTAAGTTCAGCATTATCATTCCGTCGCGTCGGTTATATATTCAGTGAAAACTTACTAATATAATATTTATATTTTCAGAGAAAGAAGTGTTAATTTTAGTAAAGATGAAGTAAATCATTTGCAAATACTGGTGAATAAACGCAAGAGCACTTTAATGTCTAAAAAAACATGCATGCAAGGCAGTCATGGTGATGAAAATTCGTCAGGTCAAAAGGAAAAAGAAATATTATTTAATTTTGACTACAGTACACCTCATTCTTCATTGAGGAAATCGTTGGTACCACCACTAAAACGTAGGTGTTTTTGATAAATGAATTTATATCAGACTAGCTTCCGCTTGCGGCTCTGCGCACTTTAGATAAAAACTATTTGCATGGCTTTCTTCACTCGAATCTATCTCCATATCAAATTTCATCAAAACTTTGATGAAATTTTGACAAACACCTTTGTTTTAATAAAATTAGTATGGATATCTGATCTTTGTTCCAAAAATACATACATATTGTCACGCCTTTATCCCCAAAGAGGTAGGCAGAGGCATACTAAACTCCCAGGCAATGGCAGGCTGTGGCGACTAGCTGTTGAAATTTTTCAAACTGCCTTCAACTGGGTTTAACGACTGCCATTTTACTGGCAACCGGGACCAACTGCTTAACGTGTCTTGCGAAGCGCGGAAACGCTCGCAAATGTATTATGCAACAAAGTGGTCACCCATCCAAGGACCACCTATACCTATAGCGATAGTTGCCTAACGCAGTGATCGTTTACAGAACACTGAGTTAGTCCACGAGTGCTTCTTTAAAAAGAAGTTGTAGCCATAATTTTTTTTTTTAATTTAGGCATATCTCTCATAAATATTAATATATATTTTAGTTGAATATATTTTAAATATTAATTTTTGTCCTCATTTTCAGGAATGATTAAGAGATACCACGAAAACAATAGTGACAGTTTTAAAAAGAGCTTTACCCGAAAAGAAAATTTCAGTTTTAGACAGTCTCCATGCCCTTGAACTGGAAAGAATTCAGCAAAGTATCGGGCAGCAAAAAGAACTACATAATCAAATCATGAGACAATGAAGAACGAAATAAACAAGAATTAATAAAATTTCAATTTCAAATAAAAAATAATAAATTCTATGATAATTAATAAATTGTTTATTAAAGTATTAATTGTCTGTTTATTTCTACATAAATCACAGAATAAACCCTACTAATGTACTGCTATTTAATCTATACGCTGTATCCCTGACGGGGTATTCAGAGCGGGCCGATCGCTTGGCTTCGCAATCCATGCATAGTTCTTGCGCTTCATGCAGTTTTATCAATCACTTCATACATGCACGTCTGGCTATCTGAGTACTTTTGACTTTTCCGTTTTTGAGCAATCTGCTCACGTGGTCTTCATATGTAAATCTTGGCCTACCCTGGCTCCTTCCACCTTCTACTTTCGCAAAATATATATTCTCACTCATTCGTTGGACGACGACTGTATGTCTCGGCATTTATTCCACCTGAAGATTTGTTATTAAATAGGTACAGTATCAGAAGAACTAGATTCCTATAAAATATCACGCACTAATGCCATCATACAATAGCTTAAGTAGGTATCTATACTTTATCCTATCTATCCATTCCTATTAAGCATATTATATAGGAATATTTGATTATTGTTTGAAGTGTCAAGTTGACCGTAACGTCATTACGTTACTGTTACTAAAACCGACGAAATAACTATAACCAGCAAGATTCAGCTGGTTAAAGTTAGTGTCAGATGTGACGTCATTTTAACCATTGTAAGATTGGTGCAATTCAAATAGTGTTTAACTAGAGATTTGACGGCTGGCTTGGCTTTGGTTATTGTTATAGTAAGTTGATGCAATCCACCCTAAGAGTACCAGTTAACAAAGAATGAAACTGATCAGATATTGGGATAGTTTGAGAATTCATTACATATGAATATTTATACAAATCGTAATCTTAGTTTAAAAATAAATTTCGTTCTGAAAAAATACACATTCATATTGTCACGCCTTTATCACCGAAGGGGTAGGCAGAGGCATGATTACGCCTACATTTCACTGTATGCATTTTTGTTTCATGTAACAGGTGGTGGGCCCATTGCCGTGTTAAAAATGGACTTCTTTAAAAATTCTTCTTTAAGAATTCTGGAAAAATATCTACTTCTTCCTCGATAAGATCTAAATCTGTCAAGTAAATTTAGTTGTGAAATGGACATATTTTTAGTTTCAATTCATTCGATGACAGAAATGTAAAAGTATAAGAAAAAAAGGGGCATTTATTTGACACCTTTTTTTTCTGTACAGAGCACAAAGTTCCATTCGGCCCTTGCCTACCTGTGCGTATCAATATTTGAACGCTCCGCTTAAATTCCAATTGACCACATACCTACTTTACCGACGTGGAATATTTCTTTATAAGTGCTTGGCCATAGTAGTATAACAGACATGCCAAATTTGTGTATAAATATAAAATAAATAAATAAATATCCATCACGCCTTATCCCCGAAGGGGTGGCAGAGGCATATGATATGCCCACTTTTCACCGCGTGGATTCCTGTCCCACGTAATAGGTGGTGAGCCCATTGCCGTGTTGAAATAGACAGACGCAGGCTGTGGCTACCTGCTGTTGAAATTTTTTAAGCCGCCTATAAGGCCTTCAACCAGGCTTAACGACTGCTATAAATATATGTGTATAAATATATATTAATAAAATTAGGAGGTGACCCAATCATCTATCTACGCCTAGCCAAAACCTTTAAACATAGAACACCAAAAAGCTTGTAATAAAAAAAAATGAGTGTGTGTACCAGAGTACACAAGTAAGAAGTGAAACTACTTTACGACATTTATTTTAACGGATATAAAATTTCTTTCATACTCGTACATCGATAAATAAGTTTCACTTTAATAAGTATAAAATACTGAAATGAAAATGAAAATGAAAATGAAAGTGAAAATGAAAATGAAATGAAAAGAGCCGTTAAGCAATTCCTTATTTAACTATGCACAATGTTATACCAAACTGCTTGTGATGGAAAAAAACGTAATGTTTTTTTTAATTTTATTTTTAGGATTGTAAAATAGTGGATGAAAGTTTCAGGGGTCTAAGGACGGCGGATTGGTTGCTAACCGTTCTTACAGAAGCAGGCCCTAGACGGTGGCGTGGCGTGATAGCTACACGCACACCCTTCACCCTACTCGCCCTTCACGAATTCGAAGTCACATCTAGTTACTTATATAAATATTAAATATTGTGGGACACTTTTCACACAGCGCCATCTAGCCCAAAGTAAGCTAATATTAGCTTGTGTTGTGTATGGGATCTAGATAACTGATAAACATACTTTTATATTTCTAAATTCATAAATATTATAGCTAACTAACTAACTAACTATCTTCACGCTGTATCCCTGACGGGGTAGTCAGAGAGGACAGATCGCCAGGCTTCGCGATCCATGCATACTTCTTTCGCTTCTTCGAGATTCATCAATCGCTTCATACACGCACGTCTGGGTATCCGAGTACTTTTGACCTTTCCGTTTTTGAGCAATCTGCTCACGTGGTCTTCATATGTAAGTCTCGGCCTACCCTGACTCCTTCTACCCTCTACTTTTGAACAATATATATTCTTCGTCAATCGTTCCTCACTCATTCGTTGGACGTGTCCAAACCAAACCAAATATTATAGATGAATATGAATAAACACTCTAGTAATGATCCTCAAAACCTGCTTATATTTTTGGGTCCGACACCCTATCCTAAATTTTTTAAGGTAATTAGGTAGTCTGAGTTTTTAAAATGCTGTTTTTCGTGCCATCCCCATCTAAGTGTAAGTGTAATTTAATTGGGTTCCGAAGAATTTGCTTTGGGACTCTTCCCAGATTCTGCCTTTTAGTAATGGACAATTTAATGTACTAATTAGCTGAAAAAGCTTTCCAAATATAGTTACATGTTTGAATCGCAACGCAATATTTGAAGCATAATATTAGGTTTTTATTATTATTCTGGCAATATAATATTTGTACTTTTGTACATCACAGAGTATTTTATTACCAACGTCGCTGAAATTACATATCCAAAACGGCCCTACTTTCCTATATTATTACACGAACCAATTCTCGAACAAAATATAATGTTTGCAGGCACTCAAATTTTCTCAACCATTGAGTTTATTGCCCGGGATGAATGTAGAAATATCTAGTAATGGCATCAGTGTATTCACGGCGCCAGAATGCTAATGTATCCACTTACTAAGGGCGGTTTTTGAATGCCTACTCATTTATAATAATGGAAGGATTGTTGTATTGAATGCAGAGAGGCATTGTTATTTTAGGCATCTAATGGAATATACTGTGACTAGGCATTAAATAGACTTCGAAACATTACAAATAATGTCTAAACCTAAAAGTAATTTAAAAACAAAAAAGATTTTCTTGTCAAGTCCACTGATCAAAATTATATTTGTATTTTATTTAAGTAATGAAAAAGCAACAAATTGGTTCAGACTAGGCTGGCTTGAATGTAAGATGGTTGCTAAGTAGTGCAATAGATGGCTCTGACTGTACTATTATGCAACGATTACAATATTGTGAAAAGTTTCAGCTTGTGTCGGTACGGATTTTTTAGTGATTAAGCAAGCTACATGTCGAGAATGCTTTAAGCACTGGATCAGAGTATTGCCCTGTACTTCAGTAGTTTTTGCCTGAAAGAGGAACAATAATTCATACAGGTTTTTACATATATAATACTAAGTACTAAGATTATTTGTAATTTCGTGTTTCATAGAATCCTACTAAGATTTTTTACGAGATGTAATAAAAACATTCTATTGCACAATTTTTTTAGTAACTTTGACATTCATAATCATTCGTAATGTCGTGTGTGTTCCAAAATACACCGACATAAATGTGGGTCGTTCCCATTTATCACAATTAACACAGTGCGAAGATTAGTTCACAAATAAGAGCTTTATCCCACCAACTGATAGTTCTTAACGAGGCCACCGGATTAAGGTATATACACACTGGTGCAAAGGTTTATTTACAACTGATACGTTTGTATTTTGCCCGGCTTGGATAGCTGGCCCAACATTCTGATTTATATCTATTTCATTTATAGGAGGATCATTATTTAGTATCGTGTTAGGCACCAGCGATTATTATGAACTTGCCTTAAGGATAATGAATGAAACTTTCGGAAATTTATTTTAAATAACTCGTATCACGAGTGTCATGGTTCTCAGACTAGGCAAGGTGATCACGCCTTGGGGATCACAGCCAAACGGTTGATATTGAACTGTTATATCTAACTTTCATAGCGCGATGCAGGATTCTTAGCAATGAAGTAGTTTATGTCTCTTTGCTATGTGACGCCGGTCATTATGTTTTTAAACGTTCGCGGTTTTTATCAAAGTTAATATATTTACCTACCGTAAAATAATTTGACTACCCCGTCAGGGATACAGCGTGAAGATAGTTAGTTAGTTAGTTAATATATTTATCGAAATTTTTTGCCGTGTACAATTTACTTTGATTCCAGCCTCGATCACGGGCGTTGCATTGCAACCAAATCGCGGAAAGTCCCAAAAAGTATATAAACTACATCACGCCCGCGACTCCACCAGCGTGACTAAAGATTCTTGTACCAGTTTCCCACAGAGACTTGGCCCTAAGAATAAAAAAGTAGAGTATGTGTTAATCCTGGTGATGTTTTCCACAGGAACTTGATCCCGGGGTAAAAAGTAGCCTATGTGTTATTCTGATGTGTTATTCTTATGTGTAATCTATATAAGTGTAAAGTGTCATCAAAGTCCATTCAGTAGATTTTGAGTAAAAGAGTAATAAACATCCATCGATACTTCCAAACTTTTGTGTTTATAATATTAGTAGGATACGATAGATGAGGACAATTAACCTAAAATAAATTCCTACGATTCTTTTGTCATCATTTTCACGAAACCATTTATTTTTCTTACTTTTCTTTTTTTACCTTCTCTCTGTACGTAGCCCTGGAGCCCTCATCATCTTTAATCGGTGCCGACAGCTCTGCACTAATGAGAAAAATAATGATGAGCTACAGGCTCAAAGCTTTAATCAACACCTACGGAGTGCTCGGAAGTTTTACTTCTTTTTCGGAACTAGACTCGGAAAATTGTGAAAGTAATTTAATGAAACCTGCTTCAGTACACGACGGTATTAATTTTTAAATTTATAGTCAGGTAGCAGGACTAAATATTTCATATTTTTTGATAATATTAAAATGTTATCCAAATATAATATATCTACACTTAGAAATTTCAATAACAGGTTGCCATAACCTGCGTTTGTCCAACACGGTAATAGACTCATCACCGTTTAACTGGGACAAAAATTCATACTGTGAAATGTGGGGGTACAGCCTTTGCGTACCGCATCAGGGCTAAATACGTGAGTGATAAGTAAGCAATCACTTATCTCCAAAGAGGTGGGCAGAAGCATAGACCGACATATAACGATAAACCCTGAGCAGCACTAGCATGAGTTACATGGTTTACACTACTGTTTTTTAAAAAACTTATAATTTTGACCCAGTTATTATGAAACCTAATGTTTGATATTTATTTCATCACACCGCTATCCACACCATAGACAGGTTATTTATCCTCACAAAGTCTGTCTGAAATGCTAACATACGGTAGGGTCTTTCTTCAGCGTACGCTTGGATTGTGGAAAGAATTATCTGCCTGGGTTTTCCGAATGTATACAATATAGGTATAAAGACCTTTTGTAAGGGTCTAAGAAGGTTTTTGAAGGACGGCAGCGCGAGTGTGGTACCTCTGGTGTTGCAAACGGCTATGAACTATGGTGATTAAGTTCGATTAGGTAAAAAGGTGGTTTGAAAAACCTATTTGTATAGAAAAAACATGTCCAGTTGAGCCTTTTCAAATAAGTTTATAAGTAATGTGCGGAGAAATAAATCGGATTTGACCAATTATGAACAAAGGGTACAACGCGTTGAAATAAATTGGGTATCATTAGATTTATTAAGGTAGGTAGAAATATGGCTCCAATTTACAACCCTTGACCAATCTAATTTTAGTTTCAGAATTAGTTTTATTATAATGTATTACGGCATTTGAATAATATGCGGCATAAATTGTTGTATATGCAATTATAACAATAAAATAAATAAATTTACTGGGGAAGTTTATTCATTTTCTTTTTTGTTTTATGGGTTCTAGGCGACTGATAAACATACTTATAATAATAATAATAGCGTTTATTTAACAATCTCGCACAAAAAAAAAAAAAAAAATAACCAATGATATAGTTTTATTTAATCATTTGACACCGGTACGTTAGGATTGTCTTGCTTTCTAGCATAGGCCTCCCCTAAAGCCTGCCACAGAAAGCTATTCAGCGCATGTCTTCTCCATGTAATACCCGCTGTTCCTTTAATATCGTCTTCCCATCTGCGGCGTTGTCTCCCTTTCTTTCTGTTGTGCTGTCTTGGGCACCAACCTGTTATATCTCTAGACAATTTTTCCTTTTTTGTCCTATTCATATGACCTGTCCATCTCCATTTCAGTGTTTTAATACAGTAAGTAACATTAATAATTATGGTTTGGTTTTTTTATTAAATTATTTATATATAGGAAACACCCAAACTCCGAAACAAACATTTGTGAATCACACAAATATTTTTTCCGACCGAATCGAATCGAATCGAACCCTGGACCTCAGTCGCAGCAGTCGCATACACTACCACTGTCGCATACACTACTACTAAATTGATCCGAAGCACTGGAATAGTTTTCTTAGCTTGAGCGCCATGTACTTCTCAAATATTAACGTATTCTTTTGTTTCAAATATAAAATCTTTTATACTTGTCTTTTTGTAAAAAATAACATAAAAGAAAATAATATGTACCTTTACTCTATCCAAGCATTTGACTAGCTCGCCAAGACCTCTGACTTAAAGATTTGCGCTGATGCAAGTTATAAACTGTTGCTGTTAAATCATTTTTATACAATCAAACGTCTGCTTTAGAAACAATTTTGAAATGCAATTTGTATGCTAACTTTTTCTAAATTTCAATTTTAAAGTGGTAAAATTTTTCAGTCACAAGCTGGATTCAAACCAGCGTCTTCTGGTTCAACGCACCAGACGCGTTTATCAACTACACCACCGTGAACCGCTCGAAACTGACGAATTAATCCACCTCTTTACGTCTTAAGGCGACGTAAGTCTACTTTATCTTAGTATATTCCCACCTGCTTCTCAAACCAACCTGATTTTAATGGGTTTCTGCGAGCGACTACCATTTGGTATTTGATTTTTAGCGTTGTATGGTGCAACTGCCGACTGACTTTCCAACAATGTAAAGATGTTTGTGTCGTTGTCTCTTCAAGAGGACAGACGCCAGACTGTATAAATGTATGTTATTAATATTCTGGCATTAAAGTTGACAGGACTGCAGATGACTGTGTCAAATACAACAGGCATTTTACGAAGAAAAATATGCGAGAAGATTCACTTTTATAAATCTAGGATTATTTTCTTGTTTATAATGAAGGTCAAATTTAACTAACTATATTCACGCTGTATCCCTGACGGGGTAGTCAGACAGAGAGGATAGATTGCCAGGCTTCGCGATCCATGTATACTTCTTTCGCTTCTTCAAGATTCATCAATCAAGGCGATTGATGAATCTTGAAGAAGCGAATACACGCACGTATGGGTATCCGAGTAATTTTGGATTTTCCGTTTTTGAGCAATCTGCTCACGTGGTCTTCATATGTAAGTCTCGGCCTACCCTGACTCATTCGCCGTCTTCGTCAATCGTTCCTCACTCATTCGTTGGACGTGTCCAAACCAACGGAGCACGCCCTTTTCCAGCTTAACGCTGACACTTTCATTCAAACCTGTCATATTTCGTATCACTTCGTTACGTATAAAATCGGTCAAATTTAAGTCCAAATTTATATTTTTCTCTGAATAAATGCGCACTGAATGGCCAAATTGACATCACCACACCTGTTGGTTTTAAATATATACATTAAAGTTCTTTTTGGAGTATTGAGACCGTCCAATTTTATTTTTGTTAATAATGGGTTTTGTTTCAAGATTCGTCATAACCTCATCCGTTAGGCAGCCGGTGCATCACTTGCAGGAGACACAGACCTGGGCCCTGAATGACTAAGAATGAATGTAATGAGGCTCTTCTGATCTCAGTAGGGCCTCATTAAAAAAATCGAGAAAGAGCCCAAGTGAAAGAAGGAGATCCCAGATAATTCCTTCAAACCATACGATGACTTCTTTCTGCATGTGTGATGGAAGATCCGGATACTCTCGTGGATGATGTCCCCAGTTCCAATGGCCAGTTTTGGTCGTATTTACCATAGATAGTGTAACTACTATTTATACTCAGGAACACAATAACTTTCAGTTATTTCATTTCTACCCGCTACACTTATAAATTGCACCACAAAAGCCCCGACAGGCGCAGTACAGTGAGATCTCCAAATCCCAGTAGTAAATCTCATAAAAAGGCTTTCGCGGTGTATCTTGCGTCGATTTACCACAACACTGCTTCGTATATAATTCAGACATATTTAGCCTTTAACATTTTAACGCTATCCCGGTTGCAAAGATTTGCAAACAATAAAATTGTTATTACTGCGTCTCATAAAAAAATCGCATATTTTTTAATGGCTATTAATGTTTATCGGAGAGCTGAGTATAGTTAGCGTCCAAATTAGTTAAGCGTAAGTACTTGTAGGAACCCAAAATAAATGCAACAACGGATTCGTCTGCACATAATTTATTTCACATGCAAAATATGTTTAGCCATTCAAAATTATACTCGATGATTTTGTGACTTATCGCTACACGTTCGACATCAAACTGCATTACAAATCAAGATGGTGACAAACACCACTTCGTTTCACAATCTTATTTTAATTATGGTAATAAAATAATTTTTAAGAAGCGCTCGCGGCCCCGCTGTCTCAGTGTTCTGTAAACGATCTCTGCGTTAAGCAACTTTCGCTACGTCTTAGGATGACTACCGCTTGACATTGGCATTTCTATTCACGAACGTCTCAGTAACGTTAACGTTAACAAGAGAAACTTACATAGTTTTTTTTCCGACCGTAGATTCGTTTAAACTTATTTGGTTTTTATAAAACTGAGGAGGCAGACAAACTTCTGATATAAAATGGACACCGTAACCTAAGGACGTTTGTAACAACATGGGCGCTGCACTCGCGCTACCTATCCGGCGAAAACCTTCTAAGACCCCTTTTAGAGAACTCCATACTGTTAATATTCAGTTCGGGAATATAGAGGCAGGAAGTTTAATGAACAATTCAAGCGTAAGCTGAAGAAATTCCCCATCAGACCTTACAGTAGGCGCGCGCGAGCGGAAGCAAAGTGTTAGAAAAACCTGTGCGATGATAGAAACTAGCTGTGGGCATCAAGTACAAAATGGCACAAAACATTGTACAGGTGATAGTTATAACACGCAGATGGAGTCGAGGTCTCTCTTATCGCAAAAGAGCTTAACACAAGTAAAGGATCGATGAACCCTCATAGTTCCCCTGTGTGCCGAATGAAAAGGTCAAAGATCTCAACACCAAGGATTTCAATACTATTGTAGATAGGAATGCGGCCTAAAATTTGTCTGTTTCAGTGTGTTGTATGAGGTCCAAATGCTTTGTACGTGTCTAATTCTCCTATGTACGTGTGTTTGTCACCGATTTAGATGAAATTTGATGTGCATATTTTAATGGATTGTTGAATTATACAATTTGACCAGCTAGGTAGCTGTCAGCGTGTCACCTAATTTGCTGTACAAGAGATCCAATTTTTTTTACGTTGACCGTAGAATCGTGTGAAGTTTTTGTTTTTTTTATACCACTGAGGTGCGAGACAAGCATACCATCCAAGGTTAGGTCTCAAAATACATACTGCACACATTTGGGAAAAGATGGGTAGTTTATTGCACAATCCAAGCACTCCAAACGCCTGCTTGGTCTTATCCTCTAAATACCAAGGATCACAATATTATTGGGAAGGAGAGAAGTGTGCCTTGAATTTACGGCTAAGAGATAAAGAAGTAATTATCGAATCACAAAAAAAAAATGTGTGTGTACTTATGTGCACGCGTTAGAAGTTACACTCTGATTATAAGATTTCATCACATACTCGTATACCACAACTCTTTGTTTGTAACAGGACTGATAAATTAGAAAGAACAAAAAAACATCAAAATAATCCAGTCTGCTTAGAATGTATTTATTATTTGTCATGGAAACACTTATATAATACAACACTAACTTCATGGTGTTGATTTTTCGTGCAGGATTGCGCGCATATTGTAAAAATGTAGTCTCATCATTTTCCCAAACGCGCCAAAAGAAGTATAACTTAAAACAAAAAATCTTAAATTTAAAATATTAATGTGAAGCAGCTGTTTTTTTTTGAGTACCTCGGTGGCGCAGTGGTAGTGCATGCGACTGCCGCGACCAAGGTCCCGGGTTCTACAAATGTTTGTTTCGGAGTTTGGGTGTTTCCTATGTATAATATGTATGTATTTAGAAATATATAAGTATGTTTATCAGTCGTCTAGATCCCATAACACAAGCTTATAGGTTTATATTCGCGGCTTAAAAATTGGATTGTGGAAAAATGTTTCTACTCCATAACAGAATTTTTAAACAGTCGCTAACAACAAGTGCAATAGGTTTTTGACATGATGTAATTTTGTGTTTGATAATGATATATTATGTAACTTTTATTTTTACTGTAATGTTGACATTTGTCTTAAATATAATGTAAAATTTATTATCGAATTTAAATACGTAAAATTTGCACGCTATTATTGTAATGGCTAAGTGAGCACGCACTTATAATATTTTTTTTGGACATAACAATACCACAATGTACCTATTAACCTCATTTATAGCAAATAAAGAAATTTGAATTTATATTAGCTTACTTTGGGCTAGACGGCGCTGTGTAAAAAATGTCCCATAATATTTATTTATTTTATAAGCATTAGTCGGTCATTTTCCAGAAACTGAGGAAAACGGGCTCACTCACCCGTAAATTACTTGCCTCAATGGAGATTTGCGGAGTACAGCCTATGAAGCAAGTACTAAACATAAATACTAAGGTAACTGGATAGGTAATCGAAAACAGAAAACAGTAGAACATTTGTATGACACAAATGTTCTACTGTTCTGTTCCATCTATAAAGTTTCAATTACATGTTTAGGGTCAAAATAACCATTGAAGAAATGGCATATAAAACAACCATTTTCTTATCCTAACATATTTTGAGTGTTTTGGGCCAGATGGGTCTACGATACTCCACGCAGCACCTATTTGTAAAGAGATTACTGTCTTTTAGTAGTTTTTCTGTCCCTAAAGTTTTTGACGATAGGATGCAGGGTTTATTATAATAGAACAACACATTTTATATTGTTACGATGTATTTTTTAATATTGTATAAAAATTTTAAAAGTATTAATAGTATTGGCTTAATCTAATACTTGTACATTTAATACCTATTGCTTTCATTTTCAGTATTATAATATCTATTAAAATATATTACAATATGGACGTCAACAAAATAAATAAATATGTCCACATTACTAATAAAAATGGATGGAAGTTTGTTACTGTCTCACGCAAAAATGGATAGCGAAGAAAACAAAATAGGTCATAGACTACCATTTATACCGGTACACTATGTGTTACAGGAGCCATTTTTGGGACATCCGCTATTTATTACAAAAACGTGTAAAACAAATCATTTAGAGTAAAACTCCGGGGTGATAAAAATAATTAGTGAAGTCAGTATAAAATGATAAAGTTCCATGAAAAATTTGCACAATAAAGTTCAAAAATTTTATACACTAAAAACTAAATTAATTAAAAACCAAAAGTGTATGCAATAAGAACTCGAAATAAAATCTGCATATTTTAAACCAATCACGAACCTCCTATCTTGTTTAGAACTCATGATATATGATTTTGAATTTTTTCCGTATTTATTTTTTTTCTCAAAAAATCCACGGTTGTTGGAAAATATTTTAATGTCAAAATTAAGATCCATTATTGTCCTATTTACAAAAAAAATCACATCCAAATCGCGTGGAGTTTAGAACTACAGGCCATTTAAGTTTTACCCTGTTATTTTCTCGTTAGGGTTGTCACTTTTAAAAATAATATATTTATCCGGATGTAATTTATTCTTTTGATGTTCCTGTAATAATTCCTATTATTTACCTGTGACGTTTCTATAATGTCATATAAATATACGTAATGTTTTCAAATTTTGAAAAGATTTATTAATCACATAATTCGTACAAAAATAACTTAAACTAGTTACATACAAGAAATGTTAATAAATAATAGAGTGAAAAAACTATTATAATAAGTACCATGACAACTCAAAAATTATTTACATGTCAAATTCAAATAACCCGCCCCTGACCGCTCCCGGCCCAAAGGTGCCCATAATACTAGCCGCGTTTCCACGTTGAATAGCTATAGCCAACCTTTGCACCAGGAACGATCTTGAGCGGGAGTCACCTGTTTTCTCCCTTATTCTGCGTCCTAATTCCCCAAATAAAATTTTTGCCTCCTATCCCCAGCATCCCATGGTTTCCACGGTAATGGGCACAAACAAATACCTAGCCTCCATCTCGGCATATTTCTTCATTTTGTTCTCCTCAGCTTGTTTCGCAGCTGCTGAAGCTGAGTGCATGGTGTGGCCTAGGTGACTAGCGGCAACGGTGTTAACGCACGTGGCGTCCCACACCAGGCACTTGCCATTCCTCCAAGGCACCAAGGTCAGACCGTCCGGCCTCTTACCATCAGATCTACAGAGACCTGGTGGCTCAAGGACGCAAGGGACACCCGCCAAGACAAAAGCTCTCCGAACAATGTCGTTGAGGGCATGGTGACAAACGGAAACCTTCCCCTGCAACGATGACAACTCAGAGCGTGATGGCCATCGGCCCCCACCATGGAACCGCAGGTGCATTTGTGGGGTTCACACACCTTACAGCCCAAGCGAAGAGCAACCGCCACACGCAGAGAGTCATCATCTAACAAAGTGCACAGGTGAGGCGATGGAAGAGCGTGCAACCATGCCCCAGACTCTGGCTGTGACACAGCAAGAAGTCTGGCCCTATTCTCATCAACGGCACAGTCCAACAACATTCCCCGAACCCGCCTTGAACCTATCTCATCCCATGCTCGCTGACTGTACGGTGCCTCAGGTTTTATTGCTCCACCGCCCAGAGAGGACCAGGCCCCCATGGCATCCGACACAAAGGATATGCCATCCACGCCACCAGTTAATTGGAGTATGTTAGTGACAAGGATCGCAACACCATGCGCGGACCCCAGAAAAGCCGGCAAACCCACATCATGTGCGCATCTAACTCCAAGACCCCCGTAACGAGTCGGAAGAACTGCCTGACTCCACCGGGGACCCTCAAGGGAAACATTCAGAACGGCTTCAAGCGCTGATTTTATTGCGTTGTCGAAACTCGTAACTTCCCTCGGAGAAAGCCATGTAGGGGCAGTACGCAAGTACATAAGTTTTGGAACAGCAAAACACTTTCGTAGCAAGATAAGTGCAACGTGCGCAGAAAGTCTTGGAGCTCCCGGGTGGGATGCTCGCGCTTTGGTCTGGAGTACCAGAGAGCGAGCATGGATGTCGGGGGGTTGGAATTTTGCTGTCCTCGCGATTGGCCTCCGGTATGTATGAGTACAAACTGATAGGTCCTAGAATCCTCTGGATCCGTGTAAAACTTGGTTTGACGAAGATTTTCCTGGTAGCTGCTTACGCGCCAGTATCTTCGTCGAACGCGAGTGAGCTAGAGGACTTCTGGGAGAGTATGAGAGAAGCTCTAAATGTGATAGAAGGAAATGAAAGACTTATAGTATGTGGAGACTTGAATGGATGGGTGGGTACCGCTCGCGATGGTTTTGAGTCGGTACTCGGGAAGTATGGGGATAAAAGGGTGAACGACGCTGGCAAGCTAATACTGGCATTTTGTAAGGAAAAGGATTTGTTTGTGGCGAACACAATGTTCAACCACAAACAAATTCATATGTATACGAGGAGATGTAAGTCAAAGAGAAGCATGATAGATCTATTCCTAATGGATAGTCGGCTCCGTAAACAGGTGATGGACACAAGGGTTTATCGAGGCGCTGAGCTGGGATCAGACCACTACCTAGTCATAACTAGGATTAGGGGTCTGTTCGCGGGTTGGCGTCATCGTACCGAGTGTCCTGAACCTGAGCCGACTTATAGCATCAAAAGCTGGAAGCTGCAGGATGCATCCATTAGGGATAAATATAATGAAAGGGTAGCCGAAAAGCTTGGCGATGTCAATGTAAGCAGTGAGAATGTGGAAAGTGTATGGCAGAACCTTAGGGATAGTATGATAAATGCCGCTGTGGAAGTGTGTGGAGAAACGAAAAGAGGCAGTAGTAATAAGCGTGATGCATGGTGGAATGAGGAAGTGAAAGAAACAGTTCGAATGAAGAAGAAAGCATGGCTAGACTACTTAGCCTCGCGGAATGATTTTAATATGAAAGAGAGATACAAGCTGCAGAAAGTTAACACGAAGGCACTTATAGAAGAAGCTCGTGAAAGGTGCAGAATGAAAGCGGATGAAAGGTTGTCGTCCAATTTCCGGGATAATGCCAAGCTCTTCTGGAAAGAGGTAGGCAAGACCCGGAGTTGTTCGGCAATCTGCAGTATGAATAAAGTGCTTAGTGTTAACAATGACGTCCTAACAGACCAAAGTGACGTCCTGCAGAGATGGAGTGAATATTATGGAAAGATGTATGCAAGAAAAGACAGAGATGCCACATCGGGAAGGGGAGCTCACTTCGATGCTCCGGATCCCGATGTCATTGAAGTCATTAGTATGAAAGAAATAGAACAAGCGATAAGAAGTATGAAATGTGGTAAGGCTGCGGGAAAAGACAGAGTTACTGCTGAGATGATCAAGTACGGTGGGTCGCGTGTCTGGGACACACTATGTCTGTTATGCAACTTGTGCTGGCGGACGGGTGAGGTCCCAGATGACTGGCGAGTAGCAGTTGTAGTACCTATTTACAAAGGGAAAGGCTCGCGCCTAAACTGCTCCAGCTACAGGGCGATCAGCTTGGTCAGCTTAGCTAGTAAGGTGTATGCAAAGGTTATAACGGCACGAATGCAAGAAAAGCCTGAAAGGTATTTATGGGAGGCTCAATGCGGATTCCGACGTGGAAGAGGTTGCATAGATCAAGTGTTTTCTCTCCGCATGATCGCGGAAAAGTTTCTGGCTCTTAGCCAGAAGGTTTTCTGCGCTTTTGTGGATCTAGAGAAAGCATTTGATAACGTTGTGAGAGAAACGCTGTGGGACTTGCTGCCAGGATATGGTGTGGACGGCTCACTGCTGCGGGCAATACAGTCGCTTTATAGGGACTGTAAGGCTTGCGTGCGAGTAGGGGGGATGTGTCACCTCTTTTTGATGTCTGTACAGGCGTCAAACAGGGATGTGTCATGTCCGCCTGGCTGTTCATAGTGTATCTGGACAGTTGCCTGTAGAAGTTGAAAGATTTTAATATGGGTGTGAATTTGGGTGACTTTACAGTAAACTGTCTGCTGTACGCTGATGATGCGGTGCTCATGGCCTCATCAGAAGCCGACCTTCAGGCATTAGTCACTAATATGAAAGAGGGGTGTGAAAGTAAGGGTCTCCGCTTGAATGCAAGTAAAACTAAGGTTCTAGTATTTGAAAGAGGTGACGTAAGAACTAAATGCGAGATTAGGGTAAACCAGGAACGTCTAGAGCAAGTGAATGAAATTGTGTATTTAGGAAGTATGTTTAGCGCGGATGGAAGATGTGATTCGGATGTGGAACGGCGAGTAGCTGCCGGAAACAAAGTTAACGGTGCTTTGTCCCAGTTAGTAAAGCGACAAAGCATCGTAAAAGAAGCACGACTGGCGATTCATAACGCAGTGCTAGTGCCAACTTTGCTTGACGGTAGTGAAACCTGGGTATGTCAGCAGATGCATGAAAGTAAATTGAATGATGTGGAGATGCGATCACTTCGAAAGTTGTGCGGCGTTACCTTGGCTGGCCGAATACGTAACGAACTGATACGCAATTTGGCAGGTTTGAATGAAAGTGTCAGCGTTAAGCTGGAAAAGGGCGTGCTCCGTTGGTTTGGACACGTCCAACGAATGAGTGAGGAACGATTGACGAAGAATATATATTGTTCAAAAGTAGAGGGTAGAAGGAGTCAGGGTAGGCCGAGACTTACATATGAAGACCACGTGAGCAGATTGCTCAAAAACGGAAAGGTCAAAAGTACTCGGATACCCAGACGTGCGTGTATGAAGCGATTGATGAATCTCGAAGAAGCGAAAGAAGTATGCATGAATCGCGAAGCCTGGCGATCTGTCCTCTCTGACTACCCCGTCAGGGATACAGCGTGAAGTTAGTTAGTTAGTTAGTTATCTTTTTTTAATGCTATGTTGCCGGGTCTTAGGGAACTTACAACTTCAAATTTCTATCTTTTAGGCTCTCCTATTTTCCTGGATTGTGTTCCTGAGGCTATCAACTCTTGTGAACAGCTTCTTCTTAACGCTCGGGAGCGTCTAATGGATCTTTCTGCGCACGTTGCACTTGTCTTGCTACGCAAGTGTTTTGCTGTTCTAAAACTTATGTACTTGTTGCGTACTGCCCCTACATGGCTTTCTCCGAGGAAAGTTACAAGTTTCGACAACGCAATAAAATCAGCGCTTGAAGCCGTTCTGAATGTTTCCCTTGAGGGTCCCCGGTGGAGTCAGGCAGTTCTTCCGACTCGTTACGGGGGTCTTGGAGTTAGATGCGCACATGATGTGGGTTTGCCGGCTTTTCTGGGGTCCGCGCATGGTGTTGCGAGCCTTGTCACTAACATACTCCAATTAACTGGTGGCGTGGATGGCATATCCTTTGTGTCGGATGCCATGGGGGCCTGGTCCTCTCTGGGCGGTGGAGCAATAAAACCTGAGGCACCGTACAGTCAGCGAGCATGGGATGAGATAGGTTCAAGGCGGGTTCGGGGAATGTTGTTGGACTGTGCCGTTGATGAGAATAGGGCCAGACTTCTTGCTGTGTCACAGCCAGAGTCTGGGGCATGGTTGCACGCTCTTCCATCGCCTCACCTGGGCACTTTGTTAGATGATGACTCTCTGCGTGTGGCGGTTGCTCTTCGCTTGGGCTGTAAGGTGTGTGAACCCCACAAATGCACCTGCGGTTCCATGGTGGGGGCCGATGGCCATCACGCTCTGAGTTGTCATCGTTGCAGGGGAAGGTTTCCGTTTGTCACCATGCCCTCAACGACATTGTTCGGAGAGCTTTTGTCTTGGCGGGTGTCCCTTGCGTCCTTGAGCCACCAGTCTCTGTAGATCTGATGGTAAGAGGCCGGACGGTCTGACCTTGGTGCCTTGGAGGAATGGCAAGTGCCTGGTGTGGGACGCCACGTGCGTTAACACCGTTGCCGCTAGTCACCTAGGCCACACCATGCACTCAGCTTCAGCAGTTGCGAAACAAGCTGAGGAGAACAAAATGAAGAAATATGCCGAGATGGAGGCTAGGTATTTGTTTGTGCCCATTGCCGTGGAAACCATGGGATGCTGGGGATAGGAGGCAAAAATTTTATTTGGGGAATTAGGACGCAGAATAAGGGAGAAAACAGGTGACTCCCGCTCAAGATCGTTCCTGGTGCAAAGGTTGGCTATAGCTATTCAACGTGGAAACGCGGCTAGTATTATGGGCACCTTTGGGCCGGGAGCGGTCTCGCCGGGTTATTTGAATTTGACATGTAAATAATTTTTGAGTTGTCATTGTACTTATTATAATAGTTTTTTCACTCTATTATTTATTAACATTTCTTGTATGTAACTAGTTTAAGTTATTTTTGTACGAATTATGTGATTAATAAATCTTTTCAAAATTTGAAAACATTCCGTATATTTATATGACATTATAGAAACGTCACAGGTAAATAATAGGAATTATTACAGGAACATCAAAAGAATAAATTACATCCGGATAAATATATTATTTTTAAAAGTGACAACCCTAACGAGAAAATAACAGGGTAAAACTTAAACGGCCTGTAGTTCTAAACTCCACGCGATTTGGATGTGATTTTTTTTGTAAATAGAACAATAATGGATCTTAATTTTGACATTAAAATATTTTCCAACAACCGTGGATTTTTTGAGAAAAAAAAATAAATACGGAAAAAATTCAAAATCATATATCATGAGTTCTAAACAAGATAGGAGGTTCGTGATTGGTTTAAAATATGCAGATTTTATTTCGAGTTCTTATTGCATACACTTTTGGTTTTTAATTAATTTAGTTTTTAGTGTATAAAATTTTTGAACTTTATTGTGCAAATTTTTCATGGAACTTTATCATTTTATACTGACTTCACAAATTATTTTTATCACCCCGGAGTTTTACTCTAAATGATTTGTTTTACACGTTTTTGAAATAAATAGCGGATGTCCCAAAAATGGCTCCTGTAACACATAGTGTACCGGTATAAATGGTAGTCTATGACCTATTTTGTTTTCTTCGCTATCCATATTTGCGTGAGACAGTAACAAACTTCCATCCATTTTTATTAGTAATGTGGACATATTTATTTATTTTGTTGACGTCCATATTGTAATATATTTTAATAGATATTATAATACTGAAAATGAAAGCAATAGGTATTAAGTGTACAAGTATTAGATTAAGCCAATACTATTAATACTTTTAAAATTTTTATACAATATTAAAAAATACATCGTAACAATATAAAATGTGTTGTTCTATTATAATAAACCCTGCATCCTATCGTCAAAAACTTTAGGGACAGAAAAACTACTAAAAGACAGTAATCTCTTTACAAATAGGTGCTGCGTGGAGTATCGTAGACCCATCTGGCCCAAAACACTCAAAATATGTTAGGATAAGAAAATGGTTGTTTTATATGCCATTTCTTCAATGGTTATTTTGACCCTAAACATGTAATTGAAACTTTATAGATGGAACAGAACAGTAGAACATTTGTGTCATACAAATGTTCTACTGTTTTCTGTTTTCGATTACCTATCCAGTTACCTTAGTATTTATGTTTAGTACTTGCTTCATAGGCTGTACTCCGCAAATCTCCATTGAGGCAAGTAATTTACGGGTGAGTGAGCCCGTTTTCCTCAGTTTCTGGAAAATGACCGACTAATGCTTATAAAATAAATAAATATTATGGGACATTTTTTACACAGCGCCGTCTAGCCCAAAGTAAGCTAATATAAATTCAAATTTCTTTATTTGCTATAAATGAGGTTAATAGGTACATTGTGGTATTGTTATGTCCAAAAAAAATATTATAAGTGCGTGCTCACTTAGCCATTACAATAATGGCTAAGTGAGCACTAAATATGAATTGCCAGTTGCCACCAGTCGCATCTCGTTTCACATTAAAGCAAAAAGGATTTATTCCCGTTCACTTTCACCCCGTAATTTAACAGTGTGATTCAATAGGAGTTAAATTTGAATTGAGTAGCATGTGTGACATAATTCTACTTTTTTCCAATAAGTCGCACTAAATAACAACAATGTGTATTGTGTGTACTAGATAGAAGTGACTGGTAGTCCAAACTTTGTGAAAGCAATTACATCTCAGTCTAATTTCGTACAAGCTAAAGTAGAAAATTAACGTTATTTTCACACATTATAAATAAGTAATCGGGATTACTTACGTTTTAGAACAAGTATAGACCAACCTTTTTCAAAAAAATGTAGGTAATCCCGATTTCTTGTTTACAACGAGCTAGAGTAGTTAGGAAGCCAGGCATATTTTTGGTAATGCTTTCAATATTTTGATTTCTTTATAAATGTAATAAAAAATAAATAATATCATGATATGATTGTGACTATATCTATCATATCTCAGAAGAAGTTACAAAGCAGTAAAACTGAGATAACAATTAATATCTTTAAATTTAACAAAATTAGATTTTTTTAGTAACAGTGACTCTGTAATTCTGAAGGAATTTTTTTTCTTGTTCAGTTACACTGTGACTTTTTTCCAATAAGTGATACCGAATAACGACAATTTGTAATCGTTGTTATTTGGTGAAATTCATTGGAAAATGGTCAATTATGTCACACTAGTAACGAAATAGGATTTCAAGTCATAATGAGTCGAATAAATACATGAATGGGTGTACCTGTACATCAATGGACTGCCTCTGTGGCGCGGTGGGAGTGCATCCGACTGCTACGCAAGAGGTCGTGGGTTCGATTCCCACCCAGGATAAAACTTTGTATGATGAGCACGATGGTTTATTCTGTGTCTGGGTGTTATTTATCTATAATATGTATGTATTTAGAAATATATGAGTACGTTTATCAGTTATCTAGATCCCATAACACAAGTTAATATTAGCTTACTTTGGGCTAGATGGCGCTGTGTGAAGTGTCCCCACAATATTTATTTATTAATTAATCACGAAAAGAGGCTAGAATAGACACATTAAAAAAAATATTTTATTTATAAATTAAATATATTTGAAAAGGGTAAATGGTGTATACCCATTGATCCGATGTAGCATTTTTTAATTTAAAAAAATAATAATAATGCAACTTTTGTAATGCTATTTTTTACTACCATTACTAGGGACTGATGCTCCCGCCCCGCCGTCGTGTTCGGGGGCGACGACGTGCTGAATATATGCGCCTAATAATGAATACAAGGGTCCCCCGACCAACTGGCCACGTTGCGACGGGCACCCTTTCTGTGTTCCAGGGGGTGCCCCCCCTTTATCGCACGCCCGTACCGGCCGCGCTCTACCTCCTCTGCTTTCAGAGGGGCGCTCGAGAGCGGTAGAGGTGCGGGCTAGATTCTTCAGCTCCTTAGGACGCTCCGGGGTGGTCACTTTTCCGGCTGCCCCGAGACGGACCCCTCCACTCTGGGGTGCCCCTTGCCGGCTCGCAGTGATTTAACCTCAGGCCTACCCTGCGAGCCGGTTTTAAGGTGAGGCGGAACACTGCGGGGTTTAGTGGGTAGGACGGCCCCTCTCCCTCGGGCCGGGAGCCTCACACACCGTCCCTGTTGACGACAGGATGACGGTGCGTAATGGCATTCCCCGCGAAAACAAAAAAAAAAACTACCACTACTACTTTTTTTTTCAAGATTTGATCTGTCACGCTATTTTGTCTAGAGGCTCAAAACAGAGATATTAAAATTGAAAATAAAAAAAAAAATCACGCGCACGTAGTCAAAAGCATCAGAATATGTGAAATTTAAATACAATAAATATACCTAAAAAAAACATGTATTACCATTTTTGATGTTATCACCAAGTAACGCCGGATTCAGATTAATAATATAATTCTGCATGTCATCACGAGCTACTTATGGTCAGACAGCACTATTATTATCCCGTAGTTGCTTAGAAGCTTACGCCAACAGCAGATTCTTTTATAAAATTCACTTCACTCAAGATTAAAATCCTCATTGAAGATCGAAAGTTATTGGTAATTCTCGGATAAAACATATTGATGAAAAATTTTGTCTGTGTGTGTAAAAAGTCCTGAATTTATAATGAGATATACCAATTATTCAGACATTACTACATACACATTTTTTCAAACTATAAAAATCCGGTTATACTGAAGTGACAACCCTGGCAAAAATAAAGCCGCGGCCGTGAACTATTAACCAATGAAATTATTTAAACCTAGATGTTGTTAATTAAATAATTCGCTACGGTCAGAACCGACCAAAAGGTGTCCATAACACTGCCGACATTACCGGGCTGAATTGCAATAATGGCCAACCTTTGCGTCGGGCATGTATGTATGCAAGTATTTTATTTATTCATATTATAAATCATATGACAATATTATATCCACATACATAATTTAAACGGATCCAGAGAATTCTAGGACCTACCAGTTTGTACACATACATACTTGAGACCAATCGCGACGACAAAAAAAATCCAACATCCCCCCGACTGCCATGCTCGCTCTCTGGTACTTCAGACCATAACGCGTGCACCCCACCTGGGAGCTCTAAACCTTCGCTGCCCTTGCGCACTTATAACATCCATCAACCATTCATCTTATCTTCCATGGCGACGAGCACGCTTCTACTCATCACCCCATAATTCCTAGATTAAATATATTTAATTATTGTCCAAAAACGAAAAGGTCAAAAGAACTCGGATACCCAGACGTGCGATGTATAAATCAATTAATAAATCTGCAGGAAGCAAAAGAAGTATATATGGATCGCGTAGCCTGGCGTTCTGTCCTCTTTGATTACCCCGTTTAGGGATACAGCGTAAAGATAGTAAGTTAGTTAGGAATTGCCAATATTTCATGTATAAACATTGAAAGTGCCATATATCTATGAAAAGGTAAAATTACATTAGATAAGTACCCTTTATTATTTAAATTTGAACATACAATTTGCAGAATAGCTCTATTATTGGATCTCTGACATATTCTACGTTTCTTACAAAACTTATGTTTATTGGCGTTAGGCATCTGTGTGTTTCGCCAAACGAAACTTTGCAATTCAACCGTATGACTATTCTAATGTAATTCTGTAAATGGCCTCGATAACAGTTTCTTCAAAAAAAACACACATTTTGTATCATTAAATTTAATAAAGTGCATACATACTACATATTCGTGTTAAGTAAATAATGAAATTCATTATACTTTACTTACCTTTTAGCTACAGTAATGGAGATAAAAGGATTCGGAAATCCTGTTGGACCTATCAAAAGAAGTTCCCAATGAAACTACTGATTAATTAATATACAATTTAGAAATAATTGGTTCGGTACTGTTTACTTCACTAATTATTTCAAAATTAGATTGATCCGTGTTATTATACAGATGACATTAAGAGGCACTCTATGTAGCTACAAAGGCAAACTTCACTATTATGACTTTTTAACCTATAAAAACATTTTGGCAGTAATTGGAGCAGAGAATGACATCGAAAGGAAAGAACCTTAAGTCACAAGAACACTCAGGTTGAATGATAGGTAAAAAAAACAAACAAGTAAAATCTGAAGACAAATTCATGAGAATCTCCAATTATAATGAACATTAATATAAAGAATTCTGACAAGTCGAGTTGACACAGCACACTGTATCTACTCAGAATAATAAATAACATAAACCAATATCTTTAGCTTGCGCATTTTATATTTAAATCAGACACAATTTTTCTTCTAACCTCAGTCAGTAAGCTGTCGACAAACCCACAGTACATTACTGTATTTGCTTAGACAGACACGTTAGAACGCGACGGGTGATAATGGATTTCTGACGTTAGAATAAATGATAGATTGCTTCACCCTTTGCATTACCTGGAAACACGAAGGTACTGATTTGCTCAGAAAACGTGGTTTGTTTAATCTTTTATTGAGATTAAACATAAATATGTATTTGAAATTATGCTCATTTGAGCTATTGTGATTGGCTGACAGGAAAACCGTGATTGGTTTTATAAAAAATGTAAAATACACTAAAATAGAATGATATGGCCATATCCAGAAGTTCGAGGAACCCTGTTCATAATAGCATATGTCGGCTAGCACCCTCGCGGATTCAGAGACGCCCTCTTCACCCCTTCTGTTCTCAAAAGAAAGTTCAAAGATGGTTTGTTGCGGACGGCGCGTAAACTCCTTTAGAAGATTGTGGGAGACCGCATGTATGGCTCTTCAAAAAGAGCCCCATTTCAGAGCACTCCTCGAGTTGGGTATACCTGGGTGTACCTTATCCCTCTGACCTACCCTGTGGGGCTAGTTAAGTGGATAAGAAGGCTATTTCGGGTCGGGAGTCCTACCTATCCCTGCTAAGGTAGCAGCAGCGAAAACAGTATGTAAGTGCTCAATCTTCAACTCAGAAGTTTTTTTTGCAGTTTCAAGGGACTATATACCTGAGGGTATGCTTTTAATTTCAAATCAATACCTCCGCTTCCCGTGCTTCGGATGGCACGTTAAGCCGTTGGTCCCGGATGCCAGTACAATGGCAGTCGTTAAGCCTGGTTGAAGACCTTATGGGCAGCTTGAAAAATTTCAACAGCAGGTCGCCACAGCCTGCGCCTGTCCATTTCAACACGGCAATGAGCTCACCACCTGTTACGTGGGACAACATGAGGGTGCATACGGTGAAATGAGGGCGTATAGTATGCCTCTGTCTACCCCTTCGGGGGTAAAGGTGTGACAATATGTATGTATCTATGTCAATACCTCCACGCGTTCCCTAGATAAAGGATCTTGACAGTCGAATGGACAACAAAGTGATCCTATAACTGTTTCGTTTTTTTCCTTCGGAGGTGCGGTACCCTAAAAACGACCTCCTAATCCTCTTATAACCAACTTCTTAACTTATTCGATTGCTAACACGTTCCGCATAATAAAATCGTTATAGGAAATAAATTCACTTAGAATAAACTCGTAAGACATTTGACTTTATTTGATTGATTATTCCATATCGTATAATATTGATCTGTCAACATATAAGTAATAAAGGGCCCGGTAGCCACTTCAGATGTTTTAATATTTATGAGTTAAAACGAGTTTCGAATATGTGGATTTTTCCGTATGTTGCTATATTGAAAGAGTCTAATGATCGAACGTGACTAGAATATGTTTACCTTTGAGAGTCATAAATGTATCTTTTTTATTTGATTTAAAAGTTTATGTTAATAAGTGTATTACAAAGAGATGTAGTTATGGGACAAGCGTACAAATACACTGCTATTTTCTAATAGATTTCTCTCTGACTACCCCGTCAGGGATACAGCGTGAAGATAGTTTAGGGTTTTTTACTTCTTGGATGATAACATAAGAAATAGGAAATCTATAATTATTTTTGTTTTTAAATGTTATTGTACACATAAATGTAATATTCTAAGGGTCAGGTCAAGGGAAAAGGGTCTAAAAATGTACGTATTAGACCAGTTACAAATTATAAAACGGAACGGGTGTACTTTGCTGAACGCACAAACAGACTTCCACACTTCGGTTTTGCTTAGTTTATTCAAAAATAGACAAAACAACTAGAAGTCTACATCGCGCTATCGTTTGGTTGCGTTCGAACTACAAAAGGTTGAGGTGAACGCGTAAGTACTTTTGCTGCCAAACAGTCTTGATAATGCCTCGTGTGTAGGCGAAACACGTGTCGACATCGTACGACATTCTAAAAAAGCGGAATATTGCAAAAATAACATTTAAAAACAAAGATAATTATAGATTTTTTAAAATGGATTTCCGCCATGTAACGCCTGATTCAATTAGTTATAAGAAATAGGATCATTTGACAATATAAATATGTCAAGTGGATTTATGGTGTTTTAATACATACACGGGTTTAGGGATACAGCGTAAAGATAGTAAGTTAGTTAGGAATTGCCAATATTTCATGTATAAACATTGAAAGTGCCATATATCTATGGTAAGGTAAAATTACATTAAATAAGTACCCTTTATTATTTAAATTTGAACGTACAATTTGCAGAATAGCTCTATTATTGGATCTCTGACATATTCTACGTTTCTTACAAAACTTATATTTATTGGCTTTAGGCATCTGTGTGTTTCGCCAAACGACGCAATTCAACCGTATGACTATTGTAATGTAATTCTGTAAATGGCCTCGATAACAGTTTCCTCAAAAAAAACACACATTTTGTATCATTAAATTTAATAAAGTGCATACATACTACATATTCGTGTTAAGTAAATAATGAAATTCAATATACTTTACTTACCTTTTAGCTACAGTAATGGAGATAAAAGGATTCGGCAATCCTGTTGGATCCATCAAAAGAAGTTCCCAATGAAACTACTGATTAATTAATATACAATTTAGAAATAATTGGTTCAGTACTGTTTACTTCACCAATTATTTCAAAATTAGATTGATTCGTGTTATTATACAGATGACATTAAGAGGCACTCTATGTAGCTACAAAGGCAAACTTCACTATTATGACTTTTTAACCTAAAAAAACATTTTGGCAGTAATTGGAGCAGAGAATAACATCGAAGGGAAAGAACCTTAAGTCACAAGAACACTCAGGTTGAATGATAGGTAAAAAAAAACAAACAAGTAAAATCTGAAGACAAATTCATGAATATCTCCAATTATAATGAACATTAATATAAATAATTCTGACAAGTCGAGTGGACACAGCACACTGTATCTACTCATAATAATAAATAACCTAAACCAATATCTTTAGCTTGCGCATTTTATATTTAAATCAGACACAATTTTTCTTCTAACCTCAGTCAGTAAGCTGTCGACAAACCCACAGTACATTACTGTATTTGCTTAGACAGACACGTTAGAACGCGACGGGTGATAATGGATTTCTGACGTTAGAATAAATGATAGATTGCTTCACCCGATGCATTACCTGGAAACACGAAGGTACTGATTTGCTCAGAAAACGTGGTTTGTTTAATCTTTTATTGAGATTAAACATAAATATGTATATGAAATCATGCTCATTTGAGCTATTGTGATTGGCTGACAGGAAAACTGTGATTTGGTTTTATAAAAAATGTAAAATACACTAAAATAGAATGATATGGCCATATCCGGAAGGTCGAGGAACCCTGTTCATAATAGTCATATGTCGGCTAGCACCCTCGCGGATTCAGAGACGCCCTCTTCACCCCTTCTGTTCTCAAAAGAAAGTTCAAAGATGGTTTGTTGCGGACGGCGCGTAAACTCCTTTAGAAGATTGTGGGAGACCGCATGTATGGCTCTTCAAAAAGAGCCCCATTTCAGAGCACTCCTCGAGTTGGGTGTACCTGGGTGTACCTTATCCCTCTGACCTACCCTGTGAGCCGAGTTAAGTGGATAAGAAGGCTATTTCGGGTCGGGAGTCCTACACCCCATCCCTGCTAAGGTAGCAGCAGCGAAGACAGTGTGTAAGTGCTCAATCTTCAACTCAGAAGTTTTTTTTGCAGTTTCAAGGGACTATATACCTGAGGGTATGCTTTTAATTTCAAATCAATACCTCCGCTTCCCGTGCTTCGGATGGCACGTTAAGCCGTTGGTCCCGGATGCCAGTACAATGGCAGTCGTTAAGCCTGGTTGAAGACCTTATGGGCAGCTTGAAAAATTTCAACAGAGGTCGCCACAGCCTGCGCCTGTCCATTTCAACACGGCAATGAGCTCACCACCTGTTACGTGGGACAACATGAGGGTGCATACGGTGAAATGAGGGCGTATAGTATGCCTCTGTCTACCCCTTCGGGGGTAAAGGTCTGACAATATGTATGTATCTATGTCAATACCTCCACGCGTTCCCTAGATAAAGGATCTTGACAGTCGAATGGACAACAAGGTGATCCTATAGTGATCCTATAACTGTTCCGTTTTTTTCCTTCGGAGGTGCGGTACCCTAAAAACGACCTCCTAATCCTCTTATAACCAACTTCTTAACTTATTCGATTGCTAACACGTCCCGCATAATAAAATCGTTATAGGAAATAAATTCACTTAGAATAAACTCGTAAGACATTTGACTTTATTTGATTGATTATTCCATATCGTATAATATTGATCTGTCAACATATAAGTAATAAAGGGCCCGGTAGCCACTTCAGATGTTTTAATATTTATGAGTTAAAACGAGTTTCGAATATGTGGATTTTTCCGTATGTTGCTATATTGAAAGTCTAATGATCGAACGTGACTAGAATATGTTTACCTTTGAGAGGCATAAATTTATCTTTTTTATTTGATTTAAAAGTTTATGTTAATACGTGTATTACAAAGAGATGTAGTTTTGGGACAAGCGTACAAATACACTGCTATTTTCTAAGAGATTTCTCTCTGACTACTCCGTCAGGGATACAGCGTGAAGATAGTTAGGGTTTTTTTACTTGTTGGATGATAACATAAGAAATCGGATCATTTGACAATATAAATATGTCCAGTGGATTTATGGTGTTTTAATACATACATATATATATATATATATATATATATATATATATATATATATATATATTGACTGCATCGGTGGCGCAGTGGTAGTGTATGCGACTACCGCGACTGAGGTCTAGGGTTTGATTCCCGTGTCAAAAAAATATTTGTGTGACCCACAAATGTATTTTTCAAAGTTTGGGTGTTTCCTATGACCTGCAATTGCCTATTTCCCGGCCTTTGCAAAAATGTACTATTAAAGACTTGTGTTGTTTCTAGTACTCATATCTTAAATATGCGACATATGAATGCAGTTCTGTTTCTCAAAAAAAATATAGATGTTTTACAGTACGTAACGGTTAAGTTAACTGCCCCTCTTCAAAAATCCATCCTGTATAATTTGAAAAGGCAGTTACTATGTTTTTTTAATTCATTAACTAACTAAAAACTATCTATCTTCACACTGTATCCATCTTCACACTGTGTCTGACTATCTTCACACTATATCCCCGACGAGGTAGTCAGAGAGCACAGATCGCCAGACTTCGCGATCGATGCATACTTCTTTCGCTTCCTGCAGATTCATTAATCGCTTCATACATGCACGTCTAAGTATTCGAGTACTTATGACATTTCAAAAGTAATAACGTTAATTTTAACATTTGTTATTTTATTAAGATCATCAAATGCGCTGCCCTCTTGATGGAAATACTCATTATGATTTCCAGAGGTTGATGTGCTATCGCCGCCAGAAAGACCATTAAAAGAGACCTTCAAGACATCTTGAGGCATGCTTAAGCATGCTGCGTTGTAGTCTTACATGTTCGTACTCAAGAAGTCAGCACACATCCAGATTAATACAGCAATCTTTTTATAAAAGCTTTTAAATAAGTGGATTAATATTTTAAATAAGTTTTAAAATATTTTAAATAAGTGGAAATAAATAAGTGGGTAGTTGTTGAGTAAACACATAAATTGAATTGCTCGTATATTTTATTTTAATTAAAATAGTATAACTTCTTTTATATATTTGTAAATAGTGACATTGTGTTGCTAATAGACCATACCTGCCAGTGTCTTTTCCATTACAGCATTTTCAACAATTATATAAGGCATATTTTGAAATGGAGTCACTACAAGAGTCTATCACTACAATGAAGGAGGCGTTGTGGAAACGGATGGCAGATTTTGAGGCAGAACTCCCTAAAACACAGGGTACGTCATCACTGGTGAATCTTGCAGCAGAATTTTCACAGTTCAAGATGTTTGTAACTGACGTCATAGGCAACCTGCAACAACAAGTTGCTATATTGTCACGTACGATTGATGCCATGGAGATGCGGTCCTGCAGAAAAATGTTAATATTTCATGGCATACCTGAAGTGGAGAAGGAGCAAACATCTAATGTGCTAGTCAAGACAATCCACGAGCAGATGAACACAAGTATAGCCCCTGAAAACATTCGCCGTTGTCACTTAATGGGTCGACCTTCGTCTGAGCATAAGCCGAGGCCTATTGTGGTCAAATTTCATGATCTTGCAGTACGTGACGGTTTGTGGTATTCGAAGACTAAGCTCAAAGGCACTGGTATCACACAATCGGAGTTTCTCACAAAGGAGCGCCACCAGACGTTCATGGCTGCACGTCAGAAATTCGGTTTGAGTCACTGCTGGACCAAGGAGGGCTTCATACACATAAATTGTAAAGGCGTTCGAAATCGAATCGTCAGCATTGGCGAGTTGAATAAAATTCAGAACATTAGTGTACTCGTAGAAAAGCCTCAATCGCCTATAAAACCAACAACGAAATCCAGGAGAATAGTGAACTCTAAGAAGTCATTCGTTGTTCAGTGCAATGCTTTCTTTTCATAAACTTTATCCGGGTATGTACGTTATGTTATCACTTTTCTGTCTGTTTTTGTTTACATTGTGGGTGACAAATGTAATCTCACCTTATTTATTTTTCTTAATTTGTAGGTAACTGATAATGATAATTTAGGTAGTAATTTTTTGTAAAACACAATCACCAATATAACTAATGGCACCTGGCATGGCATCACTCCTAAATAGAAAAATACGATAATGATAAAAATGTACTCTGTCTATGAGCGCCACTGTTATGTTAACGTATGTTATTTGTCTTCGCCTATCTTGGGCAGGCAAAGGAAACTTAGTCCATACAGCCTCTAGTATTAACTTTTTAATTTATTATTGTATTATTATTAAATTTTCTTAGTGTTTTCATTTTGTCTTGAATCGTGGTAGTTAGAAGCATTATTAAATCTTTCAGTATTAGGAGGTATTATAGATTGGCGTTGTATAAATTATATTGTAAATGTTATACTTGTATTGATACATACCCGGATCTCATAAAAATCTTGTAATATAGTATTATTATTATATTAAATATGTTATTATAGGTGATGCTGACACAACTGGCAGGTGGTATTAATATTTTGGTATATACCATAATACGTCATTGTATATATGAATATTACATTTAATTATAACTATTTATATGATATATTTTTATATATATATTTACGTTTATAATATTTTATTTATTTTTACAGTGGTTTAATGCTGGAGTATGAAAATGTTAGTGATAGTGAAAGTTTTTATTCCGTAGGTAGCTCTGAGGACAGCTTCGTAAGTGTCCTGTCTTTGTCGGAAAGTCTAAAAACGAAGTTTTCTGATGCTTCTCGGCATTTCAATGTCGTTCATATCAATGCCCAAAGTATTCCGGCTCATCACCCTGAAATGCTGGCCACGTTTGACTGTAAGAGTATTCATGCTATCCTTGTTTCAGAATCATGGCTAAAAACTTGTCATTCTTCTAGTACATATTCCCTTCCTGGGTTTCAGCTTATCAGAAATGATCGAACAAATCGCGAGGTTCGCGCTGGGGGTGTTGCCATATATCTACGATCATATATACCTTTTGCTGTTATAAGTATGTCGCAACAACCTCCACCGCCTGATGCCGGTGAGCATTTGTTTCTCGAAGTTGAACTCAACCATACAAAACTCCTACTCGGCGTTTATTATTGTCCTTCAATGAATATAAATTACTTTTCCTCTTTCGAAGCACTTTTAGTGAATCTCATGCCTTCTTACAGTCATTGCATAGTCATGGGGGATTTTAATACATGTTTGTTGAAAAACGATTCCCGTTCATCCTCTCTTCTCAATATCGCAACTTCTTGTGACCTTTCCATTCTTCCAACAGATGTAACTCACCACTTCCCAAACTGTAATCCTACACTTATCGATCTCATCATGGTCTCCTCTCCTGATCATGTTGCTATGCACGGGCAATTCTCGGCTGACCAGTTCTCTTATCACGACCTCCTTTATCTTTCATACAAAGTCCGGCCTCCTAAGGCCAAACCTAAAATCCTTCTGCAGCGTAATTTTTGTAGCATGGATCTTGGTGACTTGCGTGAAGATGCCAGTAACATTGATTGGACATCACTGGTTTTTTTTTTTTTTTTTTTTTTTTTTTTTTTTTTTTTTTTTTTTTTTTTTCTCACATCTCTACCATGGGCAGAGCCATACTTAAACTTTTTAAATGTTTTTATTGCTATTTAATATTATAACAAGCCTCTGGGGTGTTACCTTCATATAATTAACATTGTGGTTTCTTAAATAAATAACATAGTTGTTCACTTATTACTCTTCTTACATTCTCTTCATATGCCATACTTATCACGCTTTTATTCCTCTCGCGCTTTCACTCTTACTATGTTCTACCATAGATATATTTGAGATGGGGTGAGGATATATATTACCCGTATAGTATTCAGATATATTTACTGACTGTACTTTTGAATTTTAAGTAATAACGTTCCTTTCATTTTCCTTTACTATTATTTCTATACTAATTTCCTAAAATTTTCTTTACCCAACACCAGGATCATACTTCTTACGTCTAAAATTTTTAGTTTTTGTTCAATATGACCACATATTTTAAAAACGAAACTTAGGTTCTATTTCTTAAATTAACTATTTTTATAATTTTATCACTATACATTAAGAAGTATTTTCTGTGGTGTCTAAGTAGTTCCGAAAAGTTGTTAGTACCGATTGCAAGTTGGGTTATTTGCTCCAGATCCGTGCGATCCGCTGCGTGAATCGGGCAGTCTTGCAGCAGGTGGACCACTGTCTCCTCTACCCCGGGCTCGCAGGCGCACGATGGATCCTCCTTACACTTGAAACGTGTCAAGTATGAGGAGAACCCACCGTGCCCCGTCAGCAGTTGGGTTACGGTGCCGGCGATCGTCATTTTGCGGACGATACTATACGCCTCCACTGCGCATGGGAAGAAAAGCTTAGTAACGGAGGCCGTCCCGCCCTCTCTGTATCTCTTGTTCCACTCGCCAAGCGTGTCCCGCCTAAGGGCACGCTTCACGAATGAGACAGGATACAGACCGTAGTCCGGTGCTCTCTTCAGCGTCAGAGCCGCTTCCTTCGCGAGCTCATCGGCTCGTTCGTTGCCCTCCAGCCCTGCGTGGGCCTTGACCCAGAATAAGGAAATTTCCTTACCCTGGGCCAATCCGCGCTGAAGTGCGGCCCTGGCTTCCACTGCCAAGGGATGGAGGGCATGACGGTTGATTACCGTCAAGAGAGCCGCTCTGCTGTCGCTGAAGATACCGAACGTGGACGCGCCACGCCTGAGGACCTCACTGGCCGCTTTGCATAGCGCCAGGAGCTCGGCCTGGTAGACAGTGCAATGGGGCGCGAGAGCAAGTTTGAGGGCCTTAGTTTCGGTCCGGCTATTCCAAAACGATAGCGCGGCACCGACTCGGCCCTCAATCTTGCTCCCATCTGTGAAGATGCGCACCTCAAAACGGTTTGCATCTTCCAGTTGCCCCTCGTCTACCAAGCTGGTGAACTCCAAGGGCACATGCTCCACGGGGTGAGGGGCCTCTATCGCTGGGGCCATTCGCTCGACCCCCCAGTCTCCCAGCCATGGCTGGCCTACTCCTCTCTTGGCCTCATACAATGAGGCCACCTCGTGAACTCTGAGGTCCAGAGGGAGCAAACCAGCCAGGACCAGCGCTGAGTTCAAGGAGACCGTGCGATAGGCCTTGCACAACTTTTGGGCGAAACCGCGCTGCACCACGTTCAGCTGCTTTTGGACACAAAGCTTTTCTGCCGATGCGTGCCAAGCACTGGCGGCGTACAATATCGTCGGCTCCACGGCCGCCACGTAGATCGTCCGGATCACCTCGGGGTGTAACCCCCAGCTGATCCGGGCCATCGTCGCTAACTTCCGGTAAATGCCGATCGCCTTTCTGCAAACATTGGTGACATGTGTGTTAAAAGTGAGTGCGTGGTCTATGGTGAGCCCTAGGATTTTTATGTCTTTGGACATTCCAATGTCTATCCCGCCCATGCTAAGGCGCGGGACGTCGTACTTAAGCTTCCGCGTGATTACCATCGCACTGGTTTTGTGCGGTGCGAATTTCAGCTTCATTCCGACGCCCCACTCCCGCACATGTTCGAGAGAGGCATTGGCGTGTCCCTCGATCTCCAGAGCCGTGTCCCCATCGAAGACCAGCACTACGTCGTCCGCAAAAGCCTGCACATGCACACCCTTTCTCTCAAGTTCTTTCAGCAACGGATCCAGAAGTAAGTTCCACAGTAAGGGACCGCCGATCGACCCCTGGACGCACCCTTTATCCGTGGAGCGGGTGTACTCCTCGCCCGCATACCTTACCCTCACCTTCCTGTCGCCAAGGTAGCTGCTGATCACTCGCCTCAAGTTTGCCGGACACCTTTCCTCAGCCAGTCGTACTTTTATAGCTGGCCACCAGGCGCTGTCGAAGGCCCCCTCTATGTCCAGGGACACCATAGTGACTATCCTCTTTTGTTTGAGTTTAGCCACTATGTGCCCCATAAGGTCATAGAGGGCGTCTTCGGTGCTCTTCTGGGGCATAAAGCCGTACTGGCGAGTACTCATCCGCGGCAGTAAATGGTACTTGAGTCGAGTGACCAACATCCTCTCGTACACCTTTCCCAGAACCGGTAACAGACCAATCGGTCTGTACGATTTGGGAACGGCGTACGAGTCCTTACCAGGCTTTTTCAGCACCACAACCACGGCTTCCTTCCATATCTTAGGAAAGTAGCCGTGGCGGAGGCACAGATTAAGCAGCTCCAGGAATAGTGAGGGGTCGGCCCTAATGGCGTGGGCACAGATATCAGCTGTAAAGCCGTCCGCCCCCGGTGCTTTTTTCGGGTTAAATTTATGAAGTGCATCGAACAGTTCGCCCACCGTAAAAGGTGGGTCATCATCATTGTGACCCTCTCCATCTTCAACCTTTTCAGCTCTTTCGCGTATCTGTCGATGCACCTCAGCATCCTCCTCAACTCGATCCTTCGGGTAGAAGGTCCGAGCGAGGAGTTGTACTGAGCCCCTAGCGTCCAAATGGGTTCCATTATGGATTAGTGGTTGATCCTCTTCCCTCACTGTGGCCCTCCCTATCACACGATATATACCCTCCCAGATGCCCTCCCTCTCCTGCTTTCCGCAGAAGTTCTTCCAACTCTCGACCTGCGCCTTTTTTGCTTCAGATTCATACATCTCCTTGCTCTCTAGGTACCGCAGAACTACAATGTCACGTCGATCGGGCGCTGCGTTTCTGATCCGACGCCTTTTGTTGTTGACGTCCCTTTTTAGGGCGGCTAGCCTCTCCGACCACCACGGCACAGTAAGCACCTCGTTGGGTCTTTTCTTTGGGATGGCTTCCTCACAGGCCTCACTTACGAAGCCTGAGTACTCAGCGACTGCACTTTCCAGATCTTCTGTACTTGCCATTCGCCGAGCACCCAGGCCCCGCAGAGAAACCTGCTGGGCAAACTTGGCCTTGAAGCCATCCCAATTGGCTTTTTTGGTATTATAGAGCCTTGTGGTACGAGATATACTCGTACCTTTGGCCCGCTCTAGCCTTAAGTTGAATACTATGCCGTTGTGGTCGGAGCTGACGAGCCCTTCGTCAACCCTCCAGCCGTCGGTCAGGGCGAGCAAATCGCTCGTGCAGGCCGTGACATCTACGTAGCTGCGGAGCCTCCTTCCACCCCTCACAGTGTCGAAAGTTGGAATGCCTCCGCTATTCAGGAGATGGAGGTCCATCTGTTCGAGAGCATCCCTCAGCAACCCCCCTCTATCGTCTTCGAACGGATGCCCCCACCAGGTGCTTTTGGCATTGGCATCACCTCCAAGAAGTAGACGCTGGGGTCCCAGCTCATGCTCTATCCTCTTAAGTCGCTCCAGGTATGGCCCTATGGGTTTATCCGGTTCGAAGTAGAAGGACACCAGCGTGATCGTCCAGGCACTGGTTCGGATCCTCACCACTACGACATTGTCGGTGGTGAGTTGCGGGTACTGTAAGACATCCAACGCCGCATCGAACACGACGATGGATGCCTTAACTGTCCCTTCTCCTTGCCCAGTGTTCTGGAAGACCCTGACGCCCTGGTATGCCTTCAACCTCTTCACCGACCCAACATAGGGCTCTTGCACTAGAGCGACCGCTGCTTTACGCCTTGAGGCTTCGAGCATGAGTTCGTCGGTAGCCAGTTTCTTCCTTTGGAGGTTGGCCTGCAGCACTCTGTAGGGAGCAGCGTTCTCCGGGGGGCCCTTAGCAGTACTGAGTTGATGCTCTCGCTATACTATCCCATCTCATTCGCACTGGGCACAGCTCATGAAAAACGTTGTGCCTCGTACTGCTCAGACCCTCTTTCCGGCAGTTGCTGCAACTTGGCTCTGCACCAACCACGTAATCCGGGCACTGGGCCCGCATGTGGAGCCCACCGCAGTGACTGCATGTAGGCTCCGTTTTGGTGCAGAGCCTCCTGCTATGACCGTACCCTAGGCACAGGGAGCACTGCATTAAAGGTGATTGATCGGCAACCCGGATCGGCTGCAGATCAATATGCAGTCTCCCTACGTCCAGGGCACGAGTCCACACTGCCGGCGAGACTCTGAGCACTACGTGGCAAATATGGGGGTTCCTTGCCGTCCTTTTGTATTGTACGGCCATCCGGTCCTGCTCCGGACTGAGACCCCTGAAAACTTCACTGTTTCGGGCCCTTATCAGTCGGAGCAGGTCATCGTCCTTATGGACCCTAAGGACGCCGTAAAGGATCAGCAAGGGGTCCCGGTTTTTCATTTCTTCAACGTGGAGGCTCTTCTCCCTCTCTTTAAGCCTCTGCTGTGCCCTCTTTCTTTCTTCATCTGTCCTATACCCTACTATAACTCTTCTATCTTTCGCCTTACGTACTTTCTCCACTCTTATCCATCCTTCATCTTCATTCGCAGCTCTCCTCAGTCGCTCTATCACTTCTTCTCCTGTCTCTTTCTCATCCTTGGATGTGACAACCACGGAGTGTAGCGCCATTCGTTCTGGGCGCTGAGAACTCGGCCGGCTAGCTACAGCCCCCGCATATGTCATACATCCTTTCCTTTCTCTCTCTTTCTCTCTTTCATCCTGTCTCTCTATTCTTTCTTTCAACTCTGTCATTATCTTTGTACTATCCTTTAACATGCTTTCACTCGTACTTCTCTTATTTTCTCTCGCTTTCTCTCTATCTTCTTGCATTTCTAATCTTTCTTTTACCTCTAGCATTATTCTACCATTCTCTCTCAATAATCTTTCATTCTCCTCGATCTTCTTTATTATTTCCTCCGTAGAGGTTACGCTTTCATTCTTACATTCGCTCTTACTTTCAGTGGTTTTTACTGTTTCTACTTTTTTGCTCTTTTTTCTTTCTTCTTCATAGGCCTTAACGATTTTATATAATAAGTTTACCTTCTCCTCTATTTCCAGTCTAATTTCTCTTTTGAGATTACGCGAGATCCCCAGCTGCTCCCTGATGATTTCGAAGTATTCTGTAGCCTTCGCGAGGCGATTATGAGGCGCTGGGACAAATGTTGGAGGCTGTGTTGCCGGGAACTCCCTTAATCGGGCGGGCTGTGAGCACACCTTAGGTGGCAGCACGTCGCGGCACTCCAGCGCGTCGACGCTGCGCCTCACAGGCACCAGTGGGCGCCTTTCAATTGGGGGGCTATCTACTGTCTGTGGGGATCTCGCGTTTATTGCAGGGGGAGTTGTTGTTTTCCGTGTTGGCGTCCTGTGGCCGAACATGGTGAGATGATTGTCAATATATCATCATCATCATGACATCACTGGTTACTTCCGGATCCGTTGATGACCAAGTTGATTATTTTACATCGAATCTCATCAAGCTGTACGACAAGCATGCACCTGTTCGGGCAATTAAAATGAAGCATCCACCGTCTCCGTGGCTGACCAATGATATTAAATGTTTAATTTCAAAGAAAGCTGCTGCTAAATACCGCTATAAAATCAATCCAACTGATGCAAATTATGAAAAATATGTTTCGGCCCGGAATCGCTGTGGAAGGACGTGTAGGAATGCACAACGCCAGCATATTCATAAATCAGTTCAAAATAGTGACCCATCAAAGGTCTGGAAATTTCTACGTACACTGGGGGTTGGGAAATTGCGGCAAGAATTAAATTCAAAAGATTTAAATGTTGAGGTTCTAAACCAGCATTTTACCGCCTTGTCCAATTTTGATGGGACTCTGAAGGCACAGACCATTCATAATCTTTCTACTATTTCAACCCCCAATCATTCACCTTTTGTCTTCGAACTTTTTACCGCTAGTGATGTTAAGAAGAGCATTATGGCGATCACGTCCAAAGCTGTTGGTAGTGACTGTGTCGGGCGAAATATGATTCTTCCAATCTTCGATGAAATCCTACCCATCATTTGTTACATTTTTAACTATTCCTTAACGTCTGGTATTTTCCCATCGCCATGGAAAAACGCTTTAATTACTCCTTTACCAAAAAAATCAAACCCTCAGTTATTGACAGATTACCGTCCAATATCAATTCTACCATTCCTTTCTAAATCACTTGAACGCCTTGTCCACATCCAATTAAGCTCATTTATCCGTAAAAATAATCTTCTCAATCCATTCCAGTCCGGGTTTCGTCCCGGTCACAGTACAACCACAGCTTTGGTAAATATTACAGACGACATTAGGACTGGTATGGAGAATAGGAAGTTAACTGTTCTTTGTCTACTAGATTTCAGTAACGCTTTTAACACCGTAGACTTTGACATTTTACTTTCGATGCTCCGCTCTCTTAACATATCTCCTACGGTAATAGAGTGGTTCCGGAGTTACCTGTGTGGCCGCCGACAACGTATACAAATTGATAATGACGTATCCAGTTGGTGCAATACTAGTGTCTGAGTGCCCCAGGGTGGCGTTCTCTCTCCCCTCCTCTTCGCTATTTTTATAAATACTATCTCAAATCAACTTACTTCTTCCTACCACCTTTACGCAGACGATCTCCAAATCTATACACAGGCACCCCTGGAACAGCTATCGGAGGCGGTGGATGCCATAAATAAAGATTTATTAAAAATATCTTCATGGAGTAGTTCATATGGGCTACAAGTCAATCCTTCAAAAACACAAATCATAATAATTGGCAGCCCAAAAACAACATCGAAAATAAATTGGTCGCAAATTCCACACTTTGTTTTTGATGATACAGCCATTCCTGTTTGCGATAAGGTCAAGAATCTGGGTATTATTATTGATTCCAATTTATCATGGAGTCCTCAGCTGCAGGAGGTAAGTAGGAAAATGTTCGCTTCCGCAGGTTCCATAAGGAGACTGCAGCGTTTTCTTCCTACAGCTACAAAAATTGCGCTTGCAAACTCCGTGCTTCTTCCAATCCTTGATTATGCAGATGTCAGTTACTTAGATCTCGCCGAAAGCCAATTAGAGAAACTTGAGCGTCTCCAAAATGTTTGCATACGATTCATATTTGGCTTGCGCAAGTATGATCACGTTTCACAGTTTCGTACACAGCTCAAGTGGTTACCTATACGACTTCGCCGGAATACTCATATTCTATCCTTGTTATATAATATTTTGTTTAACCCATCGACACCGTCCTATTTAAAGGAACGTTTTGAGTTCCTACATGATAGGCATGATAGATGTTTGAGGTCATCGGAAAACTTAGAATTAAAAATGCCACCACATTCCACAAATTTTTTTGATAGTTCCTTTAGCGTCACAGCAGTTCGCTTGTGGAATAAATTACCGCTGGCTATTAGACAAACTGAGACACTGCAAAAGTTTAAATCAGCTGTTAAAAGCTATTACTTTAACAAGCAATAAATAAAAATATTATACATTACATAGGAACACATATAATAGGTAATTACTTGTATATATTATTTATATATTTAAATATTTGTATGTATAGATTTATATTATTTAATTTGTGTAGTATATATTTATAAGTATTTTATTTTATTTTTCAATACTTATTTTGATTTGATTATTAAGTATTGTATTATATATATTACTTCTATATAACTTGACGCCAACAACTACCAGTTAGTTCCTAACAATATATTTTTTTTCATCCAAAGGTTGCCTGGCAGAAATTGCTTTAAGCGATAAGGCCGCCCATTGTACTGCTATTTTTGTATCAAATTTCTATATCATAATACTGTCTCGGCGTACAATAAAGTGTATAATAAATAAAATAAAATAAATAAATAAATAAATAAATGCATTAAAAACATTTTCAATAAATCCTATTGGTATCAAATGATACCCATATAGGAAAGCATATAAATATAGTCTGGCATGTTTAGGAGTTCGCCATATAGGATTTACTCATACTTTATTTAATGCATTATTTTCAACAAAATCTTTCATTTTATAGTCCTATGGTAGAAGTGTATTAAAAAAGCTGGTCTGTCATCGTCGTCCAACCATGTTGGTTAATGAATAATGTCACAATGCTATTGTCTTTCAAAATAAACGTATAGGTTCTAAAAAATTCAACTCAGTCGGTTGAAGATACCAAATTTCAAAATTAATTGCAAAATACCACTGAAACAAAGCTACATACATAGCAGTTTAATAAAAAGCTCTAAATTATATTTTATAATAACTGTACCTATTCCCTTAAGTCCATAAAGTACGAAATACATTAGAATTACGCCTCAAAATATACAATAAGCCAGGGCAAAGCTCTAGTGGTAAATACTAATTAATTGTGAACGACAAACTTCTCTCCCCGTTGCATCGTTCCAACTCCGTGTTTTATCACGGGCTCGACCCGGCCGCGGGCGAGGCTCCCATTTGTCCTCTAAGAGTAGGTTACACTGTATAATTCCCCGGAAAAATGCAAGATAGAGTATTAACGAGCTTGCAAGACAAAAGCAAATAAGGTTTATTATTTTGACCTCATTTTTGTTTTTTAAGATGTCTTCATTATGTTTTTTTTTATTATTCCTCTAGAAAAAGTCAAACTCTTAATTAAAAAATTGTGAAGGTATATTTGGTATATTTATAGAGATAATAATAAAAGGCATACTTTTATTGTTTAAAATTTCTTTTGCATGATTCGTTCTCAAAATGACGCAACGCGACTGACTTTACGGGAAGCCAAAGTTATAGTAAAAAAAAGAGTTAGCCGACAGTAGCCCAAAGGTATGGTTTTTATGAGATAAACGAAATAATACTGTTGGAAAAAAATATGTGCAGTCACGCCTTTATCCCTGAAGGGGTAGCGGAGGCAATTGCCCACATTTCACCGTGTGCATTTTGGTCCCATGTAAAAGGTGGTGCGGCAATTATCGTGTTGAAATGAACGAGGCGTAGGTTGTGGTAATCTTCTGTTGAAAATTTTCAAGCCATCGACCAGGTTAAACTATTGTCATTTTCACTGATAACCGGGACCAACGGCTTAACTTGTCTTCCAAAGCACGGAAAGGCTCGCAAATGAAAATACCACACAGTCATCACCAATCCAAAGACCAGCTATAGCGAAAGTTACTTAACGCAGTGATCGTTTACAGAACACTGATTTAGCAATATAAAATACTTATTACATAAAATAGCTGTGCCTCCCGGCTTCACTGGTGATATTATTTAAACCGCCGCCCATAAGGCCTTTAACATTGCTGCTATGTTATTGGCAACGAACTGAGACCAACGGCTTAACGTGCCTTCCTGAAACGCTCTTGAATAGAAATACCACAAAGCGGTGATCGTTTGTGTTTAAATATTGAGCTCAATCTAAGATAAGATAGATAATATAAGATATGATAGGCGGAATTGGGGTTCATTTGGCAATACGCAAGCAGTTAATATAAAACAAGTTATAATTGATGCAGAGGGTTTCACGATGGTGGTGAAGAAGAAAAGGAAGCCCTCTTGCAAGAACCAGTGTGTTACTGCGTCAAGATCCATCCAGCAGCACTTCCGCGCAGAGGTTCCAAGTACCATGGTCTACGTATCTCGCGTTCACCACAACGTGAAGGTCGTAGACGTCGTCAACTACCTCGACAAGAAAACAGGGTTAGATTTGAGGGTGGAGAAGTTGAACTCACGTCACAAAGTAACTTTTAATTCTTTTGTGGTGAGGGTTCCCACAGAACGCAACGCCACCTTCATGAGTCCCGACTTTTGGCCAACAGGGGTGAAGTTCAGGCGCTTCAGAGGACGCCTGCCAACGCATGATCCCTCGACCTGCGACACGTCGACGTCACTACGTGTAACTTAGGTTAAGTTATTATTCTATGTATTTTTAGGATTAAGGTATTTATCTATGGGCCGTAGAATAAGTTTATAAGATCTGTAACTTTTCTTGTGTTGCCTGATAATAAAGAATTATTATTATTAATTAAAACATTTTAATGTTGACAAAAGAGTCTGATACAAGATACCTGCCTTACCAATTAGGATTAACTACCAACATACTGTTCTTTTTCTTTTTCTAACATACACAAACATACTCACTATCTCATTGGCGACCACTTTTTGGCATTTACATTTGCTATCGTTTCTGTTCTTCTGAAGGCACGTTACGAAGGTACGTTGGTCCCGGTTGCCAGTAATATGGCAGTCGTTAAGAGATGTTGAAAACCTTATGAGCGGCTTGAAAAATTTCGACAGCAGGTAGCCACAATCTGCGTCTGTCTATTTTAACACGGCAATGGGCTCATCACCTGAGCTTAGCTCAGATAAAGAGATTAATTTATTACTAACGATACTGATGAAAAGACTTTAATTCCAATTGAATAGTGAACCAAACTTAGAACTTTAAACTTTGTAACTGCATTCAATACAAAATGAAGATCGCTAGCAGTTCGTAGTTTCCTTTCTTTGTCGAGTGGCTAAGTAATTGGAAATAAATCAATTCTAACATGTTAAACTGTTGTGTTCGCCTCGCGCAATGTGAAAAGAATTTTAACGCAATGAAGTTCTGTTCTATTAATGAGTAGGCAATGTTTATGCATATTAGGGACACCATGATCAAAAATTATTTTAACTCCACGTTATCCTCAGTTAGTTGTTATTGCTATGGTTTATGAATGTTAACGTAGTGTGTTTAATTCAATTATTGTTAATTCCGCGGCTTCGCCCGCGTAGAGATGTTTTCCCGTTTCCCACAGGAACTTGTTCCCGGGATAAAAAGTAGCCTATGTCCGTCTCCTGGCTCTAAGCCACCTCCCCACCAATTTTCAGCCAAATCGGTACAGCCGTTGTTGAGTTATTAGTGTAACTAACACGACTTTCTTTTATATATATAGATAGGTACGAGTATAAATACGTGGTTAGATTTTTCATATTTATAATAGTGGGAATGGTATTGGCGCCATCTCGCATTTCTTGGCCCTTTCAGAATACCAGCGCTGTAGACTTTGTTTGTTTTGTTTGGACCGTTTCCACACTTAGCCGCTTGATTGGTGATCTGTTTTCATCTCTTCACTCCAATCAGCCGAAGCCATCCCAGAAGGTCAGCAGCCTTTCCAGGTCCTTACAGGCCTCCGGGAACAATTGCGGCGACTGGAGGACGTGCGCCCGGTCGTCTTCCACTCCATAAGCACATGCTGCAGCGTTTCATCTGCCTCCATGCATCTTCTGCACTGGGGGCTGTCTGTTGCACCTAATGTAAATAAGTGATTGTTAAGGGGACAATGGCCAGTTAGGATACCTACTACTTTGCCTATACTTTCTCTTTTTAGTCTGATGAGGTTGCGAGTGATTTTTTTAGATGTCCGGAGACATCTGCCATCTTGGTTTGCTTACATTCCTCACTTGTTTTCCATGCTGTTATGTGTGCTACTTCAGTGTTTGTAAGGTATGGGTAGTGATGGTTCCGGTCTATTTACTAATTCTTTCGATCCTCTTTTGGCCAGTTCATCTGCTGCGTCGTTTCCCATTGGTTTGCTGTGTCTTTTTATCCATTGCAGAGTTATCCTGTTTTTTCCACAATTTGTTGGAATATACTGTGACATTCCAATATGAGGACTGATTTTATTCTGATGTTTTGTAACGCTTGGAGTACGAATGCACTGTGTGTTATGATTTTGATGTTTGAAACCACCAACATATCTGACTGCAACCGCTTGTGCTGCCTTAATTAGACCTACACATTCTGCTTAAAAGATTGTGTTAAGTTTATCTAAGGTGGTTGATATTCTAATGTTTAGGTCATTTGAGAAAACCCCGGCTCCAGTGCCGCGTTGGGTTATGGAGTCATCTGTGTATATTCTAATTTCATCGATACCAGAGCTGTCTTGTGTTTCAGCGATGAGTTGTATTGTATTTCCGATCAAAGACGTAGTAACTCGTGATTTTGTCTGTCGGTGCCTCAAGAAGTGGGAAGTTCTTCCGGATCCCTTGTAGAACCTTGGTATGCGTTGTTTCTATGTTTTGTTTCCATAAGCCATTTGATCTTAGTCTTAAAGCGGCTGCTTTTGCTTCTTCTTGTATGACTAGATTTCAGGGTATCAGACTGTTTACACTGGTGATTGATGGCACTTGGTGGAACTTGCTACACATCTTGAACTAAAACACTTGTACTATTCCACTTATTTATTACTTAAACCTGACCGGTTTCGCCTTACGGCATTTTCAAAGGTTAGGTTAGTACAATGAGTACATATTGTACTCAATGACATCCGAAATAAATATAATATGTGCTAACCTTTGAAAATGCCGTAAGGCGAAACCGGTCAGGTTTAAGTAATAAATAATGGAATAGTACAAGTGTTTTAGTTCAAGATGTTCAGGGTATCAAGTTCAAAAGGTTCTCGATGGCGGCTGATGGGGTGGTTTTCGTACAAACAGTAGCTGCTACACTCGCCATACGTTGTAGGCTCTGGAGTTTTGTTTTTATAGTAATTAATTGTGTTCTGGGCCACCATACAACCGCTCGGTAGGTCGTAGAAGGTCAGATGACTGCTGTGTAGAGAAAGAAAGAAAGAAAGTGATTTTGGGATTAAGACCCTACCTTTTACCAACTACTCTTCTGCACTGGCTAAAAGCTATACATGCTTTCTTTGTGTTTCTACTTCTCTTTGAGTCTCTATGTGACTCGCCTAGTTTAGTTTACTGTCAAGGATCACGCCTAGATACTTAACTTGATTTGACACACACACAGTTTCACACATTCACACACTTTGGCGTTGAATAATTTTGATAAATCGAGTTCAGGTAACTTCATCTTATTTGTGAAAAGGATAAGTTCCGTTTTTTTCAGGTTTACTGATAGTTTATTTTCATCACACCATTCTTCTACAATTTGTAAGGCCGAGCGCATTACTTTGGATAGGACGTTTTCTGCGCTGCCGTTGACTAGTATCACTAGGTCGTCCGCATAACCAATAGTAATATATTCTCGGTCATTTAGTTTCTTTATGAGGCTGTCCACTACTATGTTCTATAGAAGGGGTGATAGGACGCCTTTGCTCTTGTGGTAGTATTCACCGTTATCTGAACCGCCCTTTTGCTTACCAGCTCTGTGATCCAGTCTATTGTTTCTGGTTTAGCTTTGTGTTTTTCCGTCTATAAAGGCAGCAAATCCTTCTATGTCTATAAAGGCAGCAAGTGTTGAGATTTTGTTTTTTAAAAGCAGATTCAATTTTATGCACTACCATGTATAATGCCGACGCTGTGGATCTGTTCAGTTTTCAGTTTCAGTTTCTAGCAGTACTGTACTGGTTTTATCATCTGTGTTAGTATACGTGCCGTTTTCCTTTTTGAGAGAGCCTAAAAGGTTTAAGTTACCTTCGGTGAGGACTTTCTTTAACCTTGCTACTACAGAAGTTTCGCTATACCTCCGTCCTCCGGAATCTGATTCGGTTCTTGTTGTGGGATTACGCGTTTTTGTAGCTATCCCAGTCTGCAGTGTTCCTTGAATTTTTTGCTTACTTAAAAAGTGTTCTGATACCCCTACGAAGCCTTTCAAGTTCTGGTCCCCACCATGAACTTCTATCTAAGCTACCTGGGGGATTTTCCGGGCAGTCCTGTTGGTAACTATCTACCAGGGCTCTGGTTAAGAGTTTTGTATTTATTCCTATGTTGACTGTACTAAGTGCCATGTCAGTCATGTTTGTGCCACCTAGTGCTTTGCTAATTATTCTTCTGTACTGTCTTCTGTACTGTCTGTGTGTGTTTTGTAAAATCGTTATACCTAATAACGATTTTACAAAATCTAACCAATGTTAAGCAAGGTTGTCGATTTGTTTTTTGGCATATAGATGCAGGTTCTCGACTTGTCTACAGTAGTATCTACCAGTAACTTACCGCCAAAGCTGTTAAGGCTGTAGATCTTGCTATCTCGGATTCATAGTTCCTGGATCAGGGCCACGGTCTCGTTTTCAACCTCCAGCACTCTGCGCAGCGTCGCCGCCGCTATTTGTTTGTGCTGGAGGTTCGTTTGAATAAGTTTCTAGGTTCTATGGTCTACGCAGGACGTCATCTTCGTCGCTGGTAGCACTCCCGGACTCTAGCGGCGGTGATGCGTCCATCTCGCTCGTACGTTCTTTGGGAGCTGAGTTGGACGGCTCTGCGGACGGAATCTTCTCCGCGGCCTCACTCGTCGCCGCCGTTGTCTCGGCCTGGTTTGCTTTGTCAAGGAAGCGTATAGCTCGCTTATATCCGCTTCCCGACATGTGGGCTACTCGGCGGTCTCTTCTCATGATGGTCTTCTTTTAATCTTCGTTAATCCAAAGAATAAGGTGAACCACCTTATCCTTGGATTCTTTCTCCGGTTGGTCATCCACCGTCATGTCATAACACTGCCACGAGCCGATTTCGTATCATGGGTTTTAGGCACGAAGAATTTTATGTAGCGTGGCGTTGTCAGTGATGCGCGTGTGAAGTAGGAGCCCAGCTCTGAGCTTTATTTTCATCTCTGACTGTTTTGAAACAGTCAGGGTGGTCCCTTCGATCGGTGATGGTTTTCATTTTCGCACCACATCGCCAGCACCCCGTCCAGAAGGAAAGGGCGTCCGCCGAATGATAGTGCTTGCACGTTCGGAGACGGAGGAGACGAACGGCTTGCAAGATGCCATCATCGATGGCTTCCCTAAGCGGGTCCACCTGCGCCTGAGAGAAGTTACGCGGCGAACCGGTGGTAACCGCTATTTTCAGATGCGACTGAGCCGCCGTCCGCTTTGGCCTTGCGTCGGTTTTCACGCGTTTGGAATCCTCCCTTGGCGACTGGGACCGTCCAGACTTTCGCGCTTCGAAGAAGCACGTCTGTCTGGGCGACTGTTAGTCGAGGGGTCTCCTTCAAAGGGAACCATCACAGCGTGCTGCCGACCACGGCGTGCGCGGCAACCTCTCGGCTTGCGTCTCCTCGCCGTACAGCCGGCGTCGACTCGCGCTGCTTTTCCGCTGTTGCGGTGGTCGGCGGCTCGCGCTGCGTTAGCAGCGATAACGTAGCGCGAGCCGCCGACCACCGCAACACTGCTGTGGACGTCACGTCGTCTTCTTTTTGTTTCTGGGTTTTGAAGCTTTCCTCGCGCGCTTTTCAAGGCGAGTGCGTTCCGGTTGGCCCTTAACCCGTAGTTTTGCTTTTTTTAACGCGCGCTTGTGGGCGACTACGGTCCAACTCATCCATTTTCATCGTTGACATTTATTGAATTTGCCTCTGCGAGGCCAGACAAATCCAGGCTAGAACCTAATTTGGGGCACAAAGTGTACCCCCCAGAATACGTGGAACTGACCGATTGCTCGGTGAGGAATTCTTCGCCTCCGACGGTACCCTCCTGGGGTAGTCTTTTTCTATTTGTTTGTGCTTCCATTTTCGGGGCCTTTAAAAATACTGCACACTACCCGCCTATGGTTAGTGTGCCGAGACGTGGGATGTGGGTTGGGAGAGAGGACAATGGGAGGGGAAGGATTACTCAGGAAAAAGGGCAGGCAGGGTGGTGGGATAGGAGAGGAAAACAGAGGGGAAGTGGGAGACGGCCAGAGGTTTCAGTTACGTCAATTACAGAAGGTATTTGACCAAACACGGGCGGCAACCTCGTGAAGGATAGTCCACTGGCCTTATCTAGGGGATCATTGCGACCTGCGCTACCCCTGTAATGTATTTTTACTTACGTTTTGAATATTTTAATTAAATCTTTTATTATTCGTTCTCTCTAATTATCTGCATGGCCATTGTCTGTAGCATTCCTAGGCCTTTATATTTCGAAATATTTAGATTTTCTAGTGCTCTCTTAATGTTTGTTTACCTTTTGTATGACAATGACAAGTCTTAGTTTTATTTTTAATTTATTGATAGAGCTGCCAGTAGGTTAGGTTGTATATGTATTAGACCTTGTTATAAATTATTATTCTTATTTTAAATTCTAGAATCACATTGTTAAAATTTTGATATGACAACCAATCTATAAAAGGAAGGGAGCCGGGGCCGTGAAGACAGTCTACTTTTAGTGTTCGCCTCGGCAGGAAGTCCAGGAATAATAGCGCTGAGTGAGAGGGCTGTGCCCTCTGAAATACTAACGTCGTTGTCTGCAGTGGCTTGTGATACCGACGGCTGGTGGCTTTCAGCCCTCTGCCTGCCCTCACTACCACGACCTACTCCTCTGAGGTCGGCGACGTGGAGGCCTGACTTGAGGCCTCTTCTTGGCGACGTGGAGGCCTGACTCGAGGCCCCTTCTTGGCGACGTGGAGGCCTGACTCGAGGCCTAACCGATCACCTGCGAGCCTCTTTTAAAGAAATCTGGATCTTCAACTTTACCCCCGGTTTCCCTGGCCTTATACTTATATTTTAACATTTATTAAATTATTTTTTCCTTTTCCTTTTTCTTTTAAGCCGGAACTCCTCCAGTCCTGGTGATAGTTTTCTCCTTCTCCTACAATTTCCCCTCCCGGAAAATTGTAACGTTACACCCCCTAGACCATTTGCCAAACCCAGCTTCGGACAGATGCTAGGAGTGCTAAGAGCACCGAGCACCTTTTATGTGTTTTTTTTTTACTTTTCATTAATTTATAATGGTATGTTTTTTTTTTATAATAGGTACCTACCTTATAATTGTAAAAGTATTGCTTTTTTTTATCTAGTGTCAGTTCTGCTTTGCGAAAATTAAATGCGTTTTTCTTTCTTTCTTTTTTTCTTCAATTCCTCTCGTTACCAAAGTATGGCATAGAATTTACTGCAGTTAAAAGTATCAATAGTACCCAAAACCTCCAAAAGATGTTTGTGAATCACGATAAATATTTTAGAACATTTTTACACAGCACATTTTAGTCCAGAGGCCAATTTTGGCCAGAGCAAAATTTGCTGTCAGTTTTATAAGGAAGAACTGCCTAGCAAATTCCAACCCCTACAGCTCGGTTTTGGATCAAAAAGGGGTTGTGAAGCTGCCATACATGCCCTGTCTACTTACCTTGACTGCGAAAAAGGAGAGGTCATTCTTAAAGTTGACTTAAATAATGCCTTTAATTCGAAGATGCCTTTAAAGACACAAGCCAAATTGGAAACACCTCTTTGGCAGTGCCTCTTACTTATACAATAATTCTGATGGGTAATTTTATAACTCAGAAGCAGTTATGTTGTGGAAAAGATATGTAGACGACATCTTTTGTATATTCAGAGGCAACGAAAGCGAAGCAAGACAATATTTAGAATATCTAAACTCAATTCACCCAAAAACGAGTTTTACAGTGGAGATACAAAAAGACAGGCGGCTCCCGTTTCTCGATGTCCTCGTCGAAACACTTCCTGGCGGTACGCTCTCGCACTCTGTTTACACAAAGCCCACACACACAGACCGGTATCTTAATGCCTCCTCACACCATCATCACCAGGGAGCACATAGCTGCAGTTAAAAACCTGCGAACAAATAAATCCGCGATTGCCGAGCACTTACTGAATGAGGGACCCAATCATTGGATTGAGCTACATACGCCAAAAGTCCTGTCAACTGACCGACATTACTACCCAAGGATGGTTCGGGAAGCAATTGAAATAAAAAAGCACAAAACTTTCAACCGGGAAGACGGATATAAGCTTTCAACATCTTGGAATCCGATAATTAATACCTTAAAGTCCCGCAATAGATCAGTGAACGCGTCCGCGGATACGGTCAGTGTTGTGTGTCGTGTGTTTCCAAAAAATAACAATTCCGAGGGTACATTAAAAACTTTCGGTGCATAGCGGTCGCTCCAGCCTACGTGCATCAGTTGCCTCGGGACCACGACAGGTGCAACCCTGTCGAAACGTCGAGGAATAAAAAGGTATACTAACCTTTTAGTTGTATAATAGTGCCGCGCGAAATCCCGTTCAATACAAAATTATGTGTTCAACGCGTGTTAGTTTAAAACAAATTTTGATGGGTTTCTGTACCCATCAAAATTATTGTATAAGGAAAATATTTTAAATTCTGCAGTGGGTTGTCAACAACCCTTTCAGGTCACTCATTTTCAGCTTATCAATACACCATGAAGCGCTCGCGGCCCCGCGGTCTCAGTGTTCTGTAAACGATCACTGAGTTACGCAACTTTCACTATGGCTGGTCCTTGGATGGGTGACCACTTTGTGGCATTTATATTTGCGAGCGTTTCCGTGCTTCGGAAGGCACGTTAAACCGTTGGTCCTGGTTGCCAGTAAAATGGCAGTCGTTAAGCCTGGTTGAAGGCCTTATGGGCGGCTTGAAAACCTTCAACAGCAGGTCGCCACAACCTGCGTCTGTCTATTTAAACACGGCAATGGGCTCACCACCTATTACGTGGGACAGGGATCCACACGGTGAAAAGTGGGCATATAATATGCCTCTGCCACCCCTTCGGGGATAAGGCGTGAAGGATATTTATTTTTTATCAATACACTTAATAATTTGTCAGCTAAATTCGAAATTCAACGTCTGGTATTTAGATGACGGCACTTTAGGAGGAGATGTAGACACAGTTTTTTGATAGTCTACTAACATTTAGACAGCTAAAAACAGCGATTCTGGTTCTATTCTAAGGCTTGTCAATAGTAGACTCGACCCCCAGTACCTTCATAATCATGGCGCTTATAACTATACCGAATTACATAATAGCATTATGTTAATATTCTGTTAACTCTGATACTAATACTTTTTACTGTCTGATATTGCTTGTTGCATTGTAAATCAGGCTTTTGCGACATATAAAAATTGGTTAGGGCTTCCACGTTTCGGTAGCGCTTCCGGAATGTTTTCTGAAGCTCGGGTAGATGAGTTTTAAGCGTAATGTCTCCATCCTGTATAGAAGTTGCGCCAGTTCCCACAGTATGCTGAAGGTATTGTGTAACCCATTGTGGTTTTAGTACTAACGTAGTACATACACCTCAATGGCGTAACCGGTGGGATTGTCCGATGCTTGGGCGGTGAAGATTACACAATTACAGCTCCAAGGCGGGCACGAACAGTGGGTGTTTTGGGTGAATAAATGTTTGTGGTCGGCTAAGTTACTAATAGTAGTATTTATAAGTATATTGTACAACTAACATTTCTTTTTGGCTTTAAGTCTGCAAATTAATAATAATTATTATTATTAAAACTAGCTGACCCCCACGGAAGTGCCTGTGACATATTAAATCTCGTCGCTTATTAATTTAACAATATTGTTTGAATATAATATAAATAATTTATTGACATTTATGACTACTCCGGGCAGTAGCGTGATGATAGATAGCATTTTGCCTTTCACGATAAATGGTCTATTCAACGCAAAAATATATTTTTATTTCGATCCAGTAGTTCCTGATATTTGCGCGTTCAATCAAACACACAAAATTCAGTTATATATATATATATTAGTATAGAAATAGATTATCTATATTATTTTAGTTTGTATAAAACAAAAAATACAGTATTGTAAAAATCTTAAAAACTATGAAGAGTGCCTACATTTTCTTGCATACTAAGGTTGGTTTAAAAAAAAGTGTTAAACGTGCATATTTACAAAAATAAAAAATTACCTACATCAAATCTAATTTTGGTTTTATAAATAAATTCACTTAGATCTTGAAATCTTACTCTAGTTTGGTCTAATCCACCATGGATTCGACCAAAATAGAGTAAGATTCTACTCGAGAGTAACTTCTACTTATTCTAACAACAAAATGATTTTCCATTTTACTAACTATTAACCCAAACATTAGTACATTTTTTGTTCTTGTGGCGATACTCAACATAAGTACTTATAGCGAAAATAACAGCTATCAAAGAACAAGATGACAAATACGTCATAATCATATATAACCTTGAAAGCGTTCCCCCTTTGAATAGCTAGACTAATTCTTTGTCCGAGGTAGCTGCCAGCTCTTCGGTCTCCTGTGACTAACCTTTTCGCAATTTCCTTAAAAAGCCTTATAGCGCTAGGACCCCACGGACCAAGAGTCTCGACACCGAATGGGACAAAATCATATTCGGAGCCAAGACCCCTGTATTTGAATGCTTTAGCTTTATCAGCCGCTTCACAAGCCGCACCAGCTCTGTTGTTGGTTCCATGTACATGGGAAGGGGCCAGCGTGTCTGAACAGGTTTCATCCCATACCAGCACCCGGCCCATCTTCCATGGAATAAAACTCATACCGTCCGGTCTCTTGCAATACCAGTTGGCTCAAGTAGACTAGGCACGTTGACGGTGGCAAGGGACCGGCGTAAGATATCGTTAAGTGCGGCATGTCTCGAGAAGCAGCCCGCACTTTTTTGGCATGACAGTCCGTGATGTCCTAATTTGTCGACATCACTGCCACAGGGACATTTATGAACGCTGCCAGTATCTTCGGAACCTTGCCTAAAGGGACCTCTTTTAATAATATATTTTAGTTATGTATCATATTTTTGAAGTTATATTTAATGTTAATATTAAAAAATAAAAATAAATAAATAAATATCCATCACGCCTTATCCCCGAAGGGGTGGCAGAGGCATATTATATGCCCACTTTTCACCGTGTGGATTCCTGTCCCACGTAATAGGTGGTGAGCCCATTGCCGTGTTGAAATAGACAGACGCAGGTTGTGGCTACCTGCTGTTGAAATTTTTCAAGCCGCCCATCAGGCCTTCAACCAGGCTTAACGACTGCCATTTTACATGTTAATATTAACTTAAGTTACCTTGAAAACTTGTTGTCTTGTCTTGTTTTGTTTTAATGGCCCCGTCAGTCGTTTACCGACGTTTTCGCCAACGTCAAGGTGGAGAGAAGATTTAATAATTGCGAGACACTTGCTCGGTAATTTAGAAAACTTTATAGAAAATTAACTGCCAGCTGACATTTAACCATTTAACCCTATAAAGTTATGACGTTTCAAGTCAAGGTGAAAGAAATAGTAGAACATAGATTTTTGTGCGGTTATATATTTGTTCATCATTATTTTTATGTGCTTCGGAAGGCACGTTAAGCCGTTGGCCAGTAACATGGCAGTCTTTAAGCCAAGTTGAAAACTTAATGGCCGGCTTGAAATTTTTCAAAAGCAGGTAGCCACAACCTGCGTCTGTCTATTTCAACACGGCAATGGACTCACCACCTATTACGTGGGACAGGAATACATACGATGAAAAGTGGGCATATAATATGCCACTGCTACCCCTTCGGGGATAAGTCGTGATAGCTAAATAAATAATAATTATTATTTTAAACTACAGAATAACAATACCAGGTTTAACGTAATCCTCGACTAATTTGGAAAAACGTATACGAAGTTATCCCAAGGGTAAATTCAAGGTGTAAAATTATTCCCGTAATAGTTACACTCGTGTAACTTTGTGTTTGCTAGAATCCGGCCTTAGAAGTAGGTACTATGTCAATATACTTAATTCATAAAATAAATAAATGTTAATATCTTACTCTGTACTTTAAATAGGAAAAAAGGTTAGATAAAGTATTCTTCATGGGAATGGGTTATTTTAGATAATAGCGTTTATTCTTTCACTGACTTCAATAATGTGAACACTTGGTATCCAGCTTTTAATATCTGAAATAATAAAATCAATAGTAATTTATATTTATTGATTCTTAATTAGTTATGAAAAATAACATTTATTAAAATTCCAACCTACTATGAGGACTTAAACATAATACAATAATTAATTTGGGTTAAAATTTAAAATTATTGCAGCTACGAGCATAAGTAGAATCTGTTTATTTTTTACTATTTTGGTGGTATATATTTTTGTCTAGCTTTTATAGTTTCCAAGATATCTCGGTTATGTCATAGGTAAATTAGGTAAAACTAGTTCATAATAAAACTGGGCCGTTCAGTGGATTTAAAAAGTATAATAATCTATAAAATTTCATAGTTCCCTTGTCATTCTATCTAAATATATAAAAGCAGAAACTGACAGAATAATCGATCAACGCACAGCTGAATTTGAAACAATCCATGAAATTTTACACAAACATTCTTTAAGTGGCGTAAGTGTACACTAAGAAACGATTTTTGAAAGTCCACTTCTATGTGTCTACTTTTTATTCTGGTATCAGGGTAATGTGGGTAACGGGTATATTTTTTTTTTGGGGACTAATCCCACCCACATTCCCATTACTGTGACTTCTGTAAACCAGGATCTACAGTAATGACCATAACACCAGAAAACTTACACCGAGCTCGATCTCGGTGATGTCCCAGGAGAAGTTAGCATGTCTTGGAACCCGCAACGAAATTAATCAGAAGATAATGTGAGGAAGTAAGAAAAGAACGTAAACTTCCCTCCTTTGCAAAGCGGGAGACCTGGAAAGCAACTAGGTGTAAATCCTATAGAAATAGGGAAGCACCACGGCAATAGTATATTACGGGTCCTATGTGAGCTATGTTTGATTCCAGTAATATGTATGGCAGAAACGTTTAAAAGCACGAAAATTCACCCTCGATGCCACTAGATCCGCATAATAAACTACTCCCGACGTTCCTTGTAAACAATTTTTTTTTTATTTATAGATCAAAATACATAATTTTTGTAATGTAGGTACATAAAATGCTACTCACTTAAACCACTGCGGTTTTTGGGTGAGCAGGGAACGCTATACAAATGGACCATTGATAGGTTGAAAAAGTACATCTTATTACTATGAAAATAAAAAACTTACTAACTACTTATGATAATTTGATGATGCGCGCGGTAGTGTATACTCACTTTAACGCGCACACCTACACACATAGAAAATAATGATCATAAATATGATTAATATATTTTTATACATGCATACACACAAAATATGAATGACTGACACACATGCGCGCGCGCGCACACACGAACAAACACACACACACCTCATTCGCTTTTACTTGCTATAGGCTTTCCATATAAGTACAATCGGGATTTCTTATGAAATATTTTTTATTAAACTTTTTATTAATAATAATTAAGCATATTATATCGCTCATTTTGCCAAATGCTACACTCCCAAAGTATATGATGGGCGGTCTGATCTTATTTGGCGTCAGCAGTTGAACACTGACAGAACGGTGACTCGACCAGCTTAAACGAATGTAATTTGCTCCTAAAGTTACCATGTCCCGTAAGAAATTGAGCAACACAGTGATCAACCTCCAGCCAGGACATTCCCAGGCGTTCACGAACGTCTGGGAAAAACTGGTAGAGGTGGCGCCCTTTGATGAAAGTGTTCCAACGCAGCTGCTATTCGTCTAAAATTTCTTCACGTACATTATCACGATACAGTCTGGCAATTCTATGGCGATCTCTTTCTAACAAAAACATCCATGCCATTCTTAGCCGAATAGTATAAAGCCGCGCGTCTCTGAATTTCGAGGTCAACCGGGAGGACCCCTGCCATCACCGGCAGAGCCTCCGTGCTAATCGTCCTGTAGGCCTTGCATAAAAATATCAATGCAAGGCGTTGACTTTGCAGTAACTTTAAACGTGCAGCACCAATAGTAGCCTTATCTGCCCATACCGGCGCCCCGTAACACATACAGCCTATATAAGTGGCCCCGTAAACGACCTTCAGTGTTTTGAACGAAAGTCCCCATGTAGCAGTAGATTTTCTCGACAACGCATAAAAGCTATTTTTAGCCTTTTCACCTACAATTTTTATGTGCTCAACGAATGCAAAATTTCTCTCTAAAATCAATCCTAAATAGCAAACCGAAGTTTTATTTTTAATGTAAACGTTATTGAATTTAATGTGCGGTGGTATTTTCAAACTTCCTTTTAAAAGCAACTGAAATGTTTTGTTGGGTGCAAAAAATAACCTGTTTCGTACGCCCCACTCCACAACGACGCACAAACACGTGTGCCTCCCAAGCCCTCGAGTCCCGCACGAGTATTCGACTGAACGAGCAACATACCGTCATCGGCGTATCCTGTCATTGAACAGCCCTTCGGTAATGGTAAACTGAAAAAGTCATCAAATTCTAAATTCCACAAGTGTGGGCCTAGTACAGACCCCTGAGCACAGCCTAGTGTTAACGTTTTAGTAGCAGAATAATGAAGTTGTTGTACCTTCTGAAAAATATGAAAAAATAAGAGAGTAAATACTTCTATAGCAACCGCGAGAATTTAATTTCATTAATAGCATTGGCCACCAAGCGTTATCGAAAGCCCCGGAAATATCTAGGAAGATGGCCAGCACATATTGAGAAACCGATGAAGTGACAGTCTTTCGCACTGATATCGCTGCGTCAATAGTAGATTTTCCTACTGTACATCCAAATTGATTTTCGTGAAATTTAATACCGCCCGGCAGGAGCCGGGGTACTATAAGACGCTCTAAAAGCTTTCCCAAGGAGGGCAACAATGTGATCGGTCGTTACGACTTAGGGTCATTTGGCGGCTTGTCGCCTTTTTTAGGAATAATCCGAATATAGCCACATCGCCAAATACTGGGGAACACTCCCTCGTAAATACATCGGTTAAAAACATTTAATATTACTTCACCCGACAGCTTGCAAGCCTCCTTTATCATTTCGTTAGATATTTTATAGTCACACGACGCCTTACCTATGGACAACCACCTAACAATTTCGAGAAACTCATCAGAAGTTGGTAGGTCTGACTGGGGTGAGTATGGTGGCTCAAGAGCCCACTGTCTTATCTGTCGGTGATAATCACTATCGTTCTCCGAGCAGTCATCGGTCATAAGAGAATCCAAGAGGTAATCCGCGGTTTCCTTCAGACAGATGCGAGTTGTTAATTTTGATATTTCGTACATAGGCAAGATCAACAGAACGGTTAGCCCTAAACTCATGGTATATAGGCGACCACGGACTCTCAGCTTCTAGCCCATGCACTAGTTTACGTAGCAATTTACCCTTTGATTTTTCAACAGCCGCCCTGTAATGGGACCTGGCAACTCTAAGAGCAAGTAAAGCGCTATTGTATTCCGCACCGGCACTAATTTTCTGCTTTTTAAAATAATTTAATTTTCTACGAGCTCTCTGGAAACGCCTTCGAAGCTCAGCTAAACGATCACTCCACCAATCGCATCTCCGAGTCTTGTTAATAGATCCACGACCAATGGCCACGTCGGCACAGTAGGTAAAAGTTTCTGACATTAACGAAGCACTCTCTTCGACAGACAGGTTACCACGACCAAAATCTTTAGCGTGAGCCGCAAACAGAGAACAAAAGAGCTCCCAGTTTGCGCCCCTACTTTTATATTTGAAATTACAAGTAGTACTTTGCGCCTCTCGTGCATCACCGGGTAAGAGCTTGTAAACGATTAGACGATGGTCACTACAGGACGCATCCGGGAGGACACGCCATTCGGATATCGAGACGTCGCCGCGTAAAAGCGTCAAGTCAATAGAAGACTCACCTATAGGGCCGCAAAAAGTAGGTGGTGCATTGGGACAATTGTGTATAGATAAATTCATTTCTGCAATGAATTCTTCGACGGCACAGCGCCGATCCCTATCGAATACACGTAGTTTGCCATACCATAATGTAGAAGAGGGATTGAACTTTCACCATGGCTGGTCCTCGGATGGGTGACCACTTTGTGGCATTTACATGTGCGAGCATTTCCGTGCTTTGGAAGGCACGTTAAGTGGTCCCAGTTGCCAGCAAAATGGCAGTCGTTAAGCCTGGTTGAAGGCATTATGCGCGGCTTTAAAAATTTCAGCAGCAGGTGACCACAACCTGCGTCTGTCTATTTCAACACGGCAATGGGCTCACCACCTATTACGTGGGACAGGAATCCACACGGTGAAAAGTGGGCATATAATATGCCTCTGCCACCCCTTCGGGGATAAGGCGTGATGGATATTTATTATTTTATTTATTATGATTTTATATATAGAAGCGCTCGTGGCCCCGCGGTCTCAGTGTTCTGTAAACGATCACTGAATTACGCAACTTTCACTATGGCTGGTCCTCGGATGGGTGACCACTTTGTGGTATTTACATTTGCGAGCGTTTCCGTGCTTCGGAAGGCACGTTAAGCCGTTGGTCCCGGTTGCCAGTAAAATGGCAGTCGTTAAGCCTGGTTGAAGGCCTTATGGGCGGCTTGAAAATTTCTATAATAGGGGATGAAGAGTAGAAGCGTGCACGTCGCCATCCCTGCCAGCTACGGCTGCAATTCTACTCCAACACGAGTGCCACCAGGGCGATTACTGCTAGGGCGTGCCCCCGAGGCGACGCGCACCAGTTCGTCCCCGCTGGTGCGAAAAGTGTGTGCCAGAGCGGCGTAGGGGACCGCCACCCTACACGCGCGGCCCGTCACGGCGGGAAGTGGAGGATGGAGTGCAGGGTAGCTGCGTGGAATGTTAGGGGAGGAATGACAGATAAGATGAATGAGTTGATGGATGTTATGAATGAGAGAAAGTTAGATGCAGTGTGCTTGACAGAGACCAAGCGCAAGGGCAGCGAAGTCTTGGAGCTCACGGGTGGGATGCTCGCGCTTTGGTCTGGAGTACCAGAGAGCGAGCATGGCAGTCGGGGGGTTGGAATTTTGCTGTCCTCGCGATTGGCCTCCGGTATGTATGAGTACAAACTGGTAGGTCCTAGAATCCTCTGGATCCGTGTAAAACTTGGTTTGACGAAGATTTTCCTGGTAGCTGCCTACGCGCCAGTATCTTCGTCGAACGCGAGTGAGCTAGAGGACTTCTGGGAGAGTATGAGAGAAGCTCTAAATGTGATAGAAGGAAATGAAAGACTTATAGTATGTGGAGACTTGAATGGATGGGTGGGTACCGCTCGCAATGGTTTTGAGTCGGTACTCGGGAAGTATGGGGATAAAAGGGTGAACGACGCTGGCAAGCTAATACTGGCATTTTGTAAGGAAAAGGATTTGTTTGTGGCGAACACAATGTTCAACCACAAACAAATTCATATGTATACGAGGAGATGTAAGTCAAAGAGAAGCATGATAGATCTATTCCTAATGGATAGTCGGCTCCGTAAACAGGTGATGGACACAAGGGTTTATCGAGGCGCTGAGCTGGGATCAGACCACTACCTAGTCATAACTAGGATTAGGGGTCTGTTCGCGGGTTGGCGTCATCGCACCGAGTGTCCTGAACCTGAGCCGACTTATAGCATCAAAAGCTGGAAGCTGCAGGATGCATCCATTAGGGATAAATATAATGAAAGGGTAGCCGAAAAGCTTGGCGACGTCAATGTAAGCAGTGAGAATGTGGAAAGTGTATGGCAGAACCTTAGGGACAGTATGATAAATGCCGCTGTGGAAGTGTGTGGAGAAACGAAAAGAGGCAGTAGTAATAAGCGTGATCCATGGTGGAATGAAGAAGTGAAAGAAGCAGTTCGAATGAAGAAGAAAGCATGGCTAGACTACTTAGCCTCGCGGAATGATTTTTATATGAAAGAGAGATACAAGCTGCAGAAAGTTAACACGAAGGCACTGATAGAAGAAGCTCGTGAAAGGTGCAGAATAAAAGTGGATGAAAGGTTGTCGTCCAATTTTCGGGCTAATGCCAAGCTCTTCTGGAAAGAGGTAGGCAAGACCCGAAGTTGTACGGCAATCTGCAGTATGAATAAAGTGCTTAGTGTTAACAATGACGTCCTAACAGACCAAAGTGACGTCCTGCAGAGATGGAGTGAATATTATGGAAAGATGTATGCAAGAAAAGACAGAGATGCCACATCGGGAAGTAGAGCTCACTTCGATGCTCCGGATCCCGATGTCATTGAAGTCATTAGTATGAAAGAAATAGAACAGGCGATAAGAAGTATGAAATGTGGTAAGGCTGCGGGAAAAGACAGAGTTACTGCTGAGATGATCAAGTACGGTGGGTCGCGTGTCTGGGACACACTATGTCTGTTATGCAACTTATGCTGGCGGACAGGTGAGGTCCCGGATGACTGGCGAGTAGCAGTTGTAGTACCTATTTACAAAGGGAAAGGCTCGCGCCTAAACTGCTCCAGCTACAGGGCGATCAGCTTGGTCAGCTTAGCTAGTAAGGTATATGCAAAGGTTATAACGGCACGAATGCAAGAAAAGTCTGAAAGGTATTTATGGGAGGCTCAATGCGGATTCCGACGTGGAAGAGGTTGCATGGATCAAGTGTTTTCTCTCCGCATGATCGCGGAAAAGTTTCTGGCTCTTAGCCAGAAGGTTTTCTGCGCTTTTGTCGATCTAGAGAAAGCATTTGATAACGTTGTGAGAGAAACGCTGTGGGACTTGCTGCCAGGATATGGTGTGGACGGCTCGCTACTGCGGGCAATACAGTCGCTTTATAGGGACTGTAAGGCTTGCGTGCGAGTAGGGGGGGATGTGTCACCTCTTTTTGATGTCTGTACAGGCGTCAAACAGGGATGTGTCATGTCCGCCTGGCTTTTCATAGTGTATCTGGACAGTTGCCTGCAGAAGTTGAAAGATTTTAATATGGGTGTGAATTTGGGTGACTTTACAGTAAACTGTCTGCTGTACGCTGATGATGCGGTGCTCAAGGCCTCGTCAGAAGCCGACCTACAGGCATTAGTCACTAATATGAAAGAGGGGTGTGAAAGTAAGGGTCTCCGCTTGAATGCAAGTAAAACTAAGGTTCTAGTATTTGAAAGAGGTGACGTAAGAACTAAATGCGAGATTAGAGTAAACCAGGAACGTTTAGAGCAATCGAATGAAATTGTGTATTTAGGAAGTATGTTTAGCGCGGATGGAAGATGTGATTCGGATGTAGAACGGCGAGTAGCTGCCGGAAACAAAGTTAACGGTGCTTTGTCCCAGTTAGTAAAGCGACAAAGCATCGTAAAAGAAGCACGACTGGCGATTTATAACGCAGTGCTAGTGCCAACTTTGCTTTACGGTAGTGAAACCTGGGTATGTCAGCAGATGCATGAAAGTAAATTGAATGCTGTGGAGATGCGATTACTTCGAAAATTGTGCGGCGTTACCTTGGCCGACCGAATACGTAACGAAGTGATACGCAATATGGCAGGTTTGAATGAAAGTGTCAGCGTTAAGCTGGAAAAGGGCGTGCTCCGTTGGTTTGGACACGTCCAACGAATGAGTGAGGAACGATTGACGAAGAATATATATTGTTCAAAAGTAGAGGGTAGAAGGAGTCAGGGAAGGCCGAGACTTACATATGAAGACCACGTGAGCAGCAGCATTATAAATGATATAGCTATTTGACATGAATGGTTTTTTTTTGTTGATTTTATATTCTGATTATTTATATTAAATGATTAAGAAATTGGTATATTAGAATTAGATAATAAACATTCATTTATGGAATTGAATAGTTGTAATATTTATAGTTGACTTAATTTTTTTTTTTTGCATTCCTTACGGTAGAATGTATTGTACCTACATTCTAAGCAAATAAAGATTTGCAAATATGATATTGAGATAATAAAATTGAGATTGTGCAAATTTTTAGGCTCTAAAGTCATGTGGATTAATGCTCGGATGTATAAAAATACTTACATCAGTCATTGTGCTCATTGATAAGTCTGTTCCAAAAGCTGACTTTATTGAGAAGTCCTTTTTCATACAATAAATAACAATCAACAGGTATTTCTTTCTATCCTCAGGTTGTAAATTCAACCAATCAAAGTGAATTAACGCTTTCTCCAAATGTTTTGCCTGTATACAAATAATATGTGTGTCAATTCAAAGCACTACGCCCAAAGTTTGATTAAGTATTGTTTGTCTTTATTTTAGGATTTTTTGCCCTTTTAAGCCACGTCATTTCATTAGATCAACCCATATAATATACATTTTATAAATGATTTAATAGTTTTAGACTCCAGAAAAATATTTTCGACTATTTTTGTAAACATTGAAATAATATAGATTATAGTACTTCAGACGACGAAAGATTAAATCACTTAGCTGGCATCCGATTGAGTATAATAAAGAAATATGTGTCAAAAACAATCTCATCTATATGCATAGATTCATTTAAAATTCTTGACACTGGTTGACTTACAGAAATTCTTTAAAATTTAGATATCCGGCCGCCATTCACGGTGGCTCTATATTATTTAGTTTGTATTTTTGGGTCGTGGTAAGATTCAATTCTGGTGGTTGCAGAAGGGATGTACCTCTACCTGCTGGTAAAGTCTTATAAAAAATAGTAGATTATGGTACAAGTGTGTAAAGTTGGTGATTACCGCTGAGGCGTAATTGAGCGCCGAAAGACGGTAATACACACGTGTATCATACGACGTTTTACAATACACTTATGAATAATATATTACTAAATAAAAAATTTAGATATTTTTCCTTGGAGTTTTCAGGTAGTAAACTTTATATAACGTTAAGGGCTTCATATATTATATCAGGCGGTGTAGGTAGTACATAAATCGTTTTCTTCATTACTAGTACTTGTAGACATTTTAATTAATATATAACTTTAATTTCAACAGGGATTACGAATTGTGAAACTTTTTGGTACTAGCGGGAACAATTATTTAGTTTTTTCTATGCGCGCGCATTGACCACAAAGTATAGAATGAGGTTCGTTTTTTTTTGTTAACGTTGTTGTATAAAGTTTTAAACAGAGAGACAACAAAAGTTATATTTGAGTGAAAGTTTTGTTTATTATACACGTACAAGATGAAAATTTCTATTTAAATACGAAGTTGCATGAAATGAGCAAGCAATAGGTAGGTATATTAATTTATTTGGTATATTGAACGCGATCTTTTTTGTATCGTTTTTTTTTTTAAGAATAATACATCTCAACAAGTGCAATAAAAAAATCTATTATCCCACTAGTGATTTAATAACAATCAAAAAACCACAGTTTGATAATAGGTATCATAATGTGCCTAATTGCGGTGAGATTAGAGCCATATTATGTGTAAGTGTATTGAAAATTATACTAAGCTTCCCTAGAGAAAAATAATCATATACGGGTTTGTGCACTGCGTAAGCATGCAACTATTTCCCCACACATGTTGTTGAAGACCAAGGGTATGGCATGGCATTAAGCGGCAGAGCTTTAGAATAATTGCCAAGGAAATTAAAGAATTGTATGCATGTACTCATCACCATCTGAGCAATGATCCCGGTTGTCAATTCGAAGCCCGTTTTCCACTTTCTCACTACAGTTTCCACTTTCAATGGTTTTCCATATTTACTTATTTTATGCCAATAAGATGGCAGACAAGCATACAACCCTCTCGATAGAATATGGTCACCTTAGTAGCAAAAGACGTTTGCAACACCAGAGGAGCTACACTCGCACTGTCGACTATAATAACACCTCCTGAGGTCCCTTTTTAAGAACCACTTTCCATCAGGTGGGCCGTAAGCTTGTTTGCCAGCTCAGTGTTATAAAAAAATAAAAATAAACCAGATACTAAAGATGTTCGTGAAAATCGGTATGGATTTCTTACCTTGCTTTTAACTTGTTCACCAAACCAGTTGTAAGCGAACAGGATCAGCAACACTGGTATAAGGTTTGACAAAAAAGACCACTGCACTTTCTAAAAAATATTCAAGTAATTTTATTTTTTTGCTGGATATTTATTTAAAGGCACAGATTATAGTACAATGCGCAAACATAATGTGTAAATTATATCTAACTAGACGTCTCGTGGTTTCCATATGAATACGAGGATAAAAGGTATCCTAAAATACTCCTTAAAACACTCTGTCAGTGAAAGTCCCTTTAAAGTCGTTTCAGCCGTTTCAAAAATTATTAACATTAAAAAGACACAGGGATTTTTTTCGTGTACTCACCGTGTATACTTTCATTACGAATTAATGAAAAGCTGTTAATTTTTATTTATTTATGTTAATTTGGAATTACAAACATACACTTCAATTTCGTAGTTTAAGTATATCTCTATAGTTGTCTATAGTTGTCTCTATAGTGATCAAGTACGGTGGGTCGCGTGTCTGGGACACACTATATCTGTTATGCAACTTGTGCTGGCGGACGGGTGAGGTCCCAGATGACTGGCGAGTAGCAGTTGTAGTACCTATTTACAAAGGGAAAGGCTCGCGCCTAAACTGCTCCAGCTACAGGGCGATCAGCTTGGTCAGCTTAGCTAGTAAGGTGTATGCAAAGGTTATAACGGCACGAATGCAAGAAAAGTCTGAAAGGTATTTATGGGAGGCTCAATGCGGATTCCGACGTGGAAGAGGTTGCATGGATCAAGTGTTTTCTCTCCGCATGATCGCGGAAAAGTTTCTGGCTCTTAGCCAGAAGGTTTTCTGCGCTTTTGTCGATTTAGAGAAAGCATTTGATAACGTTGTGAGAGAAACGCTGTGGGACTTGCTGCCAGGATATGGTGTGGACGGCTCGCTACTGCGGGCAATACAGTCGCTTTATAGGGACTGTAAGGCTTGCGTGCGAGTAGGGGGGGATGTGTCACCTCTTTTTGATGTCTGTACAGGCGTCAAACAGGGATGTGTCATGTCCGCCTGGCTGTTCATAGTGTATCTGGACAGCTGCCTACAGAAGTTGAAAGATTTTAATATGGGTGTGAATTTGGGTGACTTTACAGTAAACTGTCTGCTGTACGCTGATGATGCGGTGCTCATGGCCTCATCAGAAGCCGACCTACAGGCATTAGTCACTAATATGAAAGAGGGGTGTGAAAGTAAGGGTCTTCGCTTGAATGCAAGTAAAACTAAGGTTCTAGTATTTGAAAGAGGTGACGTAAGAACTAAATGCGAGATTAGAGTAAACCAGGAACGTCTAGAGCAAGTGAATGAAATTGTGTATTTAGGAAGTATGTTTAGCGCGGATGGAAGATGTGATTCGGATGTAGAACGACGAGTAGCTGCCGGAAACAAAGTTAACGGTGCTTTGTCCCAGTTAGTAAAGCGACAAAGCATCGTAAAAGAAGCACGAATGGCGATTCATAACGCAGTGCTAGTGCCAACTTTGCTTTACGGTAGTGAAACTTGGGTATGTCAGCAGATGCATGAAAGTAAATTGAATGCTGTGGAGATGCGATCACTTCGAAATTTGTGCGGCGTTACCTTGGCCGACCGAATACGTAACGAAGTGATAGGCATTATGGCAGGTTGGAATGAAAGTGTCAGCGTTAAGCTGGAAAAGGGCGTGCTCCGTTGGTTTGGACACATCCAACGAATGAGTGAGGAACGATTGACGAAGAATATATATTGTTCAAAAGTAGAGGGTAGAAGGAGTCAGGGAAGGCCGAGACTTACATATGAAGACCACGTGAGCAGATTGCTCAAAAACGGAAAGGTCAAAAGTACTCGGATACCCAGACGTGCGTGTATGAAGCGATTGATGAATCTCGAAGAAGCGAAAGAAGTATGCATGGATCGCGAAGCCTGGCGTTCTGTCCTCTCTGACTACCCCGTCAGGGATACAGCGTGAAGATAGTTAGTTAGTTAGTCTATAGTTGTATAGATAATTTATTTTTTGCCCAAGACGTATAAGATCTCGATAACGGCAACGGAGAACATGTGAGTTCAAATGGTAGGTAAATTTATATCCACATAAAAATTATGATACAAGCTGTGATTTAACCATACCTATATTTTTAAATACATGCAAATGAAACAGCCGATAATCAGGTGCATGGTTCAAATTTCACAATGAATATTTATATATTACTTGCTGACCCGCACAACTTCGTTAACGCCACATAAGTGAGAGAAACAGGGAGAGAGAGAAAGACAGAGATAGAAATAGAGCGGTCGTAAGAATCTATAATACAATTCTAAAGGGTCTAAAACTTTTTTTCTCCAACAAATTATACACTTGACAACAACATCAATGCCGGGTATTCCTTGCTTCGTGCTTATCTAAGATATCTAAAGAAAGGGTTACCAAATTTAAGGTATCTATGTCTATTAACTGACTTGACTGTGTATGGTTTCACCCGCATAGTTGCCGTTCCCATCGCAATATCGGTCATTCTTTTGTAAGTACTTATCCAAAGTACTTAAAGAATACATTTACCATATTTCATGTTTCTATATTTAGTAGGCTCGGCCGTTTGTGGCTTCATCTGCAAGAGTCCTTTTTCCATAGGAATATCATTAATTCCTTTCTTAGTGCTTGTTTATGGTACTATAGAATACATTCACAAAATTTCACGTTTCTATGTTTAATAGTTTAGACTGTGTATGGTTTACCTGTGTAGTTCCCGATTCCATAAAAAACGTAAAAATTTGTGATTCTTTAGAAATTCTGACATTCCCACGGGAAATAGAACTACGCGGGTGAAACCAAAACAACCTATTGGACATAGATACCTGAAATTTGGTGCATTAAAAAACGTACCAACATAGGAATTTCCCGTATTTTACGATTCACAGCACCACTAGTTATATTAGTAGGATTTATATGCTGTTGTAAACTATTATCTTTTTAAATATCTTCGTTTTAAACAAAAATTTATATAATATTCAAACATATTTTTTATTATGAAGAATTTTTCGCAAGTAACGCCACGACTATATAGCTAGTTATTTAATGTCTGTTTATGTTGTTAAATTACCTCAGATATCAAAAACATACTAAAACATGTCTGAAATACGGCACTTAGCAATGGTACTGAGATTGGCCACTTGTACATATCCCTTAAGAGGTTCAAATATCTGTAAAAACAAATTGAGAATAACAAAAAGTTGTTGATATAATAAATTTGTTTGGTTGTAAGGGGGACTCTTACTGGTGCACCGGCTGAACCACAGAGGCGGCACGCAAGGGCCTTAATGAGATTGAGAGGTCAGACGGCAGTCGGTCGTAACAATGCAGAAAATCAAAAGTCAAAGCTGCTTCTAGCTATCAACGAAAGCTAACCTCAGGTTCCAAATCTAGGTAGAGTTTGAATTTAATTTGGAATACACTAAGTTGAAGAAGAAGTTGATGTATTGTACTTAGATTAGTTGACCTGGTTAATCTTGTTCAGCCATTAATACTATTAAAAATTGTTCAATGGTTCACCATTTGTTACGTGATTATATAATGTTTATGATGAAATATGAGCGTTTATCATGCATCTGCCACCGCTTTGTAGATATAGGCGTGAATGATGAGGTAAGGTAAGAGTCCCGGTAAAAAGGCAAGATCTAAGAAGTGCTGGCTTGACTTCGTTAGGTATGATATGCGTGCCAATGGTCTCACTACAGGGGATGCCGACGACCGTGCGAAGAGGAAAATAAGTAGGAAGACTGATACCGGGTGTTGCGAGACGCAACTTGGACAGACGCTCGGATGATGATAATGATGAGGTATGGTAAGGCTAGCATTTTTATAAAAAAACAAAAGTATATCTTACTCCATTAGAGTCTGATGATGTTGATGAAAGATACGAAGTCTATCATTCAATCTAATCGCAAACGCTAAAGCAGTTTCTTGTTCAGTTTTTACTTCAACTTGTAACAAGGTTACAAGACAATCGCTCGCCACGCAATATAACAACATTACTACCGCAAACCACATATCAATCAGACAAATACCAAATCCGATGTAGAAAAAAAATGTTATATGTAACAGCAACCCAATTTCATAGAAAGGACTTCTCATTGGCATCAAAATTGACGTAGTTTTGGAAAATGTCACCCTTGCTCCACGACAATTAGACCACAGTAATGCTAACGAATACATTGTGGCCGGTATAAACATTGCAGCAATTAATAATTTCACAATTATATTCAGTTTGTTCGTTAAACTACGAAATTTCTCAGTAGATATATCCATTATCATTGGAAATATTTTGCTTTTAGCCATTAAGTAAACTTTTTGAAACTTCTCTCGGTTTCTTACAAAGAAAAAGTAATCTGCCGAAAATAATGTTATGACAATATAAGTATAGCATGCTTCTCCTTTAGATGTTACGTCTGTTGTTCCTTTTAAGAAATCAGCTGTACCAAAACAAACATAAATGATCAAGCATGTTAAAAAGGCGTGTTCTAAAAAGCGCCGTCTTAAAGACCACTTCGGATTTAAAGTTTGCTGACCCAGAATTGCCTGAATGAAAAGTGGTATAGCCATGAGCTCGTCAAGTTTTCTTCGTTCACCTATAGTACTGGTGAGATCCTTTATTGAAAATATTATCATTTTTGTGAAAACGTTTGAAGCGTTCAAGAGCTGAAAAAGAATTGTGCATCAGATTATGTGAACGCACAGTGAAGAACAAAAGTATTTAAATTTATTTAGTCATCTGTATTAGTTACGCTTGAAGAATACAAAGGAAGTGGTTGTATCAAATTACTGTTGTTTATAATTTGTTTCGTAATTTTAGACGATAGATACTCGTACCACAGCATAGATATGAGGCTTCTTACACAGTAAAAGACTCAGATTTACCCAGACTGTGACATTTGCACATGACAGTATTAATTTGCTTGTCAAATACAAACTGTTACAGAATTGAGAATGAAATTAAACAGTATGCTAAATAGTAGATGCTTTATGAATACACTATAAGTGGGCGCTAAGATATTATCGTTTTATTTAATTGAGTTCTATTTGACACACGGAAGATTATCCAAGAACGCCAATAAGAGAAGAGGACACAACCACATATCCCTTTAAACCATCTACCGCACGATAAGCACCGCTCAAGTAATACGTCACCGGAATTCACGGAGTAAGGATAAAACGAACACCTCAAGGATTAGGAAGTAGGACAAAAAGATAAAAAAGGACAGAAGAGGGATTTATATATACTACACTATACAAATATACAACAATTGTAGCAGAAGAATGACGAATCGAAATCTTCGACGAAAGGGTAAATGTTTACCCTTATACTCCAGATATTTAAGCTCAGAATTCCACATTACATCGTGACATTACTTTCAAAAATCTGAGTCCGAAAATCCGAGTTACGAGGAAAAATCTAGAAATATCTTCTTCTTCGCAAATAATTCAAATTACTTCTTCTGTATCTGGTATATTTGTCCCGTTTTATTTATAGTTTCTCTCACCTCTCCATCAAAATTTAAGAGTTTACCGAAACTATTTATTAACATAATCCATTTCACTTTCAAACACGGCTGTACTACAGATAATGCAGTGTGTTATTATCCAATCAGTGTAATTAATCTTTTGCCGCCTTTCTTCTGTAACCTAACCACCCTATGCAATTTTAGACGGACATTTAGAGAAATCGTTGCGTTCTAAATATTCAAATGTCATGCCAACTTGAAATAAATCTTAATTCAAAGTAATACAGTCTATAATGAATTATAAACTGCTATTATTGGAGTTAATTACAGCGAATCAAAAGCTATTTCTCTAATTAGACTGGCAAGTTCAAAATTGTGCAGTAATAGTTTCGTTTCTGGCAATAAAATGGCTATTAAGTGTAAGATTTACGTTCAAAGGCGCAGTTCTTAAGCGTTCAAGTTTTCAATGGATTATTAAATCGTATTATTTACAGAAATTGTTCAATAACTTAACTACACGTGGACCGATTGGGTTGAAATTCGATATTCAGATAGGTTTTGACCGGGAAAACTCACTAAACTTACATTTAAGGGATTCTAAAATTATAATTAGTTTGTTCTACGTAATAGGTGATGTCCACGTAAAAAAGCGTGATAATGCCCGAACATCCAAAGAAGAGCTTACATGTTTTAGTTGGTAGGAGTACGAGTATGGCATAGCACCCATGAAGACGTAGAAATTACAAAAAGAAAATTCCTTGGCCTATACTTCGTTGGGGCACGTAGGGTGGTTATGGCTTGGCTATAGCCAATCTAGATTTTTTTAAATCTATACCATCGCATACTTTGGCAATAAAAGTTTTTAATTTGTTACATTTTTTATTAGTCATGAGTAGGCCTATACAGCATAAAAACGTGATCGTTAGGGCAGCATGCAAGTATTGCGTGTTAATTTGAGGGCACATAAAATTTTACGACAAAAAACTAGCGTTAAACTTATAATTAAAAATAACTCACGAAAGCTTACCAAAGATTGTTAGAGAGTAGTTAAATTAGACGATAACAGTTATACTTAATTTCCTTTCAATTGACCTTTAAGTCACATTTTGAAACAAAAATACGCATAGATAGAAAGTTATTTATCAAGCACGCCTTATGTCCGAAGGAGTAGTAGAGGCATATTTTACGCCCACTTTGACCGTGTGTAGTCCTGTCCCACGTAATAAGTGTTGAGCCCATTGCCAAGTTGAAAATAGACAGACGCAGGTTCTGGCTACCTGCTTTTGAAATTTTTAAAGGCCTTTAACTTGGCTTAACCAATGCCATGATACTGACAATTTGCGACTGGTTCCGTGCCTTCCAAAACAAAAGCACGGAACCGCTCGCAAATATAAAATGCCACAAAATGATCACCTAACCGACCAGCCATAGCGAAAGTTGCTTAACGTAGTGATCCTTTACAGATCACTGAGTCAGTGAGGCCACGAGCGCTTCATACTGAGTTCAATTATGCTTACTGGAAGCCTCAATGCGTGATTTTGAAGGTCTGTAGCGAGCGATGCCGCAGGGAATAGGATTGTAAGAAAATAAAATATGTGTGTGTACCAGAATACACAGGTAAGAAGTGAAACTTCTTGACAACATATAATTTTTCTACTATTTACAACTTCATGAAAATTGGGTAGATAAGGCTTACGCAAACGTCGATAAAGAAGTTTTACTTCAATAAAATATACGTAAATATAGAGTATTTATAATTAAATTAAAAGTATAGGTACTGTGATTACTTTCGATCAGGTCGGCGATAAGCTAGTCTGCCACTTTAGTGGTAAAAAAATTGTGTGTACCAGCGTCTGTGTACGCTGGTAGATACACATTTTTTGTAAGAAGTGTAACTTCATTACGACATTTTTTTTTACAAAAAAAAAGTCAAAATAAAATTTCTCTCATACGTCGATCTTAAGAAGTTTCACTTGTGATAAAGAAGTTTCACTACAAACAAACAAACAACATGGTGTGTAACTGAAAAACGTAACTATTTTTTTACAGCTATAAAATTTCTCTTAACGTCGGTAAAGAAGTTTCAATTCAAAATTGTAATGTTCAAACGTGACGGCATTTAACTACCTAAGGGTGGTAATTTAGAAATTCTCAGAACTCAAAAAAAGCGTGTTTCGGTTGCCCTGTAGTGATCTTTCAGAGGGCTTTCGGGACTCCTGCCATTGCCAGATGAAAGAGTACTGGGTGGTTTTAGTCTGTAAGAGACCGTGATGGTCATCTTTTTAAAAATACCTTGAGTTTTTTTCTAATATTAATGCATGAAATTGTCGTTTTATTGTAATAGGTTTTTTGAATTGACATAGAATCTTTATGGTTTGAGGTTTTCGAATGAAACTTTTTTCACATGGTTTCTATGATGTTCTTTTTCTAAAAATGTGAAACATTTGAATATCGACTTTCAATCGTTTTTGTTATTCAACTTAGACAAGAAAGATGGATACTGCGAAAATTCGAGTGATTTTTGAATACGAGTTCCGACGCGGAAGTAACGCGGCAGAAACAGCCCGCAATATCAATGTTGCGTTTGGTGAGGGGTCTGCTAATGAACGCACCGTGCGATTTTGGTTTAAACGCTTTCGTGATGGGAAATTCGACTTAAAGAACGAGCCACGAGGAAGACCGCCCACACAGGTAAATAACGATGAATTAAGAGAGTCATTATCAGTGTCATTAAAGTACAGAAGTGCTTGTTTCTAGAGCCGGCTGAGCAGTTTAAAACTATACTATCTACTCTTGTTGATTTTTCTGTGAAACTAAGGTGAAACCACTTTGAGTGGGTAATTAATCTTTTATGTCTTGACTTTCTGCCGGTATAGAGACAGGCATAAGATAAAAACATTATTTCTCTGGCGACATTTTTTTTTGTTTTTATGGCGTGGTGTCAATATTAAGGTAAACATATTTAAATTTGGTGAAACGTGTATTGAAACTACAAAAAAAAATATAAAAAAATATATACTGTAGGTACCGTATATATTGTTTTATATTTTTTTCACAGCTACTGTCTGGTAGCTGTGTTGGCAATAAATCATATTTTCTTTCTTCTTCTTAGATGGTGGAAGCCGATCCTAGTTAAACTACCCAGAAATTAGCGGCATGGTTTAACGTTACCTTACCCACAATAGTGACTCATTTGCGTCAAATCAATAAAATAAAAAATTACGAAAAATGGGTGCCTCATGATTTGACTGATCTGCAGAAAGAAACGCGTGTTGAAACTTGTTTTGCTTTGTTGAATCGGTACAGAAATGAAGGAATATTGGATCGAATTGTGACATGTGATGAAAAGTGGATTCTTTATGATAACCGTAAAAGAAAAATGCAATGGCTGATCCCAGGTCAAACGCCATAACAGTTACCTAAAGCAAAACTTACCAATAAAAATGTAATGGTAACTGTTTGGTGGTCTCAGCATGGTGTTATTCACTATAGTTTTCTCCGATCTGGTCGAGCAATAACGGCAGATGTCTATTGTGCCGAACTCCGAACAATGTTGGCAAAACTAGCAGTAAAACAGCCCCGACTCACGATTCGATCTTCACCATTATTGCTCCATGACAACGCGAGACCTCATACAGCACGAGAAACCGTTTTGACGCTTCAGGAACTGCAGTTAGAAACCATTCGTCATTCTCCGTATTCGTCAGACCTTGCTCCAACGGACTACGTTTGGACACGTCCAACGAATGAGTGAGGAACGATTGACGAAGAATATATATTGTTCAAAAGTAGAGGGTAGAAGGAGTCAGGGTAGGCCGAGACTTACATATGAAGACCACGTGAGCAGATTGCTCAAAAACGGAAAGGTCAAAAGTACTCGGATACCCAGACGTGAGGGTATTAAGCGATTGATGAATCTCGAAGAAGCGAAAGAAGTATGCATGGATCGCGAAGCCTGGCGATCTGTCCTCTCTGACTACCCCGTCAGGGATACAGCGTGAAGATTGTTAGTTAGTTAGTTATTTTGATTAAATAAATATGTTAAAAACTAAAAAATAAGCAATTTAGATTTTCAGTAAAAATCGGTAATTTCATACTTAAACCCCTAATATTAAAACATTTATGGGACTATTTATCTTATAGTCTATAAGTGCTATAGTAATAAATGGGATAGGCCGAGATTTACATATGAAGATCACGTGAGCAGATTGCTCAAAAACTAAAAAGTTAAAAGTACTTGAATACCCAGACGTGCATGTATGAAGCGATTAATGAATCTACAGAAAGCGAAAGAAGGATGTATTGATCGCGAAGCCTAGCGATCTGTCCTCCCTGACTACCCCGTCAGGGATACAGCGTTAATATAGTTTAGTTTTTTTTAGTAATAAATAGAAGGCATAAAACTATCAAAGTACCAACCTCCCAACTTAAACCCATATAAGGCTCTCTTATCATTACCAAACGTCCGTATCTTCTGCCAACCGGTACGTATAAGGCGCCGCGAGCGTATGACTGTACTGAAAATTCATTATTTTCTCATTAGACCGTAACTTACACTTTCGTACTTATGAGGGTTTCAGTACAGTAAACTTTTATTAAATACAGTATGCACGACGTTACCTACAGTAAATGGTTAACTCAGTTATATATACCGCAAGTTTCAGTTATATGAACACGTTCAACTATCTCCTTGTGTTAAGTATAAAAAAATATTGTGGTAATTTTTTTTTTCTATACACAACCATCTAAATTAATCTAAGCTTTTTAATAATAAGTAAAATTAATTAGTTTTTTTAAGGGTTTAGATTTTTTGTACCACTGAGGTGGCAGACAAGCATATGGCCCACCTGATGAAAAGTGGTCACCGTAGCCTATGGACGTTTGCAACACGCGCTGCTGACCACGTGCGGTTTTTCACGTGGGTTTCCCGTTCGCGTTACTCACAGGACCTAGTACCTGAGATAAAAACAAGCCTGTTTGTTGTTCTGATGTGTAAGTTATATTATTGTAAAGTTTCATCAAAATCCACTCCGTAGTTTATGTATGAAAGAGTAACAAACATTCACACAACCATACATTCTTAAAAACTCTTGCGTTCTTAATATTAAGTACGATGTAGGATGATTTCAAATACAAAGACTACTGTACAAGTATAATATGCAGTCAATAAATATTTTCTGCTAACATTTTTTTTCTATGTTTGACCTACTTTGTTTTGGATGCCCAGTGAAGCAGAATGGGGGCACTTCATCGCTTACTCTGGAGGCCTTTATAGTGACTAAACATTTACATTATGATATAATATAAGTATGTCATGATCATAATGTGTGTTACAGAGATGTACTATCGTTGTCTAATGAGAACAATTTGTTCCTTCTCGTTGCTACCTCTGAGATTTCACATGAAGCTGATTTTAACACTAACACCTATGTACCTCTGTGGGTCTGTTATACCTGTATTTCGGAATAATAAATGAAATGATAATAAAAAAATAGTCGATTGTCCTATCGTAAAGGCAAACTCAGGAATAGAAGTTATGACATTAGATTTTATTTACTTAAAGGATATTTTAAATATGCATATACATATATTACCCGTAGAGAACCATCACTGTCGTCAGCAGCTTGTCCATTTTTACACACTACTTGGGTCTACCACCTATTACGTGGAACAAAAATGCATACAATGTTAATGTGGGCGTATAGTATCTTAGGGGTAGACAGCGACCCCTAAGAGGATAAAAGAGTTACTGATAAGTAAGTATTAAATAATGTATTTTTCAAAACCTGAGCAGACTGCTCAAAACAGAATAGTCATAAGTGCCAAGATTCCCAGACGTGCCTGTATGAAGCGATTAATGAATAGCAGAAAGCGAAAGAAGTTTGCATGGATCGCGAAGCCTTGCGATCTATTTTCTCTGACTACCTCGTCAGGGATACAGCGTGAAGATAGTTAGTTGTTATGTAAACAAAATTTAACCCTTCACGATGAAATATAGCGACACGGCAAAATACTTCTTCAAAGATCCTCATATAAACTCGCTAAGCCCTAAGAACATTTCACACCTTTTAAATCCAGATTGTGAGCTCGTTAGCCGGTGAATCCTTGCCCGGGTTGCTCACTAATCTGTCGCTACAGCCGTCTTTGTCAATGTCGCCACTAAGGACCGTTATTAAGTACTAGTCTAGTTTGGGAGGGATAATACGGTACCTTTAACTAAAGAAGAATAAAATGATGTCTGATTTGAACCCTTCTTATTCTTCAATTATTTTAGTGTATTTCCAATTGCTTATAAACTCTTTCTGGATTTAGAGCATAGGGTTCACTTTCAAACCTACTTTTAAGGCGATACGAAGCTCGGTAAGGCCACTAGTCGCTATTAAATACGACCCATCTTTTGTTATTGAAAGAATTGTTTTGAATACAATAATTTCTAAGTCCCGACAGGCTAATAAAAAATGTTAAAAAGTTAGTTATAAATTATTTCGTCTAGTTACAAGATACTAATAACAAATATTTTTAAAATACAACATAAATAATTTAAAAGGCCGCCTTGGGGCCTATTTGTAGAGAAATTATTTTGAGAGTGGTTTTCAAATAGGAAAAAAAAAAAAATGATCGCAGGTTATAGCAAACATAAAGATTGCAAGTAGGTATTATTTGGTAAGTAATAAGTCCGAGAGTACCAGGACTTTAATTGGTCGTGCTAATTAGTGTCTAGAACATAAGACCTTTTAGCATTTTTGTTACCACCTCACTAAAAAGGGTTCAAAATTTCTTCCAAATTCAACATCTAATATAGACACATTTTATTTTATTAAATTTATTCGGTCCTTTAGACCCCCAGTTCCGTGCTTTGGAAGGCACGTTAAGCCGTTGGTCCCGGTTGCCAATATAATGGCAGTCGTTAAGCCAAGTTGAAGGCCTTATGAACGGCCTCGAAAAAAATTCAACAGCAGGTCGCCGCAGCCTGCGCCTGTCCATTTCAACACGACAATGGGCTCACCACCTGTTACGTGGGACAAAAATGCATACGGTGAAATGTGGGCGTTTAATATGCCTCTGCTTACCCCTTCAGGGATAAAGGCGTGACAATATGTTTGTATGTAAGTAACTAACTAACTAACTATCTATCTTCACGCTGTATCCCTGACGGGGTAGTCAGAGAGGACAGATCGCCAGGCTTCGCGATCCATGCATTCTTCTTTCGCTTCTTCGAGATTCATCAATCGCTTCATACACGCACATCTACCCAGACGTGCGTGTATGAAGCACTTGCTCTTTTCTTTCTTTGAGATTGCTCAAAAACGGAAGGTTAAATGTACTCGGATACCCATCCGAGTACATTTAACCTTCCGTTTTTGAGCAATCTGCTCACGTGGTCTTCATATGTAAGTCCGGCCTACCCTGACTCCTTCTACCCTCTACTTTTGAACAATATATCTTCGTCAATCGTTCCTCACTCATTCGTTGGACGTGTCCAAAACAACGGAGCACGCCCTTTTCCAGCTTAACGCTGACACTTTCATTCAAACCTGCCATATTGCGTATCACTTCGTTACGTATTCGGTCGGCCAAGGTAACGCCGCACAATTTTCGAAGTGATCGCATCTCCACAGCATTCAATTTACTTTCATGCATCTGCTGACATACCCAGGTTTCACTACCGTAAAGCAAAGTTGGCACTAGCACTGCGTTATGAATCGCCATTCGTGCTTCTTTTACGATGCTTTTTCGCTTTACTAACTGGGACAAAGCACCGTTAACTTTGTTTCCGGCAGCTACTCGCCGTTCTACATCCGAATCACATTTTCCATCCGCGCTAAACATACTTCCTAAATACACAATTTCATTCACTTGCTCTAGACGTTCCTGGTTACCCTAATCTCGCATTTAGTTCTTACGTCACCTCTTTCAAATACTAGAACCTTAGTTTTACTTGCATTCAAGCGAAGACCCTTACTTTCACACTCCTCTTTCATATTAGTGACTAATGCCTGAAGGCTTCTGATGAGGCCATGAGCACCGCATCATCAGCGTACAGCAGACAGTTTACTGTAAAGTCACCCAAATTCACACCCATATTGAAATCTTTCAACTTCTGCAGGCAACTGTCCAGATACACTATGAACAGCCAGGCGGACATGACACATCCCTGTTTGACGCCTGTACAGACATCAAAAAGAGGTGACACATCCCCCCCTACTCGCACGCAAGCCTTACAGTCCCTTTAAAGCGACTGTATTTCCCGCAGTAGCGAGCCGTCCACACCATATCCGGGCAGCAAGTCCCACAGCGTTTCTCTCACAACGTTATCAAATGCTTTCTCTAGATCCACAAAAGCCCAGAAAACCGAGAAAACACTTGATCCATGCAACCTCTTCCACGTCGGAATCCGCATTGACCCTCCCATAAATACCTTTCAGACTTTTCTTGTATTCGTGCCGTTATAACCTTTGCATACACCTTACTAGCTAAGCTGACCAAGCTGATCGCCCTGTAGCTGGAGCAGTTTAGGCGCGAGCCTTTCCCTTTGTAAATAGGTACTACAACTGCTACTCGCCAGTCATCCGGGACCTCACCCGTCCGCCAGCACAAGTTGCATAACAGACATAGTGTCCCAGACACGCGACCCACCATACTTGATCATCTCAGCAGTAACTCTGTCTTTTCCCGCAGCCTTACCACATTTCATACTTCTTATCGCTTGTTCTATTTCTTTCATACTAATGACTTCAATGACATCGGGATCCGGAGCATCGAAGTGAGCTCCACTTCCCGATGTGGCATCTCTGTCTTTTCTTGCATACATCTTTCCATAATATTCACTCCATCTCTGCAGGACGTCAGTTTGGTCTGTTAGGACGTCATTGTTAACACTAAGCACTTTATTTATACTGCAGATTGCCGAACAACTCCGGGTCTTGCCTACCTCTTTCCAGAAGAGCTTGGCATTATCCCGGAAATTGGACGACAACCTTTCATCCGCTTTCATTCTGCACCTTTCACGAGCTTCTTCTATCAGTGCCTTCTTGTTAACTTTCTGCAGCTTGTATCTCTCTTTCATATTAAAATCATTTCGCGAGGCTAAGTAGTCTAGCCATGCTTTCTTCTTCATTCGAACTGCTTCTTTCACTTCCTCATTCCACCATGCATCACGCTTATTACTACTGCCTCTTTTCGTTTCTCCACACACTTCCACAGCGGCATTTATCATACTATCCCTAAGGTTCTGCCATACACTTTCCACATTCTCACTGCTTACATTGACGTCGCCAAGCTTTTCGGCTACCCTTTAATTATATTTATTCCTAATGGATGCATCCTGCAGCTTCCAGCTTTTGATGCTATAAGTCGGCTTAAGCTCACTCGGTACGATGACGCCAACTCGCGAACAGACCCCTAATCCTAGTTATGACTAGGTAGTGGTCTGATCCCAGCTCAGCGCCTCGATAAACCCTTGTGTCCATCACCTATTTACGAAGCCGACTATCCATTAGGAATAGATCTATCATGCTTCTCTTTGACTTACATCACCTCGTATACATATGAATTTGTTTGTGATTGAACATTGTGTTCGCCACAAACAAATCCTTTTCCTTACAAAATGCCAGTATTAGCTTGCCAGCGTCGTTCAGCCTTTTATCCCCATACTTCCCGAGTACCGACTCAAAACCATCGCGAGCGGTACCCACCCTTCCATTCAAGTCTCCACATACTATAAGTCTTTCATTTCCTTCTATCACATTTAGAGCTTCTCTCATACTCTCCGAGAAGTACTCTAGCTCACTCGCGTTCGACGAAGATACTGGCGCGTAAGCAGCTACCAGGAAAATCTTCGTCAAACCAAGTTTTACACGGATCCAGAGGATTCTAGGACCTACCAGTTTGTACTCATACATACCGGAGGCCAACTGGTGCGCGTCGCCTCGGGGGCACGCCCTAGCAGTATTCGCCCTGGTGGCACTCGTGTTGGAGTAGAATTGCAGCCGTAGCTGGCAGGGATGGCGACGTGCAGGCTTCTACTCTTCATCCCCTATGTAAGTAAGTAATAATTATATTTTGAGTCTAGGGCCATTATCAAATCTTGTAAAGCATAACTGACATGACATACGAACGACCTTACTATTTTCCATTTTGTTTAGGATCATTGACTGTCAAACTGCTATACCTTCATTCAATGAATAGAACTCAGGTCTCGTAGAAGAAGCCTTACGTTTTTCACAAATTAAAAAAAAAGATTTACAATAAAAATATGAAACAAAATTTGGTAGCACTTACATACTTCGGGTATATTGTCACGCCTTTATACCTGAAGGGGTAGGCATCCCACCCGGGAGCTCCAAGACTTCGCTGCCCTTGCGCTTGGTCTCTGTCAAGCACACTGCATCTAACATTCTCTCATTCATAACATCCATCAACTCATTCATCTTATCTGTCATTCCTCCCCTAACATTCCACGCAGCTACCCTGCACTCCATCCTCCACTTCCCGCCGTGTCGGGCCGCACGTGTTGGGTGGCGGTCCCCTACGCCGCTGTGGCTCACACTTTTCGCACCAGCGGGGACGAACTGGTGCGCGTCGCCTCGGGGGCACGCCCTAGCATCATTCGCCCTGGTGGCACTCGTGTTGGTGTAGAATTGCAGCCGTAGCTGGCAGGGATGGCGACGTGCACGCTTCTACTCTTCATCCCCTATGTATGTAAGTAATAATTATATTCTGAATTCTGAAAATCTTGAAGCGCTCGTGGCCCCGCGGCCGTAGTGTTCTGTAAACGATCACTGCGTTAAGCAACTTTCACTATGGCTGGTCCTCGGATGGGTGACCACTTTGTGGCATTTATATTTGCGAGCGTTTCCGTGCTTCGGATGGCACGTTAAGCCGTTGGTCCCGGTTGCCAGTAACATGGAAGTCGTTAAGCCAGTTGAATGCCTTATGGGCGGCTTGAAAAATTTCAACAGCAGGTCGCCACAACCTGCATCTGTCCATTTTCAACACGGCAATGGGCTCACCACCTGTTACGTGGGACAAAAATAAAACATACGGTGAAACGTGGGCGTATAGTACGCCTCTGCCTACCCCTTCGGGGATAAAGGCGTGAAAGTATGTATGTAATTATATTCTGAGTCTAGGGCCACTATCAAATCTTGTAAAGCATAACTGACATGGCATACGAACGACCTTACTATTTTCCATTTTGTTTAAGGATCATTGACTGTCAAACTGCTATACCTTCATTCAATGAATAGAACTCAGGTCTCGTAGAAGAAGCCTTACGTTTTTCACAAATTAAAAAAAAAGATTTATAATAAAAATATGAAACAAAATTTGGTAGCACATACATACTTTGGGTATATTGTCACGCCTTTATACCTGAAGGGGTAGGCAGAGGGATATAGTCAAATATCATGTAAAACAAACTCATGTAATTACTGGCGGTTAGAAAAGAGTGGTCATGAGTTTTATTACCAGGTTCTTCCTCAGGCTCTACCTATTGCTTTGCGAATCTGGCAGTAAATGTAAATGTAGAAGCAGTAATCTTGATCTTTCATAAGTGTTTCTTTGTGACCTATTTGAATATATTTTTTTTCATTTCATAATATACTCATTCATCTTATCTCACCCACATTACACAATTTAGTAGTCAATGGTGATATTAATATATACCTAATGAAAGTATAAGTCTACATCATGCGACATTTGAGCTTCTCACCTCAGCAAGCTCGCGTTAATAGTTGCAACAACTTGTCGCAGTCGCTAACAATGCTTACGGAATGTTAATTGCCGTCGTTTGTCGCGAGACACTGATAAATGTTGATGCTTGTCACTTGGAGTTTTGGGACGTACGCACTCGGTTTAAAAATCGCAGCGTTTTTATGGTAAATACGACTTCAGATTGGGATTTCGATAGAAATTCCCACCTACTTTTCGCTACTTTTACTACGTCCTCTGTCTACTTTGTTCTTGCAACATTGGCCATAAGTATGCAGTTGGCATTCAAAATTTGTGGCTCCAATAACTATTCGTTTAAGGAGTAATATCATTTAAGCCGGACAATTGGTGATCCGAGACCTCCATTACTAACTTAGAAGCTTGTTTAGAAGAATTTAAGAATTTTAAGAATTTTCTTCTGAATACGTTTACAAAATTCTATTCAATTTAGTAACACAATAATGTAGGTTTCTTGTTTTATCGCCTCGCTCGCCAGCGAGTTGTTGGCAGCGAAGAAAAACAAAACGTGGGGGTGGGAGCCCTGCCAGCCAGCCGTTTCATGCGCACTTTCGACTAGATTGACCGTGGGTGGATGGTCATTATGGCAGCTGGCACCCGTCCCGTTTTCCGGAGGAATCTTCTCGTTTTACACCTTTTCTATGTCCGGTAGGGCTATGCTCCTCTAGAGCGGTGCACTGCCGGCAATTTTTGTCTCCTTATGTAGCTCGCTAGGGCCGCCCATTTAAGCCCCCAAGGATCAACCCCTATCCTGGAGAGTTTCTATGCAACTTTGCAGTAGCCTGCTAGTGCGACCAATTTAAGGCGAGGCAGAATTTAGTAAGTAGTTTAGTTCCTGTCTAAGCCAGAGCCAGGAGTTTCTCACACCCCAAACAATTACAGGATTAACTCATCGTTTTAATATCTTATTAGTATTCAAAAGGGCGTGCTGCTATGGAGCTGCTGCAACTTCTCTTTTATCCAGCAGACAAGTCACAGCAGCCCGCTATATTACTGTTGAAGGTTTTCCATCCTAGTGCGTAATTTCCCCGCTACTCTGTCTCGTATATAATCTTGTGAACAGAGCAAGATTCACCGCAAGCATCTTGGAACCATCTCTACAATTTGATAGAGCCAGCCGGGGTGATATTTTTAATAGAGTTAGCTCCCAGCGGGATATATTGGAGTCGTTTCGTGTTTTATTGTTCTTTGGCGAAATTTTGTTGAAATAAAATTCGGAGATTGCGTTCGGTGAGTGTTTTTGTTCCAGAGTTTTACGAGAATGTTGAGATTTTTACTCTGGCATAAAGTAAAGTGTAATCTGAATTATTCAAATATTTATTCTTATTATAACCCATTTCATTACATCTTGTGCTTATCTTGTGTTTCAAAGATAGATATAGTAAAAACATCAATCTTTCTCATGGAAGTATCTAAGATAATTGTGTTCTAGCACTTTATATTCTTAAAGTGGTAAGTAGAATTGAGAAGCATCGTATAGGTTTATTTGGGCTTTGGTGCGATAAATCTTTCTATAGAAACATACATAGATAACTTTCTTAGCGTTTCTCAGTTGCTTCCAAACCCTACCTGAATTGAAGCTTCGGTCTTCTTTTATTGACTGCTGTGACCAACTATAATTTGGCTTTTTATTTAAGGGTAATTGCCGCCATACTTCACAGACCTTCGATAGAGCCTCATCTATTGGTCAGAAGTTGGGTGTGACGAAGCACACCCCTTTCCTTTCTTTGATATTAAAAAAATATTTACTATTATTTGTGGCATTTCCATCCGGAAGTTTTTGTGCTTCGTGTCTACGCTAAACCGTTGGTCCCAGTGACCAGTTACATGATAGTCAAAAAGCCAAGTTAAAGGCGTTATAATCAGCTTGAAAAATTTCAACATCAGGTCGCCACAACCTGCACCTGTTCACGGCACACGGCAATAGTCTCACCACCGGTTACGTGGGACTAAAATGCATTCAGTGAAATGTGGGCGTATAAATGTGGGGAACTTTGACGACTCTTTTTACGTGAATTTTAAAGTCTGTATTCTAGTTGAAAACTTTTTATTGTAGTTCAGGAGCTTGGAGAGAATTTTAAATATGGGATAAACTTTAGTTTCCTTCTTGCCACTAACTGGGGCGGCTACGACGCAAAGTGAGCTTTGGAGTAATTTTGTTGGAGTCTATTGGATACTTCGGGTATATTGTCACGCCTTTATACCTGAAGAGGTAGGCAGAGGGATATAGTCAAATATCATGTAAATCAAACTAATGTAATTACTGGCGGTTAGAAAAGAGTGGCCATGAGTTTTATTACCAGGTTCTTCCTCAGGTTCTACCTATTGCTTTGCGAATCTGGCAGTAAATGTAAATGTAGAAGCAGTAATCTTGATCTTTCATAAGTGTTACTTTGAAAAACTTTTTATTGTAGTTCAGGAGCTTGGAGAGAATTTTATATATGGGATAAACTTTAGTTTCCTTCTTGCCACTAACTGGGGCGGCTACGACGCAAAGTGAGCTTTGGAGTAATTTTGTTGGAGTCAACTTGGTTAAAATGGTCAGAATGATGGCTCAGATTTAAGTTTCATTGTCAGTCCAATTAGAAGGAATTCCTTGACCCCTTTTGAATTTTTGGTATCGGTAACGGTACCGGCAATGGGCTCACCACCTTTTACGTGGGACATAAATGCTTACGGTGAAATGTGGGCGCGGAATATGCCTCTGTCACGGGGTTCGGGGCAAATGGGGTTACTGATACATACATAAAGATATTTAACATACGCCACGACCTGTTTGTCAGTGTACGGCCATCATTAAAATACGACAATGATCAATCCTTCCATCTAATTCACGACTATATAAGAAGAAAGCAGGTGTTGATAACTGTAATTTCAACTTTTCTCTTTGTCTCTACCATCACTACAGCTGGTTTTACTTTTGCTTAGTTTTACATCGACTGGGTAATGGTTTGAAATTCAGGAACACATTCATGACTACCAAATGGCTGCATCTACCATGTTCGACATCTTTACTATAAGAAGGTTAGCTATAAAAGATTGCCTTGTACGATAACGCCGCCAATTGTTATACCAATAAGTCTAATAATAATCTGTTCATTTTTGTGTTTATTTTTTTACAATAACGAATTTTTACTTTATACTTTACTTGAAGACGCTACATAAATAAAAAATTAAAACCCAAGACTAAGTTTCGCTTCCACCGCTCTATGTGATATAATGTAGTCACGACTGGGGACAACTTCTCTCGAGAGGTCTGACAACAGAACTCCATTACTTGACGCCCCGTCAACCCGCAACCTTTTTCTACCCAGATTAATGACCATCAAGCATTATTTTTCATGTTGCTCTACCCTTTTCAGACCAAATATTTTGATTTAAAAGTGTTGCCTTGAGTTGGCTTGTGCTTAATGTATTCAGAAGCTAATGGACAAATGCGTGAAATATGACTGAATAAAACAGGCACATGTGTATATTGAACTAGTTGTGTTGATAGAAATACAAGAATAGTAAATAAATCTTTTATTTACAGACCTTAAAAGAATAATTTTCAACAAGTCCTTTCAAGCCCTTGCAAGCCCAGTTAAGGTTTCAAGCAACTGGAAATACGCCAAGTATATCAGTTCCATTTATATACAGAGTAACTATAACGTGGTTAGTCCCAACTTGACAAAAATATATTGAAGTTTCATCGTAATATGTTTAACTAGGTAGCCCCTACGGTTTCGCCCGTGACATACTTCGTACTCCTGTCGCACCCTTTTAATCTACAATAATGTACAAGCATTTGCACGATTTTTCGACATTTATGATTACTGCTTCGCTCTCCAGAATAGTAGCGTGATGAAATAAAGCCTATAGCCTTCCTCGATAAATGTGTTATCCAACAACAAAAAATAATTAAATCTGGACCACTGTTCCTGAGATTATCGCGTTCCACCGAACAAACAACCTCCTCAGCTTTATATAATAGAAGTATAGATATGACATTAAGTATACTTTATGGATCCGTAGGTAATTATTACAGACTATGTAGGCATTGTGAAATTCAGTATTTTTTTTAGATTACGTACGATTTCGCAAAAAGTAAGCCTAATAGGATCGAGAGAAGCCAGACGTTTTCGAGCTGGTCTATAAGGGCTTCTAATTTGAGCTAATGAGACACTCGTATGAGAATCGTAAATACCAACATAAGTTGTGACTGTATACGCGAATATAGTTAAAATATCAAAATAGAATGTTGTGAAAGTGTTGTAATCAAAATAGAGTGTTGTGAAAGGCACACAATATGACCACTCATCACTTTCACATTATGTGCTTTTGAGAGTGCTGTGAGGTTTATCAGGTAATTGTTGTGGAATAGTGCAAGTGGTGTTATTTAAAATGTGTAGCAAGTTTTACCAAGTGCCATCAATCAACAGTATAAATTATCATATTATTATTCTTTCAATTCGGCATTATAAATGTAAGTACCATTGACATATACATTTGTAAAGAAGTTCTAAGTCTGTTATGCTAAGGCACTGTTTTATTCGTGGCATTTTATCGTTTTTAGATATATATTGTTTAAGAAATGTCTCTTTTAATGTTAGTTTGTCGATATTTGATACAAATATAACACTATAAATTTTTTTTTTTCACCTTCCCTAAATGATTCCTCACAATGTTTCCTAGTGTCTCCTTGGAACCACAAATACCATCCCTCCAACTAGCATAACTAAACAACCAAGAAGCACCGGAGTGCAACTAAAGACCCAGTTTCAAATTTACGTCCAATTTGTAACATGGGCCGCTCTAAGGAGTGGTGACGTCACACTGGCTTGCACAAGTTAAATTGTGCGGTTTTGTATGAAGCTTAAATGTATATTACCTACAATGGTAAGGTGGTAATGTATGCACGATGAATTGTTAACAGTAGTAAGTGGTACCTTTGGAAAGTCATCTTAATCTAAACCAATTAACAAAGCTGAAGAGTTTGTTTGTTTGGTTGGGTGAACGCGCTAATCTCAGGAACTACCGGTTCGAATTTGAATAATTTATTTTGTGTTTGATTGGCCATTTATCGAGAAAGACTCTTAAAGTGGCTTTATCCTATATCCTTCGAGATAGATATCCGTGAGCGAAGCAGTAGTCATAAATGTCGACAAATCGGGCATATTTTTATGCATTATTGTAGTATTTATAAGCGACGGAATTTAATAGGTGCAGCGGGAGATCGAAGTATGTCATGGGCTAAGCCGTGGGATTCACAGCATTGCACCACCACCTTAAAATTAGGTTGATATGAAATGTATGACAAAATAACATCATTGTTGTTTTTCTGTTTTTTTTACTTATTCTGGTATTTTATTATTAAATACGGTTGAGTAGGGCAATGGCGTCATACCCGTGAACGTCTGTTGGGACTGGTCAACTCATGGCTTTGGTAGAAATTATTTCAAATAATATTATTTAAATTTAAGGCAAGCTAAGTTTAGTCGACTGTTCTCACATAAATGCAAGGGAACAATATAAGTGTAATTTAAATATTGTAAGCCATACCTAAATTATAAAAAGCATCCATGTACTTTCTTGCCAGATTCTTCTTCATAAAGGGTTAGCTGCCCTTAGAACTGGCAACTAGAATCGCTCTCATTTGGATTTGATTTTCAACACAACATTGAGTTTGTTTCTTTTGCAAACTCATTACTGTATAATTGGTCAAATATCATGTATTTCAAACTATTGTAATTACTTGCGGTTAGAAAACAGTGGCCTTGAGTTTTTTTGCCAGGTTTTTCCTCAGGCTCTACCTATAGCTTTGCGAATCTGGCAGTAAACGTAAATGTAGAAGCAATAATCTTGACGTTTAGTGTTACTTTGTGAACTTCGTGAATAAAGATGTTTTATTTTCTTTCGGAGTAGAGATAAATCCAATTATTTAATGATCAAAAAAATTGGTTCACCTGGTCTCGAGTTATAAATGGTGTAACTAACATGGCTTTGTTTTATGTATTCAGATGTAAAGGTTTGTGATTTTTGTTACTCAATAACACTCAATAAAAGCAATCAATTTGTATGTTTGTTACTCAATCACGCTCGACCCACAGGACCAATTTAAAAATTCCATCTCAAATTTCGTATATAGCTAGCTAGCATATTTGAACAAGACATCAAGAAACAAGTTCAAGTGCCTGAGTCCAAGCTAGCATTAAAAGCTAGCTGGTATCGTTGTCGTTCCGGCACAGGGACTTTATTAGTGGGTGAATGCAGTTGCTCTTTAGCTCTAAAATCAGAATACCTTAAAATTGCGAATGAATAAGAAGTGCTTGTGGGCTCGCGGTTTACTATAGCTGGTCCTCGGATGGCGGCTTAACGTGCCTTCCGAAGCACGGAAACGCTAGTAAATGTAAATGCTACAAAGTGGTCACCAAAGTTGCTTAACGCAGTGATCGTTTACAGAACTCTAAGTCCGCGGGGCCACGAGCGCCTTTTATTACAATAACCCATTTATTACAAAATCTCAACTACACACAAGTTCACCTTAAAGAAGATATGTCTAACTAAACCTAATCACTTATTTATTCAAAATTAATGTTCAAAAATGAATTGAACTCAAGATCGAAAAGTCGAAAATTATCATAATTATACTATAACCGTCTCAACTCTGTTTGTAACAAGATTTATTGACATTTCAGGAAACGTGTGCGTAAGCCCAAAGTTGTGAGGTAATCTTACGCTGTAACAATCTATGAGCAATGGCGGGTAAAACTAGTAAAATTAATTTGATTGAATACATATACTTTTGTATCGATCGGAATTTCGCATTTCACTATATTATAATAAAAGGTTAAAAAATTTTGTTCCTCGACGTTTCGACAGACCTGTCGTCGTCCCGAGGTGACTGATGCACGTAGGCTGAAGCGACTGCTATGCACCGAGAGTTTTTGATGTACTTACCCTTGGAATTGTTAAAATACACGGCGTTCAACACTGACCGTATCCGCGGAAGCGGTTTTTATAATATTGTGCCGATCGCGTTCAATACAACAGTACCTATGTGTTCAACACGTGTTCGTTTATAACAAATGAATTTGTATACTTACAACTATTGATATCAGAATCTTAAGTTTGTCGATAGGAGGATATCATGTGTACAGAGGAATATTATACGCCCAGATATCACATAAGGTAAGCAAGTCATAAATCTTTTGCCGTGTGGCGACAAATATTATTTTATTGAGCGAAGCGAAGCTCCCATGGAGCGACTTCAATGGCGTTTGTAACACCGGGCAATACTTCGTCATTTCTTATCCGTTATCGGATTTTTTTTCTGCTACGGAAATCTATTCAAATTATGCAGGACGAAGCCCGAATTTCAAAAATCGATCGAATAAAAAAGTTATCCGCAAAAATCATGTTTCTATGGGAATAAACTTGTTTGATAGTTTGATTTAACGCTTCGCTCAACTTTATGCTGCTAGCATAGGTTACACCTTTGCGACTGCGGCTACCTAGTTATATTAGTATTATACCTATTTTATTCTATTCTGTCCATAAGGCTTTCAACATGGTTTAACGACTGTAATGTTACTGGCTTCTAAAGCACGGAAACGTTCGTAAATAGAAATGCTCTTAAACGGTCATCTACCCGAGTTACATGGGCATAAGTTGCTTAACGCAGTGATCATTTACATAACAGTAAGTTGGCGGAATAACGAGCGCTTCCATGAGTAAAACATCAAAGAATTATAGTTAATAAAGGTCTAGCAGAATCAAACCGCAACCTGCGGTTCACACTTTTCTTTGTCAGTTATTTATTATACGTAGTTTTAATCAGAACGTGTCTTGAATCAGGCAAACAAAATTGAAGAGATCACATCGATAGTCAGTCAATTTATGTCAGTAGTGATGCAAGAATTATTTTCAAATAATTTTAGTGGCATTTTTCTGTAGGACGTATTCAGTATTTTGAAAGGTACGTATTTCTGTTGGTCATTTGAAGGCCTTATAGGTGAAATTTCAACAGGCAGCCACCGTAAATTTTTGGCGGCTTTAATACTTGAGGCATCTACGAGTACGTATAGTTAAATGAAAAAAAACTTCAAAGAAAAAGGCGTGGTCAGTTATTCGAAAAAAGGTATAATTGTGCTATAATTATTATATTCAAACTCCTCTGACTTAAACCATAACTGAGGTTCTTAAGGGACCTTCATACATTTTAGTTGCGTATAAACAGCCATGACTGGTAAAATTTTAAGTGCTATAGCAACACTTGACAAACACGTTTAATCTTACTCTAAACAAGAAGAGCGATAAATTTTCATCCAAATCAAGTCCTAAATTCGACAGAAGGTCATGAATTATTATCATAAGCGAGTTTGATAGTTTTATCCGAGTTCTATAGGAGTTCTAAAAATTAGAATGACAATAGTCAGTGATTTTAACACATAGGCTGCTTTTTACCCTATAATAAAGTTCCTGTAGGAAACGGGAACGAAAAAACTCTTCTACGCGGGCGAAGCTACAGGCATATAAGCTTTATGTTTCCAAACAATTAAAAGATTTCTTTTCTTTATTTCAGAAATAAGAATTTGAATAACACAGTAACAAAGTACCATTGAAAATTGTATTTGAAGTAATACTGAGTTAACGACATTATCCCCAGAGCATCTTTAAAGTGATACAATCATCCATTACCTATTTCTAGTGGATTACATCACAATAGACATGTCGTATCTACATAATGAATTAGAGACACGAGCCTAATTTATGGACAAGAGTGTTAGTTATGCACCATACACAATACGTCGGCATTATCTTTGTAGAAGATAAGGGCTGGTTTAATATTCAGTTAGATACTAATGGAGCGATTTAGTATGAGGATACAGTTGCTGATTACAGCGATATTTTGTCCTCTAAGTGGCTATTAATTTCAGATTTTGTAGATGGTGTTGGTTGTTTCCGTATTTCAAAAAGATTTTGTGATCAAATTACATACAGCCTTTATCACTGAAGGGGGTAGGCAGAGGCATACTATACGCCTTCATGTTCTCGTGGGGATACGATGGTAAAATGTAGCCTAAGTTACTCGTTATAACATCAGTAATCTGCCAGTGAAAGTACCGTTAATATCGGTCCAGACTGTCAGAGATTAGCCAAAACAAGCACTGGAAAGCTGATAATTGGAATTTACAGACAGACATCTCAATTTTGTTTGTCTGTATAGAAGATGTGAAAGTGTGTGTGCGTGTGTAGATGAATGTTTGTTACTCTTTCACGAAAAATCTTCTAAGTAGAATATAATAAAACTTTACAGAAATATTGCTTAAAAGTCAGAATAAAATATAGGCTACTTTTTATGCCGGAAACAAGTTTCTGTAGGAAACGGGAAATTTCAGCATCCATGGCGTGCCGCGGGAATCAACTAGTCTTGTATAAGCTGACATGATAGAAATCGTGGGACCAGAAAATAATCTGACCAGAGTAATATAATTTCATGGTAAATACTAAGTTCAGCTTTAGCCTAAACCAACCAAAACTTTCATGCCTACACGAAAAACATCGTGCAAACAGAGAGGATAGAAGCTAGCACATTATGCTCCCAGTCACTTATGCCAGCTAAGGTGGCCTCGATAAATTCCCACACTGCAAGTTTAAATGGCGATAAAAGATTATATCGCGCTGGAATAGACTGGGAATCTGAAACACTAATACATTTTGTTAGGGTTGTCACCTAACTTTATCTACTGATACAAGATAGACCCGTGTAATGTATTCCATTCGAATACTTATTGAAATTTCGAATAGAATATCAGATCTTTAAGTTCATTACTTGATTTTTGTCTTAACGGTTGCGCACTAAAAACTCTCTAAGGCCTTTGAAATAGGCTACACCTATTTTATAGTTTACCCAAAAACAGTGATTCGGGGTGATGGCCTACAATTAGCTCCGAATGAGTTCGCTGTATCGTTTTCTTTATAAAGGGCGTTTGACGGGTTCTAACGGATTAGCATTACGAATATCATTTAACAACATTAGGAAAAGAATATTACTATTACTTATAATACATTTTGTACGACGCGACGTATGTAGAAGCTTATAAATCTATTACCGAGAGAAAATTAGAAAAAAAATATCATTGAGATTCTAATAAATAAATATCGTTGGGACAACTCACATAACGCCTCATTCCAAACTAAACAGAGCTTGTACTATAACCAGATAACTGATAAACAGACTTATATATTTCTAAAAACATACATATTATGTTATCCCAAGATTGTGAGATAGTGGTTAATGGTACAGTACCTCTCCGGCAATGTTATTTTGTCCGCTTTTAGTCTGAGACTACCAGGACTTTAATTGGTCGTGCTAATTAGTGTCTAGCATAGCATAAGACCTTTTAGCTTTTTTGTTACCACGTCACTAAAAATGCAACGACTTATAATTTGTTTCTAAATTGAACATCTAAAATAGACACATTTTTATTTTTAATTTTTTTTATTTAATTTATTTGGCCCTTTGGACCCGCAGTTCCGTGCTTCGAAAGGCACGTTAAGCCGTTGGTCCCGGTTGCCAATAAAATGGCAGTCGTTAAGCCAGGTTGAAGGCTTTATGGGCGGCTTAAAAATTTCAACTGCAGGTCGCCACAGCCTGCGCCTGTCCATTTCAACACGGCAATGGACTCACCACCTATTACGTGGGACAAATATGCATACGGTGCATGTGGCCTTTTAATATGCCTCTGCCTAATCCTTCGGGGATAAAGGCGTGACAATATGTATGTATGTATGTGTCCGCTTTATCTACTTAGGTTGTCAAATGTCGCTGGTCACCTGATGGAAAGTTATGGAGACTTCCAAAGATTAAGGGTATTAATTCAAAACAAGTATCTATTCTACAGATTAAACACAATAAGATAGCTAATATTTACCCACAAAGATAGAAGGAATAAACTTACACAATTATGAGAATTACTAAATCGCAGAGCAAAACATTTACAGCAGTTTAAACTTCGATATCGTTCTCGCATTAGGCACGTTCCACTTAAACTGAAGTTCAAAGAACATGGAAATTGGATAAACACGAGGAGAAAATTAAAAACGAAATAGAAATTAAACCTCAGTTATAACTATTTTGTACTGGAATAGTCTTTTTATTATGTTTTATCTACAAATTCAACAAAACAGCTGCCTCAGTGTTCTGTAAACGATCACTGCGTTAAACACTTCACTATGGCTGGTTACGGGTGGGTGACAGCTTGTCGTCTTAAGGGCGACTCTAAAATTTTTAACAGCGCATTAGCCACAACCTACGTCTGTCATTTGTGCATAATGACACGGCAATGGGCTCACCACCTAGTTAGTGGGGCAACAATGCACACTGAAATGTGGGCGTATAATATGCCTCTGCCTCACCTTCGGGGATAAAACGTGATTGATAAACAATAAGACTTGGAAATTAAAAATGAACTATGTGCGAAACGTTCTAAGGACTAAAATAGAACATAGCTTCTTTCTCGTGGTAAAAGATTAATCTTGAGGTTAATCTTGATGTTCAGTAGTAAGGTCATTTCACGCACGCCGCATGCCCCAAGAAATACCCGAACCTACCCCCAATGAAGCGGGATAACACCCAAACCCTAGGTGAGACAGCGGTGGTAGCTGAAGTCTGCCGGGAGCACTGGTACATCTTTCCGAGGAATTACCCGGTGCCTCCGGCAATAGACAGTTAGGCAGGGACCGTGTGGTTTTAGACGGTTCGAATCCGAAATGAATCCGGATCCGGGGAACCGAAAGGAATCCGGACAGGGGATTTCCACACGTTAATTTAATTTTTCTATATCTAACGTGTTCAATTCATTGGCACTTGCATCAGTCAGTAGGAACATCGCTAGCAGGTAAAGCCGCTTAGGCCCTTACACTTATTTAAATAGACACATCTAGTAATTCATTATCCGCAATTCTACTTTTCCCTAAAGGCATATATTTCTCTATACACCACTGTCTTAGTAATAAAGTGGTCACAGTCGAAGCAAGATTAACAGCTCGTGTTTATTATTGTTTGTGTTCGGGTGTGTGCATAATGGCGGAAAAATGGGAAAATATAGCCGTTTGGGAATCAAAGGCTTTTGAAATCGACAAGGTTATGATGTAGGGCTGTTTTGTAAGTGAATGATTTATGAGAGGTTACGAAGGTAAAAAGGTTATATAAATAACGTTGTAGTATTTTGTTGGGATTTTACATAAAATATTGTTTCTAAACATTTATGACATTCTGATACAACGCCTTTATTATTATTCGTGTAAAAATCCTTATATATGCTATGCTGCACTCCTATCGACTAAAATTACACATATGCCTTCTACCTGTCTATGGCCGGGAGTCCCGGGTGAGCCCTCGGAAGGATAGCCCCAGGGCTCCCGATAGTCATACAATGCCGTCTAAACGAAATTCGAGTTATAAAAGCTAATACTACAGGACAACTGATAAACATACTTATCTTTTGATATATAATTCTACTACATGTGTGTATGTCACTGAACTCCTCCTAAACGGCGGGACAGCTTTGAATGATTTTTTTGTATGAGGTATGATGGCGCCTTGGATGATTTGGATTCACATATTATAGAAAAAAACTAAAGTCATACCTATACCTAAAGACAGACTACTGCAGAACAGCTTAGTAAATAGTATATTTATAAATACCCTCAAACCCGAAACAAACGTTTCCTTATCACACAAATATTTGTTTCGACCCAAACTCACACTTTTCTTCCGGAGCGCTCGCATACGGTTAGGTCCGATAGAGACTTGATTCCGCGTACGCTTAGATTGTGGAATGAACTCCTTGCCTGGGTTTTCCCGAACGTCTATAGAATGGGGTTCTACAAAAGGGGTCTCAGAAGGTTTTTACAGGATCTTCGGAGCGAGTCCTGCACCTCTGGTGGTGCAAACGTCCACAGGCTAAGAAGACCACTTCCATCTCTACTCCATCAGATGGACAGTATGCTTGCCTGCCACCTCAGTGGAATAAAAATATCTGCTCACGTGGCCTTTTTGTGTCAAGTATGGCTACTATTATGCGTCAATTAATTTGTCATATGGGTTGCAAATAAGTTTACATTTAGCCCCTGCGTCCAGGATAGATCAAAAATAATCTTGCAGCTGTTTGGTCACAAAAAAATGATAAATTATAAAAATGATACAATACAAGTAATATAATAAAGCTTTCTTAATAATTATTATCTTTTTCTCCAAAGCTTCCGTAAAACTCATTGAAATGAATTATCGGAACATCGCAAAACAACATTCTATTACAAGAAGATCGTTATGTCACCGCTGGGCGCCATTAGACCGGATATTTTCCTGGATTATATTTGTGAAATGGGACTCGGAGACATTCCTAAAATTTATATTGTTAGATGGTTATAAAGTAGCAGTTACCTGTTTTATTACGTTATTGTAATAATATACATTGAACCAAAGTATATATTTAAATAACTAGGAAAACAATTTAGGCGTGTACTGGTATTTGCAATGAGTATCAGAGAAAGGAACTATACTATAGGTATGCTGCAAAGCGAAAGAAATAGCATGTAGCTATCGCGGAACCTGGCCTTCTGTTCTTTGTGACTACCCCATCAGAAACTCAGCGTGAAGTTAGTTTAGTTGATTAAACCATAATTTTATCTTAAATTATCGACTAATGTAATTTAGTATAGATGAATATAATTTACTAGGTGACCCACACGGCTTCGCCCGTGACATACTTTCAACTCCCGTTGCACCTATTTAATCCCGTCGCTTATAAAGCCTATAATAGCCTATAGTCTTCGTGAACAAATATTTATTAGCGTAAAAAAAACTACAATAATTTACGCCCTTTTTTCACCATGTGTATTCCTGTCCCACGTAATAGGTGGTGAGCCCATTATCAAGTTGAAAATAGACAGACGCCCATAAGGCTTCAACTATCATGTTACTGGCTACCGGGACCAACGGCTTATCGTGCCTAATTAATGATGAAAACACTCGTAAATGGCAATACCACTAAGCAGTCACCCATCCGTAACCAACTATAGCAAAACTTTCTTAACACAGTAATCGTTTACAGAACACTGAGTTGGGCCACGACCGCTACATTCGCGCAACCGAACAAAACCAAAACTAAGAACTTCATCAATCATTCGAAAATATGAATCATGTACTGAATATTAATGAAAATAACCCAATTCCTGTGTGCATTTAAAAGAAACAGCAGTAAATTCTGGTAAAGATTAATCCCTCTCCAATGCTATGGGATAAAATCAAACGTGACAACGGATAGCCAATAAGGATAAAGCTGGCGATGCCGGCTTACATTGAAAACCAAAACCATGAACGGTTTGAGCCTTAGAATTACTAGTGGTCCCCTATAGTGGTCGACAATAAACCATAATTGAATAAATTTTTATGTTTGGCATTTTATTAAAAAAAGATAAGTTCATGCACTTATTCTCTATATAAACTTTATCTGAGTAAAATTTCATGTTTATTATTCACAAAATTTTCTTTAAATAGTCGTACGAGGTGTAAAAATATAGAAAATACCAATTACAGTAATAAAATTATCAATGGGGGCTTATTCTAAAAAAATATAGTAATTAAAGAAATATAAAAAAAAATCGTTTGTACTTTGGCATACATTTTTCAGCGTATTCTCTTCCCCCCTTCTAGACATCGTTCCGATAAAGCTACTAAACTTAAAGCTACTTAATCTATTTATTCAGTAAAAATAGTTAAATTTATTGCAACACTAGTTGACGCTCGCGACTGCGACCGCATGATGAAGTTTTCACGTTCCCGTTTCCTACAGGAACATGTTTTCGGGATAAAAAGTATCCTATGCAAAGTAAACCATATAATTGTTTTATCAAACTTCATTCAGTAGTTTTTGTGTGTAACAGTAAACATACATCCATTCTTACAAACTGTCGCGTTTATAATAAACGCTAGCGGCACGCTATGATGGCCATTCATTTCTTATTTTAGTCTCAGGAAAATAATATATTCCAGATAGATATTAATCAAAAATACCCTAAATAAAGTATGCTTACAACAATTTTTAAGCAATTGCATAGTTTTTACCGCGGGCTTTGAGCGCGGCGACCTAACCAAGAAATTCCGTAACGAAAAACACCTAACACCCGAGCTCACACGAACTTCACCGAGCACGGCCGAGCGTTTGCTTAACGTGTATGTATATAATACGACTGTACAAAGCTCGCACGGATCGAGACGAGCTGTATAAATAATATATATTTTATATATTAATAATCTATATATATAAAATTCAATGTCACTTTTCGTTGTAATTTTATAACTCGAAAACGGGCTCACCTATCCAGGCTGTTTAGGCTTTGTTCGGACTATTTAGTAGATGGTTTATGTGAAGTGTGCACATAATCGGTCAAGCGGTTTTTCATTTATCACATTTTTGTAACAAATCTCTTAAGTGGCGCTAACGAAGTTATTCGGGTCAGCTAATACAGTATAAATAATTTATTAAAATTGCATAAGTTGATAAAAAATGCTATGCACGTAACGTATTTTATTACATAAAAATGTTTTTTTTTTGTATTATTGTAATATGTCAAACGGCCATTACTGCGTGCCGCTAGTATAGTACAAATTAATTATGTACCATTTGTGTGTGTCAAAAATCTAGAGCATACATTTGATTTATCTCTGTATTACCTAAATTACGTTGACTGGCAGAAAATATCTGTCATTGGTCACAGGTGCACTAATTTCTGGTGAAGGCTTTGGCTGTGAAGATCGCGGTGTGTTCCGATATATAAATTATTCTGCTAAATAAATTGAAGTGAAATTTTGTAATCATTTTTAGTCATAGTTTACAAATTATGCTTTTAAAGATAATTTTAAATTGGATTTGAAATGTACTCCAGTATGACTACATCTTAACAGAATGCGCCACGTGGGACGGAGTTTTGTATAAATTAAACAAAACGGTACAAATGAAAGAATTTATCATTTTGTACGTGATCAGACTTGTATTGAGTATATTGTCTCTTTACTTAATTTCATTTTATCTTCTGAAGGAATTTCATTTTCTATAACGTGACAAGTATCGGGTAACATGTGCGTGTTTGCTAACTTCCAAAATTACAAGCAATTTTTAAAATATGTAGACATGTTAGGATAATATTACAAAGCTAAGTATTATATGGAAGTTTCCATTCTGAGAATCTACCTTATTTTATTTATTTTATTTATTCATCTATCACGCCTTATCCCCGAAGGGGTGGCAGAGGCATATATTTTATATGCCCACTTCTCATCATGTGTATTGCTGTTCCACGTAATAGGTGGTGAGCCCATTGCCGTGTTGAAATAGATAGACGCAGGCTGTTGCTACCAGCTGCTGAAATTTTTAAGTAGCCCATAAGGCCCTCAACTTGGCTTAACGACTGCCATTTTATTGGCAACCGGGACCAACGGCTTAACTTGCCTTCCGAAGAACGGAACTGGGGTCGGTCTAAAGGGCCGAATAAATTTAGTAAATTTACTAATAGTTTCAACTCCAATCTACCTACCTATTGTAATAAAATTGATTAAATATGAAAATATCTTTGTGTTTCCTATGTATAATATGTATGTATTTAGGAATATATATGTATGTTTATAAGTCGTCTAGATCCCATAACACAAGCTTATATTAGCTTACATTGGGCTAACGGCGCTACGTATATCAAAGAAAAAGTGCCACACAATTTATTAATTTATTTTTATTCATATAGGGCATACAGTAACACGTATAAATGTCAAGATTATTACTTAAACATTTACATATACCCACTGCCAGACTCGCAAAGCAATAGTTAAAGCCTGAGAAAGAACCTGGCAATAAAACATCTCATGGTCATGATTCAACAGCCGGATCTAGACCACAGTGTAGAGGGACTCCACCGTTTATGAACTGAATATAACGACAACAAGGTTTTTTTTATTATTTATCTATCACGCCTTATCTCCAAAAGTCTGGCAGTGGCATATTATATGCCCACTTTTCACCATGTGTATTGCTGTTCCACGTAATAGGTGTTGATCCCATTGCTGTGTTGATATAGTCAGACGCAGGATGTGGCTACCTGCTGTTGGAATTTTTCAAGCCACCCATAACGCCTTAAACTTGGTGTTGAAGGAACTTTACTCAACGACTGCCATGTTACTGGTAACATGCCTGCCGTAGCGCGGAAACGCTCGCAAATGTAAATGTCACAAAGTGGTCACCCATCCTTGACCAGCCGTAGCGAAAGCTGCTTAACACAGTGATCGTTTGCAGAACACTGAGTCCACAGGCCACGAGCGCTTCAATGAGATAAGTTAAAAAATTGTATTGTAAAATCACTACATCACTTCCAAATGAGTAACCAGACGTGTAAATTAATCATTCAGGCACTCTTCATGATACAAAAACTGCCTCAGAGAAGTTTGTAATGCAGATAGCAAATAATCTATATATATAAAAGAAAGTCGTGTTAGTTACACTATTTATAACTCAACAACGGCTGTACCGATTTGGCTGAAAATTGGTGGGGAGGTAGCTTAGAGCCAGGAGACGGACATAGGCTTTTTATCTCAGAAACAAGTTCCTGTGGGAAACGGGAGCGGGAAAACTTCTTGACACTACTTACTTAACAATAAAACTTTACTTACTTTTTTAAAAGACAGCAAATTTTACAGATATTTTAAACTCGAAAGTTTGTAAGTTGTATGGATGTTTGTTCCTCTATTACGCAAAATGTACTGAATGAATTTTGATGAAACTTTACAATAATATAGCTTACACATCAGAATAACACATAGGCTACTTTTGATCCCGGGACCAAGTTTCTGTGTGAAACGGGATAAGGAAAACTACACCACGCGTGTCGAGCAACGGGCGTCACCTAGTTATAAAATAAAGGAGCGTACTGCCAAAATATCAAATGAATTCGGTTATTGTGATGTGTGATGGGTGCAAAGGAGCCCAGACCTCAAGATTTCCGGGCCTCAAGCGACCTTACCTACTAGGGGTGCACCAGATGACTAACGGATAAGACAACGACGGTGGTGCCCTTACGGGGTTGGAAGGTCAGACAGCAGTTGCTACCAACAATGTCGGAAATAATAAACCAAATAAAAACTGCTCTTAGAGTTTGTTTGTTTTGTTGATCGCGCTAATCTCAAGAACTACAAGTCGGATTTAAAAAAACTTTAATAAAAGAGAAGAATTTATCACGCTTCTACCCTGGATAGCGGAGCAGTAGTCATAAATGTCGACAAATTGGAAAAGAGTTCGAAATATGTCACGGGCGAAGCCGGGTGGGGTCACCTCGTATGTAATAATGTACCAGTTACATAATACATAGGTATATTACCATATGATACAATTCGATATGACATGATCTAACACATATAATGTGGGGAGACGCGTTATGCGCACAACGAATGCTAGCGCCTTGGTATACAAACTCCTGCATAAGCAGTGTGTACACAGTTAAAAAAAAGTGAGCTTTGGCTTGGAAGCAACTGGGAAAACACTTTAGATGCAGAAGAAGCTTTCGAAGAAAAGTTTTCAAAACATAAAAAATAAAAACCCACTGTGCGCAGTAGAAACAAAGATAATATGACCGGCGGATAATATGAAAGAAGTATATGACCGGCGACGCCACGGAACATAATAAAGTAACATATAAACGCTAAACCTTCGCATAAGGTTATACAAGATAATGGAATCCCGAGATTACACCTGCTTTTAGTCAGCGTGACGGCACAAAGCAATTTATGTCACTTTTCTCGTGAGTTCTTTGTGACATAAGTCTTGTGGGACGATCTCTATGTCACAAATACTAATGCTATTCACAGACCCTGTTTATATTTTAAAACTATAGAAAGCCCTTGAGGCATTAAGAGATTCTCTTCAATAGTAGTATTATAAAGAGAAAAGATTTGTAAGTTTTTTTGTAATGAATAGGCTTAGAAACTACTAGGCTTTTTTTTTTTTACCATTAGAAAGCTACATTCTTCTTGAGTAACATAGGCTATATTGGATTTTCAAAATGTTTAGTGGTCCGTACGAAATCTCCAATAGGAAAACTTCACCACACAGGCAAAGCTGCGGGCATCAGCTACTTGATAAATAAATATCTAAATATTTTGGGACCCTTTTCACACAGTGCAATTTAGTTCAAGAATCTGCAAGAAGCGAAAGAAATATGCATTAATGTTCAGAATGTTGTTGGGACTGCCCCGCTTCTGTAGTGCTTCGGGCATATTCGCAGAGGCGCGTATTGCTTATTTAAATGCGACAATGTGGTCGCGTGAGGCTTCTTTAGTACGTCGAGTGCGGGCCAGCTCCAACAGCATCCTGAAGATGATTGCAGACAGGTTGGACTCCCCTTTTCTCAGGCATTGTTGCAAGAAGCACGTCTCAGTGCCAGTCCCCGAAAGACAATATTAATTTTTAAATGAATTTTTGTATTGTATGATGTTTGTGTGTGTGAATTTTATTAATTTATTTTTTATTTATTTATGACATAATGTAATGTAATTTTGACTATTATCTAATGTTATTTACTTATTATTTGATTAATGTATTGTGTGGGACATTGATTTGCTATTTATAAATGTATGGGTATTTTATACCTGAAATAAATGAATTGAATTTGAATTAATCGCGAGGTCTGGCGATCTCTCCTCACTGACTACTTTGTCAGGGATACAGAGTGAAGATAGTTAAGTTAAATACATTCAAATTATATATAAAAAAACATTTAAACTCCGAAACGTTTGTGCCAGCCCAGGACCTCAGTGCAGCCGTCGCATACACTAAGACTTACGCCACCGAGGCAGTCAAAGAAGCATTGACATGGAAGTTGGCCTGGCCCCTGTTATTGTAACTCTTGGTGGTTTATTGCATCTCTCTCTTCTCTTCATGTAATGTCAGTTGATTCCAAACCTTACCTGGGATTTGGAGCCTGGTGTTCACTTTTACATGGCGGTGAGGAGAGGCCACTACTGGAGCGACACAAGTAGGAGCTGCGTGTCACGGATGTGTGGAGTCACGCGGATGGACAGTGTGAGGAACTCACGCATCAGCGGCAGCCTCCGCATCGTTGACCTTGCAGTTAAGCTGCAAGGGTGTCTACTTCGCTGGTTTGGTCGTGGAAGTGGAGGAAAAAAGGAGGAAAGCGGACTCCAGGCGTCGCGAGACGCAACTGAGACAGACCCTCAGATGATGATGATGTTCACTATAGTTTGGCTGCTAGGAGCTGCTATTCTTTGGTTTTTGATTTTTTGCATTGTTGGGAGCGACTTTCGTTAACCTCATCACACCGTTGTGTTATGAAATGGAGTTAGCTGATACCTTGTATTGACATATTGGCTACTTTTAATCCGGTAATAGATTCCTGTGGGAAATATAATCGGGAAATATTCACCACGCAGTACTATGTGTGTATGTTTGTTACTACTATACACTCAAACGACATGACCAATTTAAATAAAATTTAGTTTAGAGGTAGCCGACACTTTAAATTGGTAAGTTACTTTTTATTCCGGTAACAGGTCCTTGTGGGAAACGAGTAGGGAACTTCCGAATATTTTAATGAATATAACTATATTCTGTTACAATCCTGTTTAATAATACTACCACTACCGTAATCATTATGAAAAAGATTATAACGTCATAAGTAAATCTTAAGGACTTTATTATAAAGGAATGGAGTTGTTATAGTAAATGACGTAACTCCTCGGGGACGTTGATATTTTTGGTACCATGAAAGGTCGTTGGTAAACAAAACCAGTGTGATTGCTTACCGTTTTTGTTTGTTTTTACTCGTTGACTGGGTGATTCGAATACTGTGCCCTTACTTGCAGAGTATTTTTTAAAAGTATCAAACTGTTTCTCTTGGGGCTGCTGTTTGCTCCCAAAAAAAACCTTTCAAAACGATATTATTATCAACACTAAATATATAAATCAATACTAATATATTAAAGGCTAGAATTGGAGAGCGTAACCAATCAGATTTTTTTTTTACTTTATTGTTCAATAAATTACAATTATCTTATTACATTACAACTAATCGCTTAAACCTCGAAGGCTTTTGTACGAGCGGGATTCACTAATAATCATTGAAACAAACATAAATTGTCAATTAAAAAGGAAATAAATAACATTGAGTTAATATTATACTACGTACAAGGAGCAGACTGCGCGAACAAAAACTGTGCGCTACGCGCGGCGGTGCGGGGTTTGGGGGAGGAGGCGCCCGAGCCATAGAGTGCGACATTTCATGCAGAGGCGACACTTTATTTATATTCTGCCTTTTGAATATGTAACTGGTTAAATTAGTTAACTGCAATATTACTTTTTGTCGTACGCTAAGGTATTAATTATTAAATCAAGATAAGGGCCAACTTGGTCAATCTTATAATAGCTCAATAGGTATATCTACGTATCTTTTTTATAATACTATAAATACTTTTATTATTTTTAAGAAGTCTACAAATTTTGCCTTAAATTTAGGTACAAAAAAATGAAAGCCGTGTAATTTTGTAGAATATGTTTATTTAGTCTCCCTTAAATAATATAAGTATGGTTAATTTTTGCCTCTTAGACAAAGTATTATTAGTTTGATCAGTATTAGCCTCATGTTTTAAGCGAATCGAAGTGTTTTTATTTACAATGGCCCGTATCCAATGCGTTCGGAGGTTTAAGGTGCTTGGTTGATTAAAAGAATGTTGAATAATAGATGAAAATGCCTCCTTCTGAATAAAAATTGCAAAGTATTTACAGTAATATAACTAAAATAGTGTTTAGAAGAGAGTCCAATTACATCACACGAAAATTTATAAAAGAAATAAATTTTCGTATAACAGGTTCAGTAGCGATACAAATTTTATATACGTCTTCTGAGGAGTATGACAAGCCACCCATATCTTTAATGGTTATTAGCTTATTATGAGGCAGCCTTTCTGTTGTGCTCAAGCTATCCACACATACTTCGCATTTCAGTGACCTTGTTAGTATACGGGAAATGTATCCAGAGATGTATCCGACAATCAATTGAGAAGCAAATGCGATTCGTTCGCAACTGAGTATGTCGGCAAAAATTTTACAATTGTTCTCAGTTTCTACGTCAGACTCTAAGCATCGAGTAGCTGTCAGGATTTCATACTCCTCATCGTCATGTCGGTTCATGTATGTAGTACTATTTATTACCTCAGTTGAAGATTTGTGTAGAATATTTAAATTGTCTAATGGAATACAATTGCCTGTAAATGACGAGCGAATCCATCAAATGTAACGCTTACACGGTAATTAACGGTAACTCCAGCGTCATGACATTTTTGTAAACGGATTGTAATTAAATTGGCTTTCTTTTCAGCACTTATGCCTGCTATTAAAAAGTAACCCACAGGGAGCTTCCAATTTTCAGTCAGTGATACCAACATAAATACTAGGCCTGTGATGCTACGTTATCGTCAAAGTCACTTTCTTGAGGACCTGCTCCAAAATTAACAGCACCGAGCTTCTGTTGGTTGTAAAACAATCTCTGCTTACGAATAGCCATTTCGTCAAAAACTAAATTCAAATTAAAAAAATAAAATGTGAGTCAAGTGACAAATCTCTTGTGTGCTCAAGAGATTTGTCACTTGACTCACATTTTATTTTTAGAGCTTGAAACGCTTCTATTGTAAATCCTGGCTCAGCATCAATTGTACCATACCATCGACAAAGAGATCTTGGATGTGGAAGGACGTTATTGTAAATATTTCTCACATATTTGTAAGCCGCTGGCGAATAGTAATTTAGCGTCAATGCGAACTTACGTAGTACAAGTGTATATTTTAAAGATATTCTATTCTGTTTATTTTTATTCATTAGTCTTTTGTGTATTTCTACCAATTCTGCTTTAGCTAGCAAATTATTTTCGGCTATTGGATCGAGTGAAAATTTAGTTTTAAGAGATTTTACGCGTCAGAGATTCACATTTCTTCTTCAGATATCGGTTTTGGCGTTCGAGTTTTTAATTTTATCAGTTAACTTTTTTTTAGCAATATTTATGTCACGCATTATTCTCTTGAGTAGAATTTTTCTTGGTGAATCAAAAATTGATTTAGACTCGCTAACAGACTCAGAAATGGGTTCTATTATTCCAGTACTATTGTGGCACACGCTCGCCTAAAACAAACATAACAATGTTAGTGATGACCAAAATGTATCTCGTGTTGAAATTTGCAGACTACTTTCATTACTGCTACTTACATCAATACAAGGAACAGCAGACTTCTTCAGAAAACGCATTCCTGCTTTCGTAGTATATTTATCCTCTTCGCGAAAATGCAACGAACATACATGACTATGATTGGATGGTAACCAGGTCTCTTCACTGCGGTTGTTTTGGACGAAATTTATCCAATTTTCCCTATCGTTACGGCCCAGACGCGGAAACCTTGAATAAACAAAATATTAAAATTTATCTCCAAATAAATAAATAGGTTATTTCAGGTCAGTATCCTAAATATGTATAAACAATCAATCAATACACCAATAAAATCTAAAAAATAAATAGGTTAGTAAGTAGTAAACCCGCCTATAGTACATACAAAGTTAACTTTTTTTCTTAGAATGTGTTTCTTTTATGGTGTACAATAAAGAATATTTATTTATTAAAAAGTAAAGTAAGTTAAGTAAGAGCAGACATCGCGAAAAAAATCTGTGCGCCACGCACGGCGGTGCGGGGTTTGGGGGAGGAGGCGCCCGAGCAGGCCCGAGCCATACGACTTACGCGCTCAAAAGCGAGAAAGCAACAGTGAAAAAAAAAAAAAAAAAAAAAAAAAAAAAAAAAAATTTTTCAGATACATATTATTTGTTTCTCCGTATGCATCGAATTTGTTACGCTTGGTTGACAAATAGGTACCTGTTATGGTAAGTTTTTTAAGTTGCGGCTAAGTTTTAGCCAAGACTCCGTTCTAATAAAACCAACTAAACATGCAAAAAAATGGAATGTTTTTGTTGAATAGATAACTACTAACTAACTATCTTCACGCTGTATCCCTGACGGGGTAGTCAGAGAGGACAGATCGCCAGGCTTCGCGATCCATGCATACTTCTTTCGCTTCTTCGAGATTCATCAATCGCTTCATACACGCACGTCTGGGTATCCGAGTACTTTTGACCTTTCCGTTTTTGAGCAATCTGCTCACGTGGTCTTCATATGTAAGTCTCGGCCTTCCCTGACTGCTTCTACCCTCTACTTTTGAACAATATATATTCTTCGTCAATCGTTCCTCACTCATTCGTTGGACGTGTCCAAACCAACGGAGCACGCCCTTTTCCAGCTTAACGCTGACACTTTCATTCAAACCTGCCATATTGCGTATCACTTCGTTACGTATTCGGTCGGCCAAGGTAACGCCGCACAATTTTCGAAGTGATCGCATCTCCACAGCATTCAATTTACTTTCATGCATCTGCTGACATACCCAGGTTTCACTACCGTAAAGCAAAGTTGGCACTAGCACTGCGTTATGAATCGCCATTCGTGCTTCTTTTACGATGCTTTGTCGCTTTACTAACTGGGACAAAGCACCGTTAACTTTGTTTCCGGCAGCTACTCGCCGTTCTACATCCGAATCACATCTTCCATCCGCGCTAAACATACTTCCTAAATACACAATTTCATTCACTTGCTCTAGACGTTCCTGGTTTACCCTAATCTCGCATTTAGTTCTTACGTCACCTCTTTCAAATACTAGAACCTTAGTTTTACTTGCATTCATGCGGAGACCCTTACTTTCACACCCCTCTTTCATATTAGTGACTAATGCCTGAAGGTCGGCTTCTGATGAGGCCATGAGCACCGCATCATCAGCGTACAGCAGACAGTTTACTGTAAAGTCACCCAAATTCACACCCATATTAAAATCTTTCAACTTCTGCAGGCAACTGTCCAGATACACTATGAACAGCCAGGCGGACATGACACATCCCTGTTTGACGCCTGTACAGACATCAAAAAGAGGTGACACATCCCCCCCTACTCGCACGCAAGCCTTACAGTCCCTATAAAGCGACTGTATTGCCCGCAGTAGCGAGCCGTCCACACCATATCCTGGCAGCAAGTCCCACAGCGTTTCTCTCACAACGTTATCAAATGCTTTCTCTAGATCCACAAAAGCGCAGAAAACCTTCTGGCTAAGAGCCAGAAACTTTTCCGCGATCATGCGGAGAGAAAACACTTGATCCATGCAACCTCTTCCACGTCGGAATCCGCATTGAGCCTCCCATAAATACCTTTCAGACTTTTCTTGCATTCGTGCCGTTATAACCTTTGCATACACCTTACTAGCTAAGCTGACCAAGCTGATCGCCCTGTAGCTGGAGCAGTTTAGGCGCGAGCCTTTCCCTTTGTAAATAGGTACTACAACTGCTACTCGCCAGTCATCTGGGACCTCACCCGTCCGCCAGCACAAGTTGCATAACAGACAAAGTGTGTCCCAGACACGCGACCCACCGTACTTGATCATCTCAGCAGTAACTCTGTCTTTTCCCGCAGCCTTACCACATTTCATACTTCTTATCGCTTGTTCTATTTCTTTCATACTAATGACTTCAATGACATCGGGATCCGGAGCGTCGAAGTGAGCTCCACTTCCCGATGTGGCATCTCTGTCTTTTCTTGCATACATCTTTCCATAATATTCACTCCATCTCTTTGAATAGATTATTATTATTTTCTGCTATAAAAAGATACTTCAGCTAATATTTACTCTTGTTACACACCCAATGTCACATCTTAAATGTTTAGTCTATGACGAATGACGCACAATGGCGTCCACTAAATTATTTTTCTCAAATTAAGTTTTAAAATGATTATCTAGTTACTTACCGATGAAAGGTTATTCCTTTGCACTTTGCCGTATTTCTTGAATTATTAGAGCAATATCTTAACACATACGAGGGCATACTTAGTGTATATTCACTTTTTATCTGCTTAATACAAATACGACTTACGCGCTCAAGAGCGATAAAGCAACTGAGTGAACTGTGGCTCATGCACCACAGTTGAACGGAGCACTGGTGATATAGGGCGGTGGCTTCTCTAGTACGTAGTACAATATTAACTCAATGATAAATAATAAGTTTTACACGCCGTTAATGTATTTGTCGATGCATTTACATAACGGTCAAATACCCACAAGCTCATACATCGGCATATATATGAACAAAGAGCTACACAATAATTATATAATTTAACACATCAATATTTTATGGCACCATATACTGCTTTTGCTATGTGTATTAGTTTTTATTTTCCGTAATATATTAATACAAGCACGTCTATTACGTTATTTGAATACATTCTTAATCAACACTTGATTCCTTTTCCAGCTTAATACACACTTTCATACAATACTGCAATATTTTCTCTACATCTGGTTTATAACTATTGAGGTAAAAAAACTTTCCTCTTTTTCGTGAAAAAATTATCTCCGAATACAAAAACACTTATCATATTCCACATTATTTAAATAAAATAGTACAAGTGATTTTATTTAAGCTGTGTAGCAAATTCCATCAAGTTTTGTATACTACATTATTAAATTTATTGAGTTCAAGAATCGTATATGGATTAATGGAAATCGATTGAAAAACGAAGGGGAGACAAAGTCATAATACACCACTAAATTTTTGATAATTTGGAAATTAAGACTCACGCTAACTACATTCGCTCATTCAATCGCTAGGAAGATTTAACCAATGGACGCGTAATGTACTCAATAAGGTATGAAATCACCTTCAACCAACTTTCGTGCGAGGGGAAAACTACACACATATTGTTTTCTTACTCTTGCATGAAGTTTTGTCACTGTATAACAACCAATAAAAATGTAGCTACGCAATACGAATTTGACACAATATTATTCGGCTAATTTGAGTTGGTAACTCTTTGTATAATGTTTATAGAGAATGAAAGTATATTGAATATAGTCCGATTAAGACAGCGAATTAGCTAAAAATGCTTAGCAAATGGCAAGCGGGGTATAGGTGCAAACGGTAAGATAGCGTCCATTGGTTAAATCGTCCTAGTTCAATCGCTTCAATTTCAATCTTTGTAATAAGGTCAAAATAAAGGGTTTAATCTGATATAATTTTGAAACATCAGTCAGTTAAATATGAGGGTCCTCCGGGCGCAGATTGTTACGAAATGTTTGATGGCAGAATCAGGATGATTGCACATGTAAGACTTGTCGTTTAAAGTGTATTAATAAGAGTAAGGATTTGATTTCTGATTCAATAAGCTATTATTATATTACGATGATGGAGGCGCCTTATACTCGTACTGTTAGGAGGTTAGACAACAGTCGCTCCCAATAATGCCGAAAATGAAAAATTAAAACGATGAACTGCTCCTAGATACATACATATTGTCACGTCTTTATCCCCGAAGGGATACGCCCACATTTCACCGTATGCATTTTTGGCCCACGTAACAGGTGGTGAGGCCATTGCTATGTTGAGATTTTTCAAGCAGCATATAACAGTGAACTCCTAATGGAATGGCTAATCCAAGTAGGGCTTGAAAACAACTGAAAAAAACTCAAGAGATTAAATAAGAAGAACAAAACACTAAAAATTATATCGTGTGAATTGCCTAACAGATATTCAAAAGAGAACAAAGACTAATTGTAATGGAAATGACAGCACATTATCTTTCTGCTGTACCGACATCACTAGACGAGATTAGAAATTACTTTAGACTTACATTCATACGCGCCTTGATGATGTCAGTAGGGAGATAAAGTTTCAAACTTTTTGTCAAATGGTAAATCATAATGTCTTGTCAAATAAGCACCAATATTGCAATTTCATACTTTACCTATACTACTCAACAATGTATTCACAACGTGTTACATGGGACAAAATGTACTCTGCGATATGTAGTCGTATAATATTACCAGCCTTTCGGGGATTAAGGCGTTAATGATAATATGTGTAAATAGGAACACTGTTAAGACTTTACCAAGATTTAAGGGGGCTAAGCAACCTCACCTGTTAGCGGTGCACCAGCTGGCCAAAAGGATGTGACAACAATGAAGATGCCCTTACAGGATTGGAAGGTAAGATGGCAAATACCCCTAACGATACCGATAGCTTAACAGCCAAACATGGGAAGATCCTAGGCTTTAAATCCTGGGAAGGACTGGAAGCAAATGGGAAATCACATTATGATGAAGACAAAGAATATAAATGGGAAAATTTGTTTGTTTTGCCTATTTTTCCTTAAAGAATAAATACATTGATGAAGTGATTTTAAAATGGAGATGTAGATCTATTCTAATTCTCTGATCTTCACTGAATTTTGGAAAACAGCATATAATAGTTTAAAAATGAAATTATTAACTATTAACCTTGGTAGACCGAATATGTAACAAAGTAAAACGCAATATGGCAGGTTTGAAGAAAGTGTCAGCGTTAAGCTGGAAAATGGCGTGTAGGTTTGGACATGTTTGACGAATGAGTGAGGTAAGCAAAAGTAAAGGGCAGAAGAATTCACGGTAGGCCGAGACTTGCGTATGAAGAACACGTGAGAAAATTGTTCAAAAACGGATAAGTCAAAAGTACAATACCCAGACGTGCATGTATGAAGCGATTAATCTTCAGGAAGCCAAAAAATTAAGCATGGATAGCAATGCTTGGCGATCTGTCCTCTCTGACTACCCCATCAGGGGTATTGCGTGAAGATAGTTAAGTTATAAATAAAAATTCAGTTTAATTTATAGAAGTAAGAGCTAGGTTTTATCGTCATCTTGTATTAGAAGCTCTTATATCGAGAACCCATTATAGACCGAACAATGGCGTACGGCAAGTTTCAAGTACAATGAAAAGGATATTCGAAATATTTCCTTTCCTATTACCAGTGTAAACATACGGGAGTACGATAGTTCGAGCACGTTGTTGGTATACTTTCACAATGACCCTACGACACATAGCGCCGTTTTAGCAGAAGTGCAGTTTGGTGTTGGGTGCAAAATAAAAGCAGAAGTATTGTAGTGATGTAATTTCGGAAAATGGAATGATCATTAATCTCTTTGTACAATCTATACTGATACTGTTAAAGCTGATGTTTGTTTAGTTGGTCGCGCTAAACTCAGGAGGCTGCTGGTTCTTTATGGACTATGAAAGGACTTTGGTAGTGCCACCAGATATTACTCTGCGTGATGAAGAATCTTTCGTAGTTGGTTCGTTTCGTAATCGTTCTAGTTTTTTTTGTAAATGATCACTGATTTACACAAGCTTTGTTATTATTTAAACCGCTTCACAAACATACAAATTATACTCAATATTTTCACAGAAGCACGGAACAAAATACGCAAACTTGTAGTCTAATATTCTAAGCAATCCTTACTAATATTATATATACGAAAGTAACTCTATCTATCTGTCTTGCACTTCGCGCCAAAACTACAGAGAACTACTGCTTTCAATGAAATTTGTTACAGAGATAGATTAGTACCCAAGAAATGACATAAGCTACATTTTGTTCTGGGAACAAGTTCCTGTGGGAAATGGAAACGGAAAAGCCTTAATACGCGTGGCGAAGCCGTGGGTATCAACGAGTTATTAATAAGCAGAGGATATTTCTTACGAAGATACGGTATCCTTACAAACGCTGAGGTTTGTACCTTGGACCAAAAACAAAATAGAAGCACTAACAGGATATTGCTTTTTCTCCATACAAGATCGTTCCTTTTTCATGTAAAACAAGTCAGTGTACTAACTAACGTTGTATTATGGTGATCCGACTTTATACTTTGGTCTAAAATAACCGATACTGGATGCTTTTCGGTGACTAATAATATTACCAAAAATCCTACGGTGCATTTTGCTTACTTTATTTTTAACGGATTTGAAAAGAAGGTTTTCGTTTGCAGTAAGTTTATTTAAAAATTTAACTAACTATTTAACTATCTTCACGCTGTATCCCTGACGAGGCAGTCAGAGAGGCCAGATCGCCAAGCTTCGCGATCCATGCATACTTCTATCGCTTCTTGCAGATTCATCAATCGCTTTATACATGCACGTCTGGGTGTCCGAGTACTTTTGACTTTTCTGTTTTTGAGCAATTTGATCACGTGGTCTTCATATGTACGTCTCAACCTACCCTGACTCCTTCATCCCTCTACTTTCGCACAAAATATATTCTTCGTCCATCGTTCCTGACTCATTCGTTGGACGTGTCCAAACCAATGGAGCAAACCCTTTTCCAGCTTAACGCTGACACTTTCATTCAAACCTGCCATATTGCTTATCACTTTGTTACGTATTCGGTCGGCGAAAGTTACGCCGCACAATTGTCGAAGTGATCGCATCTCCACAGCATTCAATTTAATTTCTTGCATCCGCTAACATACCCAGGTTACGCTACCGTAAAGAAACGTTGGCACTAACTAGCACAACGTTATTTCGTTTACGATGCTTTGTCGCTTTACCAATGGGACAAAGCACCGTTAACTTTGCCTAGCTACTCGCCGTTCTACATCCGAATCCTACTCCCTAAGTAATAAACTTTGGTTAGTATTAAGTCGCTTGCAAGATGTGCTTGAAATAGAAATTATTTAAATTACAATCAATAATTTGCCGATTTCTTCGTAGGCGTCAGTACAGTTTTATTAAATGACTAGAAAACTTCCCGTACCCGTTTCAAACAAAAACCTTATCCCGGGATAAAAAGTAGTCTGTATTAATCCAGGATGACGACTACCTTAATACTGAATTTTATCCAAATAAGTCTAGCTGTTTGAGGGAGAAGAAGTAACTAACAAACATACATACAAGTGTAAATACTTCTATTTATCATTCACGTTCCCGAAAGGATACAAAGGCATACATACGCCCACATTTTACCGTAAGCATTTTTGACCCACATAACAGGTGATGAGCCCATTAATACTAATAATATAAATAATACTATTAGTAAATTACAAAAGCTTTTTTTCAATCCAAAAATTTCAACGGCAGGTCGCCCCATCCTGATCTTGTCTATTTCAAGACGGCAATGGGTTTATCACGTTTTATATGGAAAGTAACTGAATACGGTGAAATGTGGGCGTAAAGTATGCCTCTGCCTACATCCTTCAGGGATAAAGGTGTGAAAATATGTATGTATGTTGTTTGTTGATAACCGTGTGAAAATCCTCGTGGACTTCATTTCTTCGAGACATTTCACGAGGTGAGCATGTTATGACTAAAATTACATGCTGCTCCTATGCCTTATTCCAAGGTGTCTAAATGTGCATTAGAGAAGATGTACCCAGAAGCCCTAAAAAATTAGACTACCAGCTTTACTTGGCAAGCACTTTTTGGTAGGTGGCTTTAGTTACCCCGCTTTCACAAGATGCGCGTGAAGCACAACGCGTGGCCTGCTTGAACCTGCTTGTGCTAGTTGACAACGGACAGTCTCATACGTCGCCTCCAGTTTTGCGATGGGGCCGGAGATCCTTAGCAAGTTCATATTCAGTATATTTAAAGCTACTATCAACTACTAATACTTAAATAAGCCCAGTTGAAAAAGAAATAACCACTATCCACTCCAAATCTTTTGAAAGGTTCAAGTCATTACTAAGCCAAAACCAAATTACTAAAAGCCAATGCTAATCATGATCTATTTGACTCATTAGTGACTAACGAGAACTTAACTAGGGTCATCCCTAGTGGGTAGCTGCCCTAAAAGCTAAGGCGAGTAATTCTTATTAACTTGACATACAAGCCGAAGCTCGTGGATTTTCTTTTATCGGCTACCTCATGACAAAATATTAGTGAAATTGATCCAGGCGTTTGAGTGTATAGAAATAACAAACATCTACTTACAAACTTTTGCCTTTTTACTATTAGTATCGTTTTCGTATATTTATTTAAATACATAACATAATGTTACGTTCCTAGGGTATGGGTACTTATAGGAATTGCACTAATACCACAAATTAAAAAAAACACTTCAATTACTCGAAATAAAAACAATAACACCACAATAAATAACCGCCACTAAACACACTAAACACAAATTCTTCTCTAAGATAATCGCACTGTAACAGTATCGCACTATTTAGCTTCGATCACTTCGATTCGCACTGTTCGCTACCTCAAAGGAGACTGTCCAGTAGCCGCGAGCTCGGCCCTTTATATATACGCCTAGTAATGTTCTGGAATATTCGGGAGAATTCGTTCGGTACCTACACTCGGGCACATTCTCTAGAATGTTCCACAAGATACTAGTTACTCCTTCGGTATGTGCCGGAAAGTCAACTCAACCTATTGCTGTCCCTTCTGGCGCTATCTCTATCACATAGTTCTAGAATGTTCTTAGTGTAGCTATCTATTTTTAATAGTGCTATCCCTGTCTAATAGCTCTGGAATATTCTGAATGTAGCTCTCTTTCTAATACTGCTATCCTTGTCACTCTTTCATGAAATTACGCTATTTACTGAAGCGGGCTTCAAACACCCATAAGGGGTCCTGAAAACGCCTGAAAAAGGGTTTTCAGATAGGGGGTGGCCTGAAACGAACTGAAAAAATGTTTCAAGCGCCTGAATACAATGGCAACTGGGGTGAAATTTGAATAATTTGATATGTGATAGAGCCTCCTCGGAAACGGCCTGAAACCGAAAAACTTTTTAAGATATACATGATATAAAAGTAAAGTAAACTTAAAAGTATAAATAACTTCATTTTGTGTAATGAATATTTCAATATTCAATGATCATAATGCATTGTACAAGTCATTTATAAAATCATTGTTTATGGTATGGAGCTTTTATTGTTTAATTATTTTTGTCTTTTTTTATATTAGTTGTAGAAGCAGCTAGGTAATAGCACAGCCGAAAGATCATAGGTAGAAACATTTTATTTTTAGAAAGGTTATCTCTTTTTATAGTGTAAATGAAATCAGGAATAGTCGAAATGTGAAAAAATAATAGTGTCATAATTTTTTATTAAATTTTTTTAGGTAATTCATATCTCTCAATTTCGTATCATTCATTTCCAATTTTAAAACTCGTTTTCAACATACCGGTCGAATGTCATACTTAAAAGGCCTCACAAATTAATCAAAAATTATTAATCACAGGCCCGTATGTTACAATATACGTAAAATGAGTAACGAATTCAAATTTGCGGACTAGTGGCCGCCAACCGCGTCATTTGCAACGGGTTTCGTATTTGTGCGGTTCTCTATTTACGCCCAACGAGTTCTGATTGCGGGGGTGGCTAATGGTAGGTAGTTGATGCGGTGACCAGATGTTTTGATTTGTTTACGTGTTTATAATGAGGTAGATAGGTAATTTAAATACTTAATATGAAAACCAAAAGAATATATTATGATGGCTAGTGAGAATTTGTTTTAATATACGTGAGGTAAAAACACAATATGAAAAATCACTGAAAACATAAAAGTTCTTAGAATGGCTATTCAACAAGGCAGGCGATCTGCTTTTTACCTGACCACAACAAAGGCAATATAGTTAGAAGCATGGTTTATTCCTATGTTAGAACATCACAATCGTCATCAGAGCCATCTGAGGCAAGTTTTTATCAACATGCAATACTCGCCTTGATAAGGATTTCACAGATACTAAATTGGTGAAGATTATAAAATCAAGACATATCATAGGTGTAACAGCTAATGAAGTTATTGTCTAATAGCTTCAAGAGTACAAACTTATTGTCACGTCTTTACACGGAAGGAGTATGTAGAAGTATTTTATACGTCTTTACTTCATCTATTGTCTTTTTCTTATATTTGGCACTTCAAAATTGCGTCGCCCGCGTTATGAATAGAAAGACGACGACCAGTGATTGAGAACCGTACGGCGTGTGTACGACATAAGAAAGACCTGCGGAATCTTTCGGTTCTGGGCACGATTGTGTCCATAGTTTACGGATGACATCTCTGCCCAACCCATGTTATTTGGAAACAGAAGGGGGAGGGTGGGACCAATTAGAATAGTTCTTCAAAACCATCACCGTGGTTGATGCGGTTAAATGCTGCTAAGATGGCGACTGTTCTACTCATCTCTATCGGTTCAAGACTTCCAGTGACCTCTTGATAATCTATGATGCGGATGGCACGTCGGTGTAACGCGTCGAAAGCTTCAAGCAAGCACTTGGTGGAGCCATCCCAGAGATGTGAATGTGATGTATCTCACGCACGGACGAATCTGTCGCTTATAAAATAAGCAAGTATGTTCCGGGGTGAACAATCGCCTCACCCTGTTAAGGATTCCGAGCTTGTAAGTGGCCAATATAATGTCTTTCGTTTATATTGTGTCTATGCGGTGATTCTAATCCCGTGACGAATAAACTGAGATAGGTTGTGGCTACCTGTGGACTTAACGAGGCTTATTTTACTGGTAGCTGGGATCAACAGCTTAATAATGGTTACGCTTGAAAGTAGAAATGGCTTAAATAGAAATTCTTCGCGGTCTGTATTCTACTAAAACTGATTAACTCCATAGTACATCGATTTTGCGACAGATATGATCAGCCTTTTACAATTTTAATGTACTAGCTATGCTAATCATGTCATCAATTCAATAACGTCAAAGAGATTTGACCTTCAAAGAGATTACTTCCTTAGCTGCGCGACTTTGAAAGTCCAGAGTAACAATATTGTTAAGCTGTCTCTAATACTGTAAGTTTAATTTAAATAATTATTTCTCTATTTCCGATTATGTAGGAACTTAACAATTTTATTTCATGCACTTAAAATTAATTCATTTTCGATTGCTTATCAACAGGTTTTACTTTAACAGCTTTTAATTTAATGCTTTTCATCGTGCACTGAACGTTATTGATTATGGGACCGTATTAAAACTCAGACCCGTAGGTATTCATTTGCATGCATAACTAGGGTTGGCAGTAATATAATTCAAATCAAAAAAAATATTGAACATCGAGACTTGGTTTTGAGTACGTGAAATAATAAAACCACTATTTATTTATAAAACAAAAGCTTATTTTTTGTATTAATTGGATTGGTTTTTGCTATTGTAATGTAACAATTTTTACTTACTTTTTTAATTAAATGTTTTATTATACGTTCTCTCCAAATTATCTGCATGACCATTATCTGTAGCATAGGCCTTTATATTTTATTTCTTTATGCTCTCTTAATGTTTGTTTACATTTTGTAATTTTTAATGTCAGTTAATGACAAGCCTAGATTTTATTTTTAATTTATTGATAGAGCTGTCAGTAGGTTAGGTTGTATAGGTATTAGACCTGGTTATAAATTTTTATTCTTATTTTATGTTCTAGAATCGCATTGTTAAAATTTTGAAATGTCAACCAATCTATAAAAGGAAGGGAGCCGGGGCCGTGAGGACAGTCTACTTTTGGTGTTCGCTGTGACGGCCTCTACCGCCCCCTTTATATAATAAATAAAAGTAACTAGTGGAGTACATAAATGGCTTATAATTTTTTGTTGTTACGAAAAACTTCGTTGGGTTTGCATACAAGTGCGGTTCGGGCCATAAATCGTTATATTTTTTGTACTTATTTTAACTTTGGGTCAAACGAATGCTAAGAGGTATTCATTTAAAAAATACGCACATAAATAGTAAAATCGGGTGACAGTTCATAAGTGCTTTGGGTACAATGATATTAATTTTAGTTAAAATTGGCCGCATATGTGGGAACTAAACCATTTAAACAGTTTTTCTGCTAAACTTTTGTGTTGATATCTGAGATTTTGTCTTGTGACCACTTGACACATGTTTGTGTTAAAATAATATTCTCTGAAGGACGCGCGCATTTTGTAAACAAAAAAGGGATACCATTTTTGTTCTGTTCAAAACTGAAGACAAAGGGCCAAAATACCATGAGTTCAAATCATGAAAAGTTTTATTCAGTTGCAAACCGGGCGCGTTTCGAGGCACATTTGCCTAACTAGGAGTAAGACCTCCGAATCAAAGTCTAGTGTTTGTGTGAAATTAGCTAGCTGCTTATAAGTTAAGTATAATTACTTATTGAGACTGCCGTTTGTTTATAATTCTTCCAATTAAGTATTACTTAATGAGACTGCCTTTTGTTTATAATTCTTCCTATTAAGTATTATTTTTTGAGATTTGCTTTTTGTTCATAATTCTTCCAATTAAGTATAATTACTTATTGAGACTGCCGTTTGTTTTTACTGAGATTGGTTTTATTTCAAATTATTTCTAATAAAATATATTTTGTTACTTGTTGAAATCATCTAATGTGCTTTGATATTCTTTTATCCACTCAAACGTTCACTATCCGTTCGCGCTGCCAGAGCAGCGCATTTTTTGTAATTAACCTATGACCTAATTAACTAAAATCGTGATATCTTGGAAACTATAATATCTAGACAAAAAATTTTAACTACTGAAAAATCGTTAAATATATAAAGATAAAACTTATAGCTATAATAATTTGGAATTTTAATCATAATTAACTGATATATTGGTATAAACACGAAAAAGTCGGTAAAAAAATAAATAAACGTTATTTTTCAAAAATTTGCCACTCACACGAAAAACTAATATAAAACACTATTATTTTTTTTACATAATTAAATTCTTGGAATTATAACGATTAAAACGATATATGACACTAATAACTTATAATTATTCTAAAAAAAACTAAAAATTTGTTAACCCATTAAATAATAACGCAAAACTAAAAAAATGGCGGGAAAATGGCCGCCGGCAATGTTTATACCGCATTTACTTTGAATTTTGATATTGTGACATATAGATATTAAACCTCTAATACACGGGCTTTTTATCCACGATTCTAATGGTATAAAATTCATTCATTAAAACCACAGACAACATTTTTTTAAAAATTTTTGAAATGAGGTCAGTTCTAAAAAAGAAAAGGTAAAAAAAGTCAGCTGCTTTAGCAGCTTGAACGTTTGAGTAGTTATTCAAATTAAATTAATTATTTTCTAGGTAGATGGATTATTATTCGAATGCTTTTAAGATTAACTAATAGATTTGGTTTTGATTTAATAAAATATATCTAGATAATTCAGTGTGCAAATAAAATTAATAAGCTGAGATTATTTAGTGTTTGATTATGAATTTTCTCATGGGCAAAGTTAAATATTAAAATTAATTAATTAAATACGAAGATATCGTTGAGTGAGCGTCATTATGAGGCTCAACGGGTCAGATTTAAACAGATTATATTATAATAAAATATATGTATCATATGTACTGAAATGTATGAAATTTGTTTATGTGCATGTGTGTGATTTTTAGAATAAGAGGTTGTGCATGTAGTTAAGTGCTGAATGTATTTTATCAGTGTCAATTCTACTAGATATTAGTCACACTTCGAGGCGATATATATATGGCAGAGCGTGTTTACAACTTTACTCGAAATTATCTCATTGGCTGTGAAGTAAAGCGAGTTCATTTAATTTTTCTCTAGCCATGGTGTTCGACGCTAATGATACTCACACGACAGGACGACTTATGGGGTTAAACAAATACCTCCGGGGAAAGTCTAGCACAGTCTGGCCGATCTGTAGTGATGACGAAAATCCTCGCACCGAGGGGAGTTCCTTGCTGTGATGTTATCTGGCTTAGTCATGATTAACTTGATTAAAATTACTTTGAGCTCCCATTACACACATGCTTTGAATTCAAATACGACACTTTGGAAGCTATGTTTATTAAGCTATTTTAGTACGCTCAGTCAATATGACTTATCCTTCCATATCAAACTACTAGACTCCAGACAGGGATTGATACCCTAGATTGCTCATCAGCACATGTTAGTGCTATGCTTCAAAACAGTATTTAATGTTGAGTACATTTATTCTGGTCACTTCGTCCTGCTGTCAAGAGGACTACAAATTTTCACATCAAACAACTCACTCACTCATTCTGCGATTTCTATTTGAAATATTCTTTTAGACCAAAATCTGTCGGAATAAACTTATATTGTGTTATATTTGACGGGACGCACATTGGGGTATTGTAGTATGGACAAAGGCTAGTCTCATAGGTCAATTAAAATTTACAGGATCCAGAATCGAGCCCGAATCACCTACAAGTAGAAATTAGTTCGTGCCAGTTATATCAGGTCAGAATGCATGAGACTTTATTTGCAGTAAACAAACTATTCTTTGTTTTAAGATAACAATTCACCATTCATCTTTTGTATGTTTCGATCATTGTGTTTTTCAGGGATTTTATAAAATATTATCAAACAATTACCTTTTTTTTATAAATTTAACCACTAGACGATTACGGATCACAAGGCCATATATTACGTAACATGTTCAATAGCATCACTTAGGTATTCCTTTCTTTAGCTAGAATTTATAAAGCAGCAGGTAGCGAGGGATTTTAGAATCCATCATCATCCCTCTCCACACCTTTAGTTTCCATGCGCGGTCAAGTACGGGCTATTTTTCCACAGGGGGGGGGGCGTTACATCTGGTGCCGTGACCAGGATACATTCGTCTTTAAAAATGTGATAATTAAAATTATTGCAACGAAGTATCAAAGAACTTGGTAATTACTAACACAACGTTTAAAAACAAATAAAGGGTCAAATAAATAAATTTAGAAATTGTTTGATATTATATTTAATAATAGATACTATACGTCATATTAGTCGAACATAGGTTCAATATAAACACTATAAATATTTTGTATGTATGTTTGTATGTCTATACAAACTTTTATCAAAAAAAATACACAACGTAGGCATTTAAGTTTGCTTAAATATCTTCATGCTATTAGGCCATGAGAGGTTAAGCAGCAGTACGGTATATCTAAAGATGTACATAGGTTTCATATACTAAATTGTCGAGTCTGTCGCCTTTAGGTAAGGCGGGTTCGCCATCTGGTGTGCCATAAAATAGAAATTTTGGGTCTGTTATTTTACAATAACAATTCCTTATTCAAAAAAAAAAAAGGATTTTTACTTATATAGTTCCCACAGCAAATTCAATGAATAGCGGATATCTCTTTGTCTTAGAAATACATTTGTGTAACTTACTAACATCTGTGTTTTAGAAAAAACATTGATTACTTTCAGACGATACGAACAAACGAAATAGATATTTTATTGTTTAAGGGTTCGTAACAACAATATAACCCTGTAATAAAATAAATGGCCAAATCTGTTAAATAATAGGCTTTGTTACAAGACATTTTATAGACAGTCAAGATGAATGGTGAATTTTGAAAAAAAAGAGAAATGTTATAAAATAAATAAATTATTTTATAAATTTGAAACTGCATTTAAAGAGTCACATGCAATCTGTTTTGGATTTTGTACATATTATATATTTATTGTCTTTATTTTAAACAACGAAATGAATTAAATCCTTATATAGGCTACGTGAAAGAGGATTTTTTTCATGTTTGATAAGCGCAGAAGGAACAGATTTCACAAAAAGCGGTGGCTATTCCAAGCAAATTGATGTGGATTTAGTGCGACCAGCGGTGTGACCCATTAGCTATAAATGCGGATCTGAGTATTCGTAACAAGAAATTGATGAGACTAAGAATAGTATTGATAAGTTAGAAAATGGTTCCACTGGCATTATTAATTCTTTGTCAACAGAAAAACACACATGGGGAATTCCAAATTCTACCTGGGGTTAGAGCTTAGAAGTTTGTTTATGTTTGGTTGTTAAAAGCAATTAGCGTTTGACTTTTACTTCCGGCATTGATTGAAACGACTGTCGTCTGACTTACCAACCCTGCAAGGACACCTACGTCGTTGTCTAGTATCTTAATCAACAGGTACTCATCCCATAATCAGCAGGTACTCGTTTGATATTCAGCAGGTACTCGTTCGGTAATCAGCGGGTACTCATCCGTTAATCAGCAGGTACTCGTCTGTTAATCAGCAGGTACTCGTCCGATAATCAGCAGGTACTCGCTAGTAGGCGAGGTTGATTGGCCCCTTATACTAGAATAAATTTGGAGATGGGATTGGAGACTCTCATCATGTTTTAGTTCAAATAATCCCGTTTCATCTTTATTTATTACTAAGTGACGCCTGCGGCTTTGCCCGCGTAGAGATGTTTTCTCGTTCCCGTTTCTTACAGAAACTTGTTCCCGGGATAAAGAGTAGCTTATGTGTTATTCTGATGCTTAAGCTATACTATTGTAAAGGTCATTAAAATCCGTTCAGTTGGTTTTACGTGAAAAAGTAACAAACATCCATTTTTAGAAACTCTCGCATTTATAATATTAGTAACATAGTGTACACTTAGCTAGTCCAGCTATTTTAATGTAACGCCAATGGAATCGTTTGGCATCGTTACTGCATTTGCTAGTCAGCAGGTACATCGATAGCGGGTGAGGTGACTCGGTCCTTGACACCGTGTATATATTTATTTGGAAACACTCGTCACGTTGGAGAACACGATTTTGTTGTTGCTAGTAGTATTCTAGTAAGTTAGTTTTAACTTAATTTTATAAATATGCCATTCAGTCTGTCAGTCAGCAGTTGTATAACTGGCAGGTGAGGTTGCATTTGCACCACTAGCAAGGTTAAGTTGCTTTTAAAATACTAGAGGGGTGAGGTGGCTTGGACCCTTACACAATGTTTATAACTATTGTTAAAACTGTTTGGAGACACTGTCCGTCAGCATTTCTATAGTTGGCAGATGAGGTTGTATTTGTATCATTAGCAATGTGAGGTTGCTTGTGTAATGCTAGCAGGTGAGGTGGCTTATAAACCACTTGCAGGAGAGGTCATTTAAAGGCTTGTTAAGGGGCGCTTACCTGAGAGGTAATGCTCGTAAATGAGATCTCTCCGAATCAGCAGTATGTTATATACCATAAGCGGGAGGGGTTGTACTTGCATCACTAGCAAGGTGAGGTTGCCTGAGTAACACGAACAGGTGAGGTGGCTTATAAACCTCTCGCAGGAGATATAATTTAGAGGCTTGTTAGAAGCATTTACCTAAAAGGTAATGCTAGTAAAGTAAATCTCTAAGGAGAAAAGTTTCAATTCATAGCTTTTCCAAATTAGCAGCAGGTAGAGAAACTTCGCGTTTAGCGTTAGAGAAGTCAAGGAGTCCAACCTTAAATATAATATTCATTGGCAGGTGAGGTGACTTATATGATACCGTATGCAGGTGATGTGGCTTATTTATCATAAACAGGTGAGGTGGTTTGTGTACCACTGGCACGTGAGGGTGGTTTTCTAATATTATCAGGTCTTGCTGGGAGCATTTACCTGGGGGGGAAAGCTCGTATGTAAAATCTCTACGGAGAAATAAAAATCAAATTCATAATCTCTTTGGATCAGCAGCAGGTAAAGAAACTTTGATGACGTTTAGCGTAATGGAAGCTACGGGATTTAGTTTTATGTAATACAAGATATAATTGAATAAGAATTTGGAAGATACTGGGCTTGGAGCTATAAAAAGATTATGAATGTGTTCGTAAAGGTGAACAGGTTCATTTTCCGCACACATTCAGGGGGGGAGATGTGACGGCCTCTACCGCCCCCTTTATATAATAAATAAAAGTAACTAGTGGAGTACATAAATGGCTTATAATTTTTTGTTGTTACGAAAAACTTCGTTGGGTTTGCATACAAGTGCGGTTCGGGCCATAAATCGTTATATTTTTTGTACTTATTTTAACTTTGGGTCAAACGAATGCTAAGAGGTATTCATTTAAAAAATACGCACATAAATAGTAAAATCGGGTGACAGTTCATAAGTGCTTTGGGTACAATGATATTAATTTTAGTTAAAATTGGCCGCATATGTGGGAACTAAACCATTTAAACAGTTTTTCTGCTAAACTTTTGTGTTGATATCTGAGATTTTGTCTTGTGACCACTTGACACATGTTTGTGTTAAAATAATATTCTCTGAAGGACGCGCGCATTTTGTAAACAAAAAAGGGATACCTTTTTTGTTCTGTTCAAAACTGAAGACAAAGGGCCAAAATACCATGAGTTCAAATCATGAAAAGTTTTATTCAGTTGCAAACCGGGCGCGTTTCGAGGCACATTTGCCTAACTAGGAGTAAGACCTCCGAATCAAAGTCTAGTGTTTGTGTGAAATTAGCTAGCTGCTTATAAGTTAAGTATAATTACTTATTGAGACTGCCGTTTGTTTATAATTCTTCCAATTAAGTATTACTTAATGGGACTGCCTTTTGTTTATAATTCTTCCTATTAAGTATTATTTTTTGAGATTTGCTTTTTGTTCATAATTCTTCCAATTAAGTATAATTACTTATTGAGACTGCCGTTTGTTTTTACTGAGATTGGTTTTATTTCAAATTATTTCTAATAAAATATATTTTGTTACTTGTTGAAATCATCTAATGTGCTTTGATATTCTTTTATTCAAATTAAATTAATTATTTTCTAGGTAGATGGATTATTATTCGAATGCTTTTAAGATTAACTAATAGATTTGGTTTTGATTTAATAAAATATATCTAGATAATTCAGTGTGCAAATAAAATTAATAAGCTGAGATTATTTAGTGTTTGATTATGAATTTTCTCATGGGCAAAGTTAAATATTAAAATTAATTAATTAAATACGAAGATATCGTTGAGTGAGCGTCATTATGAGGCTCAACGGGTCAGATTTAAACAGATTATATTATAATAAAATATATGTATCATATGTACTGAAATGTATGAAATTTGTTTATGTGCATGTGTGTGATTTTTAGAATAAGAGGTTGTGCATGTAGAATTTATTTTTAGATATCTATTTGCATATTATATATATTTGTAATCTTTTGGACTTCAAATTTTATATAATTCAAAACATGATTAAATAATTTACAACATCGTAAAAAGTGTTAGTAAATAAGGAATAATTAAATTTAGCTTAACGACAGAACGATTAGCTGATTTAATTAGATAACTTCAATATACTTTATCCGGTTTGGTTTTGGTCTAAACATTATAAGAACAAGTATTATTGACGATGCGACGTGCTGGCGATTACAAATGACGACTGAATTAATGTAGCGTGCTACATACGTTACAAAATTGTTCCTTTTGACTGAATTAAATGCTGAGTACATTTAATCAGTGTTGAATCATACTAGATTTCGGCTAACTTCGAGAAAATATAGATAGTCCAGCGTATACCACCATCAGACACTACTATTTGAGTCGACGTGCACAGCTATTCAACGACTACAAACCTATATAATACGAATACACACTAATATTAATGAGACATGGCGTTTGACGCTACGATACTCACACAAACAGGACGATTTATGAGGCTGTAAATAAGTTCTCGGGGGATATCTATGATTGAACCTGCAACGTGGGAAGTTCCTAGTTGTGATGTTATCTGGCTTAGTCATGGCTAACTTGATGAATATGATCCAGAGTTCCAGCTTACAGATGTGCCTAGACTGCAAATGTATTGTTCAGTAAGCTTAATTTATTTAAGCTACTATAATGCGCTAGTCTTTTATATGACCTTTCATACATCCAACTATCCAACTATGACCTTTCATATTTAATATGAGGTTTCACGCTAGTACGTGTAAGTGCTAGACTTCAGTTAAAGACTGAATTAAGTGCTGAATGTATTTTATCAGTGTCAATTCTACTAGATATTAGTCACACTTCGAGGCGATATATATATGGCAGAGCGTGTTTACAACTTTACTCGAAATTATCTCATTGGCTGTGAAGTAAAGCGAGTTCATTTAATTTTTCTCTAGCCATGGTGTTCGACGCTAATGATACTCACACGACAGGACGACTTATGGGGTTAAACAAATACCTCCGGGGAAAGTCTAGCACAGTCTGGCCGATCTGTAGTGATGACGAAAATCCTCGCACCGAGGGGAGTTCCTTGCTGTGATGTTATCTGGCTTAGTCATGATTAACTTGATTAAAATTACTTTGAGCTCCCATTACACACATGCTTTGAATTCAAATACGACACTTTGGAAGCTATGTTTATTAAGCTATTTTAGTACGCTCAGTCAATATGACTTATCCTTCCATATCAAACTACTAGACTCCAGACAGGGATTGATACCCTAGATTGCTCATCAGCACATGTTAGTGCTATGCTTCAAAACAGTATTTAATGTTGAGTACATTTATTCTGGTCACTTCGTCCTGCTGTCAAGAGGACTACAAATTTTCACATCAAACAACTCACTCACTCATTCTGCGATTTCTACTTGAAATTTTCTTTTAGACCAAAATCTGTCGGAATAAACTTATATTGTGTTATATTTGACGGGACGCACATTGGGGTATTGTAGTATGGACAAAGGCTAGTCTCATAGGTCAATTAAAATTTACAGGATCCAGAATCGAGCCCGAATCACCTACAAGTAGAAATTAGTTCGTGCCAGTTATATCAGGTCAGAATGCATGAGACTTTATTTGCAGTAAACAAACTATTCTTTGTTTTAAGATAACAATTCACCATTCATCTTTTGTATGTTTCGATCATTGTGTTTTTCAGGGATTTTATAAAATATTATCAAACAATTACCTTTTTTTTATAAATTTAACCACTAGACGATTACGGATCACAAGGCCATATATTACGTAACATGTTCAATAGCATCACTTAGGTATTCCTTTCTTTAGCTAGAATTTATAAAGCAGCAGGTAGCGAGGGATTTTAGAATCCATCATCATCCCTCTCCACACCTTTAGTTTCCATGCGCGGTCAAGTACGGGCTATTTTTCCACAGGGGGGGGGGGGGGGGGGGGGGCGTTACATCGCCTTGGCAAGAAGTCCTGAATAATAGCGCCGAGTGAGAGGGCTGTGCCCTCTGAAATAATAACGTCGTGGTCTGCAGTAACTTGTGATGCCAACGACTGGTGGCTTTCAGCCGGCCCTCACTACCACGACCTACTTCTCTGAGGTCAGCGACGTGGAGGCCTTACTTGAGGCTCCTTCCTGGCAACGGGAGGCCTACTCGAGGCCCCCTTTTTAGCGACGGGTGCTGATAACCTGCTCTTTTAAAGAAACCGTCAAGACCTTCAACTTTACCCCCGGTTTCCCTGGCCTTATACTCGTACTTATATTTTAACATGTATTAAATTAATGTTACCTATTCCTTTTTCTTTTACTTTTCCTTTTAAGCCAGGACTCCTCCAGTTCTGGTGATAGAATTCTCATAAACTTTACCTTTTTCCCCTCCCGGAAAATTGTAACGTTACACTATGTAACTCAATTTCATTATTTCCAATAATCTGTAGTATAAGTATGAGTTCCGTTTAAGCAGGGATTTCTAGTGCCAGGAGAATTTACTAACTATCTTCACGCTGTATCCCTGACAGGGTAGTCAAAGAGGACAGATCGCCAGGCTTCGCGATCCATGCATACTTTTTTCGCTTCTTCAAGATTCACCAATCGCTTTATACACGCACGTCAGGGTATCCGAGTACTTTTGTCTTTTCCGTTTTTGAGCAATATGCTCACGTGGTCTCCTGGTTACCCTGACTCCTTCTACTCTCTACTTTCGCACAATATATATTCTTCGTCAATCGTTCCTCACTCATTCGCTGGACGTGTCCAAACCAACGGAGCACGTCCTTTTCCAGCTTAACGCTGACACTTTCATTCAAACCTGCCATATTGCGTATCGCTACGTTACGAATTCGGTCGGCCAAAGTTATGCCGCACAATTTTTGAAGTGATCACATCTTCACGGCATTCAATTTTACTTTCAAGAATTTACTTAGCCACACAAATACTTTTTTATTATGTTCAACAACCCTAGAGGATGAATATGTAACGAGTAGATATTAAAATATCAAGTGTTATTTACAGGCAGCTGGTGTTTACTACGTTTGTGATAATTTTATTCTGTTACTGTCAGTATTAAATAGAACTTTGAAAACTTATTGTTACATAAAAAAATTAGGAACCATTTAATTATGTCACTTACTGCACTGGGATATTTCCCAGCAACTTTAATAATTAAAAGGTAAGACTTTAATAATTAAAATGTACCTTTTAATTAAGGTACATTTTTTTATTACCATTTTACGCCACGTAAATTTTATGCCATAATAAACTCTGAAAGGTAAACGTTTCTTAATGTTGCTAATTATTCTACTACTTGCATTTTTTTACTTCAATGGTTGCTTAAAACTATCACCAATACCGCAAGTAAGTTATTTATTTTTTAATTTTAGCACTTCTATGGAACTGCAGTGGCTTTTTGCCCTATAGGTTCTCTGTCACAACACATCATTTGGAATACATATCCCACACCTGGAATAGCACGAATTCCAGGTGTGGGATGTACAGTTAAAATTAAAAACATAAGTACAAAAAATGTTAAGTAATGTTAAACGGGATATTGACGTTAGGATAAATGTTATATAGGTAAATGATCTCACTAGGATACACAACCAGAAACAATTACTTTTAATTGAAATTTAGAGTGCTTCCATTAATTAAGTAAATAAATACTGTTTGTTGTCATTTTATACAGTACCAAAAATTATAAATTAAAGAATATTAAAATTTAATTTAATCAGACCTTTAAACAGACCTTTCAAAATATTATGGCTAAAACCGTATTTATGGCATAAAATTAAATTAAAAAAGTATTGAAAAAAAAAACAAATAAGTAAGTAAAATAAATAAGTAATCTAATATATGAAAATCTTGTGTCATGTGTTACTGAACTCCTTAAAAACGGATTGACTGACTTTTATATAAACGTTTGTGTATGTTTGGGTCAGTTTAATAATCAATTCTAATTCAATTCAATTTTCGTTTCCAATTCATTTTATTTGTCTAAAATCATCACCGGAAGTTTTAGTTCTAAATTCAACACAATCCATTAATCGCCATTAACTGTAGATATGCCAAGAATTAATTAACATATGACGTATTAATGACAATAAAGTCTTCATTCTAAGAATAAGGATGAAAAGTACTTGTGATAGCATATAGCTTTGCAAAGGAGGGAAGAGGCGTTAATTTCTTTTACCAACTCTTTCAAATTATCATCTGATTAATTTCGATGCGAGTTCCAAGACACTCGTAACTTCTGGGACTTCACCGAGGTCGAGCTCGGTGTAACTTTTCTGATCTTGGTAATTGCTGTAAATCCTGGTTTACAGGAATCACAGGAATGGGAAAGCGGGTGGAATTAGTCCCAATATTACATACTTATCGATTTAATACGCGCCATGTTGTTTTAAAGTGAAAATTCTTTATAATAAGTAACACTTCTTTGAGTAGGGCGATGGCTGATATATGCGTCATACCCGTGAATGGGTGCCGTCTGTTAGGACTGGTCAGCTCATAGCTGTTATAGCAATTATTACAAATAAAACTATTTATATTTAAGGCAAATTAAGTTTAGTCGACTGTTCTCACGTAACTCCAAAGGAGCAATGTTTAATATTGTAAGCCATACCTGCATTTTAAAATAGCAGCCTTTTAGTTTCTTGCCGGAGTCTTCCTCATAAGGGTGGGCAACCTTTAAAACTGACAACTAGAAACGCTCTCATTTTGATTTGATTTGGTTTCTTTTGTAAAGACTCATTACTATATAATTTGTTCAAATATCATGTAAATAAAACTAATGTAATTACTGGCAGTTAGAAAAGAGTGGCCATGAGTTTTATTGCCAGGTTCTTCCTCAGGCTCTACCTATTGCGTTGGGAATCTGGCAGTAAATATAAATGTAGAAGCAATAATCTTGACGTTTATAAGTGTTACTTTGTGACCTACATGAATAAAGATTTTTCACTTCACTTCACTTCACTTTTTCGAAGTATGAGAGAAATTGTATAGCTGCTAAACAAAATTTTAATAAATTAATTGTACACAGGTACCAGGTACATAGTTTTAACAAAACTAAAGACATTTTAAGATTGTATTATTAAATTGCTAAGTCGTTGTGCAACAACTGTTCAACAAATAATTACTGTGTATTATGTGTAGCGCATATTAATACTTTCTCGTAAATTGATAAGACTATTTATTATTTGAGTAACGTGGTCAGGCTGTATTGGGGTTCTAGATATTGGTACCCGGGGGCCTTTCATTATACTTTATGGCCTCTGTTAACGGCAAAAGCAATTTTAACTTACTAGAGAGGCTCTTAGTTGCTTTTGTAATAATAAGGTCAGGAACATGATGAGCTAGGAATGTGTTGCCCTTCTTTTATAAGCACTGTAGTAAATTAAATGAATATCTTACTCATTGATATTGTTTTAAAATGTCAAGGTAGTTTCTTTTATTTAAATAATAGTTATATATAGCGTTAATCATCTTAAGCTATGTCAGAACTTAGATACACAGTACTAAGATGGGTTACCGATGGTGATATTTCCACTAAATTGTATAATTAGGTAGCTGTACTAAATTCCACCTATAAAATAGAGTAAATGTGTGATGAATATTGTAGCTTAATGATAACTATCAAACAAAATTTTCCTAATTTAAGTAATTAATAAAAAAACCAACACATTTTTTAACAAATTTTTATGTGATACTCTTATTAGTTTTAAAATCAATGAAAATGCTCTTTGTTAGTAAACATAACTTTTGGTAGTGCAAGAAGACATTTGAAAATGACTGTATAACATAACCGGAGCGTCTCGACGTGATGGTCTCGACATGAACTTGGATAAAACCAAGGTCATGTTCAATGAGCACGTCACGCAGGGTCTAATATTCGTCAAAAGGTCGAGACTTGAAGTTGTCTATTAATGTTCTTTAATTGGGCAGATTACCCAACTTGGAAAATACCTGGCATTAAATTCTACGGATCCCACCTTCGTCCGCATAAGCGATGATTTGATCGAGCGCACGGACCAGATTAAATACCTGGGATCTGTATTAAACGCGTCCGGTGACATCGATTGCGACGTCAAGGCACGCAGATGCCGCGTGGTCCAAGTGGCGAGAGAAGACTGGTGTCATTTGTGACCCGAAAATGAAGGTACAGGTCTATAAAACCATCATAAGGCCTGTCCTTTTACATGGCAGTGAGGCGTGGCCACTAGTGGAGCGACACAAACAGAATCTGCGTGTCACGGATATAAAGATGCTGCGGTGGATGTGTGGAGTACCGCGGATGAACCGTGTGAGGAACTCTCGCATTAGTGGCAGCCACCGCGTCTGTTATATTGCAGATAAGTTACAAGAGTGTCGCCTTCGCTGGTATGTCACATCTTGCGGCTACGTGGGAAATAAATGTCTGGCCATGTCGGCCCCGCCGCTCCCGGTAAGGGGGAAGACAATGGTCTTACTACAGGGGAAGCCGACGACCGTGCAAAGTGGAGGAGAAAAAATAGTGAGCGGTCCCCGGGCAACCGGAACAGACGCTCGGATGATGATGACCCAACTTGGAAAATAAACCGGGACAAGGTAATCGCCAGAAGGATTCGCTTGACTTGCCCAGCTCAAACATTGAGCAAACTGAACTGAATTCATTCATTTATTCTTCAAGGGATGGTGCTTTTAATGAAGAACAGTTTAAATTTTGTTTGTCGCTTCTATTATACTTTCGATACAAATTTAAGCGAATCAAATTTCAATATTAATAGACAGTTGCTTAAGGCGACTACTGAAACTTAGCTCCTTTCGCCTATTATCTTACACTTTGGTGTTTATGAAGCGTCAAATTTTCTTTGATGTTCAATGTTACTTTCTTTGATCTTCAAATTTGAGAATTTAACAGATATTTAATAAAGAATAAAACAAAATAATATTCATGTGCAATGGATAGGCAGCCTAAAGCTGTGTACATCTCTCAACTGTTTATAATCAAAACTATTCTAAGGTGTCTGAAATTCAACGTCCGAACTTCCAAGGTAGCTGTTGTACCACGCGTTAGTTAAGTTTATTACCGTCGAGGGCTTAAACAGTGCATACTTAGTTCGATTAGACTTTTAATTTGGGTCATTTTTGCTGGAACATTCGTTAAGCCAAAGTAATTTGTTATGTTCTTCATGAATTGCACCTACTCGGTTAATAAACCTTTATCCCTGAAGGGGTGGCAAAGGCATACTATATGCCCACAATTCACTTTAAACATTTTTGTCCTACGTAACCGGTTGTGAGCCCAATGTCGTGATGAAAATGGAGACGGGTAAATCGTGGCGACATGCTGTAAAAAATTTTCAAACTATATATAAGGCCTTTAATTTGACTTAACGGCTGGTATAGTACTAGCAACCGGGACCAACAGCTTAACGTGATTTTCAACCAAAAATTTTTAAAATTTTTGTACATGAAAATGCTACAAAACGGTCAATCATCTGAGATCCAGTCATATCAAAAGTTGCTTAACGCTGTGCTTACATTATGTCGGTGACTAAAACTGACAAGATTTTACCTATATTAGAACGATAATAAAGGAGATTAGGGGAAATAGGATCCCTCCACACACCCTCGATTCGTCAATCCTAAGGCATAACGGATAACCTCTAATAAATGTAACGGAGGAATAAAGAGCCGTACTTCTCAAGGAAATGGATGTCCTGCAACATGCTTCAGGTGCATTACCTTCTAGCTAACGCACTCTAGATTATTAGAAATGCGTAATGCTCTGTTTGACAACGTTACATTACGTCGTCACGTTTTGCGCCTTCATTTGAGGCATCCTTAATATTATATGGCAGCAATCAAATCCTCAAGCCTCAAAATATCTTGACATCTTAAGAGATGATTTATCTATAATATGTATGTATTTAGAAATATATAAGTATGTTTATCAGTTATCTAGATCCCATAACACAAGCTAATATTAGCTTACTTTGGGCTAGATGGCGCTGTGTGAAAAGTATCCCACAATATTTATTTATTATTTATTTATTTATCTCTTGACTGCCTCTCTGGCGCGGTGGGAGTGTATCCGACTGCTGCGCAAGAGCTCGTGGGTTCGATTCCCACCCAAGATAAAACTTTGTGTGATGAGCACGATGGTTTATTTTGTGTCTGGGTGTTATTTATCTATAATACGTATGTATTTAGAAATATATAAGTATGTTTAACAGTTATCTGGTTACCATAGTACAAGCTCTGCTTAGTTTGGAATCAAATGGCGTTGTGTGAGTTGTCCCAATGATATATTTATTTATCTTAAGGATGGTAAAAATGAACTAAATGAACATATTAATATGTCTTTTTGAAAATTGTTTCTATGAAAAATTTAAAAGGCACGTGATTCCCTCTCTTACGATACGAGCATATCATAGGGCCGTCAATTTTGAAAATCACTTATTTATTAAAGATTTATAATCTGCAATGACATGGTCTTCAATTCGAATCGGATACCCAGACGTACATGTAGGCAGCGATTAAAGAATCTACAGGAAGCGATAGAAGTATGCATGGATCGCGATGCCTGGCGATCTGTCCTCTCTGACTACCCCGTAAGGGTACCCCTTACGGGGTAGTCAGAGCGCAAAGATAGTAAAGTTATTAAAATTAAAGTGATAAATATGTTGTTATGATACCAAAAATTTTGACTTCATAAAATTTTTAACTTTTAATTGCCTCATACATCAATTTCACGTCCCGTGAATGATTTTTCGATTTATAAAAAGTTGGGACATATGAATAATTGTAAATACTTATACGAGCCCTTCAATTGAATTTCAGATAAAAATTTAAATTATCTCAAAGTATTTTTATTTGTTGTGGGTGGATTCCCAAAAGTTATATATAATCTGAATACGAAACCATGGGTATTGAGCAAAATTAGTTTAATCCTACTTCTATAGATAGTATATAAATATGTACCGTGTCTTTACATACATACAGAATAAAATAAAACTTTATTTGTAAACCAAGTTAAACCAGCCATAGCGTAAGATGCGTAACACGGTGAATATTAACAGAACCCGGAGCTAATTAGGCTACAAGCGCTATTATTAATAACCATAATATATGAAGCGCTCGTGGCCCCGCGGTCTCAGTGTTCGGTAAACGATCACTGAGGTACGCAACTTTCACTATGGCTGGTCGTCGGATGGGTGACCACTTTGTGGCATTTACATTTACGAGCGTTTCCGTGCTTCGGAAGGCACGTTAAGCCGTTGGTCCCGGTTGCCAGTAAAATGGCAGTCGTTAAGCCTGGTTGAAGGCCTTATAGGCGGCTTAAAAAATTTCAACAGCAGGTAGTCACAACCTGCGTCTGTCTATTTCAACACGGCAATGGGCTCACCACCTATTACGTGGGACAGGAATCCACACGGTGAAAAGTGGACATATAATATGCCTCTGCCACCCCTTCGGGGATAAGGCGTGATGGATATTTATTTTATTTATTTTCATAATATATAATATACTTGAATGGTCTGAAAAGTTTCCGACCTAATAAAGATACAACACATTTTTTCAGATTTTTTTTTTCAACTTAGTCTCCTTGTAACGCTACACACTTCTCCCAGCGATGTAACCCGTCAAAATATGTAGTACTCAGCATTTTTCTCTGCAAATTAATTGTTCACGAATGTGATTGCCTCTTCATTTGACGAAAATCTTTGTCCTCTGAGCGCAATTTTCAGATGAGGGAACAAAACGAAGTCGCTTGGGGCTAAATCTGGTGAGTAAGGCGGATGGTCAAGCAGTTCAAATGATAATTCGTTTATTTTCGTCTCGGCAACTATGAGGTGTGTTGTTGAAACAGGATTTTTTTTTATGCAAAAGTGGCCGTTTTTCCGCCAGTTCTGCCTGCAGCTTGTTAAGTAATGATACGTAGTATGCTCCTGTAATGACTTTTCATGAACAACGAAATTCAGTAGCTGTTATTTATGAGTGTTGTAATCTTCACTTTGAGGTCGGAAACTTTTCAGATAGGTGAAAAATTTCAGGTATATGATACAGATGTGCCTAATTCAATCACTATACTCTTATTACTGACAAATGAGTATGTACTCGTACTACTACCTACCTACATACAAGATACATACACCTACTCGATCACAGTACAGAAAAACAAAAATACATATTTTATTACAGAAATGAAGTTGTTTCTAAATTCAAATTGGTACCTCATAAACCTTTCAAGAAATGTGAAATGGCCTATCTGCTCATATTAATTAATTATGATTATTGGTCGTGGCCCCGCTGACTAAGTGTTCTGTAAACGATCACTGCGTTAAGCAACATACGCTATGGGTGGTCCTTGGACGGGTGACCACTTTGTGGAATTAACATTTTGCGAACGATTGCGTGCTTCGGAAGGCACGTTAAGCCGTTGGTCCCGGTTGCCAGTAAAATGGCGGTCGTTAAGACTGGTTAAAGGCCATGTGGGCGGCTTGAAAAATTTCATCAGCAGGTCGCCACAGACTGTCCATTTCAACACGGCAATGGGCTCACCACCTGCTACGTGGGTCAAAAATGCATACGGTGAAATGTGGGCGTATAGTATGCGTCTGCCTACCCCTTCGGGGATAAAGGCGTGACAATATGTATGTTTGAATGTATACATTCGCTATTATTTTATTATTATATATTATAGTGATATTCCTAATTATACTGTCATATATGACAATATGATTATTGCTCGTTAGGAAAATGCTGTTATTTAACCCTTTAGTGACCAACAACCAATAAATGTAATTAAACCTAACACGATAAATGGAATAGATGGAATGGAAAAGCCAATAGTAGGATAGTATCCGTGGAACATGTATTGAATTCTACATACAAGCGTAATATATTCCATACATGAGACCGATGCTAATAGTCCATTAAGTTGCCCCGGCACGCGATGCCGCAGATCGGTTTGTGTTCATATTTATTGTTAGCGACGAAGGGGTGTGGTCATTACAATAGCGAGTTTTGAGACACACTGAGAGACTATCGGCAAACGCCATCACAAACGCCAGCCAACTTGTAATCTTCTAATGGGGTATAAGGGACTCTCCTATGTTTCCGGGGCCTAACTCATCCGCTCGAGCTATACCTGCAGATTATCAGAAGAAGCAACGACGCTGGCGACTTTGTGGTTAGGGAGGTCAGACGGCAGTCGCTATCAAAATGTCTAAAATAAAAACCCATACCAAAGCTGCTCCTAGCATCCAGAGCGGACCTCAAAGCTCCAAATTCTGGTGGAGTTTGGAAGTAACTGAGAAAACGCAGAAAGGATGAAGAAGAATACTTTAAATTGAAAGAGATCTTGATCTACGTATGTTTTATCTGTGACAGACCTCTGTGTCTGCTAACATCTGTCAGCGTCCAGTTAGATCTAGATCAGATGGTCACCCGGTATTATTAAATTCCGTAGATAATGGATAAATACGTCTCAAGATTGTTTTAACTGAAACTAAACTGAACTTTATGGATCCAAGAGCGCGTTTGCTTCATAAGGACATTGAAGTAACTAGTCGATACTTCTTGTGTCTTAGTTCTTAGTTCTGGACTTAGTTTCTTTGCTCAGTATAGAGACTAAGCTTCACCATCCAATATGGCAATGCGGCACACTTTATGACAACCTTATCAGTTGACTTCGTGCGGCAGTCCCGGTTATAACTAATATACAAATATGTAATTTGAGTTTGTTATTGTGTGAGCACCAAGTAAACTTATTTATTATTTTGAAATGGACATGATAGTTGCTGTGCAGTTTTTGGGTATGTCATGCTCGCCTAAGTGTCCTGGCAGTGGTGGCGTATGTATCGGGTCGCCTTATTCCCTATTATACGGTTGAAAAGGCGATGGCTGGCATATATACGTCATACCCGTGAACGGGTGCCGTCTGTTGGGACTGGTCAGCTCATAGCTGTTATAGCAAGTATTACAAATAATATTATTTAAATTTAAGGCAAACTAAGTTTAGTCGACTGTTCTCACATAAATCCAAAGGAACAATGTAAATAAATAAATAAATATCCATCACGCCTTTTCCCCGAAGGGGTGGCAGAGGCATATTATATGCCCACTTTTCACCGTGTGGATTCCTGTCCCACGTAATGGGTGGTGAGCCCATTGCCGTGTTGAAATAGACAGACGCAGGATGTGACCACCTGCTGTTGAAATTTTTTAGGCCGCACATAAGGCATTCAACCAGGCTTAACGACTGCCATTTTACTGGCAACCGGGACCAACGGCTTAACGTGCCTTCCGAAGCACGGAAACGCAACAATGTAAGTGTAATTTTAATATTTTAAGAAACACCTACATTGTAAAAGAGCATCCATTGATTTTATTGCTAGATTCTTCTTAAAGCGTAGGCTGCCCTTAGAACTGGCAACTAGAATAGCTCTAATTTTGATATGATTTTAAACACAACATTGATTTTGTTTTTGTTTTGTATAAATTCATTACTATATAATTGGTCAAACATCATGTCATAATTAAACTAATGTAATTACTGGCGGTTAGAAAAGAGTGGCCATGAGTTTTATTGCCAGGTTGTTCCTCAGGCTCTACCTATAGCTTTGCGAATCTGGCAGTAAATGTAAATGAAGAAGCAATAATCTTGAAGTTCATAAGTGTTACTTTGTGACCTACATGAATAAAGATATTTCATTCATTCATTCATTCACATTGTTCCCAGTTCCCATTACCCCTCTCTTTGTAAATATTTTATTCTTTGTGTCTATTATTTTAGTCTGTTTTGTTCATTCCATTTTATTAATATCACAAACTAAAATGGGACCTATATTCACGATTAATAAATGAACACTAACTATGATTTATGTCAGAATAAACTAAAAACTTCACTAAAGTAAACATTACATGGATTTATATTTTATTCGCTGTTGTAGTGGCTTCACATGTAAGATTTACGCAGTATCGGAACACGAAGCATGTTGACCTAGCAGTTCAAATCTGTAGTTATGTGTTCAGTCGCATGTGCCTAGCTATTGTTAGTGTGATTCCGTGATTTGTTGGTCACCAAGTAACTGGGAGCTTCCATTACTATGTTGTTTGTGTCCTCTAAAAAGATTTATTTTCAACCGCACTGTTAGTTGGATAACCTCGTTTGCACCGTGGCAAGGTGTAGGTAATGTTTGTTTGAATTTGTATGCGAGATCTTGCAAATCTAACGCCATTTGGAGTCTTGTTTTATTTCCAAACTAAGCTAGGATGCGACCGTGGCTGCGTTCGTTTCATATTTGGTTGTTATTCAAAATCCTGTCTATTCATTACATCCTAGTTACGGGAAAGAAGGAACACCAAACAAGCTGTAACATTAAATACAAAAAATTTGGAAAACCCAAAAGTGCACGCCTCACACGCTTTTATTATATTATAAAAAAAATTGAATTACAAGCTTTGCTATGAATTATCGCGTAGGGGTTATGAAATAAATAAAGTAAAGATAATAACAATTAAACCACATCGAATCAGACCGTGAAAAATGAAGGGTTCTATTCCTAATTATACTGAAGTGTAAGAGAAAAAAAAATGACTCGATTAGTAAAGTATTTCGGTCGTTATCGTGTTAACAAGAAAATAATCCGTAACATACAGACACACGGAAGTCCAAGACGGAACATTTTTAAACAGTTTTTTAACTAGTTTAAATAACAAAAATGGCATCAAAAATATCATGAGTGTTAAAAATAGTGTTTTTTCTTGATATGTGTGTATATATTATTTTACAAGTGCAATATATGATAAATAGAGACATTTTAAGTTTGAAAAATCAGAAGTTTTGCGCGAAATGACAGTAGTACCCACCTCAACGCTTCGCTTATGAGGCGTGCAAAAAAGTACTTTAATGTCCATTACTTTACAATGTAGTGTGTGGTACATTGAATTAATTTCAGTGTAAAATATTGTAAATGTGATATGTTGGTGTGTGTTACTTCTGAACCACTTTACTATCCCGTTGCCAAGAATAGCCTTCAGGCCTATCCTGGGACGCTGTTGGGAAAAAGGTGGAACACCACGGGGCTTAGTGGGTAGGGCGGCTCCTAAAGGTCCCACTCTTGGTTCTTGCTGCCCTTACAGCAGGAATGATGACGCGATAACATTTTTCTTTTCAAAATTTATCGCGTCACCAAAAAAACTACAACTTAACTACCCCATAATGAATATAGTAACCATTAATTTACTATGTGTTTTTACTTTTAATAACATGCCTTCGCCCGAAGAGGTAGGCGGAGGCATATTATACGCCATCATTTCAACGTAAGCATTCTTTTTTGTCCCACGTAATAGGTGGTGAGTTAAAGAACATAAAATACCGCTGGGCCATCAAGATATGAATAATAAGTAGTTAAATACAGGAAATAATACTAGCAAAGAATATACGAGCTGCCAAAAACAGTTAAATTCAACGAAAACATAAACGAGACGTTTTAGTAAAATTAACATTCTAATCGCTAAAGAGCTTTTAACTGCGTAATTAAATGAAAATACCCACAGTTTAAATATGAACAGGATTCCTCATAATTCAGCGTTCATTATTTAGTCAAGTAATGTGTGGATTCAATATTTGCGATTAAAAGTAATCCATACCGCCCATATCTCCGAAAGGGGTAGACAAATACGTACCATACCTGCACATTTTACTAGATGTCAATGTATCATGATTCTTTCCAGGGTAACTGTATACACTTTTACAACAAGCTTCCCTGTGACCTGAGAAATTTACCATTAAATAAATTTAAAAAGTTTATTAAAAGAAAGCTTTGTAAAAAAGGTTATTACTCTATTCAAGACTATTTACAGGACAGGGATGCCTGGAAATGATCTGCTGGCAAATAAAATATTATAGTCATAATATATTAAATTTTAAATAGGCCATCAAAAAAAAAGCCTTCCTAAGTTTCTTGCCGGTTCTTCTCAGGTGGGCCGCGTTCCGAACCGGTGGTCACTTTAAATATACATTTTTTTTCTTTAGTTTTAATGTATGACTTTTGTAAGCGCCGTTGAAATGGTCTATGCAAAATAAAGATTTTTTTATTTTTTTATCATTGAAAATTTTATTTGAGTGCTACTGTCAATAACTTTTTTAGTTGTATTCTCAATTTTGCACGTTGTAACTCCCCATTAGGAGGGTGATTTTGGCGAGATTAATTTAAAAAAAAACAGCTGTGCGTCACTTCAACTTTACTCATTATCATACAATATTATCAACATATTATCAACATATAATATTATCAACGTGTGGGTGTTACTCTTTCAAATAAAAACTACTGAATGGAATTTGATGAAATTACTTAATAATATAGTTTACTAACTAGAATAACACATAAGTTACTTTTTGTCCCGGGAACAAATTCCTCTGGGAATACTTCACCGTGCGGGCGGAACCGCGGGCGTCAACTTGTTATTAGATCATTTTAAAGTAATATGTAAAAGTATTATGTAATATTTATGATAACTTCTTCTCTTCTTTGGGTAGTGCTCTGTATATATATGCCTATAGCTTCTTTAAATATTTTTCGTAAATTTTGGTTAATAAAAAAAAATCTTTATATTTTTATTGTGTTGACTCAGAACCTTGATTATACACCTATATGGTATAAATTTCAAGTTGCTAGAAGAGCTGAATAATCGATGGTGACGCATGGACGGACAGACGGACAAGAAAATGATCTTATAAGGGTTCCGTTTTTTTCCTTTTGAGGTACGGAACCCTAATTATGAGCAAACAAAATTACCATACATACAGGACAAATTCCTAATATGTATTCAATCGCCATCCAGGTTTGCGCCGCCTTAGTCGTATAAAAAAGTAACTTTTTGGAACCTCTTACCTACTTTAAAGAAATTTTACACTACTTCAGTCGCTGCAATTAGAAATTAGTTCTGCCAATTAAAATTTTCATAAATGAAAATCTCTTAAATGAATTCATCATTCGGACCAATGGTAGGTAGGAAGGTACTAGTAAAATTTTCAAATGGCTGTTTTCTCAGAAAACTTTATTCATTAAATTTTCTTAGAGATATAATCTATTTGACACACCTGGCGGTTGTCGGGACTTCCTCCGATCTGTTATTAATTGTTCAGCGAATAATTTATGAGATGTAGCGATCATCGGTAGGGATTATTCGTTATCTCACCATTAGGGCTCTGTCGTTAGATGTAAGTTATTTGAAGTCTTTGTAATGTCAGTGGTTTAGACTCAAATATAAATAGTGAAGTTTTCCCGTTCCCTTTTCCCATAGGAACATGTTACATCGTTACAAACATATTATACATCGGAAACACCCAAACTCCGAAACACACATTTGTGGATCACATAAATATTTGTTCCGACCCGGGAATCGATCCCGGGACCTCTTGCGTAGCAGTCGGATACACTCCCACCGCGCCACAGAGGCAGTCAAAGAGTAACAAACATCCATACTTACAAACTTTCGCGTTTATAATATTAGTAAGTTATTCATAAGCGCTCGTGGGCCCGCGGTCTCAGTGTTCGGTAAACGATCACTGAGGTACGCAACTTTCACTATGGCTGGTCGTCGGATGGGTGACCACTTTGTGGCATTTACATTTGCGAGCGTTTCCGTGCTTCGGAAGGCACGTTAAGCCGTTGGTCCCGGTTGCCAGTTAAATGGCAGTCGTTAAGCCTGGTTGAAGGCATTATAGGCGGCTTAAAAAAATTCAACAGCAGGTAGCCACAACCTGCGTCTGTCTATTTCAACACGGCAATGGGCTCACCACCTATTACGTGGGACAGGAATCTACACGGTGAAAATTGGGCATATAATATGCCTCTGCCACCCCTTCGGAGATAAGGCGTGATGGATATTTATATATATTTATTTATAATATTAGTAGGATAAAATTATGTTCTTCTTTTTTTAAACTTCAATAAAGTATCATCTTATAAACCTAGTATGAACGCGACTGACAGACGAGACTGTGCCTACGACTACGTAGGGAAAAAATAGTACTGTGTACAAATTTTCAAACTAACTAGTATGCTAACATTGATATAATTTTGAATGAACTTGTGTGTTTGTTTTCTTAAATGACAATTTCTATACAATGAAGAAGTTCAACTTGTTTCGGTACGGTTCTAGTAGCTCAGTGGCGTAGAGCATTGCCCTGTTTAGGCAAAAGTGACTTTCAAGCCCCGTCCTGAACCAAGTTGTCTTCTTTTCACTTCAATAAAATGTAGGTAGTACTCTCAAAATTAACTCATGTGACGTTGGGGTGGGTTGGTGGTAGACCAACTACCCCTAGTCAACAAGTTAAGGAAAATTAGGTAGGTGAGAGCTTGAGAGATAAATTAAGCGATGAGACAATTTAAATACAACAGTAAGTATATTAGAATTTTAAGTTGTTAGGTACATTCAGGGCCGGGTTCAATGCAATGGTTCCGAGGAATTATTAGTTAAAGAACACTCTTGGAAGTCCCTTCGCGTGCCCGAGATGGAGGGAAGGACTTAGCTTGCACTAGGAGGCGGCGGCGTAGGAGCAGCGCTGGTGCAACTGGACATGACGGCGGGCGAAGACTGGAAGACGAGGAGAAGAGTGGATGGAAAACGAGACCCCGGATCAGTGTAAGTGGAGAGCGTGGCGAAATAAAGAGGCCGAGGCGCTTAGAGCCAACCGTTTTATTTGGCCACTACCCACACCCCTAATCTGTCGACTAGTAAAGAGACATAACTGATCCCATAGTTTTGGGAATGAAGTGACCACACCAGTCGACAAAAATCGACTAATTAAACAAAAAAAGTACATTGTTACACTCAAAATCTTTTAATACGTTGCAAACTGTAATTTGTAATGAAATAAAAGGTCATACTATAATTTTATAATTCATTTATAAGTAAGAGTTTCGCAATTGTTGAATTTTTTTATAAGTTCGAAGTATTATGTCGTCAGTGTACCCTTTGGGAAGCCTACCTTCCAATACCCGTTTGACACAGGAGAGAATTATGAGTAACTTGTCGGCATCATCCCACATTTGTTAATTAACTGACGTACTATGATGCCTATCTACTTTTAGAGTTTTAATTAAGAATTACTCACATGTCTTGAAGGAGATTGAGAGTAATTGTTACTTAAAACTATTCAATACTCAGTAGCATATAATGTATCAACAAGAACGCGAGTGTGGTTGCGGTTCGTTTGATGGTTTACGCTAAATTTGCCAATGAGATATCGTATCGGATTCATGGTTAGTAAAACTCGATGAAAAGGATACCGAGTTCTATTTGTGACTGAAAAATGATATCTATGCATTCATTTTCATCATTATGTTCAGAGATAACTAACGATACGAGTTTTATGTTGTGTTTACATACATACATACATATTGTCACGCCTTTATCCCCGAAGGGGTAGGCAGAGGCATATTAAACGCCAACATTTCACCGTATGAATGTTTGTCCCACGTAACAAGTGGTGAGCCCATTGCCGTGTTTATGTTGTGTTTAAACGAACAATAAGATACTTTCATATAAAACGATGTCTACAACGGAATTGAAAATTCAAATCTGTTTATTCAAAGGCGATCCAAAGTTATTTTCTGGTTACTAGTTTTGCTTTTTATTAATGTTTTCTCCATTTGCCGTAAGACAAACGATGTAAAAAAAATTTTTTTTTACATCTGAGCGTAAAGACCCGGTTGCTTTTAACATTAGAGCCTAGGGTCTACTTAAATTGATTGCTTTAGGCAGCATGATTTGTTAATTCGTATTTACGTTAGTTTTTAAAGGAACTGCCATATGAAAAAATCCTGTTGTGAATTTTGTGTTCAAAATCTTGATGGAGTCTCTTAACTTAAACTTAACTTAACTATCTTCACGCTGTATCCCTGACAGGGTAGTCAGAGAGGACAGATCGCCAGGCTTCGCGATCCATGCATACTTCTTTCGCTTCTTCAAGATTCATCAATCGCTTCATACTCGCACGTCTTGGTATCCAAATACTTTTGACCTTGCCGTTTTTGAGCAATCTGCTCACGTGGTCTTCATATGTAAGTCTCGGCCTACCCTGACTTCTTCTACCCTCTGCTTTTGCACAATATATATTCTTCGTCAATCGTTCCTCACTCATTCGTTGCACGTGTCCAAACCAACGGAGCATGCCCTTTTCATTCAAAACTGCCATATTGCGTATCACTTCGTTTAGTATTCGGTCGGTAAAGTAACGCCGCACAATATTCGAAGTGATCGCATCTCCACAGCATTCAATTTACTTTCATGCATCTGCTGTCATACCCAGGATACCCAGGATGGAGTCTCTTATATCTGTTCTATTTTTATGGAAAATAATACCACCATATAGCAGATTAACTTTTGAAATAATTCACTATTTAGTACCCAGATATCTTCATAAATAGAATTAATTAAACAACCCCTTAACCCTACGTTCCCTCAGCCCAGTTTGTATATTACATACTTTACACGAGTCAAATCCTTTTATCAGTGGGTCTAATAACGTTCTTCTATATAAAGATGGCGTGGATTATATGCAGTGGGAGTCTCATTTCTTATTATATTAAAATTCTCAGCCTATGCGAAATAAAAGAAAAATAAGAATATACCCGACATAAAATAAGAAAACGTGTAATGGAAAAATTCTAAAAATGATTTGAGAACTATAATTATCATGAAACTAATGAAATATTTATATTATTTTATATTCTTTAAGCCGTTTAGGGTCGAGTCACTGAACTCTCGGGGCTCAAGTGCTAGTGTGTTTTATAAACATAATGCACAGCGATTGATCAGAGCCGATCAATCGCTTTGCGATATGTCGTCACCACAAGACTGGTCTCTATTTAGCTCAGAGAATAAGCTTGCCATACAACGTGGAATTGCGATCAGTTTTATGAATACTTACTTTATGCTTACCATTTCTCACTTCACTGCGATGGGGAGGAATTCTTCGATACCTAGTAGGGATCATGACAGTTTTTTTACTGCTTTTTCTTTAAGCATTTACGCCTATTTTTTTTATGGTTATATTTTGTCATTATTACAAAACGATAATGCATAAAAAGTAATCATAACAATCTGCTCACGTAATTTATTTTACTATAGTAGCTATATATATTTCATATTGGTATCTTACATGAATAGCTTTTTTTTTTAATAATTATTTAATGGCCTGGTTTCTAAGACCTTTTAGCTAAATCTTATTTTTTATATCATATTTCTTCAATCTTATCTTCTAATTAGTCCTGTCCAGTCGATGTCGTGTCCTCAGGCTACGTCCTGGTCCTTGCCCTCAGTATAATGGTGATTCTTATACTAAGGTTGTCAGTGGACGTTTCGCGGCAAGAGAGAAAATAGCATTTCACTGCAAATATATCATTGTCTTTCACTATAGCACGTTAACACAACTTTTATGTACAAGAAACCACCACTCCCGCACATAAAACAAGATAAATGCACTAGTTTTAGAAAATAATATAAAGCAAGCGTCCGCACTTGTCACTCTTCCCGCCAAATGTGCATGAAGAGCTTTAAACTATATTCAAGCCACAGGCTAGTTCTTGGTACGAGTATGCTGTCCTAAAACAACTGAACACAAAAGTTCAAGTGCGTTCTAACGTAACATGTGCAAAGTGGTTGTGAAAATACAGAAGCCATGTTAATTATTTCAGCTAGGGCTCATACTGCTTGTAAAGGCGCCGTTCTCGACTAAAGCGGGAATCGAACGAGAGCGACCGTGACAGGGGTGTAAAAAAAAACATTATATGACAATTTATAATAATTATAATATTTTACATAGATCATTTCAACATCTATCTATCTTTACGCTGTATCATTGACGGGGTAGTCAGAGAGGACGGATCGCAAGACTTTGTGAACTATGTATACTTCTTTCGCTTCCTGGAGATTCATTAATCGTTCATTAATCGTCGTGAGTATTGGAGTACTTTTGTACTTCGTTTAAAATTAATTCTGTTTAAAAGCAATATGCGTTGAATTGCGTCGCAAAGCAACAACGTATGACTGACGATGTTTCCTTGTCGCACTATCTCACCGACTTTTAAGAAGTATTTATAGTAAACTAGTTGATGATCGCGGCTCCGTCTGCGTGATGAAATTTTTCCCACAGACACAAAAGTACTCGGGATAAAAATTGCATAAGTCCTATTCTAGTGTATAAGCTATATTGCTGTAAAGGTTTATTAAAATCAAATCATTTGTTAAAAAACTATAATTATTTTGTTTTTAAATGTTAATTTTGCAATATTCCGCTTTTTTAGAATGTCGTACGATGTCGACACTTGTTTCGCCTACATACGAGGCATTATCAAGACTGTTTGGCAGCCACACATCATCACAACCTGTTGCAATCGCTCCTGCCCTGACCGTCGCTTTTGTCGAGGACTCTGCCTAAATAATAAGATAGCTCTCCTGGGGTTCGCGTCAGAAGTCCACCTCTCATTTAGTAAAATTGAGCATCCTACATAATAAATAACGAAGTATATTAATTAACATTAGATCTTTATATTTATGTTCTTTTTATGATAAATAAACAAGCGAGTTCACTTTAATAAAAAAATATGTGAAAGGTTGCTTTAAAAATGTATTGATAGATTGAGTGGAGTCCATCGCATCAATGTTTAAAAATAGTTGTAGCACTCTTCATTCGTATAGGAATTGTTAAGAAATTTGATAGATGGCTCTGATCATACTCTTAAACGACGATTACAACATAGTTAAGAATTTCAACTTGAATCGGTACGGTTCGGGTAGTTCAGTGGCTAGAAGTTTGCCCTGGTTAGGCAAAGTTCACGGGTTTAGTCTCGAACCGTGTTGTCTTTTTTCACTTTAATAAAATTTATGTGAAAGTTAGCATACTAATTACTTTAAAAATTTATCCATATTTATTGTTGCCAATACATTTTTTTATACTGATTGATTTTATTTTGGTAGATTATAAATATTCCATCCGAAAACTGAAATTAACACCAATTAAAAATGACCATAAAAATAATCTCATCTTACTTTCAAACGTAAAAATTAATTCGCAGCAAAATAATAGGAATAGGTTACTACAAAAGCCCAGTATACGAAAATATTATCAGCTCTCATTGAACAGAAATAGCGTCTGTTTCCGATAAGTGGTTTCGCAAACGTTTTGGTGTCACATCCAGCCAATAATTAATTTAACAGAATAACGGCACAGTAAAGTTATTATAACGTTATTACTGAAACTTTGTGGAGTAACAAATCGGCGATGTCACAAACGTGGCCACGATTTATAGCTTCCGAGCCGTATATGTGGTCTCAACAGTAAAGCAACTTTACACTCGTAAAATTCAAATGTATATTATTAATAGATTCTAGGATACAACGTGGCTAGTGTCTTTTAGCAAGGAATATAGACATCTTTGTACACGTCCAACCAATGAGTGAGCAACGATTGATGAAGGAGATATATTGTGCGAAAGTAGAGGTAGAAGTAGTCAGGGTGGGCCGAGACTTACATATGAGGACCACGTGAGCAGATTGCTCAAAAACGGAAAAGTCAAAAGTACTCGGATAACCAGACGTGCATGTATGAAGCGATTGATGAATCTGTAAGAAGCGAAAGAAGTATGCATGTATCGCGGAGCGGACTACCCCGTCAGGGATATAGCGTGAAGATAGTTAGTTATATAAACACCTTACAGAATAAAGACACTGTCAGCGTAGTGTGTTATGTACTGGGGCTTTGATAGAGAGTAATATGAGGGTAGGCAGTCGTTAAGTCAAGTTAAAGGACTTTTGGGAGGCTTGAAAAATTTCAACAGCAGGTAGCCTCAACTTGCGTCGTTCTATGACATATACAGCTGTGTAACACGCAAATGGGCTCACCACCTAATGTGGGACAGGAATAGATACGGTTAAATTTGGACGTATAATACCTATGCAACTTTACTATTTATCGTTTAATAAGACTGTTTTAAAACCATCATCTTCTAGCCCTATTTTTTTTGTAATCACATCTCTTCAATAAAAATAAATTATTTAATCAGTTAGCACAAAAAAAAATTATAACTGTGACTTGTAGAGACTACCTAGATACCTAACCTAAATAACTTTAGTAGATTTGTAACAAAGTAAATAGGAACATATTTTTAAAGCGTTTTTCAGTATTTTTTTTTTCAGTATTTAGTTTTTAATATATCTTTCATACCTAAGTATATTATTATGAAAATTTATTTTAAATTCTATTCAAAATGTGCCCGATATAGGTGATGGCCATTTGAAAAAATATCTTCTGAAATAGGCCAAAGATTTTACACTCTATTACATCATAAGCCATAGAATTACTTTGGGAGAGCCGAAGTATTCCCATCGCGTTTCATATTCATAGCCTCACTACCCGTGTCACCGGTCGCCACTAGGGGATAACATATTGTATTAATGGCTAGGACAACCATCATTCGCTTACCTATTTTCCCTTTCTGATTTTCAAAAACGAGGTTATCAATAATGCAAAAATGTTGGCAGTATTTTATTTCATCTGTACCTTTACATATTCTGAAATGAAAATATAGAAAGGAGCTCCATCAACCGGGAGTTCAAGCGATCTAACCTACCTAGCGGTGCACTATTCGATCAATGGATGAAGCAACAACGCAGGGCGATGCCTTGTCCATCCAAGTAAAGACTTGAATTTCAGGGTTGGGAGATCAGACGGCAGTTGGTACCAGCCAAAAATAAATTGACAATTAAGAACATGCTGTTATGAATAAGAGAAAAAAGAAAACTATTGATAAGATTTTCAAACGGTTTTCACTAACTAACTAAACTAACTAACTATCTTCACGCTGTATCCCTGACGGGGTAGTCAGAGAGGACAGATCGCCAGGCTTCGCGATCCATGCATACTTCTTTCGCTTCTTCGAGATTCATCAATCGCTTCATACACGCACGTCTGGGTATCCGAGTACTTTTGACCTTTCCGTTTTTGAGCAATCTGCTCACGTGGTCTTCATATGTAAGTCTCGGCCTTCCCTGACTCCTTCTACTCTCTACTTTTGAACAAAATATATTCTTCGTCAATCGTTCCTCACTCCTTCGTTGGACGTGTCCAAACCAACGGAGCACGCCCTTTTCCAGCTTAACGCTGACACTTTCATGCAAACCTGCCATATTGCGTATCACTTCGTTACGTATTCGGTCGGCCAAGGTAACGCCGCACAATTTTCGAAGTGATCGCATCTCCACAGCATTCAATTTACTTTCATGCATCTGCTGACATACCCAGGTTTCACTACCGTAAAGCAAAGTTGGCACTAGCACTGCGTTATGAATCGTCATTCGTGCTTCTTTTACGATGCTTTGTCGCTTTACTAACTGGGACAAAGCAACATTTCACTATTGATGGAAATCCAAAAGTGACTTTGTTTGTTTATTTTTTTGGTAAGTAATATAGATTTAACTGTATCGGGACTACCCGAAAAAATCACTTAACTTATCAGCTACCAGTGCATCAAGTGACAAAGCTTTAGCATAGATGCCTGTGATAAAACTTTGTGTGATGAGCACGATGGTTTATTCTGTGTCTGGGTGTTGTTTATCTATAATATGTATGTATTTGGAAATATATAAGTATGTTTATCAGTTATCTGGTTACCATAGTACAAGCTTTGCTTAGTTTGTAATCAGATGGTGTTGTGTGAGTTGTCCCAACAATATTTATTTATTTATTTATTTACTGCACACTTACGGAGTTGGAAGGTCGGGCGACTACCACTTCCAACTATACCGAAAACCAATAACCAAAATATAAAACTTCTAGCTGATAAAAATTAAAGCATCAAATCAGAGTTTGAAAGGAGAAGATAGAGGTCAACAGTGATGCAAGCATGTGGGCGGAATATTTATTTTCCAATGAAGTGGTATAATAAAATATTCATCGTCGTTAGTCACAAACCCTACAAAATTAAAAAGTTAAAATTACCACACTCTACAAAGCGGCTTAACAAAATGTCTAATTAAGTCTATCCAGCATCTACTTAAAATATAATAAAGTTGTGTTATGCTATTAGTTTAAACTCAATATGGGCTCAGAAGAAGCCAGACATTAATCATAAGATAAACTGAGTTAGAAAGTAAGTCTGCCCTCTTCATTGAAAAGTAAAAGATCAGGAATAGGTGTACACCCTCTCAGAAAAGGAAGAACCACGGATATACTACATTATAGCTCCTATATAATCGGTGTTTGATTCGAATAATACAAATGGCACGAGCATTCACCCGAGATGTCACGAGATCTGCATAATAAACTACTCCCTACGTTATTTTAACTGTTTAGCATATTACATTCCTTTCGCCAAATGCTACACTCCCAGAGTATGTGATGAGCAGTTTGATCATATGTGATATTAGGTTTTAAATTCTTATAGAGTGAATTCATGAACTAAGCGATGTAGTTTACTTAAAGTTACTCTCTTAAGAGGCTTTAGTACACAGCAAACTTAAACGCGTTTGTTCTAAACAGTTTTCCTACAATTTAGTCTAGCGTGCAGATCTCCAATTAAGCTAAAAACATTTTCATTAAACTTCTTTATTTAACTCGCTAAATTAAGTGCCTGTACCTATCGTATTTATTTTAACCGCTTAATTGGGTTGGCGGTGAACCTTTTGCGTTAGCCATCAATCGAACCAAGTAGGTGTATGTGTATTGGTATCACAGAATAATGCGGGTAGCCGCACATTGCGCGGTTTGAAACAATTGAAATATTCTTCAATGTACAATAGAAATGAAATGAAGCTACTCATTTTTAAACGATTGCGTTCCATAATAATTTATTATTATTATGTGTTGATATTTTTGTGTTAATTATTAGATAACAGCGTATTTAACTGAACGTATGTGTGTTTTATAAATTGATTTATGAGTTGTTCTGTATTGAGTTTAGGTAATTGTGATTTTTTGATCACTTATGTATTTTTGTTTATTTAATTTATTATTATTTTTATTACTGAAATGAAACTGAAACAGAATGAGTTCTCTGTCTGCGCCCGGTCATTGTCCTCACTGTTCGCCATCAACACGGATTTTTAGCGCGCGAGGTCTTAAGACACACATAGCTCGGGTTCACAAAGACGTTCGTTCAACAGTAGCCTCTTTGCAGACTCCTCCTGCGGCGTTGGGTCCTGGGTTACCCGGTCAGCCCGACCAGGAGCAACGAGTGTCAGGTCCCAGTTTACTTGAAAAGGTGGCCTCCTTAAAAGTCGGTACCGCGGTTCTTAAGCACGTTCCAAAGGGAGCCCGAAATCAGGCGGCTGGTAAGCTGTGTGACGTTACAGATGCGTGCATTGTCCGTAATGGTGTGGATGAATGGTCCGCGCTTCTAACTTTTGCTTATGGTGCTTTAAAAATTCCCTTGAAGGATGCACCGGGTAATGTGACAGCAAAAGTAAAGGCCAACATTTAGTCTTTTGGGTCGAGTCAGCTAGCCGGTGAATCAAATATGCCGCGATGTTCGGCCCCTCGAGGAAAGCGAAAGACCATTGAGTCCAAAGTTTTCGAGGGTGACCTTCGGGTGGCCGTCCGATTGTTGCTCTCTCAGGATTCCTTCGCGCAGCACGATCCGTGCACCCTCAGTGCCCTGGAGCTGAAACATCCGAACCCATCGCGACAGCTCAGTTGACCGCCGGCACCAGACGCGTCGTCTGAGGCGGTCACTGCGTCGGCGGACGGCGTGGCATCGGCTTTGAATTCATTTTACAGCGGGTCGGCGGCGGGCTTGGACGGGTTGCGTCCGGGGCATTTGAAGGAGCTTACCTCCGGTTCTGCGGGGGACAACGGTCAACGCTTGTTGGGGTGTCTGACAAGGTTGGTGAATTTTCTGTTGAATGGGCAGTTGAATTCTGCGGTGTGCCCCTATTTGTATGGGGCGTCACTTTGCGCACTTCGGAAAAAAGATGGTGGGGTCAGGCCGATAGCCATCGGCAGTGTGTTCCGCAGGTTGGTGGCTAAGCTTGCGTGTCGGTCTGTTAAAGATGTTATGGCGGAGTACTTGCAGCCGCACCAGCTTGGCTTTGGTCCGAGTCGAGGTTGTGAGGCGGCTATTCATGCGACGCGTGCTTTTGTCGTGAACCCTGACCATTCGGGTTGCGTGGTGCTGAAACTCGACATCCGCAACGCCTTCAACACTTTAGAGATGTTCTTTTGTCTGAGGTCCGATAGCAGGTTCCTTCTCTCTATCCCTTCTTGTATCAAGTGTACTATTCTCCTTCTAATCTTTTCTTTGGTGATAGTCTCATTTCTTCTCAGGTAGGAGCGCAGCAGGGGGATCCGTTAGGGCCTCATGTCTTCAGTTTGGCGATCCACAAAGTTATAGCAGACCTTAAGTCTGATCTAAACTTGTGGTATTTAGACGATGGAACCCTTGGGGGTTCACCGCAGGACGTCTTTCAGATCTAGAAACTATTATTCCTCGTTTTAGGGCCCTGGTCTGGAGGTTAATCCTGCTAAATGCGAGTTTTTCCCCTGCAGTGCGGAGGCTCGTGCATACTTTGAGCGCTTCGGTTCTCTTTTGCCTGACATTAAGGAACTTTCTCATTGCTCCTTTTTCCTCTTGGGCTCCCCCATTTTCCCTGATGGGGTTCCAGTTGCTATCTCCTACCATAAGGATCTTTTACTAGAGGCTCAAGAACACATAAAAAATTTATCCGCTCATGTGGCGATTGTGCTACTCCGCATGTGCTTCGCCCTCCCAAGGCTAACATTTCTCTTGCGAACGGCGCCTACTTTGGCTTTTCCCCGCCGAGGTTTCAGCATTTGACGATGCTTTAAAGTCTATTGTTGAGGCTGTACTAAATTTCATGTCGCCATGGATGAGCCCCAATGGATACAGGCGACGCTCCCTATTAGGTGTGGTGGTATAGGAGTACGGCGTGCCAATGATGTGGGTGTGCCGGCTTTCTTGGCGTCGGCGCATGGGTTGTCGCACCTTGTCACTTTAATTCTTGGTACCAATGGTGACGAGGCGAGCGTGCCGCTGATGCCAAGTCTGTTTGGGCGGTCCGCAGTTTGGGGGCGGCGTGTCCTGCCCTTCCGGGTGTTCAGCGTGCGTGGGACCACGTACTTGTTGAGCAGGTTAAGACGCAATTGTTGGAGGGTGCATCGGGAGCAGAATTGGCTAGACTTCGGGCCGTGACGCAGACTGAGTCGGGAGCATGGTTACGCGCTCTGCCTTAGCCTCACCTGGGCACGTTGCTTGACGATGTATCTTTGCGGGTGGCCGTTGCGCTCCGCCTGGGCTGCAGAGTGTGTGAATCACATAGGTGCACCTGTGGCTCCACGGTGGAAGCCGATGGTCATCACGCATTAGGATGTCGTAGATGCGCAGGTAGGTTCCCGCGGCACCATGCTCTCAACGACATAATCCGAAGGGCCTTAGTTTCTGCGGACGTCCCGTGCTTGCTTGAGCCGCCTGGTCTGAGCAGGACTGATGGCAGGAGACCGGATGGTATGACTTTGGTGCCGTGGAGGGGCGGCAAAGTCTTGTCTGGGATGCCACGTGCGTGAGCACGGTTGCTCCCAGCCACCTCAGTCGTACGGTCCGTTCTCCGGCCGCTGCGGCCGAGGACGCTGCTTCTGGGAAGCGACTCAAGTACGAGCCGTTGCTGAGTCGGTATCTCTTCGTACCTTTCGCGGTGGAGACGATGGGCTGTTGGAGTCTGGAGGCCAAGCAATTTGTGTATGAGTGAGGGCGTAGACTGAGAGAGAAGTCGGGAGATCCCTGCGCCGGATCGTGGTTGGTGCAAAGGCTGGCCATTGCCATCCAAAGAGGTAATGCGACCAGTGTGATGGGCACTTTTGCACCAGGTACGGTTAGGCTCTTCGAATAAAAATTGACAGAGGTATGAGTAATACTGTTTTTGTGACTATGTATATTAGAGGATTAAACTGAAAATGTAATTATAGTTATATTTATATTTTTACATGATATCTTAATCTATAATTTATAAACATGTAGTTTAGTAACGTGTAGTTTAGTTAAATTAGTTAAGTATTACACTTAAAAATATACTTGTTCTAAGTGCATAAACGAATTGTATATTTATGTATTACATTGTTGGCGCCTGAACTAGGAATACCTGTGTTTCAGGCTTACAAGCATTTTGTTGTTGAGGTAATTTATTTATTAATTAATTAATTTTATATTTTTAATGCATAACAAAATTATTAAATATATCAATATAATGTAAGTTTCTACAGTTAATTTATTTTCTATAAATTTCTAATTGGCAGTAAGACGTACTACCGTAGTATTAAATAAGAAGCAAGATGTCATTTAGTTTAACACAAGCTTTGCAATTCTTATTATAGACTTTCGACTTTTGGTAGATTATATATAATTGTGTATATTTAGGTAACCATAAAAAGTTTTTTAATGTTTTAAATATATAAACTATGTCTGTATTGCAGTATTTTTGAATATTTCTTACTCTAAATACGCTTTATTGACGCTCAAAAGTTGATGAAAAATTTCAGTAAAATATGAAGTTTTGTGAATCTTATCTTTTAAACTATTTTAATTATTGTGATTTTGGAACCATATAAACACAGTCATTAATGTAAATAAAAAAAAATTGTTTATTTTTTGGACATACGACCTTTACTTTTTTGAGCTATTGTCCAACGACGTTTGTATGGAATGCAATAAAAAAACTGCATCTTTTTAATGCAGTTTTGTAGCTTAACTTTATGACTACGTTGGACCAGCCACGGTGACCAATCAAGTCACCTAGTAATGAACAAATTCCCCTATGGTAGAAAATTATTTAATTATCTACAATATCTTCATGTTATTCAAATAGTATTTATTTCTGTATCCAGTCAGATACACAATGACGGTGTCTTTTTACTCTATGCTCAATAAAAAAATGCAAATAAATTTAATACAAACAATAGAAATTTAAACAAAATAGGGCAAAATATATTCAGTTTGAAAATATTTGAACACTAGCTGTATTGATTTTAAGTGAAAGTAAAAAGGAAAGTACATTTCTAATTTAAAGAGAATTCAGAAAACGTTACACTAACTTCTTAAGTTCTTCCTTTGAATACTAATTTGAATCTACAAAGCTTTACGTATCTAATTAAGTGAAAACAATCAATGTGTTATAACAGGGTTGCCGAAGGCTTATTCGTGTGATTTTTATCTGAGATTGAATTACCTACTTTATTTTTATTACTGTATACCAGAACCACAATGTTCAACCCATTTATTACTTCATAAAACGGTTTTGCACGCCAATGCTGCTCAAACACGGAACAAACACGCATAATAACTACGCTATATCGTTACTTTGTGCCATGCTTCACTTAAATAAACTTTTAACTAGTCGGTCGATTATTATTTTTCAACAAACGTCTATTAGTTACAGTTGGACGTAACCTTTGTAAGTAAGTATCAACTACTTAGAAAGTTAATGTTATATTTAAAATTTATTCGCTTTCAATGGGTGTAATGCGATCCGCAGTCCCATTGCTGTGATTTCAGTAATTCAGAAAACAAAAAAGAAGTGTGTGTGTACTTATGCAGACGCGTTAAAACTGCTTTAGTCTAATGTGATTTCATCACATATACCACAACTCTTTGTTTGTAACAGGAATGATAACTTGTAAAGAAAAAAAAACAATCAAAAGAATGAGAACTACGTTAAATATAGTTATAAGTTGTCATGAAAACACTTAACGGCTAATTTCAGGGTATTTTTAAATTGCAAACAATTATCAGCTAACTTCATCGTGTCCGTTTTTTGTGACGGTCTGCGCGCGCATCGTAAAAATTTTAAATACAATTCTCAAGCTTTGCAAAGTTCAAATAATTTTTGAATAATATTACACTACTCATTATAAGTAAAATACAACCCTGAAAACGTGATCACGCGTCACGCGTGTAGGCAGATGCACGTGCTTGCTTTGACCGGTTCACTCTGACCTCCTACGAGAATGACCATTGAATACCTACAATATCATATTAATGCAATGTTGCCGTTATACCCTCTTCGGAAATAAAGACGTAAGTAAAGAATAAAACTCAGTAGTACAATAATTGTCCAAGAAAGTGGTCTAAGTTCCATTTTTGATAAAAAATTGACTTTTGTAAGGAAAGTGTGTTTTACACATGAGATATGAAGTCATGAGTTACACTATAATAACATCCAAAGTATCTTTGAAAAGTATGATAACTTTGACTGTTTTTGAATAAGCTTACTCAGCTGAAATAATACTTAGACAAGAGATGAGTTGTTATAAAGATAATTCAGACTTTTCTAATGGAAAGATGTATATAATACGTGAATAAGTTATGACCATTGTCATAATTAACATAACATAACATACTGTCACGCCTTAATCCCCGAAGGGGTAGGCAGAGGCGTACCATACACCCACGTTTCACCATATGCTTTTGCTTTTTGTCCCATGTAACAGGTGGTGAGCCCATTGCCGTGTTGAAATGGACAGGTGCAGGTTGTGGCGACCTGTTGTTGAATTTTTTTAAGGCCTTCAACTGGCTTAACGACTGCCATGTTACTGGCAACCGGGACCAAAGGCTTATCGTGCCTTCCGAAGCACGGAAACGCTCGCAAATATAAATGCCACAAAGTGGTCACCCATCCGAGGACCGGCCATAGTGAAAGTTGCTTAACGCAGTTTTGTTTGTTTTTAAAAGTTCTTTATTACAAAATAACATTACATGGTACAGGGTAACAACTGTTGAAAGTTAGTTACAAATTCTATAATATAACGTAACTACTTTTTCAGACTCAAGCGCCTATAAAAGTATTCTAAATAATAAATACACTTACCAGTTAAATCCCATATTAATAACACAGTCTAATTACATGCTAGTAACTGTTATGAATTAATTAGTTTTAATTCATTTATTGCATTCTTATAAAACATTGTACAACAAAATAATAACTACGAATGTTGGTAGGCAAATGGAACTGCGCCTGCACTAATTACAGTATATTTTAACTGGTACCGCCACTGTCACGGATTGGGAACAAAACATAGTGATGAGGCAAGCGGTAGGTACCATAACTATCGATATACGGCAATTCGGAAATTTTCGACTGTCCAATATTTGAGATCAATTTGTTTGAATGATTTCTATGTTTACGCTTTGTGAAAAACTGAATTGATTGCTTAATTATATATGTTTTTAATAACGGTAAGTTTATAGTGATATGTAATTTGGTTAAGTTTGTCCGAAACTGTGTGTTGTACGATATTTTAACTGCTTTGTTTTGAATGGTTTGAAGTAGTTGGTAATTACTATTACACGTACTACTCCAGGTTGGACACGAGTACGTTAAACAGGGGCGGACCAGGGTTGTATAGATTCTAAGCTTTGTTACTGAGCTCAGTTTACTTTTCCTGTTCATTACTGGATGTAAAGCACCCAAAGCTTGGGCAGCTTTAACCCGTAATTTGGCAATGTGTTTAGTATTAATTGATCAGTAGTAATTGATCTTGTTGTCCATGGTAAGCCCAAGATATTGCACTGATTGACTCCAGGGTATTGAGCATCCATCTATATTAAGGAGCTTATGTGGAGCCTGGCGTTTACGAGTGAACATGATAGCTTCAGTTTTATGGCCATTGACTTTGAGTTTCCACTTTGAAAAGAATTGTTGCAAGAGATCAAGTGACAATTGCAGTCTGCCCACAACAAGGTCTATGTCCTCTGATGTGGAGTACGTTGCTGTGTCATCGGCAAAACATGCCAATTGTGTGCGTGGCTGGATAGGCAAGTCATTGACGTACAAAATGAACAAAATTGGCCCGAGGACTGAACCCTGCGGTACGCCAGCAGGTATCGTGTGTAAGGATGATTTTATATTCCCTATGTTAACTGCAAAATGTCGATTACTTAGGTAAGATTGCAGAACCTTAACAATGTGCAATGGTATGCCGAAAGAGATCAGCTTGTGAATGAGTCCCTCATGCCACACTGAATCAAAAGCCTTTTCTACATCAAGCAGGACCATGCCTGTTGATTTATTAAGATTTAAATTATGCACTATGTGTTCTGTTAGCCTAGTGAGTTGTAAAGTGGTTGAGTGATGTGCCCGGAAGCCAAATTGTTCATTTATGATTTTTTGATTAGAATATGATAATAGACGAGTAGAAATTATCTTTTCAAATAATTTACCAAGTGCAGGCAATAAGCTAATTGGTCGATAATTAACTGGTAAAGAATCATCTTTGCCAGATTTCTTCAATGCTATAACCTTGGCATCTTTCCAAGCTTTAGGAAAATAGCCAAAATTAAGACAAGCATTAAAAATCTTGGTGATATAGACAGTAGCTTTTTGAGGAAGATTCTTAAGAAGAATATTTTGGATACCATCCACACCTGGAGATTTATAATTCTTTAACTTATGCAGAGTTTTTATTATCTCATGTGGGTAAACAGGTTTAAAATGTTCAGAGACTTTGTAATTGTCAAGATCTAAGAGCGAATTTCTAACGTCGTCTTCAACTTCGGGACTCTTCCAGTCTATTGTAAGACTCATATTTGCTTTGAAGGCCTTAGCTAGTGTCTCGCACTGCTCTTGAGTATTCGTCGTTAAGGAACCGTCTGCTTGCTTTAAGGAAGGTGGTTTACTGTTATTTGGCTTTAAGTTTTTGATGAATCGCCAGATATCATTACTAGGGTTATCCACTTTGGCTAGCTTTTCATCCCAAACTTTATCTAAATGTGTCTGTATTGATGCACGGATAATTTGTTGTAGGTTATTTATTTGACGACGAACTTCCATTTTTGCCGTGCCACCTGACAGCTTTTGATCCTGACGGCGAAGCTGATTTCTTTGCCGTATGAGCTTTTTGATTCTACGTGGCAATTTATGTTTGCTCATTGAAGTCACAGAGTTAGGAATATTAAGATCCCTCGCTTCCAAGATGCTGTTCTGTAAATGCTCGACTGCATCATCTATCTCTTGAGTGTCTTTAAGAACCCTACTACTTAAAGAGATGTTATAATTTAATAAGGAGCGAAATCCACGCCAATTGGCCTCGTTAAATTTATATCTTTTAGGTAAAGAATTATACTGAACATAACCCTGAATTGAGAAGATCAAGGGTAGATGGCTAGAGGACAAGACTGGCAACGCGCTTAAGTTATCTATGCAGTGAACACTGTGACAAATAACTAAATCAGGATTAGTAGGTGACAGATCATGGCGGTAATTTATTTGGGTAGGTATTGTAGAGGAGTAGATTACATAGTCATGTTCTAACATATGGTTAAAGAGAGTTCTACCTCGACCATTCGTATAAGAGCTATGCCAGAAGGGGTGGTTAGCATTAAAGTCCCCCATAATAATCACCTTACTGCCAAGTCTCAAGAGTATATCCAGATCAGTGTGTAGTAGGGGTAAGTTTGGAGATTGGGAAATAGATAAGATAGTATATTCAGTATTTGATAGAATAATTTTGATACCAATAGCCTCAATGTTCTTAGTTGACGGTATTTTGACTAGAGTATGTTGTATGTTTTTTCTGACAATAATAGCCACACCTTGTCCCCTACCAGAGTGATGTTTATCTTGGCGGTAACAACAAAGCCCAGGCGTATCCATAGAAATCTTATCAGTTAGCTTAGTCTCACAAACACCAATAATATCAACAAATATGGCACCCACCGCAAGATTCAGAAGCTCGTGTATTTTGTTACGCACCCCATCAGAGTTCCAGGATAGTAAATTGATTTTTTCACCGTTAAACAAAGTGGCCTAAATGAGGTATAATAAGTACAGCTTTATCAAACATTGTTGTAAAAAGCTAGAAATTGTTGTTTTAACTCACGTATAACATTAATAATTTTGATCATCTCCTGGGTTGTAGGATCGCTCATACTTGACAAGGTAGGTTTTTCATTAGCTTCAGTATTATGTACACTTCTTGTAGCAGCAGATGCCCAGGCTCCAGCTGATGGGGCTGAAGCAGAAGCAGAAGGACTCAGCTCTGGTGCCTGAGGTGGATTACTTAATATTTTTCTCACAGTAACTTTGTTTTTGTTTATCCTCTCCAAGTACGCTAGGCGAGAGTGGCATTTGTGATAATTAGCCGGATGGTTCTCTTTACAGTTGCAACAGGTAGCAGGCTCTTCTCGACCAATCTTGGGACAATCAACAGTCGAATGTGAACCTGTACATTTTACGCATCGAGCTGGCATATTACAGTTTCTTGAGGAGTGACCAAAACGCTGACATCTGTAACATTGAGTCCCACTACTCTTTACCTTAAATTTTTGAATTTCAACTACACAGTTAAATAGATACTTGATCCGGCGAAAACTGTTTAAGTCAGAACCTGCTGGAAGCTGAACTAAAAAGGGAGAATATGGCATTGTATCAGACTTAGCTGATTTCATTTTCGTCACTTTTGCTCCAGGAAAGCCAAGGTTTTCCAATTCTTTATCTAGTTCATTCTCCACATTGTCAGGTAAGCCTTTTATAACTACCTTAGGAGTGCGTTCATCTTTCCGTGTGTAGGTCAGAAATGCTGCATTTTCTTGCCGTAAGCCTACTTTCACTGCTTGCTGACCCTCAGGAGAGTAACACATTATAGCAACTTTGTTGCCTTTGTACTGCAAATGAAAACGGTTTGTGTACTTTCCCACTAACTCTAAGATTTGCCCATGCGTGCATTTCTTACTTAACTCCATGATCAGGGGTGGCACATGTCCGGACTACTTCACTGGTTGAACGGCTTTTTGAAAGCAACCTTTATCTTCTGCCTCCGCGTCAACTGGAAGACTGGAATATCGATTGTCAACTTGACGAATTGCATCATACTTTACTTGGTTCCTCCTTGCTGGAGCTGGGCGTTTAGGGATCGACCATTCCTCCTCCTCCAGACCAGTGATCGTTTACAGAACACTACGTTAGTTTCATTTTGCAATTATGACAGAGGCCCCGCCCACTGTCATAATTGCAAAATGAAATTGACCTTAAAGTTTCATGACGTAGAAATGAACCTCAACTTTAAGATGGTAAACCTCGTTTTATCTGGCTGGATGTATATATACGCTCACAGGCTGTTATGTATTTAGGTCATAATAAAACATAGTTTTGAATTGTGTTTTATTCTAACAATAAAACACTGGCCAACAAAACAAAGTAATAAAAGTAACATTCGTACAATTTGAAACCGCAACGAGCTTTCGAATTTCGAATACAAAATATGCATGTAACTTACAGAACAGGCCACAAAAAGGTAGACACATTGTACGCTGTACGTGTCCTATATAATCCATTCTACTGCGCTAAAAAAGTTAGTTGGGAACGTGCACTACAATTCGGCCATATTAAATTGGCCGATAAAAGCGGATTGCTTTTGGTTTATTAGCGGGCTAATTTGATTTTATGTCCACCCACTGCGGTCTTGCCGCGTGACTCGAAAAGTAAACAAATGAAATACAATTTATAAGGTACAGTGCTATATTTTTACCTTTATATCTTATGTGTTAAGTAGCAAAATCAGGCATTTTTAAAGTCAGGTTTTTCAGGACTGACACTTTTGATGCTTGCGTGTATCTGGCACGTTATAGATTTTAGAGGGATAGAATGTTTATTGTAGTAAATGTAATTATAGAGACATAGATGTCTGTAACCTGCCATAGCGAAAGTTGCTTAACGCAGTGATCGTTAACAGAACACTGAGTCAGCCGGGCCACGAGTGCTTCACATAATATTGATTAAAAATCGTAAACGCTAAGGTTAGTATTGACGGATAGATGTATGTTACTATTTCACGCTAACTCTGCTGAATAAACTTTTATCTAATACTAGCTTACCTGCCCGGCTTCGTCCGTGACATACTTCCAACCCCGTGGCATCCATTTAATACCGTCGCTTATTACTTTGCAAAAATGTATGAAAGTTTCCCCGATTTGTTGACATTTATGATTACTGCTCCGCTCTCCTGTGTAGTGGCGTGATGATATATAGCTAAGAACCTTCCTCAATAAATGGGCTATCCAATACAAAAAAAAAATTTCAAATCAGCCTAGCCGTTCACGCGTGATGGCGTGACAACGGAAAACGGGTTTCATTTTTATATATATAGATATAAAATTACCATGTCACAATTTTAGTTACCGTACTCCTCCGAAATGGCTTGACCAATTCTCATGAAATTTTGTGTGCGTATCGGGTAGGTCTGAGAATCGTTCAACATCTATTTTTATTCTCATATTCCCACGGGAATGGAAACTCTGCGGGTAAACCGTACCATATTAAGACAAGTTGTATATATTTGCGGTACGAAGTTTGCGGGGTCAGCTAGTATTAATATATTTTTATTAATATTAATATTGATAATCCGACGTGCACTGGTGTCAGCTGGTGTCCCCTGCGTGCTCGAGCCGCCGGGTCTGTCCCGCGCGGACTGCAAAAGACCGGACGGTTTGACCCTCATGCCTTGGCAGAATGGCAAGTGCCTGGTATGGGACGTAACATGCGTCAGCACTTTTGCCGCCAGTCACCTTGTGCGTACCGTCCACTTACCAGCGGCCGCAGCGGAAGATGCCGCTCACAAAAAGCGGCAAAAGTACGCAGTGATGGAGTCCCGCTATATATCATCGTACCGGTGGCTGTCGAAACGATCGGCTGTTGGGGGAGCGAGGCTAAGGCTTTTATATCTGAGATTGGTCGCAGAATAAAGGAAAAGATTCATGACTTGGGAGTCATGAGTCTTTTCCTTCATTCTGCATTTTCAGATATAAGCGCCCGGTCGTACCTGGTGCAAAGGATAGCCATTGCTATCCAACGAGGCAATGCCGCAAGTGCATTGGGCACCTTTGCATCGGGTATGGGTCAGGGGTGGGTTATTCAGTAGGGAATAGGTGGGTGTAGCCATTCATGTGACATTTGTATTTCATAACGCTTTATAATTATATAAATTATATTATATTAATATATATTTAATATAGTATAATGTTAATTATACACCTAAGTAGGACATAATAATATGCTACTTTTTGTCCCGGGAACATTGTGGGAAACGGTATGATAAAATTATCTCACTCGAGTGAAGCTACGGGCATTAGATGGTTAACCATATTTGATAGAAAGAAGAAAAATGACAATCTGTATTGACATTTTAAATAATAAAAAGAGATTGAACTTTGAATTGAAAATTGTTCCGACCATTGCTTTGAAATGTTATTTTCGAATGTAAACGAAAATAAAATCTAAATTCGGTATGAATTTGGAAACACTTCACATTGTTCATGTTTTCAGAATAAAGTGCTTTAAACTGGCTAAGCTTATAAACCAGCGGGGAAATGAAAAAGATAACAGGAATACCATAGTGATGAAAATGCCACGATACATGAAATATCGTAGACCTTTGGAGGTCACTGCACAATACATTCTACGTTGCTACGGTGCTACGAAGCTACGGTTCTACGAAAGTGCACTGAATTCTACTGCAAGACAAAATTTATAAAACATTTTGGTTTATTATCTCTTAGAAGCTATTTTTATATAGGCTTTAAAATATGTGTTGAAATTTCTAAATGATTTGTTAAAGATTTGAAGGTTAATAAAAATACAAAAATACTAAAGTTATAAAAGACAACCATGATTTGAACGGAAATTAAACCCGTGACCTTTGTGAGTAGTATTTGGGTTCAAGTTGCGTCGAAACCAGGTCGTCTCTATTTACATAAATTTTTAAAAAAAAAAATAAAATAAATATCCATCACGCCTTATCCCCGAAGGGGTGGCAGAGGCATATTATATGCCCACTTTTCACCGTGTGGATTCCTGTCCCACGTAATAGGTGGTGAGCCCATTGCCGTGTTGAAATATACAGACGCAGGTTGTGGCTACCTGCTGTTGAAATTTTTAAGCCGCCCATAAGGCCTTCAACCAGGCTTAACGACTGCCATTTTACTGGCAACCGGGACCAACGGCTTAACGTGCCTTCCGAAGCACGGAAACGCTCGCAAATGTAAATGCCACAAAGTGGTCACCCATCCGAGTACCAGCCATAAATTTTTATGAACATATTAGCATATTGACTGCTTTCTCAACATTTATAATGTTATAATTATTGACTGCCTCGGTGGTGCAGTGGTACTGAATGCAACTGCCGCGTTAAGGACCCAGGTTTGAATCCTGGGACGGAACAAACATTTTCGTGACAAAATCTTCATTTTTAAAATTAACAACACATTATTTCGTATACCTGCTTCTGAATAAAACTAAATAAACACTTGTGTCAGGATTAACCAGTATGTCACGAGTAAAGCCGACTTTTATTTGTATATTTTTAATTAAAATAATATCACAAATAAATTAAATTAATGTTAACATTAAATATAACCTTAAAAATATGATACATAATTAAAATATATTATTAAAAAAGGTTCCTTTAGGCAAGGTTCCGAAGATACTGGCAGCCCCCTTTGAATAGCTAGACTAATTCTTTGTCCGAGAATTAAATTTTTTTTTTTTTTATTTTTCTCAGTCTCTTGGTCCGTGGGGTCCTAGCGCTATAAGGCTTTTTAAGGAAATTTCGAAAATGTTAGTCGACATCACAGGAGACCGAAGAGCTGGCAGCTACCTCGGACAACGAGCTAATTATAGTATAAAGTAATAAACGCTTGCAAGAAAAACACATAATCACAATACATACGTAACAATTAACATGACCGACAATGGTGACACTTTCTTCTTTTTAATTTTAAGTGGCCACATATAGTTTATAAGGTTATACAAGACAGATATCTGTCCTGTAGAATCCACCATCTACATTCACTAGTGGATCGAAAAGCACTCAGAAGTTGGCTGTGATACACCACTGGTCTGAGTAGATCCTGTGATACTTTCATCGCTTAATATGATCCACCAGTGTATCAAATAGCACTCTGAGAGTTTCGTAAGACCCACCACAGGATACATATTCAGAGATGAAATCATTTATCATATTAAGAGATGAAAGTAACACAGAATCCACCCAGACCAGTGGTAAATCACAGTGACATTATGCGTGCTATTCGATTCACTAGTGGATCGACATGGTAGATCCTTCAAGACAGAGGGAACAGATAAGGTTTTCAATAAGTGTTCACTTCATAGACTATTTGACGCCAAAGTTTTCAAGTTTAAGATTTGATTGAATGGTGAAAAATGTGGGCGTATTGTTTGCCTCTACCTACTCCCTTTAGGGATACATACGTGAATATGTGTAAAATTTAAGAATTTTTTACTCGACTGTAAAAATATTTGGTAGTTAAATTAAATAAATTATATTTATGTGTTGTGTAAAATATCCCGGAAATAAGAAAAAATGTGTAAATATTTTAAGGCTTCTATTTGTACCCATTCAATTATAAGGAAAATATATGACTTCAAACGATCACTTCAAATCAATAGTTAATTTACAAAGTAAGTTTATTTTGCATAAAAATATCTCATCATAATACTTGGTATGTAGACTACAAATGTCAAATGTCACTCAACATCACAAAAGCTGTACTGAGTAAAGTTCCCCTTTCATACCTCTTTTCTCAACCCATAAATGCTTAGTACCATTTTACTGCTTTTTCTGCGCGAACTTAACCCTTCTGTACATTGATAGCTACTCATACGGCATAAACTACATTTTCATGGCTAGTTTATATTGACCTCCACTTTATCAAATGCCCGTTCATTTCTCGCAAGTATAGTGAAACTTATGGTTCAAGATATTATGGCTGATGAAACTTTCAAGGAAAAGTTCAGATGACCCATTTTTGTCAGCCGTTTCATGACCACCCCTAAAGATTAGTAAGACTAGGATGGCCCTTAGAAATATTACCATATGGACGTGAGGATATGAATGTTGAATTTAGTTATTGGAAGGGTATTTTAGGAATTCATAAGTGTTGGCGTACATTATGTCTATACTTATAATAAAAATGTAGAAGGTCGAAATTCTGAACAATGAAGAAATTTAGAAAATTACTTTTATATTTATTTATATATTTATTCATAAATCTTACAAGCTAATAGACATATGCTATCCAAAACGCTTACAAGATTAATTACCAACAAATTATAGATTATGTTGTAGTCATCATGGTCACAGTATGAAAATTACTATAAACCTCAAAATTACAAAAGATACAATAAGAATTAATTACAATGATAAATGTACGATGCAAATAATAAAATGTCTATTTCTGTAAATGATTTACAAATAATATGTCAAAGTATATGTCATGGCAATATTATCAAATTAAACATGCTTATGATACGTCATTTAAAATTATACGAAATTCACCGTACAAATGTCCCAGAGAATCGTCAAATATGTCCAGTTCGTGATGCTGAGCAAGTATGTCCCCAATAGTGCGTAGCGCGAGGTTGGTGGGCGCGCGGTACCCACGCTCGGTACGCGCGGCGGGCCGCACCAGCAGTCTCGGGCGGCGGCGTGGTGCCACCTGACCCCCTGAATCCGATGAGATGTTTCCGGGAACTAAAATACGGACCCGCTCTAGGATTTGAGGGCTATCGATTCTATTACGAATTATCGACAGATATTGAGCAACTTGAGACATTGCCCTTCTAAATCTCAACGTTTCCATATCCACCATACCTGAGACGAGTAATGAAGGATAAAGGTATGGATAAGATCCATACTGTTTCTTGTATATCCATCTGGCAAATTTCCGTTGTACTTTTTCTATCATTAGCGCATATTTTTCTCTGTGTATAGTGTATTCTATAACGATACGAAGTCAAATTATGTTTTAATAACTCGTTTGTAGTTTTGTATCACGAAAGAGCATTACACTAAAACTACCGAATGAATTGAAATTTTACTTGCCATGATTTTAGTTTATAGTACAAGGAAGGCTATAGGATATTAATTTTTGATCCCGATATTCTGCATGATTTCTTTGGAACTAGGGATGAGACACAAAATATATATTCGATGATACTTAGTAAACACGTTATTAAATTTCTTCCATTATTTTATTTTTAAAAAGGGGGTTCTTTAAGAATTGTAAATGTTTAAATACTAGTGAATATGAATATTGTTTTTCATTCCCGTAAGTGGATGGTACATATTATAGAGCCCTGTCTATAAAATGACTTTAGGCTATTGTACATTTTACATTAAAGTGTCGTCATCATGTATCCGTTAGCGATATACAAAACCGAGATAGCAATATACAAAACCTTTATAACATTGATTACAATTCGTGTATATTCAGCTGAATGTTTTATTCAATTTATTTTTTATCGTATGCCGTTTGTATCTGTGATATTACTTTGGATCGGCAGAAAGACCCCCTTTTTTATCTTTAGTGGTTTTCCAGTTGCAAAGCCTAGTTGGATTTTAAGCATGGGGTCTACCTGGGGTTTTCTATTTGGCTGCTAGGAGCATCTATCATTAGGTTTTTAATTTTTGGGATTGCTGGAAGCGACTGCTGTCTTACCTGTCGAGGATCTGTAAGAACCTGGGTCGTTGTCTCGTGCGTAAGTAAGTAAGCACCGCTAGCAGGTAAGATCGATTGGCCCTCGAGATCATAATGGGTCCTTTACACTCCATTAGCAGAAAAAGTATCAATATAAATAAAAATGAATCGCGAAATATGTTGCTAAGCGTAGAGTATGTTTTTATTAATTTATTCCTTGAGCTCTATTACAGGTTTTTATGGAGAGAAAAATTGCAACGGGAACGGGAAAAATTCATTACGCTGACGGAGCCGCAGGCATCAACTAGTTTTAAATTAAATTTGCTACTGAATTTTATCTGGTCTAAAAAATATTTAACAATGCAATGACTGCATTGTTAAATATTTGATGTCAGTGACTGAAATTAAAAACAATATTTAGTTTAATGCATTGGGACCGCCCTAACAAAATAAAATTGTAATAATAGACTGATTTGATTCAATTGTTTTATGATGCAAGCTTCCAGAAAAGGGTTTCATAATTTTCTCTTTTCAGATGGTAAAATATACATATATTTTACATACATACATATTGTCACGCGAAGGGGTAGACCGAAGCATACAGCAGACTGACAAAGAAGCTCTGGAGTCAGGGCAAATTTGAATTAATTTTCTACGTTTAGTTTCTCCACTCAGCTTCTCAGTTTAGTATTTTTGGCAGTGTATGAAACTGAACTGAGTTTTCAAATTGCTATCCACGGAGTGGAATTTTTATATGCTGTCGAGCGCCACATAGCAAAGGACCCCTTAGTAGTAACTACTTCGATACTAAGAATCCTACATCGAGCTATGAAAGATCTCCCGCTAAAGAATGATATACGAGTATGCAACATTACCAGTTGAGCTGCGGCCCACCAGGTATGATCAACTCGCTTGGTCGGAGGAACCTTCTTTTGTAATGGAGGAACATCTCCACCCGTTCCTCCACAATGTTATAGGTTGATTTCAGAACAGCCCTATAACTCATGTGCTCTCCCCTATTATGAATATGTAGTATAAACCAATATAGGCGACAGTTTTTCTTCTATTATATAATTACGATGTAACCAATACCAAACAAATTATGTTAAGTCGAGTAGAATTTCTATGAATAATGAAATGATTTGTGTATGAAGCTCAAGTCTCTACCACATCATAAGACCTCGGATTTAGCACCATCATACGTTTTTTTTTTGTATTACTACAGGCTACATGAACTCGTTACCTCAGTTTTCCAAACGCCGGCAGCACGAGGGATCAAAAGAGACCTTAGAAAAATTTTACCAGGCCAACAGTGGCAGTTTTTTCACGTTATAAACGCCTATAGACTACGGTAATCATTTTAGATTAGGTGGACCGTAGGCTAATTTATATGGTATAAAAATGAGTGGGGCGTAAAATTACAATTTTCCATATGACCATGATTTTAACCCCCAATTGTATCCAATATCCCCTCACTTATGGCAATCTTATTAATTACTAGGAAATACCCGTGACTTGCCCTCAATTTTCTACATAGTCCGTTTCCTACAGAAACTTATTCCGGGGATTAAAGTAGCCTATAGCCCTCAGGGATAATTCACCTAAAGTTAAATAGTATAAGAGTGAATTAATTTTTAAAATCGATCCAGTAAATTGACGAATCAAATTTGTACCAAATACGTAACAAAGCTATGTACGGACGCTACGATACGCAATATGGCAGGTTTGAATGAAAGTGTCAGCGTTGAACTGGAAAAGGGCGTGCTCCGTTGGTTTGGACACGTCCAACGAATGAATGAGGAACGAATGACATCTTCATCTTAACGAAAGTTTAGTTAAAAGTCCTTTGGTAGAAGAAATTTGGGTATGCCGAGATATACATATGAAGACCACGTGAGCAGATTGCTCAAAAACGGAAGTGTTAAAAGTACTTGGATACCGAGACGTGCGTGTATGAAGCGATTAATGAATCTGCAAGAAGCAAAAAATAAGTATGCATGGAACGCAAAGCCTGGCGATCTGTCCTCTCTGACTACCCCGTCAGAAATACAGGGTATTAGAAAATGTTGAAATGACCCTCTCCCACATAACAAACTTTTCTTCTTTCATAATACTAGTGTAGATTCGTCACTATAGAGGGATTTAAAAAAAAATACATTTGATTAAAATTCTTTTTGACGTTAATTCCTTGGCGTTAACTAAGAAGTACAATTTGAAAAAGAGAAAAACTACTAGAAGTACGGTAAAAACCTTTTCTGTAACTTAGCGTATTCCCAATTGATTTCAAACCCTACGTTGAGTTGTAATCTGGCTTTATTTGACTGCTGAAAGCAGCTAAATAATGTTTATCAATCACGCCTTATCCCCAAAGCGGTAGCAGAAGACATATTATATGCCCACAGTTCCACCGTGTACAGTCCTGTCCCACGTAATAATTGGTGAGTCTATTGACGTATTGAAATAAATAGACGCAAGTTGTGGCTACCTGCTGCTGAAATTTTTTAAGCCGTCCATAATGCCTTCAACTTGGCTTAACGACTGCCATTGTACTTAACGTGCCTTTCAAACCACGGAAACGCTCGTAAAACCACCTAACCAATAAACGGTCACCCATTTGTAACCAGCTATAGCGAAAGTTGCTTAACGCACTGATCGTTTACAGAACACAGAGTCAGCGCGGCTACGAGCGCTTCTAAATAATATTATTAGAACTTGGGAAAATAATTATGATACCTCAAATATTTCAATTGTATTTACTTACACTCATTCAGTTCACTTATTTTATATACAAAAATCGTAGTTTTATCACAATCAAATTAGCGACGAAGATCACAATAAACAATGCCTAGTTACATTCAATAATTATAATTCAAAATACTTCGCTATCATTTAAATAATATATTTCTATAATTTATTTTACAATAATAGAGATGTACAAGTTGTCACTTATAACAATTTGTTCATCGGGGGTGACTGGTGACACAAATAATTCACTTATAGGGTTTTCTATTTTAATATTTCTGTTATGATTTTATTTCTTTGAATATATTTTTATTTCCACAATATAGCCACCAAACGTTTTAATAAATATATATATCCATAGTTCACCATTGCATATGTTCATAAAAAAATTATGACGTTACTAAAATCAAGATGGCGTAAAGGAATATGGCGGCAGAATTGTGTGCGGCACGTGAAGCTAGCGCCGAGGCTGGATTCCGTACACATAACCGAAACTCGTGGTAGTCTGCTCGTGTTATTGCACAGAAGTGAACGTGCACACAAGCGGTATCACAGTCCGATACTTCTACTCCGTGACGAACCCTCAGTGCATTTAAATATCTGTACAAAAAAAGAGTTCATAAGTAATAAATATTTGCAATACGGAGACAAAATCAAAATGAATGCCCAACTTCAAAACCTTTTGAAGTTAGTGTACAAAAGAAGTGGGTCACCAATCAATGTAAAAAGCGCAGCTGAGTGTTAATCACTATCTATTGTACTACGTGCACATCAAAATTTCAATTTTTGTGCAACAGATCTAGAATTAAAATGTATGTACAAACACGTCAGGCTAAAAAAAATCGTATGTAATATAGCCACGTTGAGCCCCATCAAAATAGATATGCTATTATTGTTAACAATGAAAACTATAATCTCAAACATGCATGGAAATACTGTCATTATTTCAAAAAAAGAATACGCGAAGTATCGCATTGATGGACAGAGAAAATGAAATTCATTGCTGGCGCGTTTTTTTAATTTGGAACATTACAACGCTCCAGCAATGTTGTATGAAACGGCGTGCTGGGGTTATTAGATACTTTTAGATTGGATTTTTTTAGAATAAAATTGAATAGAAATATTCTTTATTGTACATCAATTATCATTCTTCTTGAGTGGACGCTTACTGTAAGTATATTATTTTCGAAATAAGTGCATTTATCTGGTTTTATGGGTGGAATTGGTGGATTCTGGGACATAAAAACACTTTTTCACAAAGCACAATCTAGCCCAAACTAAGCTGTAAGCTTGTGCTATGGGATCTAGACAACTGATAAAGAAACTTAAATACTTTTAAATACATTCATATATTATGCATAGGAAACACCCAATCTCAGAAATATTTTTTTTTTAGATCACACCAGAATTTCTTCTGACCCGGGAATCAAACCCTAGAGCTCAGCGCGGCAATCGCATTACAAATTTTTTTTTTAGATTTTCCATCTTGCTGCGTGTATTCCACTGAAGGAAAATCAAAATTATTTTCTTCATCTAGTAGGTAATTGCCCAATATGGCTAATGTAACCAAAATGAATTGAATTAAATTAAATTAGATGTTTAAAACTTTTGTTTTATTTCCATGCATTCTTTTGAGAAAAGTACTATAAATGGCTCTGCCGGAATGGCAATTGCCTATTTCCCGGCCTATGCAATAATGTACTATTTTATAAATGTTTATAAAGGGTCGGCAGCGCGAGTGCTGCACCTCTGGTGTTGCAAACGTCCATAAACTACGGTGACCACTTTCCATCAGGTGGGCTGTATGCTTGTACCACATCAGTGGTATAAAAAAAAATGCAAATTTTAATTACAGTAAGGTTAAAGGAAAATAAAACAAAAGTTTTAGAAGCGCTCGTGGCCTAGCGGTCTCAGTGTTCTGTAAACGATCACTGAGTTACGCAACTTTCACTATGGCTGGTCCTCGGATGGGTGACCACTTTGTGGCATTTACATTTGCGAGCGTTTCCGTGCTTCGGAAGGCCCGTTAAGCCGTTGGTCCTGGTTGCCAGTAAAATGGCAGTCGTTAAGCCTGGTTGAAGGCCTTATGGGCGGCTTGAAAACTTCAACAGCAGGTAGCCACAACTTGCGTCTGTCTATTTCAACACGGCAATGGGCTCACCACCTATTACGTGGGACAGGAATTCACACGGTGAAAAGTAGGCATATAATATGCCTCTGCCACCCCTTCGGGGATAAGGCGTGATGGATATTTTATTTTTATTTTATGTTAAAGGAAAATCGTAGTATTGTACCTAAAAAGCTGTCAGTATTTCCTTTTTAATTAGCTATACTTATTCGCTGAGAGAATTTATATCTGCCAGCCCTTCAACAATCAATTCAAATTCAAGTAGACTCTTTTTTACTATAATACATATATATTTATTCGCATTAAGAACCCTGGGATCTAGGGTCTCGACACCGGCTGGCATAAAATTATATGTTTTTGTACTAACTTTGTAAAAGGTCCCCGGTCGTGGTGACTTCGTATCCTTTCAGCTAAAGCGTCCAGAGAAACTGCGCTCACTTCCCGCAATCCATAATACTGAGTGAGATTGTATTCTATCGACCAATGTGTCTCTCCTCTTGTATTTGTTACGTCTAAATAATACTGTGTGTAATCCAAAACCTGAATAAAAAATGCATTATTATCAAAAAGTTTTGAAACATTTTTATGAAACTCTTTTGAAAAAAAAAAACACTTCAGAACAAATCATACTTTGCCATTATCAGAGTCGAACTTATAAAGCCTCAGTCCTGGGTTTGATGTACTACCAGCACCCCTGGGCGTTACTGACGGCGCTAACAGCGCCCATGATACAGGTCGTCCTGGAACAGATGTTTCAATGAAAAAGGGGAAAAGAGAATAAATTAAATTAAATATACAGAGCAAGGACATTTAAAGTAAAAAAAAAATGTAGTAACGTTGGCGCTAGTCTTCGAAGCAAGTTATTAGAAGTGTTCATTCTACACCAATCTTTACAATTGAAGACGATTTTTTTTTTAAATTACATAATCTTCCTCCTAAGCCATACGCTATAAGCAACTAGTTATACTTAAACATTTATGAAGCGAGTTTTGTTTCGATAATTTTATTACGAATATGGTCTTGGACGCGATTATGATAGGCGATCCCAACTGTCTCTACCTACCTCTACACTACCCATTTTAAGCAACATTTTTGCACTCAATATGTTTATTTAGTCTTAATAGCATCCTACTCAGTTTCTTTTAAATCCGTGTCAAAGTTTACAGTTATAAATATCTGCCATATGCTTAGATACCTTATTATTGTCATCTCCAGCTCAAGAATGGCAGAACATCCTACTTTAAGGTCTAAGTCGGTTTCATTATATCGTTTACATACATACATACATACATATTGTCACGCCTTTTTCCCCGAAGGGGTAGGCAGAGGCATACTATAAGCCTACATTTTACCGTATGCACTTTTATCCCGCGTAACAGGTGGTGAGCTCATTGCCGTATTGAAATGGACAGGCGCAGGTTGTGGCGAACTGGGCTTAACGACTGCCATGTTACTGGCAACCAGGACCTACGGCTTAACGTGCCTACCGAAGCACGGAAACGCTCGCAAATGTAAATGACACAAAGTGGTCACGTATCCGAGGATCAGCCATTGTGAAAGTTGCTTAACGCAGTGATCGTTTACAGAACACTGAGTTCGCGGGGCCACGAGCGCTTCTGTATCGTTTTTTTTTTTGTATTGTTTACTGTATACGATTTTAGACTTCCCAAAATATTATTACAATAGGGGCGTTCTAGATAAGGCAAACACAAAACCACAATATTCAAAAAATCTCAACACAGTTATCTACCTAAAAGAATATCAAAATGGTGGCTTACAGGATAGGACATGTTCCAAAAAAAAAAATTATCGATGACTCCTTGACACAGTTATTAACTTAGTTTTATTATCCACAATGACCGTGACAGGAACTTTATTTTTGTGCCTTTCAACTGTATAAAAAAGTACGGTCAAATAGGATTTCTACATTATCGCACAAAGCTAGTTTACTCCGTATGAAAGTTTCAGAGCGTTAGTAACGGACTCGAATCAGATAAATATCGTAACAATATTTTTATGCCGCACAAAAGATACCCCAGTTTTATTATTCATGACTTTCACATTGCGAAAGTTGGCCTCGCAACTCAAGGCAACATTTCTTACATGATTTCTATGCCACTAGCGTGTCAGATTTTACACAATCATAAGAGAATACTTTTACTGAAAGTATAACCTAAAATTATATTTAGGATGTTTAAAGATTTCCTTTATTTATTTATTTGGCAGCGATATTCGCAGCAATGTATAGATACAAAATATCAATAAAATTATGGAGTAAAAATTTGACTACGAATTTAATATAAATTGTATTAAATTCGTGATCAAAATTTTACTCCACAATTTTAGTGAAATTTTACTCCATAATTTTATTGACAACATACATGGAACAGAAAAGTAAATCCTACTAATATTATAAACACCAAAGTTTGTAAGTTTGGATGGATGTTTGTTACTCTTTCACGCAAAATCTGGATGGATTTTGATGAAACTTTACAATAAAAAAGCTTACACATCAGAATAAATTAAATAAAAAAATAAAAATTATTTATTTCAGGCAGTTACCCATATGTGTTAGTAACAAAGGACTTAATAACTATGTTAGTAAATAAAATTTAATTTTAATAAGATAAAAATAATCATTTATTCAAACTCAAAATGGACATAATGAATTTTTGTGTCTTTGGCGAGATGTACACGTGTCCAGTGCTGCATACTAGCACTGTCAACGTCGAGCCTCGCCGCAACACTCTGCAGGAGGCTGTTGGAGCTGCCCCGTACCCGATCAATCAGGGATGCGATGCGACCTCTCAAAATAGCTACAAAACTTTTAATGCCAGCCTCCGCAAACATCGCCGAAGCACTGCAGTAACGTGGCAGCCCCATCAACATCCTGAAGGCATTGTTATATTGAGTGCGTAGGGCCCTATACGCCACCTGTGTGTAACCCGTCCAAAGGCTGCACGTGTAAAGCGAATTACAGTAGGCTTTAAAAAGTGTAATCTTAACCTGTTTAGTACATCGCGCATATCTACAAGCAAGCATATTGGTCCTGACACACAGCGCCCTACGCTCCCGCATTATGTCCATGTCATCCCTGAGTGACTCTAAAAACATAGGCACTTTTTATCCCGGGAACAAGTTCCTGTGGGAAACGAAAACGGAAAAACCTCACCACGAGTGCGGAACCGCGGGCGTCAACTAGCATGGTAATAAACAGATAGAAACTCTCATCCCGCGCGTTGGTAGTGTAAGAAAAGAATTCAATGAAAATTTTCAAAAACTATCTCAACTTGACTGTCTCGGTGGCGCAGTGGTAGTGTTAGCGACTGCCGCGCTGAGGTCCTGGGTTCGATTTCCAGGTCGGAACAAATATTTATGTGATCCACAAATGTTGGTTTCGAAGTTTGGGTGTTTTCTATGTATAATATGTATGTATTTAGAAATATATAAGTATGTATATGAGTTGTCTAGATCGCATAGTATAAGCTTAAGCTTATACTATGCGATCTAGCTTGGTTAGGGCAAGATAGTGCTATCCAAAAATATCCCACAAAATGTATTTATTTAGCAAAAATAAAATGCGTTATGTAAAACTGTATAATTTGTAACTCAAAATTTAATAAAAGTAAGTAAATGTAAAAATTAGTCTGATAATGAATAGTATAAAGGTATTGATAAGTAGCACAAGGTTTTGTTCAGTCTCATTAAAATCCTAACTCCTTTAAGTCTTAATCTTCAACAACATTCAAACTAATTCGTACGCCATTCGGCGCGATACTAAGATAAGGGCAGTTGAGATAAGATAATTGCAGGACCTTGTTTGAAATACTAATGAAAGCCTCAATATTATATGTAAAGTATAAAACAGTGTATTTGGGATAAATTGCAAATAGCTTATTTACAAAATAATCCAATATGTAATACTGCCTCGGTGGCGGAACAAACATTTTTGTTATCCACAAATGTGTGTTTCGGAATTTCGATATCTATGTATAATACATACATACATATATATTTTCACGTCTTTATCCCCGAAGGAGTAGGCAGATGCATACTTCAGACCAAATTTCATCGTATGCATTTTTGTCCCAAGTAACAGGTGGTGACCAAATTGCCGTTTTGAAATTGACAGGATTGAATCGAATGGACCTGCTGTTCAAATTCTTCAAGCCGCCCTTAGAGCCTTCAACCAGGCTTAACTCTGCCTTTTTAATGGCAACCGGGACCAACGGCTTATCGTGCCTTCGAAAGCACCGAAACGCTTGTAAATGATTTATGTATGATATGTATGAAAATGTATTTAGAAATATATAAGTATAAATATTAAATGTCTAGATCCCATACAACAAGCGTAAATTAGCTTGCTTTGGGCTAGACAGCGTTGCGTAAAAAATGTCCCGTAATATATATCGTCATTTTTAAACTATATATAAACTATAGTAATGTAGGACTGCTACCATTTTTTATTGCTGTAATATGACTTATAGTACACGCCTATTTCTTTGAAAGTATAGACAGATTGAAACTAAACGCTCACATCTTACTAGTCTGTTTTTGTTAATAGTGTTACAATGTGCGTGAGTTTTAATAAAAGTATTTCATTAGCGTGCCCCTCGTGGCCCCGCGGTCTCAGTGTTCTGTAAACGATCACTGAGTTACGCAACTTACACTATGGCTGGTCCTCGGATGGGTGACCACTTTGTGGCATTTACATTTGCGATCGTTTCCGTGCTTCGGAAGGCACGTTAAGCCGTTGGTCCCGGTTGCCAGTATAATGGCAGTCGTTAAGCCTGGTTGAAGGCCTTATGGGCGGCTTGAAAAAGTTCAACAGCAGGTAGCCACAACCTGCGTCTGTCTATTTCAACACGGCAATGGGGTCACCACCTATTACGTGGGACAGGAATCCACACGGTGAAAAGTGGGCATATAATATGCCTCTGCCACCCCTTCGGGGATAAGGCGTGATGGAAATTTATTATTTATTTTATTTATTTCATTATCTTTATAGTTCGAAGAGATTATAGATAGTCAAAAGTGTCTATTGTTTTTTAGCCCAAATTGTCAGTTTGGCAAAATTCACCTTCAGAGACTTCCTAGTCGTTCTGTCTTTTAATAATTTAGTCATAATTTTTAAGAAAAAATAGAAGCCATCAAACCTTCACTATAAATTAGTCTGAATGTATCTGCGTGCCGATGACCATAGAACTGGCCAGCGATTACATCGCTGTAAGCTCTAATAATATGCACCAGCCTTCCATTAGCAGTAGGAGTAAGTTCCCCTCCACCAGCCGCAGAAGAACTACCAGCGTTGTGACGTTCTTCCACTCCTGGACCCGCATGAGCTACTAAATAAACCTAAAAAGACACAACATATTAATGTTATTTTTTCATTCATTTTCATTTTACTGTGCGGTTTTAGATAACTATATAGCGTCACCCTATGATGACATGTTACAATAATGCAAAAAACATAGATTTTTAGGAAATAAAATACCCTTCGTAGTTACTTTTAAACATTTTAGTTTTGAGCATACTATATTTAGGATATTTTTATTTATATCAATCTCAAATATATTATTTTCCTGACACGAAAATTTGAAATGAACGGCCATCATAGTGTGCCGCTAGTGTAAGTAACATACTTCTGTTAGGCTTTGAAGTTTGAGTGTAAAATATGTATGTGAGTACTTGTCACATACATATATTTCACCCAAACTTCAAAGACAATATTTGCTATGAGATGCTATTTCCCGGGCTTCAAACCCTAGACCCAGAAACGTCATACATATCTACAGCTCCACTGAAGCAGTCTCAAAGAGTTTGAGAGAAAGGCTTTATTTAGAAGTTTATTGTAATGTGTTGATTGATGGTCGGTCATGTTGCGCCTACTGCTAAAATAATATCAGTAGCGTAAATGGTAGTATATGCGACTGAAGCGCTGAGCCCAACTTCGATTCCAGGGTTGGATCAAATATTTGTGTGATTCACAAATGTTTGGATAGAAGTTTAGGTGTAACCTATGTGTAATATGTACGTATTTAGAAGTGTATAAATATGTTTATCAGTTGTCTAGATACAAGCTTATATTAGCTTACTTTGGGCTATATGGCGCTGTGTGAAATAGGTTCCACAATATTAATTATTATGTTTATAATAATTTACCCTTTCATCTTTTTTTCTAGCTTCACTTAAAGTTCGCTCCAACCATTGCCACTGGGCCCTCCCTCTGTGAGGTCCGTCAGTTCTCGTCGCTCCCCCAGCCCATAGGACACTATTGAGGACAATAATTCTCAACCTACTATGAGATTGCTCTATTGTGTAGTATCCACCTATAAAAGAAAGTATATTCAAACTGTTTTCAACTCCATGAAATAAGCGGAGAGAAAAAATGTTCCATTTGCTTTTTTTATACCACTTAGGTGGTAGGCATACGGCCCACTGATGAAAAGTGGTCACCGTAGCCTATGGATGTTTGCAATACTATGGTATTTACATTTGCGAGTGTTTCCGTTTTTTTGAGCTTCTTTCACTTCTTCATTGGACCATGCATCACGCTTGTAACTACTTTTCGTCTCTCCACACACTTCCACAGCGAAATATACCATACTATCCCTAATGTTCTGCCATACACATTACATTCTCATTACTAAGAATGATGTCGCCAAGCTTTTCGGCTACCCTTTCTTTATCTTTATCCCTAACGGATGCATCCTGCAGCTTCCAGCTTTTGATGCTATAAACCAATATACATAAAGAAAATCTAATTGAATGGCGATACGTTTAATTTGATCCTCTATATGCTTTGAAATGCCTAATAATTGAAGCGCTCGTGGCCCCGCGGTCTCAGTGTTCTGTAAACGATCACTGAGTTACGCAACTTTCACTATGGCTGGTACTCGGATGGGTGACCACTTTGTGGCATTTACATTTGCGAGCGTTTCCGTGCTTCGGAAGGCACGTTAAGCCGTTGGTCCCGGTTGCCAGTAAAATGGCAGTCGTTAAGCCTGGTTGAAGGCCTTATGGGCGGCTTATAAATTTCAACAGCAGGTAGCCACAACCTGCGTCTGTCTATTTCAACACGGCAATGGGCTCACCACCTATTACGTGGGACAGGAATCCACACGGTGAAAAGTGGGCATATAATATGCCTCTGCCACCCCTTCGGGGATAAGGCGTGATGGATATTTATTTTATATTTATTTATAAATGCCTAATAGTTAGGAATTTAACTCGCATTCGAATGGTCAGAGTTCAATCTGCGGCCATTACACTATCGACGTGAACCTAATTCAAACACATGCAATTAAGCTGTAGAGGTTAACCCTAGGACGATTTAACCAATGGACGCGCTATCGCTACCGTTTGCGCCTAAACACCGCTTGCCATTTGCTAAGAATTTTTAGCTAAGTCGCTGTCTTAATTGGCCTACATTCAATATACTTTCATTCTCTATTAACATTATACAAAGAGTTACCATCTCAAATTAGCAGAATAATATTGTGTCAAATTCGTATTGCATAGCTACATTTCTATTGGTTGTTAGACAGTGGCAACACTTCATGCAAGAGTAAGAAAACAATATGTTTGTAGTTTCCCCCTCGCACGAAAGTTGGTTGAAGGTGATTAATACTTTATTGAGTACATTACGCGTCTATTGGTTTTAATTGTACTAGGGTTAACCTGACTAGAAATAATGGTTTCTAGAGTTCTTGCAAATTTATGATCATGTTATATCAGTACTACACTCAAATTCAGAATTATGAGTGAATCATTTGCTTCATATATATGACGTCTATCGAATGAGTGAGGAACGATTGACGAAGAATATACATATGAGAAAGTTAAGGGTAGAATCAGCCAAAAGTACTCAGATACCTACACAGGCGTGCATGTATGAAATGATTAATGAATCTGCAGGAAGCGAAATAATTAGCCTGGATCGCAATCGCGAAACCTGACGGTCTATCCTCTCCGACTACTCCGTCAGGAGAACAGCGTGAAGATAGTTGGTTAGTTTGCTGCAAGTATATGTCGTCTATTTAATTAATCCATTGAATTTTATCGTATTGATGGTTACTTTCTTTACAAGATCTCCGGAGCGACCTCATAATCTGCTAGCACTGCATCTGCTTACTAACGAACGAGGCAACTGTGACGTCATGGCTACGTGCTGCCCAGCGCGTGGGTCAAGACTCCCGCGCGACCTTACGTCCTCCGCAGCGCCTTATATAACAGGCCGCACTGGCGGTCTTCGCCCCTTCTCTGTTGCAGCTGCTCGAGAAGGTGACGTCTCTCACTTTATTTGGGACACGTCCCAATGATCTCGCCAACCAAACCCATAGAATAGGGCAATTATCATTTTGCTTACTACATTTCCAAATTCCTACCTTTTTCTCAGTGTTTTGTATCTTTGATTTGCCAAATAAATGCTCATGTACTTGCTAACGCATCTTTCCTTCATCACTGTGCGTAAGTCACCGTAAATTTACCCCCAGCCTACCCTTTCAACGTCACCCAACGATGGAGGTATCTTTACAAGGTTGGGAGGTTAGATGACACTTGCTCCTAACAATGCCGAAAATGAAAACTGAAACTAGCTACCTCCTAAAAGCCAAAAAAAATAGACCCCAAGTTCCAAATCCAGGTAGAGTTTGGAAGCAATTGGGAATACACTGCGATGAAGAAGAAGAATATGCTTAGAATGGCGAAGAAGAAAATTGGGCGTCAGTGCAGAAATTTCGATCTCACTGTTTTTTAACGTGACTTCTTACATTGTGTGTTACTAAGTTTAAAAGTCCTATACTATTTTTTCATGATGTTCTATAGTTTTTGCTTACGTATTTTACAATAGTTTAACATCTACTATTGGCAAGTCAGTAACATTCTTCTACTTAAAAAGGGCATGAATTGTCTGCAGTGGGAGCTTAATTTTTTTAGGACTAATATTCTTAAAAGTATCAGCGTAATGGACTAGTGTGTGACTAAGTATCTGCCTTTAAAAACACAGTTATTCGTTAAAATAATAGATACGCTAAGCAAGAAGAATCTATTGTAATTGTCAAACCTGATTCAAAAGATTCTAATGCTTCTGTTGGTAGCCATTGCATCCACATTTCGACTAGCTTCTTAGATGGTGGTGGGTCGTTGTGACCTAGTGCTGGGAATACAAATTGGCTGCTAAAAGTTCTGCTTAGTAACTCTGTCACGTTCTTTACTGCTTCCAGTTTTATTTCTTCGCTTAGATGTTCCATGGATGAAGATAGTATATCTCTGTTAAAAAAAAAGTTAATTAGAGTAGTAATAATAGCAATGTATGTACTGTCAAAAACAGAAGTAGATTATCACAATTTAAGGTACAGACTAAATTTGTGAATCCTATTATTTATATTAAATTATTTAATAACAGTTTATGCTTGTTTAAAATAGAACATATATGATATGACACTGAATCTTACATTTAATTTAGAAATTTGTAAATATTGTTCTTCTATGCTAAGCGACTTTCATTACTGAAAGTATGTTAAACATTTTAGTTAGAAATCATACTAAAATAATAATTATTATTTTCCTCAAATGTATTACCATATATTAAAATGAAAATTTAGAAGTTTTCTTGTTGAATAAGATTGCAGAGTTTGTTTGCTTACTCTAGCAAAAAAGAACTCAACTATAAGGTCTATCTGTCAATTGGTTTCGGCTAATCACTGAAACGGCTGGATCAAACTTTCACTGGATGATATCTAATGTTTTAAAGAGTAACTTAGGCTACTTTTTATTCCCATATTTCAATGGGAAAACGAGCCAAAAGAAGTAAAACTACAAGAAACATACATAACTCATCGAATCATTTGTTATAAGCATAGATTACTGCTTCGCCCGTGGAATATTTCGACCTCCCGTCGCACCTAGTTAATCCCGTCGCTTATAAATTCTACAATGATGCATAAAAAATTGCCCGATTTGTCGAAATTTATGACTACTGCTCTGCTCTCCAGTGTAGTAGCGTAATGATATATAGCCTTCCTCGATAAATGGGCTATCTAAAACAAAAAGAATTTTTCAAATCCGACCAGTAGTTCCTGAGATTAGCGCGTTCAAACAAACAAACAAACTCTTCAGCTTTATAATATTAGTATAGATAAGTATAGATTATATAACGCTCCATTTTGTACATACCCTGTCCAAAGAACGAACTCCAAAGTGTCAGGATGCCGCTCTGCCATCAGAGCAGCTGCGCTTTGTATCAGAGACCACGAACTATCACATGTGTGGTCTCGATGTCGCCCATTTCGGTGGCTGTGTTCGCTGTTCCCGCGGTTGTGTCTGCAACCTAACAATCACGTGGACATTTTAAAACAATATTATGAGTTCAGTATATTGAGGACGAATATTATCTTTGTGATGTAATTTTTTATAATAATATTATCTTATAAAAGTAACTGTTCTGAAAATTAATATAATGGCGATTTACTTATGGTAGCTACACACGCTCCTAGAAATCGCTAATATTTAACTGTACAGTTAAGTTTAGTCCGATACTACCAGGACCTTAATTGGTCGTGCTAATTAGTGTTTAGCACATAAGACCTTTTAGGCTTTTTGTTACCACCACACTAAAAAGGCAACGGGTTCAAAATTTCTTCCAAATTTAACACCTAAAATAGACATATTTTATTAAATTTATTCGGCCTTTAAGACCTGTGTGCCTTCCGAAGCACGGAACTAGGGTGGCTAGTTCCGTGCTTCGGAAGGCACGTTAAGCCGTTGGCCTCGGTTGCCAATAAAATGGCAGTCGTTAAGCCAAGTTGAAGGCTGCGCCTGTCCATTTCAACACGGCAATGGGCTCACCACCTGTTACGTGGGACAAAAACGCATACGATGAAATGTGGGAATTAAGTATGCCTATTCCTGCCCCTTCTGAGATAAATGCGTGACAATGTGTATATATTATCACGCTTTTATCCCTGATGGAGTAGGCAAAGGCATATTAAACGCCCACATTTCACCGTATGCATTTTTGTCACACGTAACAGGTGGTGTGTTCTTTGCTGTGTCAAAATGGACAGGCGCAGGCTGTGGCGATCTGCTGTACAATATTATAGTACAACCCTATAGGCAAAACTCTACAGTTTATATCACACATAGGTATTTGAATGATTGATTAGATTATAGCGCTCGTGGCCCCGCGGTCTCAGTGTTCGGTAAAAGATCACTGAGGTACGCATCTTTCACTATGGCTGGTCGTCGGATGGGTGACCACTTTGTGGCATTTACATTTGCGAGCGTTTCCGTGCATCGGAAGGCACGTTAAGCCGTTGGTCCCGGTTGCCAGTAAAATGACAGTCGTTAAGCCTGGTTGAAGGCCATATAGTTGGCTTAAAAAAAATTCAACAGCAGGTAGCCACAGCCTGCGTCTGTCTATTTCAACACACGGTGAAAAGTGGGCATATAATATGCCTTCGGGGCATATTAGTCTACTAATCTGTATTATACATATTTAATTCTCCAATTTCTATATTGAATAGACATTCAGACAAACATACTTGTGGCATTTAATTATTCTCGAATGTTTTCATGCTTTGGAAGGTACGTTAAGCCCCCGCTTTGTAAACGTTATAAACTACCTTAACCATTTCGAGTCAAATGAGATATATGCTTGTCAGCCACTTCAGTAGTATAAAACATCACACAAAGCAAGTCAGTATTTTAACCAATTACTGGCGTTTCAATAAAATTTTCATATTGCAATTAAAAGCAAAACAAAATGTCGGAATAAACTATACTGCGTATGTTTTATGAAATTTTATTACTCCAATACATCAGTGGATGCCACAGAATAAAATAAAGTCGTCAACAAAAAATATTGCTATATGCATATTAATGTACCTCTATGTAACTCCGGTGAATTGTGGAACGGGTCATAATGTAGATCTGTGATGTGCCAAAAGTATCCTGAAACAAAACAACTTTGTAGTCCTTATACTACAAACAAGATAATAATAAGTAGTAAAGCAGCTCAATAGATAGAGCCATCTATTGAGCTGCTTGGTCATACTCTTAAAATGACGGTAACAATGCAGTGAAAATTTTCAGCTAAATTCAGGTACGATTCTAGTAGCTCATTGGATTAAAACATTGCCCTGGTTTGACTGTTTGTTGCAGAATAAAAAGGGTTTTATAAATAACTAATAGTTGATGACCGCAGCTCCACCCGCGCAATTAGGCTTTCCCGTTCCCGTTTATCGTTCCCGTTTCCCGTACATTATTTCCATTTTTTTTAACTAACTATAACTAACTAACTATCTTTACGCTGTATCCCTGACGGGGTAGTCAGAGAGGACAGATCGCCAGGCTTCGCGATCCATGCATACTTCTTTCGCTTCTTCGAGATTCATCAATCGCTTCATACACGTACGTCTGGGTATCAGAGTACTTTGACCTTTCCGTTTTTGAGCAATCTGCTCACGTGGTCTTCATATGTATGTGTGTGGCCTACCCTGACTCCTTCTACCCTCTACTTTGAACAATATATATTCTTCGTCAATCGTTCCTCACTCATTCGTTGGACGTGTCCAAACCAACGGAGCACGCCCTTTTCCAGCTTAACGCTGACACTTTCATTCAAACCTGCCATATTGCGTATTACTTCGTTACGTATTCGGTCGGCCAAGGTAACGCCGCACAATTTTCGAAGTGATCGCATCTCCACAGCATTCAATTTACTTTCATGCATCTGCTGACATACCCAGGTTTCACTACCGTAAAGCAAAGTTGGCACTAGCACTGCGTTATGAATCGCCATTCGTGCTTCTTTTACGATGCTTTGTTGCTTTACTAACTGGGACAAAGCACCGTTAGTCCGGCAGCTACTCGCCGTTCTACATCCGAATCACATCTTCCATCCGCGCTAAACATACTTCCTAAATACACAATTTCATTCACTTGCTCTAGACGTTCCTGGTTTACCCTAATCTCGCATTTACTTCTTACGTCACCTCTTTCAAATACTAGAACCTTAGTTTTACTTGCATTCAAGCGAAGACCCTTACTTTCACACTCCTCTTTCATATTAGTGACTAATGCCTGAAGGTCGGCTTCTAATGAGGCCATGAGCACCGCATCATCAGCGTACAGCAGACAGTTTACTGTAAAGTCACCCAAATTCACACCCATATTAAAATCTTTCAACTTCTGCAGGCAACTGTCCGGATACACTATGAACAGCCAGGCGGACATGACACATACCTGTTTGACGCCTGTACAGACATCAAAAAGAGGTGACACATCCTCCCCTATACGCACGCAAGCCTTACAGTCCCTATAAAGCGACTGTATTGCCCGCAGTAGCGAGCCGTCCACACCATATCCGGGCAGCAAGTCCCACAGCGTTTCTCTCACAACGTTATCAAATAGTTTCTCTAGATCCACAAAAGCGCAGAAAACCTTCTGGCTAACAGCCAGAAACTTTTCCGCGATCATGCGGAGAGAAAACACTTGATCCATGCAACCTCTTCCACGTCGGAATCCGCATTGAGCCTCCCATAAATACCTTTCAGACTTTTCTTGTATTCGTGCCGTTATAACCTTTGCATACACCTTACTAGCTAAGCTGACCAAGCTGATCGCCCTGTAGCTGGAGCAGTTTAGGCGCGAGCCTTTCCCTTTGTAAAAAGGTACTACAACTGCTACTCGCCAGTCATCCAGGACCTCACCCGTCCGCCAGCACAAGTTGCATAACAGACATAGTGTATCCCAGACACGCGACCCACCGTACTTGATCATCTCAGCAGTAACTCTGTCTTTTCCCGCAGCCTTACCACATTTTATACTTCTTATCGCCTGTTCTATTTTTTTCATACTAATGACTTCAATGACATCGAGATCCGGAGCATCGAAGTGAGCTCCACTTCCCGATGTGGCATCTCTGTCTTTTCTTGCATACATCTTTCCATAATATTCACTCCATCTCTGCAGGACGTCAGTTTGGTCTGTTAGGACGTCATTGTTAACACTAAGCACTTTATTTATACTGCAGATTGCCGAACAACTCCGGGTCTTGCCTACCTCTTTCCAGAAGAGCTTGGCATTATCCCGGAAATTGGACGACAACCTTTCATCCACTTTCATTCTGCACCTTTCACGAGCTTCATCTATCAGTGCCTTCGTGTTAACTTTCTGCAGCTTGTATCTCTCTTTCATATTAAAATCATTTTGCGAGGCTAAGTAGTCCAGCCATGCTTTCTTCTTCATTCGAACTGCTTCTTTCACTTACTCATTCCACCATGCATCACGCTTATTACTACTGCCTCTTTTCGTTTCTCCACACACTTCCACAGCGGCATTTATCATACTATCCCTAAGGTTCTGCCATACACTTTCCATATTCTCACTGCTTACATTGACGTCGCCAAGCTTTTCGGCTACCCTTTCATTATATTTATCCCTAATGGATGCATCCTGCAGCTTCCAGCTTTTGATGCTATAAGTCGGCTCAAGCTCAGGACACTCGGTACGATGACGCCAACCCGCGAACAGACCCCTAATCCTCGTTATGATTAGGTAGTGGTCTGATCCCAGCTCAGCGCCTCGATAAACCCTTGTGTCCATCACCTGTTTACGGAGCCGACTATCCATTAGGAATAGATCTATCATGCTTCTCTTTGACTTACATCTCCAAATACATATGAATTTGTTTGTGGTTGAACATTGTGTTCGCCACAAACAAATCCTTTTCCTTACAAAATGCCAGTATTAGCTTGCCAGCGTCGTTCAGCCTTTTATCCCCATACTTCCCGAGTACCGACTCAAAACCATCGCGAGCGATACCCACCCATCCATTCAAGTCTCCACATACTATAAGTCTATCATTTCCTACTATCACATTTAGAGCTTCTCTCATACTCTCCCAGAAGTCCTCTAGCTCACTCGCGTTCGACGAAGATACTGGCGCGTAAGCAGCTACCAGGAAAATCTTCGTCAAACCAAGTTTTACACGGATCCAGAGGATTCTAGGACTACCAATTTGTACTCATACATACCGGAGGCCAATCGCGAGGACACCAAAATTCCAACCCCCCGATTGCCATGCTCGCTCTCTGGTACTCCAGACCAAAGCGCGAGCATCCCCGGGAGCTCCAAGACTTCGCTGCCCTTGCGCTTGGTCTCTGTCAAGCACACTGCATCTAACTTTCTCTCATTCATACCATCCATCAACTCATTCATCTTATCTGTCATTCCTCCCCTAACATTCCACACAGCTACCCTGCACTTCATCCTCCACTTCCCGCCGTGTCGGGCCGCGCGTGTAGGGTGGCGGTCCCCTACGCCGCTCTGGCTCACACTTTTAGCACCAGCGGGGACGAACTGGTGCGCGTCGCCTCGGGGGCACGCCCTAGCAGTAATCGCCCTGGTGGCACTCGTGTTGGAGTAGAATTGCAGCCGTAGCTGGCAGGAATGGCGACGTGCACGCTTCTACTCTTCATCCCCTGCACGCTTCTACTCTTCATCCCCTCTCATCCTCTTCATACCCTTCATCCCATTTTTTTTCTCTATAAAAACCTTAAAGATCAAGGGATAAACAAAAAAAATGCTCGAATTAGTCCAGCCTTCTTCGAGTTTTGGACTTAGCAACATATTTTGCGATTCATTTTTATTTATATCGATTTCCACTTGAATATTTTTGACAGACTTCAAAACAGAAGGATGTACTCAATTGGGCTTAACGACTGCCATGTTACTGGCAACTAGGACCAACGGCTTACCGTGCCTTCCGAAGCACAGAAACGCTCGCAAATGTAAATGCCACCAATCCGAGGACCAGCCATAGTGAAAGTTGCTTAACGCAGTGATCATTTACAAAATACTGAGTCCACGGCGCTTCTCCGCTTATGAGGTAGTTTGTGGGTGACTCTACAAGGCCGAATAAATATAATAACAAGTGTCTATTTTGCTAACAGTGCTAGTGCCAACATTGCTTTACGGTAGTGAAACCTAGGTATGTCAGCAGATGTATGAAAGTAAATTGAATGCTGTGGAGATGCGATCACTTCGAAAATTGTGTGGCGTAACTTTCGCCGACCGAATACATAACGAAGTGATACGCAATATGGCAGGTTTGAATGAAAGTTTCAGCGTTAAGCTAGAAAAGGGCGTGCTCCGTTGGTTTGGACACGTCCAACTAATGAGTGAGGAACGATTGACGAAGAATATATATTGTGCGAAAGTAGAGGGTAGAAGGAGCGATTGATGAATCTCGAAGAAGCGAAAGAAGTATGCATGGATCGCGAAGCCTGGCGATCTGTCCTCTCTTACTACCCCGTCAGGGATACAGCGTGAAGATAGTTAGTTAGTTAGTTAGTCTATTTTAGATGTTAATTGTGGAAGAAATTTTGAACCCGTTGCCTTTTTAGTGAGGTGAAAACAAAAAGGCTAAAAGGTCTTATGTGCTAGACACTAATTAGCACGATCAATTAAAGTCCTGGTAGTCTCAAAAATAAAAACATAAACTAAATTATATACCTAAGATTACTTTACACCTATCTAGAATCTAGATAGGTGTAAAGCTACTGAGATATCTAGATTTTAGATAAGAGGTCTTGAGTCTTGACAGACAGCATAGTGTTCATATAAAGGATCCATTTTTTCCTTTTGAGATTCGGCACCCTAAAAATGACAAGAGGTTGTCCGGTCACTCGTAACATACGAGTAGGTCCCATAGCTACCCGTGTCACTTAAAATGAACTTTGTAAAACATTTCACTTTGAAAGTATTATTTTCTAAGATGATCGCATATTACTTGAAAATTTGTAAAGTATCTTGTGATAGTCTACCCTTTAGCTTAAATTAGTACTAAACCTACAAAAGACCTGTTCAACTACATCATAAACCTAATTTTCGTAATATAAAAAATGAATGGAAAACAGTATTGATTTACAAAAAAACTGTATAACATCATTGATAATATGAAACCATTATTGGAAAAATGTAAAAACAAAAATATTTCTCATTATTATCTTTATATATTTATGTTTATTCCAAAATACCGGGTATCTCCGTAAGAAAAAAAAAGATACCCGAAAAGAAGAAGAGAAGAGACAAATATATAATTCTGCTGTACGTGTGTATGTTACTAAGCTCATCCTAAACGGATGGACCGATTTGAATGAATTTTCATGTATGCGTTTGGGTTGTTTAGATTCACAAACCTAAGAAAAAAAAAGACGTGTGGCACTCGGAGACTGCCGCGGTAAAGCTATTGCATAGCATACCTTTGTTTTTCTTTTTAATAATTCAAGTTACATAAAAAAAAAACACACACAAAAAAAAACACAAAAAAACAATAAAAAAAACAAAAAGAAACAAAAAAAACAATGAAGGACAATGTTTGTAGGGTCCGCTAGTCATCTATAATAAATTAGTACTGTTATTCCTGTCCATGTTTTTTATCCGTACTTTTGTGAAACGTCTCTTAAGTTTTAACGAAGTTAGCGTACAAAGGTAAATGATATTACTTTATCTAAATTATTTATTTATCACAAGAGAATAGAAAACTGACAAACTGAATAGATTGAATGGGTACATTGATCGATAGAGAACTGACACTTGGGTACGGCGAACAATATTGATGTTAAATGGGCGGGTTTTTGCGGAGAACATCAATATGCGACCCGTGAATAACAGGAATGTAATATATGTATACTAATATAATAAAGCTAAAATGTTTGTTTGTTTAGTTGAACGCGCTAATCTCAGGGACTACTGGTTCGAATTGAAAAATTATTTTTGAATTAAGACTATAACCTCATAATTCATTCATCATCATCATTCCTAAATTTCAATACTCGGGCATTTTCATACATTAGTGTGAAATTAATAAACAACGGGATTAATGGGTGCCATGGGGTTCTGGGGTTTGAAATATGCTATAGACATAGCGGCGTGGATCAGTTTGTGAATATTTAAGATATTAGGTTTATTTTAACTAAGTTTATGATAATTTTACAAGTGTTATATAATTTGTTCGTGTTAAGGATGCAGCGAACAAGGTCACCCGAAACTAGAAAAGGAAGTTCAGAGTTTGTGTCCACCATTATATTTATTAATTTATGTTGATTCAAATTTTGACAAGAAATATTTTAAATTAAATAAAAAATAAATAAATAATAAAAATAATGTACATATGCTAAACATACATTCCTATGTACCTACAATATTTGACAAAATAAGTTTATCCATTAAACAGATTAAAATGTAAAAGTCCGTCTTTTTTGTACACTCTACTATAATATTTGGAAATAAAATAAAATTATTTGTAACGAAATCACACAAATCTGTTGAGTTAAATCAATTCATTGATGAGTGGTTTGATTTCATGATCATAGAAAAAAATATACGATTGAAGAATGTTAAAATCTAAATTTATTGAGAGTATATTTAATTTTTATTTTAGAAATACATGTTTTTCAAATATATTATACACAGAGACAATTGAACTTAAGCTGCTAGTAATATCAACGAGACCAATTGAACTTAGCACAAAAATTAGTTTAAATGAATTTATTCGAGAAACTTTAATTGAAGGCAGCGTTCAAAGAGGTTTACATTTCGTCTTAAATTTAATGAAATCTAAATACTCTTTGTATGTTTTAGTGGATGAACAGAGTATTGGGTCTCTTATCTTTGTCTTTTTACCCTATAAGTCATGATAAAGGAAGTGATATTGCATAGTTAAAAAGTTCATTAATTTTATAAAGAAATTCGAAAAGTTTAACACAATCTAACACAATAATAATGAGTATTATATGTATCTCGCATGATTATTAGGTTTAAGTCCCATTCATATGCTATAATAAATTCGAAGAAAATAGAATGGATAAACCGAATGTTGAATGTGGTGAGATCCTATGATTTTTTTTGCAATACCAGTTACTATGCGACTTGATACTAGAATCAGCATAATTGACTAATTTTATAAAAATGCGTGTATCTGTGTTATGAAAATGGTCGTGTATTGTATGTGAATATTCACAACGGGTAATATTTTTGAAATTCCGACTCAAACAAAAAAGTTATGCTAAATGGAAAGTTCGATACGCAGCAAAAATACATCAAAATGGCGGTGAATCCCCTTCCATCGCACGTAATTGGTCACTGAGGACAGAATTACAAAATGATACTCAAGACAAGTTTGAGTTTGAACCCTGTACAACTAAGCTAGTGTCTCTTAATATTTAAGAAACGTTTTGCAATACGACTCTTAACGTACTTAGTATACTTAGTGTAATTAATTCTTTGATCTTTAAGCTCTTTAGTAGATCAATTGAACTTTGGAGATTATAGATATGTTGCTGCGACACCAAATTATATCCGAATTTGGTATCATTTTTTTTATGTTTGTTTACGGTTTCATTGGGAGCTATTGGGAGTTGTTCGTAAAGTTTGTACCAGAGCCTCATCCGTAGGTACCTCAGCAGGTGCACCACGTGCAGATGAGGTTGACTGGGTTCCAAAGATGTTTTTTTAAATTTATTTTGCCACCTACTTATTTCTATTAAAAATTAATACCACAACTGAAATAAAATGATAATCGTTGAAGTATACATACCAATCTTTGCGTCAGTAATATTCAGCCAAAGCAGGCTAGTGATGTATAGGATGAAGTTAGTCGGATTCATATTACAGTGTTACATGACGCTGGCACTGCATTTTGTGTACCATTTGGTTGTCGTCGTCCATTACGGCATCTGATAAAGAAAACACTGTAAGTATGATTCTTCAATGAAGCGATGATATTAAAACTCGTTAACGTGACAAGCTGATGGGTGTAAGGGGCCCCACCTGCTGACGCTTGGCCGCTCGCTGACTAACTGGCGAGACAGCAAAGATGTGAATACAGAAGCGCTTATCAGTCAAATAAAAAAGACCCTAGGTTCAAAACCCAGGTAAAATTTGGAAGCAACTATGTATAAACTAAGTTCAAGAATGACGAATATCATGACTGGCTAACTATCGGGATGTTTACGACATAAATGTTAATGACATTTAGATTTTCGGGTGCAATAGGGCCCTACCTACATCCTCGGGGCCCGTGCCAGTCTCCCCTGTGAGTGGTGCACCTGCTGACAACAGACGAGGTCATGGCGAAGAAAAGGAAAATTTGAGAAAAATCGTTCTACCAACCCGTCTGGCCAGCGTGGTACAATAAGGCAGGGTGTCTCATAATTTGTTTAACCTACCAAATTATGAGACCCCTGCCAGATCGACCAACGACCTGGAAAAGGTCGTAGGAAGGGACTTGATGCAAAAGTGTTGTGGCGTGAATTGGGAGAGGCCTACGCCCAACAGTGAGCTGCTTTAGGCTAATTTGATTGATTGAGTGACATTTCGATGAAACCCCCACAAAATACATGATCATGGAGCAATCAGAGATGCAATCACGGGAATACCCGGACATTCCCGAATGCAAGTACACATAGTAAATATCTCGAATATCATTATTGTATTCTGTAAACAACTACAGTTAACAACAAAAATAATCTCAAATATACTGATGAGTTGTGCTGCTATAAAACTGGTTCAACCCTAAGGAAATATTCTTATACGTCTCACAACAATGTAGTGCCTATATCAATAGGCCTCAATATTGCTTTGTACATTTTACGATATTACATGTTTGATAGAAAACGAACTGTTTACCGAACTAACTGTAGCGAAAGTTAACTGCGGTCGACAGTTAACTTATGTTTGAACAGCTGGAAAAATCCCAGCTTTGACCGCAGTTTGATATTTTAGTAAGTAATAAATGTTTTTGTTCCATTTTACTTTTTGAAGTACTAGCTGACCACCGCGGCTTCACCCGTGACATTTTTAGAACCCCCATCGCACCCATCTAATCCCGTCGTTTAATACTTTTACAATAATGTATAAAAATTTAAACGATTTGTCGACATTTATGACGACAGTTCTGCTCTCCAGTGTAATAGCGTAATGATATATAGCCTATAGTCTTCCTCGATGAATGGGCTATCTAACACAAAAATAATTTTTCGAATTCAACCAGTAGTTCCTGTGATTAACACGTTCAACCAAACAAACACAGATTACAAATTTAAGATTCAAGTCATTAATTATGAAATAAAAGCGTACTAGGCAATTAAAAATAAGTTTCTTTATAATATTGTGGAACATTTTCACTTCAAATTTCATCCATCAATTAAATGGAATTTAAAATTCCTTTTCATAAAGCCAACTTTCATTCCTTTCATTTCTGAGTTTGTGTCGATAGATTATGGAATTTGAAAATCAATACCTCCTAATTTCTCTTCCGAGTATCAGACAGCAACAGCCAAAAGATTTGCAGACTTCAAAAATGGAGTTCATAATTACATAACATACTCGAGAGAAAAGTACAATCGACTGTTGGGGTGGTGTAAGTGGTAGTGTATGTGACTACCGCCAAGGTTTTCAAACCCAGGAGGGGTTTGAAACCCGGGTTTTTGTGTGATTCGCAAATGTTTGTTTTGGCGTTTGGGTATTTTCTTGTACTATGGGACCTAGACAACTGATTATTTATACTTATATTTTCTAAATACATAGGAATCACAAAAACTCAGAAACCAATATTTGCGAATAAAACAAATATTTGTTCAATCCCGGGAATCGAACCCGGTTCCTCAGTACGGCAGTCGCATGCACTACCACTGCCGTACCAACAAAACGAACGTCTATATATATTAATTATATAAAAGTGTTAGTTACACTATTTATAACTCAACAACGGCTGTACCGATTAGGCGGAAAATTGGTGCGGAGGTAGTTTAGAGTCAGGAGACGGACATAGGCTACTTTTATCCCAGGAACACGTTCCTGTGGGAAACGGGAACGGGAAAACTTTTCTACGCGGGCGAAGCCGCGGGCGTCAACTAGTTTTAATATATATTTGTTCCGACCCGAATGCTTGAATTTGAATCTCTGCAGACTCGGAGACAGACCAAATAAATAAGAAACTGTATTTGTTTGTCTATATTTCAGGAAGCTTCGTTGTATGGCTGTCAGGAGCCTTGGGACGTTCCTTCCGAACGCTCATTCGGAACTCCTGGAACTCCCGGCCATAGGCAGGTAGAAGAACATTGTGTGGTTTTAGTCGGTAGAAGGCCGGGAGAGTATCTATAAGGAATTATATACTTTCAAAAAGTGACGCGCCGTTCGGAACCAATTTTTATTCACTTTTTTTTTTAAGTACAGAGATCTGAAAACATATTTTATGAACGGTGCCAAGTGTATTTTCAAATTATGTTTTACTTGATTGAGTCCGTTTTTTAACTATAAAATATTAAGAAAATTCACATTTTCTAGTTGGGACTCCTATTCAATGAGATTATAAGTCGTTATAAAGTTGGTCAGGCCAGCTGGTTAAAAATAAAAGCATTCCTCAACAAGAACCCAAACAAATACAGGGCCTACCCTGTAATATTATACTAGCAGTAAACATTAGCAGTGCTCGTAAAGCCTTACCTTACACAAAACCCTTCTAAAATGTTACCCTTTGCGTTTCTTATATGCACGGAGCACGTACAGTGGTATTTTAATTAATTTACGCAGATGCATTAATTTTGTGAGGTCATCCTACTTTGCTTACTGTACTGTGACTCTGCTAAATTAATGTTTGAGGTTTTTAGCATTCTTACGTTCAAATATTTTTGAATATCTTTGCGGTTTAGAAAGGTTATGAGTAAATTGATCAAGGTTACTGAGTTGTTGAGTTTTTACAGTCAATTTTGATTGCCTCGGCGGCGCAATGGTAGTGTATGCGACTGCGGCGACTGAGGTCCCGAGTTCGATTCATAGGTCGGAAAAAATATTTGAGTGTTCCACAAATGTTTGTTTCGGAGTTTGGGTGTTTGCTATGTTTAATATGTATGTATTTAGAAATATATATACAAGTATGTTTATCAGTCAACTAGATCCCATAACACAAGCTTATATCATACATACATACATACATATTGTCACACCTTTATCCCCGAAGAGGTAGGCAGAGGCATATTAAACGCCCACATTTCACCGTATGCATTTTATATCAGCATACTTTGACGCGGCGATGTTTAAAAAAATATGTTCCTTAATATTTATTTAAAAGAAAAATAAAAAACAGTCAAAGCCTAATTAATAGCACAATAAGAATAAAATAAATTCGTTCAATTTTTCATATCCAGCACGGCCTTACCTGATCAAAACTAGCCTAATATGAACACCAATGTGTCCTTATATAATTAGTTGTGCCGTTGTCGATCTTTCGGATATTTAAATTTTAATAAGGTTTAATGCTTTTTGACTACCCATCAGGGATACAGTGTGAAGTTTATTAAGATAGTTAAGTTAAATTTTTAATAAGGTTTAGGTATTGAATTGGTTTGTGCACTAACCGCAATCGCATTAATCAATCTAAAATCTTTTTTCTAGGTTGATTAGGCTTAAATTGTGGGGGAACACTTGCTTCTATAAATCAAGCAATTGAACTTAGCTCTTATCTGAGCTCTCCTCAGTAGGTAAATTGAGGTTACCGAGAGTATTAGGAATCGCAGTCGTTATTTTCTTATTTGATATCAACAGAAGCAATCGTGAGTTCAGCAACTGTCACTTATTTCCATTTACGAGCGTTTCCCATAATTCGGAAGACACTTTAAGCCGTTGGTCCCGGTTGACAGTAACATGATAGTCGTTAAACCAAGTTGAAGACAGTATAACCGAGTTGAAAATTTTCAACAGCTGTTAGCTACCACCTTGGTCTATCTATGTCACCACGGCCATGGGCCCAGCAACTACTACGTGAAACAAAAATGTACATGGTGAAATGCGGGCATTTAATATGCCTCTACTACCCATAGAGGATAAAGGCGTGAATTGATTCGTCAAGGTTCTTAAAAAGCATTTATTGGTAAAAGTTGTTATTTGTCGACACTGTACTAATATTTGTTACACATACAATATATTTATACATCTGTATACAAATGAATAAAGTAAAAGGACCGCTCAAATAGAGTACCATATTTACTAACGTCATCCGCAGAAGGTTTTAGATTCTTAAGCCTCACCACTTGAGACTGGTTTTAAGCTCCTTAATCCACAAGAACATCTGTACCTACCTACCATAAGGATAATATGAAGACTGGATTACACCGTAAATATGGTTTTCATTAAAGCCTGTGAATTTGCGGGTACCTCGATAATAAGAGATTATACAGAGGAGTGATATGATACTGATGAGTTTATACATTTAAAAGCTCAGATTTAAAATACTAAGCTTAAATGCAATAATGTATTTACATTTTACAAATTGTATTTGGTTCCATTCAAAGAAGGCTGTCTTCATCATCTCAAGTGTTTATCAGTGGTTTTCGGACCCTATCTGGAGAAGCGCTCATGGTCCCGCGGACTCAGTGTTCTGAAAACGGTCACTGCGTTAAGCAACTCTCGCTATGGCTAGTCAGAAACGGGTGAGCACTTTGTAACATTTATATTTGCGAGCGTTTCCGTGCTTCGGAAGGCACGTTAAGTTACTACCCATTCTCGTGTAACGCGAGGTGCCTACTAGTAATAACAAATAATAAAAGGTAAAGTATGTAAAGCATGCCTTCTACTTACACTCGAGTTTTATTAAAGTTATACAACAATAAAATTTAGATCTATTTCAACGAGTCCGCAAAAGGTTTAAAAGAATTGGATCTAATAGTTTTTATATTAAAATCTCTATAAAGTGTATAGCTATATTCATATAACAATTGAGTAGTCTGCGATTGTATGTACTCTCAGCCAACTAAACTAAACAAATATACGTGACAGCACTCGGTAGGCTCTTGAAACGGTCAGTGACGGACAAATGGGTACTTGAAGCGGGTTACTAGAGGCACTAGAAGTTTTCTATGGTGCAATTTAAAGGGAAATAGCGATAGTATTAAAGAATATTGTTAAGAATTTAAAAAAATTTGTTCTTTATCGACGTTGAGAGAAATTTTATAGCTGTAAAAAGAATCATCACGTTTTATGGTTACGCGCCAAGTTGTTTTGAAGTAGAACTTCTTCATCGACGTATAAAAGAAATTTTATAGCTATTAAAAAGGGCGTAAATAAGTTTAACTTCCTACCTGTGTACTCTGGTACACACATTTTTTTTATTATAGTTGTAACAAATGTCTATTTAATGAATGAGGATCATGTGTTGATGCAAGTTATACTAAAATACATTACAAAACCACGCACAAATAAGTTTTCTTAGCAGGGATACATAGTTGTACAATCACTATTATTCCATACTAGTTGGCGCCCGCAGCTTCGCCAGCGTAGAGAAGATTCCCGTTCCCGTTTCCCACAGGAACTTGTTCCCGGGATAAAAAGTAGCCTATGTGTTATTCCGATGTATAAGCTATATTATTGTAAAGTTTCATTGAAATCTATTCAGTGGTTTTTACGTGAAAGAGTAACAAACATCCATACAAACTATCGCATTTATAATATTATTAAGATATTTCATATTATTTTTATAATGATATAACGTTACTCAAAAAAATTACTCAAAAAAGTTAACCAAGAAAATTGTCTGAAATTTCGCAACTGCGTGTCAACAAAATAACCCTAGGTTCAAGGTTTACTTTTATAAAAAAAAATTAAAATAAAATGTCTTTATTTTGCATAGACCATTTCAACGGCGCTTACAAAATGTCATACACTAAAACTAAAGAAAAAAAATGTATATTTAAAGTGACCACCGGTTCGGAACGCGGCCCACCTGAGAAGAACCGGCAAGAAACTTAGGCTTTTTTTTGATGGCTTATTTACAATTTAATATTTTATGACTATAATATTTTATTTGCCAGCATATCATTTCCAGGCATCCCTGTCCTGTAAATAGTCCTGAATAGAGTAATAACCTTTTTCACAAAGCTTTCTTTTAATATACTTTTTAAATTCATTTAATCGTATATTTCTCAGATCACAGGGAAGCTTGTAAAAGCGTATACATCATATCAACACTCAAATGTCTAAAGGGAATAGTGCCAGTGACATCTCTGAAACTGTAGCTGTTCTTGGGAGCTTGTGTTTCTCATAAATATTACGCTGGATAAAGGGTAGAGCATCCACTAATTCAGAAATGTGAATAACATTCTTGTTACTACGAAAACAACATTTTAAATGAGAGAAATTAGAAGCGCTCGTGGCCCCGCGGTCTCAGTGTTCTGTAAACGATCACTGAGTTACGCAACTTTCACTATGGCTGGTCCTCGGATGGGTGACCACTTTGTGGTATTTACATTTGCGAGCGTTTCCGTGCTTCGGAAGGCACGTTAAGCCGTTGGTCCCGGTTGCCAGTAAAATGGCAGTCGTTAAGCCTGGTTGAAGGCCTTATGGGCGGCTTGAAAATTTCAACAGCAGGTAGCCACAACCTGCGTCTGTCTATTTCAACGGCTATGGGCTCACCACCTATTACGTGGGACAGGAATCCACACGGTGAAAAGTGGGCATATAATATGCCTCTGCCACCCCTTCGGGGATAAGGCGTGATGGATATTTATTTATTTTATTTATTTATTTATATAGAACTAAGTCTTTTTACTTGTACCATACACCAAAATACCGACCGTTGTTCTGAGAGATTGACATTCGTCGTACAACAGTTGTATTCGTAGTGTGTTTGAGTGCAAATGAGTTTTTTTGTTAACTGTACCGAGTTTTTGTACAGTCAGTAATGTGGGTCGATTGCAGCTCAGACGTAAACGAAATGTTTACTGCGTTTTGACTTTTATGTTTTTTTGCGAGTATGGCTGACATATGAAAGAAAGAGAGAACAAAGAAAGAAAACATGCGTTATTGCCGTAGACAGAGAATACTATAGACACATAGTCAGCGTGCCGCAGAAAGGGACATGTAGTATTATAACTGGGTTACCATATGAAGAAATTTTCCCATTTTTGTATTATTAAAATTCTAAGTATCCACCTACGATCCGTACTTTTGATCATTTGGCTTTTAGTTTTCGGAATTGTTGTGAGCGACTGTCATGCCATCTGACCTTCCAATCCCGTAAGAGCACATGCGTAGTTGCCTCATCCGTTGGTTAGCAGTTACACCGCTAGTAGGTATTTGGAAACACCCTTACACTCACATAGAAAATATATGAAATATATAATAACGAACATTTGCGGATCAATCAAATATTTGTCCTTACTGTTGCATACACTACCAACTGCACCACAGAGGCATAATAGGTTCTACTTTTGAGTGAGTAAATAATACAGTATGTTATTTTTTTCATATGTTTATTCAGTTTTGCAGTTAATTGTCATAATAAACATATTTGAAACCAAGCAGAGACTGTTATAAAGAAAACGTATCTCCCAAAAAAAATATATTATTGTGTCTTTTAAATTCATCACTATGAAATAGTCTTTTTCTTCTTTTTAAATAAAAACTTTTGTTCAAAATATTTGCTGCAAATTCTTGAAGTTGGTTTTGGTGATCAATTGGTTCGTCCTGTAGCTGTTATCCAAATCTGACGCGAATCGCCACTTTTAGGAAAGCTGCAAGAAACCAATGATTAAATAACACAATAAAAAAGACGTAACAAGTGCTTAAGTATATTCACATGCATTGCAAGCTGATACACCTGCTGACAAATGAACAAGGTCGGGCACAGGAGCGGATACCTACTTAAATAGATTGGGAGATTAGGCAGCAGTCATTTCTAACAGCACCGACAACATTTTAGGTATGTAATAGTGTGTCTATAAACTACTTCCACTTGAATCACAATCCAGATCTCCACCTCGCCTGCATGGCGATTGGTGCTAACTGAATAATGAAGCCAGGGCGCTGATACACGCTGGTTATGGTTGGGAGGTCCGAGAGTAGTAATTTCCAATATACCCCAGGCCTAAACTTATGTCGCACTAAATATAAGTAACGTTAATTACGTGGTAAGTAAGCTTATAAATATATATATATATATTAGCAAAGTTAATTTTCTGTACGTTTCCCATTTTTGTGCGTCTATTAAGTTTTAATAAATGTAGCATGTAAGCCACTACCAGCATTTTGTGTAAAATAAAATCAAATCAGTTCTGGGGTAATTTAGCATACATGATATGGCGACCCTTTAGCATACTAATTTACTTTTATTTATGTTAGGTGTTTGACTTCTTAAATAATGATATTTGATCTTATTTATTATTGAAATTCCATCTTTAATGCAAGATGTACAATATACTTCTATTAAAACCTAGTATCTGATAAAACTTGGCAGTACTTACGAATGAAAAGATAGTTTTTTTTTCACCATAACTCTTACATCCTAAAACACTACAACGCACCATCTTTTATTGATTTGAATTAATATTTCGTTCGTCATATTACTCCACAATGAAATATAACACAGTTTTGTACCTTTAAACCGTCTCTAAACCGCTTTATAGCTATTTTTTTACAATAATGACAATGAACTGCATAACAGCTATCAAACTTTGTTTCGCTTAATCTCAAGATTGTGCTGAAAAAACCGGCACGCTTGATGAAACAAAAAATCTAATCATTATGTTTCTTTTCTTCACACTAGACCGGCATAAGTTGCTTTTTTTCTTGTGTGAGTGAAACAAAAGCTATCAATTCGTCTATAGTATTCTCTGTCTACTACTGCAAACACAACTAATAGACAGGTACCTACATTAATTTCTCTTTACAACGAAATAACTTCCCTACAAACTTAAACAAATTCAGTTATTTATTGACACCCCGCCACAAAATATCATATAGTAGGTATCGATACTTTTGTTCCTACGTCGCGTTAAGTTCAAAATCGATTTAAGTATTTTCTTAAATAGGGAAACACGAAAAATAGTCACTTTTGAGTTGTCAAACGATAATTATTTTTCTACCATGATTTGTAGTGTAGATAGATAGCCTCTCGCTAACTTACACTTATAAGTCACGCATTTATTCTTGAAGGTTACCTCTTCGAGAATAAAGGCATAGTATCCGCCAATATTTCACCGTATCCAGTTTAATCCCAAGTAACAGGTAGTGAGCTCATTGCCATGTTGAAATTGACTAGTGCAGATTGTAGGACCTGCTACGGAATTTTTTCAAATCGACTTAATAGCTCAACAATTTCACTTACCATTTTGACTTAACGATTCGACTTACCTTTTTTCAAGCACGGAAACACTCGTAAAATGGAAATGCCAAAAAGCGTTCACGCATCCAAGAAACAGTTTAGTGAAAGTTGCTTAACGCAGTAAAAATTTATAAACACTGGGTTGACGGGGCTACGAGCACTTCGAATAACACTCGCATAAACTTAATAAACATAAAAGAAACTGAACAAACAAATAAAATTGTGACCACCTCATATGTCCGTTTATATAAAATCGATTACTTGCACCTTCGTGTACGTTCAGTACTTACTTACAGGATAATGACCTGTACTAAAACAGTCCATAAAAGCGTTCATATAACACTCTGACGCCTATAACTTCATAGATGTTTATCAAAATAAATGCAGTAAGAAAATATCTCTCGTGCTCGTGGCCCTGCGGTCTCAGTGTTCTGTAAACGATCACTGAGTTACGCAACTTTAACTAGGGCTGGTCCTCGGATGGGTGACCACTGTATGGCATTTACGTTTGCGAGCGTTTCCGTGCTTCGGAAGGCACGTTAAGCCGTTGGTCCCGGTTGTCAGTAAAATGGCAGTCGTTAAGCCTGGTTGAAGGCCTTATGGGCGGCTTGAAAAATTTCAACAGCAGGTAGCCACAACCTGCGTCTGTCTATTACAACACGGCAATGGGCTCACCACCTATTACGTGGGACAGGAATCTACACGGTGAAAAGTGGGCATATAATATGCCTCTGCCACCCCTTCGGGGATAAGACGTGATGGATATTTATTTATTTATTTAAGATAATATCTGTATATATGATTTTTTTAAAAAGTTTGTATTGACTGCCTCTGTGGCGCAGTGGGAGTGCATCCGACTGCTACGCAAGAAGTCGTGGGTTCGATTCCCACCCAGGATAAAACTTTGTGTGATGAGCACGATGGTTTATTCTCTGTCTGGGTGTTATTTATCTATAATATGTATGTATTTAGAAATATATAAGTATGTGTATCAGTTATTTGGTTACCATAGTACAAGCTCTGCTTAGTTTCGAATCAGATGGCGTTGTGTGAGTTGTCCCAACAACAATAAATATATAATCGATTATTATGTATTTTACTGAATTTCAAACGACAGGTTTTTTGATAAGTATTTTTTTTTCATGTTACGCTTACCATTTCAATCTTAAACTTGTAGTGTCAGTACTAAAATATATATATCTTCAGTGGACAGAATCATATCCCAGACTGAACTGTACAAAAAGTCCTTTATGTGCTGTACCATAAAAGCTCTCTACCAGCACACATTTCGCCCTCTTCCTGTACCCACGTGTTCTAGCAGTGTGTTAAAAGGTCATCTATTTGAGGGTCATTGTCCTCCACCTTTTCAGCTGTGAAAATGGGCCTCCATCTTTAAAAGCTGTTACTTATCATCAGCCTTTGTAGTTCTTTGTCTTTGGTGTATTTTTTATTAGTTGAATATAAAAGAACCGGCTTGCTTAGAATGATAAAAGTCCTACGTAATTGTATTTTTTTCACTCATTTCTGAATCTTTATTATAATCTTTTCTATATCTTATCTGTTTTATTTTTTACCATTGTATTCGCACTATTCATAAAGGTGAAACCTTCTATGTTACAAGTTGTGACGTGTCACCTTCATCTGTTGCTGTATCCCAAAACACTGGGATTAACCCGTCACAGTTTGTACCTGTCTGGAAATTTGTGTCATAATTAGGTTAAGTAGGCACGGCACAAACTTAATTTAAAATATATTTTAAACTAGTTGACGCCCACGGCTTCGCCCGCGTAGAGAAGCTTTCCCGTTCCTGTTTCCCACAGGAACTTGTTCTCGAGATAAAAAGTAGCCTATGTCCGTGTCCTGACTCTATGCTACCTTCCTACCCATTTTCAGCCAAATCGGTACAGCCGTTGTTGAGTTATAAATAGTGTAACTAACACGACTTTATTTTATATAAATCGATAATATATATTTTCCGCGCCTCAAAAGGAAAAAAACAAAACCCTTAGAGGATCAATCTCGACCCTTTTTCTCAAGAACTCATAGAGGTATCAAGCTGAAATTTATATCCAATATGAATATTTGATTAATTAATATGAAGGAACTTTTTGAAAAAATCAAACGTCTAAGCCAACGCAAAAGTTATTCGAGAAATTATTTACCTTAGTGCTTGCTCTGATGACATAAACTCCTTTCCGTTAAGCACAACCTTATTATTTATTTAACAGTGTTAGCAAACAAATCAATACACTTGATAGTCTTGATGAATAGGTTATAAAACCGCTTCTAAAGTGTTTACTCCTATGTAGTTTTTAATGGTAAAATCCCAACTAAAATACTACCAACTGACATACTCGCAATGAGCTACATTACACAAACACAATTATGCAGCCGAAGCGACCACTTCGCGTGATAGGTTGGGCTTATAAAAGTATAACTACATGCCCTTTATTTAGAACGAAAATCAATGACCCCTCCATAGTTACTAGTGATAACTGTTTGTATAGGGGCGGTGCAAAAAGGCTGTGTCGTGTTCGAAAAGAGGTTAGTGTATAGATAATGATCAAGGTATTGTTTTAAGTAAAATTGTTGGTTTATTATAGTGAGTCACAATTTGTGTCCAATAGACTGACTATGTTCTAGCTTTGTAGGAAATAATATGTAACATTTTACAGTAAAATGTCTAGAGAAAAAAATCATATTGACCCGAATTTCGAAACTTGTCACTGCTGAAGCGATGTAGCATTGGTTGGTAATGTTTTATGCCTCTGTTAATGTGTTTTTTTAGAGACACTATGCACTGTGTACAGTGCCACTTGAAGAAGAAAAAATCCTAAGTGACACACCACCGTCTGCTTACCGCTTTTAATTATATTTATCAATTACACTGTATTAGAAAAAAATAAAGAAAAGCGACTAAGGAGTCATTTCCAACTGCCCCACGAAAATGCTTCGATGCGATTTCTTTTTGGTTTCTAAAAACGTTCTGAGAACCCAGCACCGTGTTTGGAAAAATGGTTCGCACAAATAAAAAAATGTTTAAAATACAAAGGGCAATTTTTTGAAACACAATTAGTATATTACTTTGCTTATACAATGTTTTATTTTAATAAGTTACATGAAACTTTTAGTGTGCCCCACGTAATAGTCCACATAGGACAATTCAATTGAAAAAAAATGATTTTATTACAATATTTACTTACAATACTGTACAGTATACACATTCATAATTATGCAGCAGAATGTTTGTATTTAGTACTGCTTACGTAATTAATTATTCAAAGCAACATCGTTCATTTTAACTAACTATCTTCATGGTGTATCCTTTACGGGGTAGTCAGGGAGGACAGATCGCCAAGCATCGCGATCCATGCATACTTCTTTCGCTTCCTGTAGATTCATTACTCGCTATAAACTTTTAAACTATCACGTTTCCTAGTAAATGTAAATTTATTTTCACGGGGCAAACCAGTTTTATATAGCCCTTAAAATAAATATTGGGATAATTATACTTAAAATTAGTATATTAAGGTAATGGTCCTAACTTCCAACTAAGATTATTATTTAAATGTGACCAGTGCGGTGTATCTCAGGGTCTCAGGTGCGCTCACGTCCAACTCATTTATAATTAAAGCCAGTTTGCTGGGTACGCGGAGAAAGTGTCAGACTGAAGCTTGGGCAGGAATTTAGCCGTTTATTGTTGTTTGGGGTGGAATTGCATGATTTATTTTTAAGTAAATAACTCTTTCCGTTGTCTTTTGGTTGTCATTTGCTTGTTTGGTTTGGACACGTTCAGCGAATGAGTGAGCGGATTGCAAAAGTACTCTGATACCCAGACGTGCATGTATGAAGCGATTAATGAATCTACAGAAAGCGAAAGAAGTATGCATGGATCGCGATGTCTAGCGATCTGTCCTGTCTGACTACCCCGTCAGGGATACAGCGTGAAGATGGTTAAGTTAAATAGCTCTTTTTATGCTGTGTCCCTTACGGAGCAGTCAGAGAGGACAGATTGCCATCCATCGCGATACATATATGCTTCTTTAGCTTTCTGAAGATTCATTAATCGTTTTATAAGTGCACGCCTGGGTTTCTAAGTACTGAGTTACTGGATTTCTAAGTGAGCAGATTGCTCAAAAATGAAGAGGTTTAACTTTTCCGTTTTTGAGCAATCTGCTCAAGTGATCTTTGTATGCAAGTCGCAGTCTACCCTAAATTTATACCCTACTATATTTACCCTGTATATATTTTTATTCCTTGATCACATTTTAGCTATATCGTATAGCACCAAGTATGGCAGCATCTCCTAATACTTAGAGAGCCTAAAATAGGGCAATGTAAAGCTCAAATATTTCATGGATATTGATTGCAAGCAAAGCAATTTTCCTGCACAAAATACTAAAAGTGTTCTTCCCTGAATTTACGATATACTTAGTCTGAAATCCATGTTCGACGGTGGAAACGACGGCACTTTTAACGCAAGATAATGTTGTTCCGTCGCTGAATTCTTAAAACTTCTACCTTAGAAAGGGGATCTCCCGAGGGCACTTTCAAAATAATCGTAAAAACCTGAATCTCAAGAAGGACAGCTACAAAACAGGTTTATCTTGTCTGCGTGATCTACCCAATATTGTAAAAATAATGAAGGTCAAGTTAAAAAAATGAAGCATTTTCATTAGAATTGTATTCTAAAAAAATGTGATGATACAAATGAATATATTGATTAGATTCAAAAGTTTACAAAGTTTTTATATATTAATGTTATTATTATTTTCTTCAGTAGCACATTTTCGTTTGACATAGTGTATTATTAATCAAATATATTGTTCAATATTATATATTATTCAAATAATAGAAATGCTTCAAGAAAAGTGCTTTATAAACTTTAAAATCGTGACCTCAAGTCTGACTATTTAGAAACGACAACAAGTTTTTAAATTATAGAGAGAGAAAACAGAATATGAAAAGCGGTTTTAATTGAAGCTGCATAGAATGAACGGAGTCATGAGAGGAAAGCGAAGTTTATTTTCCGCTATATTTCTTCTAGTAATGTTGTTTACACTTCTCAAAATAAGTCGAATGAAATTGTGTATTTAGGAAGTATGTTTAGCGCGGATGGAAGATGTGATTCGGATGTAGAACGGCGAGTAGCTGCCGGAAACAAAGTTAACGGTGCTTTGTCCCAGTTAGTAAAGCGACAAAGCATCGTAAAAGAAGCACGAATGGCGATTCATAACGCAGTGCTAGTGCCAACTTTGCTTTACGGTAGCAAAACCTGGGTATGTCAGCAGATGCATGAAAGTAAATTGAATGCTGTGGAGATGCGATCACTTCGAAAATTGTGCGGCGTTACCTTGGCCGACCGAATACGTAACGAAGTGATACGCAATATGGCAGGTTTGAATGAAAGTGTCAGCGTTAAGCTGGAAAAGGGCGTGCTCCGTTGTTTTGGACACGTCCAACGAATGAGTGAGGAACGATTGACGAAGAATATTTAATGTTCAAAAGTAGAGGGTAGAAGGAGTCAGGGAAGGCCGACCAGACGTGCGTGTATGAAGCGATTGATGAATCTCGAAGAAGCGAAAGAAGTATGCATGGATCGCGAAGCCTGGCGATCTGTCTTCTCTGACTACCCCGTCAGGGATACAGCGTGAAGATAGTTAGTTAGTTAAAATAAGTCGGTAGTCGGTGCTACCACGGCTCTACCTTGACCATTTTTGTACCTATACATATCTGAATTTCCATGATAGTGATTTTTTTATTTATCTATTACGCCTTATCACCAAAGGGGTGGCAGAGGTATATTATATGCCCACTTTTCACCATGTGAATTCCTGTCCCACGTAATAGGTGGGGAGTCCATTGCCGTATTGAAATATACAGACGCAGGTTGTGGCTACCTGCAGTTAAAAATTTTCAAGCCAACCATAAGGCCTTCAATTTGACTTAACGACTGCCATGTTATTGGCAATTCACAGCATCGGCTTAACGTGCTTTCCGAAGCATTAAATTTCGAATGTAAATGCCACAAAGTGGTCACCCATCCGTAACCAGCCATGACAAAAGTTGCTTAACGCAGTGATCGTTTACAGAAATCTGAGTCCACGAGACCACGAGCGCTTCTATATTAATTATTTTCTTCTAAAAATTTTTATTTTTAGTTTCAATCCCTGTCTCGAATCAAATTGTCTTTTTCCACTTTAATAAAAATTTATGAGAAATTTAGCAAATAATTGCTTTAAAAATTTATCAATTATTTTCTTGTTTAATTTTAGACCCGTTTTTAACGTGGACGGGTTATAGTTTTTTAATTAATAGTTACTCACTTACATAATGGCAAATACCCCTAGGAATTAAAAGCCATCTGTTTACCTTTAGCCAATAAACTTCTTACTTTTATTGTTGACCGGTAAGGGGTTTCTATTACATACTTAGTTTCTATTAAACAAAGTCAATACAATGTGTTCTTATAATTGGATATTGACATTAGTTAATTACGAAATTCATTCATTAATTTATTAAAATACTTTGCTACCATACTGTTGAGGCAGTAGGGCAGTAAAGGGAAGACTTCAAGCTCTGGGGGAAGGCCAGATTGCCAAACCGCCACGGTGTTAGAACTAGGATCAACTACGCCACAAAATTGACCTGAATTTGATTCACTGTGACCCAGCAAAGGGACGCTTTGAAGTGGGGTTGTCCTTGGAAGATCAGATGGACGGCCGCCGGCGTTAATAAGCATTTCTACCAGCTTTCCAGGGTGTCCTGAAAGGGGGTAGGATAATAAATAATAAATAAATAAAAATATCTTTATTTTGCATAGACCACTTTAACGGCGCTTACAAAATGTCATACACTATTTAAAATATTTAAAGCGACCACCGGTTCGGAACGCGGCCCACCTGAGAAGAACCGGCAAGAAACTTAGGAAGGCTTTTTTTTGATGGCCTATTTACAATTTAATATTATTTCACTTTGCCAGCAGATCATTTCCAGGCGTCCCTGTCCTGCAAATAGTCTGTAACGGAGTAAAAACCTTTTTCACAAAGCTTGTTTTTAATAAACTTTTTAAATTTATTTAAAGGTAAATTTCTCAGGTCACAGGGAAGCTTGTTGTAAAAGCGTATACAGTTACCCTGGAAAGAATCGCCAATCTTATGTAGTCGACTGTGGTGGACTGAAAGATTATTTTTATTTCTAGTGTTTATATTATGTTTATCACAGAGTTTAGAAAACTGTGATAGATTTTTCTGGACATACATAAGATTGGCAAAAATGTATTGTGATGGTACGGTTAGAATATTTACTTCTTTGAATTTTTCTCGGAGAGAAACTCTGGGGCCCAAATTATAAATAACGCGTACAGCCCGCTTTTGTAGAACAAAAATAATATTTAAATCTGCAGCACTCCCCCAAAGGAGAATACCGTAAACCATTCTAGCCGTATCCACATCTGTTAGAGTCCTGATCTTTTTTACAGCGTATGCAGCCGAACTTAATCTAGAGGCTGTCTTTTCTATGTGTGGGCCCCACTGCAAATTGGCATCAATAGTTATACCGAGGAACACAGTTGATTCTACAAACTCTAACACTTGTCCATTCAGTTGAACATTGGCCGCAACTTGTTTTACATTTGGTAGAGTAAATTTTATACATTTAGTTTTATTTTCATTAAGGCAAAGATTATTTGAGCTGAACCAGTGAACTACTCATGCAATTGCATTGTTTACATCGTCATAGTTATCTAATTGTCTTTTAATTTTAAAAATTAATGAGGTGTCATCTGCAAACAAAACAATCCTATTCCTGTCCCCTACATAAAATGGTAAATCATTAATATAAATGAGGAACAAGAATGGCCCAAGTATCGAGCCTTGCGGCACACCCATTGGAACCATGGATCCTACAGAACGTGTACCATTAATATCGACCCTCTGTATTCTATTGTTCAAATATGAAGAAGAAGGTCGAGAGCTTTGCCTCTTATTCCATAGTGGTGTAATTTTTTGCACAGCTTTTCATGTTGAACGCAATCAAAAGCCTTTGATAGATCGCAAAATATACCTAATGCATCGTGCTTGTCTTCCCAAGCTTCATGAATACATTTTAATAACTCAACACCAGCATCGGAAGTTGAGCGCCCTTTCGTAAACCCAAATTGATTCGCATGAAGTATTTTATGACTATTAAAATGGGATAGCATTTGATTCAAGATTATTTTTTCAAATACTTTGCTCAAAGTTGGCAGCACTGACACTGGTCGGAAATTAGACGGCTCTGTAGCGCTGCCAACCATGAACAAGGGAACGACTTTGCTGTGTTTCATTAAATCAGGAAATGTACCACTAGAAACACAGTCATTAAACACAGTTGCTAGATGGGGCGCAATTACCTCAATTATACATGATGCAGTATTGACCGATAATCCCCAAAGGTCCGCGGTTTTCTTAATTTCGATACATTTAAATGCTTTTACAATGTCCTGAGCACAAATATCTGTGAATACAAATGCATCCCTGCAACAAAGAACAGATTCTTCTAATAAAAGTTCAGCGGAACTGGACGACGCTTGGAGAGATTTTGTTGTCAATATAGGTATATTTTTGAAAAAATGTTCAAACTCCGTCGCCACTTCCAGGTCCCCTGTAACATGGCAACCATTTACTTTTAAGTGGAAATCTCTTTCAGTCACTAAAGATCTACCGCATTCAGAGTTAATGATGTTCCAAGTCATTTTTATTTTATTAACAGAATTAGAAATTTTATTTTTAATGAAGTTTGACTTAGCAAGATGACACGTTTGTTTAAATATCTTTGAAAATTTTTAACATATTCCTGAAAGGTTTGCCTAAAATTATATGATTTTTCTGAATATAATTCAAATAATTTATTTCTACTTTTAAAGATACCTGGTGTTGCCCAGTCACTGAAAACACGACGACCACCAATCTGTAGTGTTTTTGAGGTAAAAACTTTGCCAAACTCATCATTAATCAAATTAAATAAGTGTTTATATGACTGGTCTACACAAGTGAAGTTAGGTAGATATGGTAATCTCTTTAATACATTTTCTTTAAAATTATTCAAACGACTTTGGTTAATTGGTACATATTTAATTTGTTTTTTGCTGACTTTGTTACTACTTTTAGGATACGGTGCTAGGAGGTACCTCCGTAATACGAAGGGATGTTCCAACTGCCATTTGACCATCGGCGGGCGGGGTTACCCCAACCCTTGCTCACGGTCAGTCAATTCAGTCTCTCTCAAGAAGGCTAAAAGCCCCCCCCCCCCTTTTTGAGAGTTAAAGCGGTCCCGTGGCTAGATTGGACACGAGAGGTCGTTTTCCATAAAGTTTGGGTAGAGAGGGATGGGTGAAAATATAAAAAAATGTAGGTACATATTCACTTTATCCGTCGAAATTGAAGGACGTAAATATCTTTACAAACGGTGGCTATCGAATTTTTATTCGATTTGACCCTGGGCCTGCTTATGATTTCGCTGGTAAATCAAATTATCCCTCAAAATTCGTCGTCGTAAATTTCATCTATCGTATTACAAGATAAAAATATGTATCACGTAAAGATAAGATATAGGTATCTCAACAATACTGTACTAGTTTTACCTAGGACAGTTTCATCACCTAGCACTATACACACGATGAAAAGTGGGCGTATATTATAAGTTTGTGCAATTTGCTTAAAAAAGGATACAATGTATTTGCTTCACGTGTTATTGTCAGTAATCCACACATATATAGTAATTTGTTACATTTCATATTTAACAAATGAGGGCATATCATTACCGAACTTCAGCTGGTCCCAGACCAAAGAGAAGAGAAGAAACTTCCAATGACATCTAGATTGTTTATCAATCACACTTTATCCCCGAAGGGGTAGGCAGAGGCATACTCTACGCCCACATTTCACCGTATGCATTTTTGTCCCACGTAACAGGTGGTGAGCCCATTGCAATCGGGACCAACGGCTTAACGTGCCTTTCGAAGCACGGAAACGCTCGCAAATGTAAATTCCACAAAGTGGTCAGCCATCCAAGGACCACCTATAGCGAATGTTGCTTAACGCAGTGATCGTTTACAGAACACTTAGTCAGCGGGGCCACGAGCGCTTCACATTATAACGGTTAATTTTTATCCTAAGCTCATTATTGAGCGCCTTAACCATCCTTAATACCATCAATATAGTCAGTAAGCTCACCACTAAAATATGAAATTCAAATGATGGATTTGTAACCTTATTGACACACCGATTAGGGCTTTAATGGTTTACCGCTAAGCACAGCCATGATCACAGTTTCGAAGAAATTCGGTTAAATCTTTTACGATCAACATAAAAATGTCGTTATTTTTTATAAATCACCGGAATGTGAAATTTTTCGTATAAAAATATTCAGTTATTACTTCCTATTATCGTTTGGAGAGTCATGCGTCTGTTGGTTTTTGTGCTTAATACAGTTTTATCTATATATAAAATAATATTTTCTAAAATATTTTTAAAATGGGTATGGGCTTTTATCTTATAATTTTAGATATTTAAATTTTCCTTGCATTTGTGGTAAGTTTTAGCTATATCGTTGAAAAATAGTCATCACTTATTTTGAGTACAATGTATATAAATCTTTATTTCGAATATTTGTTTTCTTAGATCACTGTGATATATGAGATAGAGACTAAATCAATCATTAAAAAAAAATCTACATTAAAAAGGGTAAGCAAAGAAAGAAGATTCGAGCAAGTAACAGCTAGAAATAGAAGTAAAATAAATAACAATACATAACAAAATACATGAAGTTACAATCTGATTTGTGTGACGTATGTTATCTGCATTCACTGGTGTAACTAAAACCAAAGATTTGTGATAAAAAAACTAACTTAAAATTACTACAGATAACAACAATATCGTCTTAACAGACAAGTTTTAGCTTGTATTATTTGAATTAACTTTATTATTGACGCACATTAATCAAGCTAGTTATGCTGGTGGGGCAGCCTTCCAAAGTGGTTAGCCTAAGTTGGGCCCTTGTACTATGTCGCGGGTGGCCAGCGGCACCACCGTTTCTACAGGTCTCCCTGGCCAGCGGGTCGATTCGCGCCACCCACACTAGACGCCACTTAACACCCACTGGTCCCACACCTGCTGCATCAAATCACGCTCTAAGCTCGGCTTGCAGTCGCTGAACCCCGAACATAACCCGAGAGTTATTTTGGAGGCTTTCCGCGGGCTGCGTAGTGGAACACCCCAAAGTCCAAAAAAAAATGTTTTTTGTCTTACCAGGCACACATTTTAAGTTCATTAACTACAACCCACTGTTATAACTGCTTTGATGGCGAAAGTCATAGTTACTTTGTACTTCTTTACTTCGAATATTATCACACAATTTTAAGTGAAACAAGATACTTTAAAAGTATCGTTAAGTTAAAAACCTTTTGAAAAGTACTCTTCGTACGTCCTAGAGCTAAAACGATAAAAGTTATAAATAAAAATGGATTCAAGCTATTTAAAGAGCTCTGGTATGATGTTAGAGAACTAAAATGTTTTATAAAAACACGGGTCACTGTTCCGTGTACAAGCGTGGGCACAATGTAAATATGATATGTTGTTGCAACGCAAATGGCTATTTGTATTTGCAAAAATAATAACGTGGCTACCCCGTTAATGGATTACATTTAAATGTGGTTTTTTTTATTTAATGTGGAACCTTATACTGAACAGAAAAATAGTGGTGTATTTGCTTGGAATTTTGTAAGGAAGTTAAAATTCTCTTTTAGTAGTTTAGGTATTACTTTATGTAAACTATTCATAATAAAACTATTAAAATTGTAGAAAAATAGTACAACGGTACTGCTCATTTCTTCTAGATATCTCTACCAGCACACCAGCAAGAGGAGTTTGTTGTTAGATTGTATATTAGCAGATTTAGAAAAAAAAAATTGTTTTGGGTAATGAGGCCTGAACGGTTGAGTGGTTATGATGTGATAGTGACAATTGTTGTGATTATTTTAAAACTATTCATTTTATTAGTGATAAATCATATTATTATTTAAATTTGTTAAGTGTCAACACTACCTCCTAATGAATAAAACTAGCTTGTAAAACGTTACTTGATATCTTTGAAATAGTGGGTAGATCGATTATGCAAGAATGTTTAAAATACGAGTAAGGTAGTAGGAGGTAATATGACGAATGTTATAAAAAGTCAAGATTCTAGAAAAAAGAGGGGCTCGATTCTTTCTTAGTTGTGCTACTGTGAAGTGCTAATTAGTATAAGTGCAGTGTAAAGTTAATTAATAGTGAAATTGTGAAGTTGAATACAGTTGTTAAAATAAATTGATGGCAACACTGTTGCCTTTCGAACATCGTCGAGTGAGCGCCATCTTGTTTTTGGGAGAATTACAGCGACTTGTGGCGTGCTCGGCACTTGGCTGATAACCGTAGAACGGATAAGTTGTTGATAGGCTCTTTTTCGTTACAAGGTTAATGTAATATATATTATAAATTAAATTGTTATAAGTACATGAACACCGTTTTTTTTGCTAAAATCAGAATTTGGATCCACGTGTCATGGGTAAGCGTAAACGTTACCACAAGCGAGGGCGATCGTCGTCGAGTAGCAGGAGCTCGATAAGTTCAAGGGCCAGCAGGACCCCATCGGCGTCACCACCGCGCAAAAGTTCTATTCGATATTAAATGTAAAATAGACAAATTATCTAAAAACTTTTCGGAACAAGTTAACGTATTTTCAATTGTCGGAAGTATAGGTTATAGTAATATTGGAGCTTCTATCGAAGCCAGCAATTTTCGATCTTGTCTTGATTTGGCCAGTTACCTGCACGGTCGCACTTATCGAGGTAAAAGCAGTAAACAAACCATTCTAACCAGCCCGCCACGAACGTAACCTCAAACAGTAGCATGAATTCGAATTATAATGCACAAGATACCTAGTAATCAAATAAGTACGGCTCAGATTCGAAAACCTATTAAATGTTACTCATGTAGTGGTTATCACAAAAGGAACCAGTGTGATCTCAATAAATGTAACTTTTGAGGAAAAAAGGGGCATGTTGATGCCATTTGCCGTAATAAAATAAATACTGGATTAATAAAACAGAGGAGACTAAACTAAAACTACTAAATTTGTGAAAACTATCAGCATTAATAATTTTGTTCATGAAGCATTTATTGATACCGGTAGTAGCTGTTCCATAATTATCGAATTCATAATAAAAAGTATTCACTCCTTACCTGTGTGCTACCCTCACCAGTTTTGTTACAAGGATTTTCTAGGCAGATTTCCAAGCCAGTTACTAGTAAAACCATTGTGAAATTAAAAATAGATTGTGTTTCGTTAACGGGGGTGGACTTTTATGTGATTGATGATTTAGTTGGTTGTGATATATTGATTGGTCGTAATATAACGGAACGAAATGATTTAAAATACTCACGTGTTGGTAATTTATTCACATTTGATTACGCGCAATCATTGAAAGAATTCTGTATCACTTAAAAGACCTGCTTTGGTTATTTAAGGGGTATAGTCAGTGTTTTGCCTCACATATAAAAGAATTAGGTAAGGTCGACAACCACGAATTTGACTATTTCTTCTTAACTGACCCACGACCGGTGCAATGCAGACCTTTTAGAACTTTCCATGCAGATAGAAATATTATACGAGATATGGTACAGGAACTAGTGGACAGTAATATTATCAGAGACATTATGTTCCCGTACGCGACTCCTGCCCTACTTGTTGGCAAGTAGAAGACTTAAAGGTCATTCACTTCTTGTTTATTATAATATGTTATTAATTTGGAGGATTATCTGTATGATGACATTAAAGTATTTAAATTTAAGGTCTTTCATAGTTATAATAAATTTTGCATGTCACATTTGAAACGCGAGACTAGTCAAAACACTTATATTATAATTGTAAATGTAGTGAAAGTGCAAACTGTGTACAGTTACAATACAAACCCCTCTTGGGAACCGGCACTGTAAATCCTTAACACAGGTTAGTTAATAACCTAGCTAGGAATGCAGCACCTCAACCATTTTATAATGTACGTAGTTTTAGTACACAACAAAACTGTAATTAGTTATTACTAGCTGACCCGAACTTCGAACCCCGTGGCACTCATTTAATCCCGTCGTTTAATAATTTCACGTTGATGTATGAACATTTTCCAAATTACTTGATTATTTCTCTGCGCTCAAATACTACGCCCGCGCCCGCACGGCCCGGTCGAATTTTAATATTGTCATATCGCCTAAGATATTCATTTAATTTTCAAAGTGAAAAGGGACAAAATAATCTACATAAAATGCTGAAACCAACTAACATATTAAAAATGATAAGGATTAATATGTATTTGTGTAAATAGCCTTTAAATTACCGCTTTATTATTGCTGTTTTTTTACTAAAAAACTAAGTATTAAAATGGATATAGTACGGTTTCCTTAAGAGATAGTCATATACCGTCGCGGACTTTTTTGTAGACCTATATTAGATACATAATTCGACAATACATTATTTTGTTATATCTTAAAGGGTTTAGGCAGCGTTTTTGTTAAAAGCTCCCAGACGGCTTATTTTTTTCCGGCACCGCCGACATATATCGTTATAATTAAGTTAATGTATGCAAAAACTTAACAAAATATACATAAAAACCTTCTCTATGAATCACTCTATCTATTTAAAACAAACTGCATAGACATTCGTTGCGTAGCCAAGATCAAGTATACATAGGGACATACAGCCAAAACCGACTTTGTTTCTCAAGTACCTACACCCGCGCACGCACGGCCTATCGAATTATTGTTACAGGAAATTAATTTCATTGCGCATTTTTTGATATTACCATATCGCCGAAGATATTCATATAATTTGCAAAGTGTTAAAGGACAAAATAATCTACATAAAATGCTGAAACCATATTAAAAATGATAAGGATTAATAATGTATTTGTGTATATAGCCTTTAAATAACCGCTTTATTTTTACTGTTTTTTTAGTGTTAAAATGGATATAGTACGTTATCCTTAATAGATAGATATATTGCGTCGCGGACTTTTTTGTGGACCTATATTAGATACACAATTCCACGATACATTATTTTGTTATATCACAAAGGGTTTAGGCAGCGTTTTCGTTAAAAGGTCCCAGACGGCTCATTTTTTCCGACACCGCCAACATATATCGTTATAATTAAGTTAATGTATGCAACAACTTAACAAAATATACATAAAAACCTTCTATAAGAATCACTCTATATATTTAAAAAAACTGCATTGAAATTCATTGCGTAGTTTTAAAGATCTAAGCATACATAGGGACAGACAGCGAAAAACGACTTTGTTTTATAATATGTAGTGAAGTGTTATTTATTACAATGCTTTTCATGAAATAAATTATTATTGTAAATTATTATTGAAATTGTTGCCAATAAAAACATGAGTAAATGTAGAGGAAGCTTGGGAAAAACCTTGGAAAATTTAGCAAAAGCTCTTTAAATGCAAGTGATCCTGATGAGTAAACTAGGAAAAGCCTGGTCTCTTAAGTGTTGCACAGCCTTTTTAAGTGCGGGTGACCAAAGAATAATTTTTTGACCTAAGATTTTGCATTTACTAATGTTTCACAGGGCATTCTACGCTTACAACACTTATATTTTAGGCAATCAGTTTTATTGGTTGTTTTGTTTCAGGGTTTTAACTAGACTAGTGGGGCTCCTGGGACACTCGCCTTGCAGAATGGCCGTGTTGGCAACACTGTTGCCTTTGAAACATCGTCGAGCGAGCGCCATCTTATTTTTGGGAGAATTACAGCGACTCGTGGCGTGCTCGACACTTGGCTGATAACCGTAGAACGGATAAGTTGTTGACGTTGATAGGCTCTTTTTCGTTACAAGGTTAATGTAATATATATTATAAATTAAATTGTTATTAGTACATGAACACCGTTTTATTGCTAACAAAATAGTGTATATATTTCATTCTAGTGTTTTATTACACAATGATGGTTTACAGCATACTCGAGAAAATACAGATACAACGTGGGATAATAATACGGAAATAATACGGAAACACTGATAAAAACCTAGCGACAGCTATTTATTATCGGTGATTCGTAAATATTTAGATCTATTCTTCAATTACCATTCGAAACAATCTTTTTGTGTGATGAGGAACTTGATTTGTTCTGTGTCTAATTTCTTTATAATAAGGTATGTGTAGGGACACATTTCTGAAGCATTAGTTCTATATACCGACGCGCAAGCATTCGTTGGCGCTGCAGTCGTCACCCTGAACATTATGCGTACTGTACGATACGACATTACCTTATGTTACATATTACAGTGTATTAATTTGTATACTGGTACAATTCAATAACGTATAATTTTTATATATACTTATATAACGTATAATATCTGAATTTAAATTACCTCCCAGTAGCTTATAAAAGGACCACCTCCAAAAGGTTGTGCTTAGAAATATTATATTTTAGTATGTTTGTCGTTGTCTAGATCACAAGTTACTATTAAATTAATGTGAGTCATTCTGATCAGCGTGGTATTGCACAATATCTCAAAAACATAATATCATTTTATAAAAAGTAAAGACAACGTTTTATGGAATAAAATCAGTTTCAACACTGCGTTATGACCTAATATTAGAGTGTTTTTTGTGATTAGTAATATTTTTAGAAACGGGCTAATACGAGTAGGTATATTAATATTAATTAATCATCATCACTACATACTCGTATTAAAAAACAAAGTCGTTTTTCGCTGTCTGTCCCTATGTATGCTTAGATCCTTAGCCCTAGAACCGTACCCTGGGGTACAATCGTAAAATAAAATCGAAAATAGTTCATAACTTTTTTATTATTATACGGTTTGTTTTGCACGTCCGGGACGCATCGATACCTTAGTCTAGAAGACTCTAGCATTTGATCTCATAAAGCCCCACCTAGAAGACCGGTTTTAATACCGAACTTTACCAACCCCTCTCCAAATAAGTATTGGGGATATATTGGAGAAGCGCTCGTGGCCTCGCGGTCTCAGTGTTCTGTAAACGATCACTGAGTTACGCAACTTTCACTATGGCTGGTCCTCGGATGGGTGACCACTTTGTGGCATTTACATTTGCGAGCGTTTCCGTGCTTCGGAAGGCACGTTAAGCCGTTGGTCCCGGTTGCCAGTAAAATGGCAGTCGTTAAGCCTGGTTGAAAGCCTTATGGGCGGCTTGAAAAAATTCAACAGCAGGTACCCACAACCTGCGTCTGTACATTTCAACACGGCAATGGGCTCACCACCTATTACGTGGTACAGGAATCCACACGGTGAAAAGTGGGCATATAATATGCCTCTGCCACCCCTTCGGGGATAAGGCGTGATGGATATTTATTTTATTATATATTGAAAAAAAAACAAGAGGTACCAGCGGTAAACCCTACTAGTCTGAAAACTGGTAGGTGTTTTTTTTTGTCCGAGTGTCACAATGTGTGAAATGCAAAACATATATGTGTGTTGAACATCAAAACAAAATGTGCCAAAATTGTTTGTAGTTCCCTAATAATGTGATATGATTATGATTAATAAGTCTGAAATTGTTATATTAACCCTTATGTAAGTTGATTTTATAATAAAAGTTTATTATTCTTATAAAAAACTGTTATTATTATTGGGGTTACCTAGTACCCCATGGTATCGTTAATGTATGTCCAAGATGGGTACGATTCTAGGGTTAAAACTACGCAACGAATTTCGATGCAGTTTTTTTTAAATAGAATGATGATTCTTATAGATGGTTGTAATGTATATTTTGTTAAGTTTTTGTATACATTAATTTAATTATAACTCGTAAAACCGCTCGTGGCCCCGCGGTCTCAGTGTTCTGTAAACGATCACTGAGTTACGCAACTTTCACTATGGCTGGTCCTCCGATGGGTGACCACTTTGTGGCATTTACATTTGCGAGCGTTTCCGTGCTTCGGAAGGCACGTTAAGCCGTTGGTCTCGGTTGCCAGTAAAATGGCAGTCGTTAAGCCTGGTTGAAGGCCTTATGGGCGGCTTGAAAAAATTCAACAGCAGGTAGCCACAACCTGCGTCTGTCTATTTCAACACGGCAATGGGCTCACCACCTATTACGTGGGACAGGAATCCATACGGTGAAAAGTGGGCATACAATATGCCTCTGCCACCCCTTCGGGGATAAGGCGTGATGGATATTTAATTTAATTATAACGATATATATTAGTACTATATCCATTTTAATACTTTAAAAAACAAGCAATAATAAAGCGGTAATTTATAGGCTATTTACACAAAAACATTATTAATGCTTATTATTTTAATATGTTGGTGGGCTTCAGTATTATATGAAGATTATTTCGTCCCTTTACACTTTGCAAATTAAATGAATTTCTTAGGCGATACGGCAATTTAAAAAAAATGCGCAAATAAATTAATTTCGTGTAACAATAATTCGACCGGGCCGTGCGCGGGCGTAGGTACTTGTACTTGAGAAACAAAGTCGTTTTTCGCTGTCGGTCCATATGTATACTTAGATCTTTAAAACTACGCAACGAATTTCGATGCTGTATTTTTTAAATAGATAGAGTGATTCATAGAGAAGGATTTTATGTGTATTTTGTTAAGCTTTTGTAATAAATTAACTTAATTATAACGATATATATTGGCGGTGGCGGGACAAATAAGCCGTCTGGGAGACGAAAACGTTGCCTAAACTCGAGATATAACAAAATAATGTATTATGGAATTATGTATCTAATATAGGTCTACAAAAAAGTCCGCGACGGTATATGTCTATCTCTTAAGGATACCGATACCGATCCATTTTAATACTTAAAAAAAACAGCATTTATAAAGCGGGAATTTGAAGGCTATGTATGTATAATGTTAATAAATAAATTCAAAATAAATAAAATAAATAATAATATGTACACGTATACATTATTAATCATTATCATTTTTAATACGTTTGTTGGTTATAGCATTTTATGAAGATTATTTTGCACCTTTACACTTTGCAAATTAAATGAATATAAAAAAAAAACTATCTATCTTCACGCTGTATCCCTGACGGGGTAGTCAGAGAGGACAGATCGCCAGGCTTCGAGATTCATCAATCGCTTCATACACGCACGTCTGGGTATCCGAGTACTTTTAAACTTTGGAAAATTTTCATACATTATCGTGAAATTATTAAACGACGGGATTAAATGGGTGCAACAGGGTTCGAAGTATGTCACGGGCGAAGCCGGGCGGGTCAGCTAGTAATATTATAAACGTGAAAGTTTGTATGGTTGTTTTGTTGCTTTCACGTAAAAACTACTGAATGGATTTTAATGAAACATTACAGTATAATAGCTTATACATCAGAATAACATATAGGCTACTTTATATCCCTGGAACTAGTTCCCGTGGGAAACGATAACGGGAAAGCTTCTCTACGCCGGCGAAGCCACGGGCGCCAACTAGTTATAAATATGAATCGGATGAACGTTCGTTATTAATTCATGCAAAAATTACGGAATGGGTTTTCATAAATCTTTAGTATTATAACTTATACATCACAATATAAATAAGATATATTACCGTAAAGTTTCATTTTTATGGCAAAATTATCAACTAACGTAAAATAAATATCTAACGTGAAAATAAAAAACCGAAAAATTACATATATACCAATAATACACGAAGACTATAACACATTATACAAGTCACTATATTGTTATCGCAATTTATTAAGCAACTATAAGCTTTGCTTTGTGTTAACATTTGTGTTTTGTAAGTTTGCATGGTGTAGTTACAGAGTAATTTATGAATGAGCTTACTGTGATTTAAAGCTTTGGTAACTATGAGGACAAACATTGTGTATAATGGTTTTATAACATCCCACATGTTAAATTTAAATTAAAAGTGGATTTTTATTCAGTCTCGAACTGGACTTGAATCAGCCTGTTCTGGTTAGGCTATAATTAGCATACTATTAGCTTTTCAAAATTGTATTCACACCTTAAAAACTGTACAACAATATTACTAGATAATGTTATCTGTGACTATGAATAGAAGTGATCAATATTTTTTTAGTGTGATTTAACCATCCTTTTTTATAGATAGATAGCTCTTTATTGTACACCATAACATACAGTATTGTTAAGACTTATGAACTATGAATGAGAGCACAATGAGCGGTCTTATTGCTAACTGCGATCTCTTTCAGACATTCTTAGTATGGAAAAGAGAAGAACAGGAAAGAAAAGGCTAGTTGATGGCGCATTTACATACAGCTTATATATTTAACAATAGATTAATAATAATATAGATTAATAAGTGTGTTATAGTGCGATTGCTGTACCTCTGGTGTTGCAAACTTCCATAGGCTACGGTGACCAGTTTCCATCAGGTGGGCCGTATGCTTGTCCAACACGTCAGTGGTATAAAAAAAAATAACAAGGGTAGGTAATGGTTGTGTACACAGTAAATTTGAACATATTATAAGAAAAACAATGGTATATATAAGTACTTAGTTACAAAGACAAAAAATAGGTTTTAATTCTATTTTCGAAGATGGTCAATGACCTTGCACGTCGTAAATCCGATGGTAGCGCATTCCAAAATCTATCTCAGCTTATTCCCAGTTGCTTCAAAACTTTACCGGGATTTGGAGTCTGGGTTTTACTTTTATTTAAACGATAGGAGCAGCTATCGTTAGGATGTAGATTTTTGGCATTGTTGATTGCACTGCCGTCTGTTCTTCTAGCGACATAAGGATGCTTGTGTCATGGCATCGTCCTAGGCAGCAGGTGCACTGCTGCAGCTAGTAGGTAACGTCGCTTGGGCCCCGGAGTTTTGCCCCTTTGACACTTACACGTTGGTAAATTTAACAAATTATTTTTAAATTATGTATCTTCTGCCTTAGTGCCTAAATTATTCCATCGATTAAGAAAAAAAATATTTATCTTTGTCTATTGCAGATTTTTTTTCTAATATATTAATTTTATTAATTTTTTTGAGTTTTTTATAAATATGTATATGGAAACCATAGACAACTCAGGTCTCAACTCAACTCACTCACTTTCAACCATTTATTCGGTGAAACTCTGTCATCTGAGTTAGCTACACCCACACAAAGAAAGCTATAATTCCTTACTAATTTCTAAATTTCGAATTTTATCAAAATTATAACAGCAAAATTTGTATTAATGAATTTTCATTACTGAAACACGCCAGAACAGGGTTAAAAATGATAATTCTCCGAAAAAGCACAAAGATTACTTTTATTCCATAAGTAGATTCCTAGAATTCACAGGATTCAGATGCAAGCATTCGCTAGTAAACTATAACTTCATTTCACATTCCATTTTGAAAACGCACATAGAACAGTCTTGAACTCAAAGTCATAAGCTATCAAAGGATTAAATGAACAAAATTAATACAGTTTCCATTCATAATTTATTAAAAGGTAATTTCTCTTTACAAACGTATAACGTGCAAACCTAGGCATCACTATATACAGTATATATAGTGATGCCTAGGTTTGCACGGTTGGTTGCAGTTAGATGAACAAATGAAATAGAAAATGTCACTGGTAGTTCTTTATGAGGAAGGCACTGGCGGGGATAACCTGTGGCAAAAACTGATGAATATCAAAAATCAAAGAATCACAAATATATTATTGGTTACCACATTTCCATTGCACAATTTTTGACCTTTTCTTTAAGGCATAGTAATGCCTGTACTAGAAGACGTCGCTCCATATTACATATCAGCCAGTTGATGTGGCAATCATAGCACTCAAAATATATAATTAATAGCCAAGTACACATATAGTATAGTTAAGATATTATTGACTACTGAACTATTATTTATTCTGTGCTACTGGTCTGAGAGTTCGTCCGTGGTGTGTGTGTGTGTGTGTGTGTGCGTGTGTGTGTGTGTGTGTGTGCGCTCGCTGTGTAATTACATAGTGTGCTGCGCGATAAATAATTTATACAACTGTATAAAGGAGGATGCATTATGCAATGTCCGATATCTGAACGGAACGCTGCCAGTATCTTCGGAACCCTGCTAAAGGGACTCCTTATATTAATATATTTTAAATTATCATATTTTAAGGTTATTTAATCGTTATGTACTTGTGGACATTTGATATGAATGATGTTATTAGGTATATAAGATATGCTTATAGAAGTATATATATTGACTGATTTCATTGACGATGATTTTAGAGTATTAAACATCAGCTTACATGCTACCTAGTGAGTTGTTACCATCTTGAAACCCACATGGAATTTCCCTCGCAGGTGTATGAGAATTATGTACATAAATTGTAAAAGTTGGAAATAACATAAATCTACTTACTTCCCTCTTTGCAAAGCGTTCTTAAATTATTGTTCTCTGTTCACGCGCCCTAAAATGTTTTTTTTTTTGTGAAATGAAATAGAAATAGGTTGTTCTTCAGTGATTTAGATTCTAATGCTTGCGAATAAAAATTAAAACGCACGAATTCTTAAAACGAGTAGAAAAATGACTGCCACTGTGGCGCGGTGGGAGTGCATCCGACTGCTACGCAAGAGGTCGTGGGTTCGATTCCCACCCATGATAAAACTTTGTGTGATGAGCACGATGGTTTATTTTGTGTGTAGAAATATATAAGTAAGTTTATCAGTTATCTAGATCCCATAACACAAGCTAATATTAGCTTACTTTGGGCTAGATGGCGCTGTGTGAAAAGTGTCCCACAATGTGAAGCTATTGAGGTTTTGCTGTGCAATTTATTAGTAACTTTCCCGTCAGGAAAACAGTGTGAAGATAGTTAGTACATTTATTAGATCTGATGTCTCCAAATATGACTTTTGGGATACACGTGAACTCAGACGTCCTTGAGATGTAGTAGAAAACGGGAATCGCTTTCCGCTCATAAAATACCAATTTTCTAAAAAAGGGTTTAAGGTTGACAAAATAGTGAATATACCAACTTTAATATTAATGTTTTTAAACCTTCGCGATTTTTACTCATATTTATGATATTTCGGGTCTTATTCGCGACGTATATTATTAGTAACACAGCCTACCTTTACACCTTTCCAACATTTCGACCGGATTACACCAGCCGTGGTCACGGTTTGATGTATACAGTCGCGAATAAGACCCGAAATATTATAAATAAATGTATAATATATGAAACAACTATATAAAAATATTACGTAAATATTCAGATATCTTTTGATTTTTTTTTGTGAATAATACTCGCAGTGTACATTTATCGTAGGGTGGCACGTTGGCACAGAAGTGAAACTTAATGTGGCGCCAGTGACACAAGTGACGTTGAGCCGACGCGTGTACCAATAGGGTCGTCAACCAAAACGAATTTAACCAGATATTAAATTATACTTCTGTCAAGGATATTATACGATGTACAGAGAAATGTAGATAATAAAACCAATTTCATCTCAACTTGTGTTTCATAACCTTCAAGGTCATGAAAATCGACTATAGTACGAGTATATTTTATTTTATTTATTTATTTATTTATTTCATTTACAATATATATTGTGTTTGAAATTTCACATAAGCCTAGCCTATAATTTTATATAATACATTATATTAAATCAAATTACAAATATCAACCCAAAGGTCCCAAAATACATAGATGTCAAAATATTACAAAGATTACAAAATAATGTCTTTAGAGAAAATTTTTCAATCCGTATTCTGAAATAAACTATTAAATTTTTTAAATGTAATTACTTTAATTATTGAATAAGTTTATAAAACCAGTTTAATCTTCTACATCTATCTCTATAAACCAACATTCAGTTCATCAACAGAGTAAAAACATTTGTCCAACAAGAAAGTCCTCAGTTGCGCCTTAAACGTGTATTTTTTATATACTAAGTCCTTTAGATATGCTGGCAATCTGTTGAATAATTCTACACCCTGATATGTAGCGCAATGTTTGACTATATCCAATTTAGGTGCTATTCTATTTAATATAACCTTTCGTCTTGTTCCTTCTCTAACCTCCCTCTCATTTGGTGTTTCATATTTATGAATGTACTTGGCAAAGTTACTTAACACTGTCAAAATATATAAACTGGGAACTGTTAATATGCCCAATAATTTAAAGTGATCCTTGCAAGACTCCCGTTGTGGAATTCGAACAATGGTTCTAATTGCACGTTTTTGAAGGACAAAAGCCTTTAGTATGTTATAATCATAACTATTTCCCCAACACATTATACTATATCGTATCTTAGATTCTACTAGCGCGAAATAAACTGCCTTTAGTTGTCCGGTACTAATTTCATCTCTAAGACTTCTTAACGCATAACATGCAGAAGAAATTGATGAATTAAGTGATTCCAGTTCGTCTTTCCAATTCAGTTGAGAATCTATGTTTACACCTAGAAATTTTGTAGTGTTAACTATTTCAATTTTGTTATTGTTAAATATAATATCAATTGCGTCATTATTTCTACATGTGGATTTGAAAAGTAAGATATTTGTTTTATTTGTGTTAATAATTAAATTGTTAACTGTAAACCATTCATTTAAAACTACTAAAATATTGTTTATATATGTAGACAGGTCATCTGAATTATTAGCACCCACAACAACATTAGTGTCATCTGCAAAAACAGTAATTTTCACATCTGGTTGTTTAATTTTTATATAATTGATCAAGTCATTTGTAAATATGATAAACAGTATAGGCCCTAATATAGATCCTTGAGGCACACCTCGTTTTATGCTTTTTATTTTAGACGTGTAAACTATTTCATTGTTTTCCTCATCGACCTTTCTCAATTCAACATACATTCTTCTGTTATGAAGGTAAGAGTGCATTAGTTCTAAGGAATCTCCTCTTATACCGTAGTATTCTAGTTTTCCCAGAAGTATATCATGATCAATTGCATCGAAAGCTGAACTTAGGTCGATAAATAGCCCTGCTACTTTCATTTTTTTATTCATTTTACCAAGAATATCATATATTAGAGTATTAATGGCATCTGTAGTTCCAACACCCTTTTGGTATCCGAATTGCCTGTTGTTAATTACTCTACTTAAATTAAGGTGGGTCATGAGTCTACTTTTTATGATCCTTTCGAACAGTTTTGACAACGTATGCAGTAATGAGATGGGTCTATAATTTTTAGGATCAGACTTAGAACCCTTTTTGAATATTGGAATGACTTTAGCGATTTTCATTTGATCTGGAAATACTGATTCCTCTAAACATTTGTTATAAAAACATGAAAACGGACATGCAAGTACATCGATGTTTTCCTTGATAATCGTAATTGGTATTTCGTCGTATCCACTTGAAGTTGAATTTCGCATTTGGGCTACTATTTTGGTGATTTCAATTGGACTTGTTCGACTGAAGGTCAAGACCGATTCCACCCTGGCCGTTGACTCTTTAAGATAATTTATTGCTGTAGTCCTGTCCTTCCTACTAGGCTGTAACGTTGATGCAAAATGTTCAGCAAACAAATCTGCGGCATCTCGTGGGGTGTCTATAATTTTATTATCGATGTGTAATATGATGTTCCTGTCACATTGTAGTCTATTTCTATTGGTGTATTCATTGACTAGTCTCCACGTCTCCTTGATAATATTTTTTGCTGAATTTAAATGTTCCTCAATAGCTAGCTTTTTCGCGTGCTTAATAACTCTTCTGTATATACGGTTATAGTTAGTTTTGTATTTTTTTAAACAAGGTTCAATTTGGCCATGCGCGGAAAGCACTCTTTACATTTTACTTGAGACTTTGATGCCCTTCGTAATCCATTTAATTGAAATACTATTTTCTGGCCTTATTTGAATTATTTTTCTCTTGTGACATTTACGAAAAACATTAGTAAAAACTTTTAAAAAACCATTTATACCCAGGTCATTCCATTCTCTGTCCGACACAGCTGTTGTGAATAAAAACCTACTTTTTTTGTTAAAAATACGTTTACTTCGTTTAATTATGCGTTTTGCAGTATTGCTTTTTGTATTGCTTTTTTCAAGTATCATATCGCATAATATTGCACCATGCCCGTCCGAGTGGCCATTATGATCCACAGCGAATTGTATTATGCACTCATCGGGTAAATTTGTAAGAAAGTTGTCCAGACAAGAAAGGATATCATTTCTAGTAAACGTAATGCTTTTTATTAGGTACGCAAAGTTGAAACACTTTAAAATGCAAATAAATTCAGATACTGTCTTACTTTCCTTAAGGACATCAACATTAAAATCACCACAAATTATGCACCTCTTATTGAACATGTATGTCAATAGCTTTTCCAATTGTTGCGCAAAACTTTCAAAATTAGTATTATAGGGATTCCGGTAACAGCAGCATATATATAGGCCTGTCTCAACATCCCTTACACAGCATATTTCAAAGTATTCAAGTTTATATAATTTATTAACAACTTCAATATTTTCAAATTCCCTATCTTTGTGGCATAAAATAAGGCTACCTCCCCGTTTCTTTTTGCTTCTTGTGTTATATGTGGCTAAATTAAAACCACTGAAACTAAATGCTTGAACTGATTTACTATTCAAGAAATGTTCAGTGATACATAAGTAGTCAACTTTTTTGTTAATTGACTGTATATATAACTCGTATTCTAACTTCTTATTACTAATTCCACATACATTCTGATGGATAATGTTGATAAAACTCTTAGTATGATGTGACACTGAAATAGGAGGGCAAGGCATTAACAATGCTGTATCCCTAACATTATTCAAAAAAAAAACTGTGATTGTAAGATCTTGCTGTGTTATGCGACTTTCGTCATCCAATTCGTTCCTGTACACAGTTTGCGTACTGGCATCTTTTAAATGCTTGTTGATACCATGTTAAGCTTTTTAGCTTCAAGTACATATTGAAAATGCTTAGATTTGTAGCTTAAATGTAATATTTGCCTATGTAATAACCGACAGGCATGCAACAAATTAAATCGGTTATTTTGGTTATAATGGTTATCTAGAGTAATAAAGGATGAGTTATTACAATTTGTACAAATAAATTTTAAGGTATTATTTAATTTAGCTACATTTAGGTATTTATTATTGTTTACGTTGCAGACTATGACGTTGGTCTTGTTAGCGTGCTGTAAAGTTTCATAGAGATAAGTCACAACATTCAGAGGATTTTTGTCATTTGCGCCTGCCATTATTACAATAAAATCATCTCTATTAAAATCTTTACACATAGATGCACATGATGCCAGAATTTCCTTCATCGGCGCATTTGGTTTAACAATTGAAGTTATACTATATGAGTCCCCAACGTAGTATTGTAGAATTTTACGTACACCACGACCATACTGGTCTCCTAGTATAGTAATTTTATGTTTTGTAGTATATAGACCTGGCGCCTTCTTCTGGTTTTTTATTTTATTTTATTTTTTTTATTTTATTTTATTATATAATAATAATATATATAAGTACGTTAATATGTAGATAAATAAAAACCAATTTTGTTTTAACTTGTGTTTTAAAACCTTCAAGGTAATGAAATTGGTCTCTAATATAATTGAATTTCCCGTACAAATAAGATGTTTCTTAATGATATAACCTACAGAACTAGGAAGTATTTTGTTAAACGTTGTTATTTTCACACCACAAACACTTACTTTATGTGTTTGTAAAAATAACAAGTCTAAATACTATACAACAAATAATACAGATATTATAAGTATTTTAACGTCGCATTACGATATGCTTACAAACCCGTAACCTACAAAGAAATACTAATTTATCTTTTGTAAGAGAATAAAATCTAACCAAAACATAAATGAATTCTCATCGGTAGAATGCGTATTAAAGGGACTAGTCGTAGGGGCGACGCAAGGAAACGATTTAATTTAATCTGGGCCAGGGAACGTTGAATTAATTTCGTTATTTGGACATTTTTCAGGAGGGGAACCAAAAATGGACGAACAAAAAAATATAAGCTACGATATTTCAACGTCAAATTTTGCCAATGAAAACTTCAATTATATAAATTTTTCTTTTTAGAGTGAAGGCCCTGATTTAAGTAATAGTTATTTGATGATTGATGACTCGTGTTTCTGCTGAGTTACATATTAAGAACAAAAGCTTGAGTTCTAGAATGGCGACTTGACAAACATAACATAGAATAGTCCTACAGTCAGGCCGAAGATAGTTTTCTTTGTCGGCTATGGCTCACAGGGAGAGTTTAACATAGAAAAGCATAGGACCGTGTGAACATTGGGCAACCGATTAATTGAATCGATTTCACAATCTTCGATCTGATTTTCAAAAGCAAATATGATGTAGCATTTTTTTGTTACTATTAAATATCGTACCTTGGAAAAAAAGCAAAACACTTATTAACGTTTTAGGTTGAGAACTAATGGAGTGTTCTATGAAGAGCTAAGCATCTTTCAGTGTGCCTGGTCCTTCGATGACTCACCACTTTGTGGTATTTCCATTTACAGGCATTTCCATGCCTTGAAAGGCACGGTAAATTTTTTGGTTGCCCGTAACAAGGTCGTAGTTAAGTCAAGTTGATGGCCTTATGGGCGGCTTGTAAATGTTTGATAATCCGCTGCCACAGCGGTTACGTTTGACTAAAATATAAACGGTGAAATGTGGGCATACATGATCTGCCTATTCCATTGGGAATAAAGTATAAATATACGAGTAGGTAAGTTTATTGAGGACAGCTTGTCTTGGCAGGCAGAAAATAATTAGGCAACTATTATAAATGCTCACTATTTCTTTAGAACAACTTGACTGCAGAACTTGATTGGAAATCATAACTGCTTGAATATAGACTGGGAACTTTGCCAACTGAAGGAAATTTGACTTGAATTTCACTTGGGTTTCAATGGGTTGAGATATAAGTACTACTATTGATTTAATGAACTTTGCCCTGTTTCTACAAGTTTCAAGATAATTTTGTATTATTAAAGAGTTAATTTCGGTGCTTGGGTACTTTTAGTTTAGATAGATGAACTAAGTAAATCGGGACGATACATGGCGGACATACATCATAGAATTGTAACGGAGGAATGATGAACCGAACTTCTCAAGGAAAGGATGTAGGATAGGTAAAAGGTAAGTAGGTTAGTCATTCCTCCGTTACAATTAATCTGGAGGGTAAGGTTTCCTTTTACCTATCCTATCCTTTCCTTGAGGAGTTCGGTTCGTCATTCCTCCGTTACAATATGTAAAGGTTATCCCTGACCATTGTGCGTTAGGATTGACGAATCGAGGGTGTGTGGTGGGATCCTCCTTCCCGCCTTTGTTATCGTTCTAGATAGATAAAGTATATTTAGAATTACACTATAAATGATCTTTAGAAATAACAATAATCACCGAGTTATATGCACGCTCATTGACGGACAACAGCACTAATTTTCCATACCTCAAAAGGTAAAAAAGAAGCCCTTATAAGTTCACTATCTTATCCGTATGTTCGTGTGTCACCTCGATTTTCTTAGGAACGGGTCAACCTAACTAGTTGAAATTAATATCAGATACTGAGGTCTACAGTCTCTATTAGGTGTAAAAAAAGATTTCGTCACATATACCATATCATTAGACTAAAGCAGTACAACTTCTAACGCGTGTACATAAGTACACACACTTTTTTTTCGGCTTTATCCCTTTACATAAGACCTTGCTCTTACCAACATTTATAAATGTAGGTCAACTGGTTCCTATAGGTTTTGGGTCGAAAATCTAAATGGTAGTTCCCGTTGACCTGGAATCAAAAAAATTGGCAAAATGCAAGTTCACATAGCATAAATAAAGAAAAAAAATTAAACATGTTGAAAATTAAGGGGTGTGTGCATATATAGTAAAAACCAATTAACTATAGACTTCTGAGTAATACGGGTTCTTTAATAATTTGTACCTACTAATTTTATTATAACGGTATAATGGGTAGGTAAGGAATCCTCGGTGCACGAATTCAAGACACGCTTGACTGGTATTTTTGCATTCGTTATTGTCATAACAAGGTTTAAGAAACTTTAAAATTCGAATCAAATTTTTTGTTACTCAATTACCATCACGCCTTATCCCCGAAGGGGTGGCAGAGGCCACTTTTCACCGTGTGGATTTCTGTCCCACGTAATAGGTGGTGAGCCCATTGCCGTGTTGAAATGGACAGACGCAGGTTGTGGCTACCTGCTGTTGAAATTTTTCCAGCCGCATAAGGCCTTCAACCAGGCTTAACGACTGCCATTTTACTGCAACTGGGACCAACGGCTTAACGTGCCTTCCGAAGCACGGAAACGCGCGCAAATGTAAATGCCACAAAGTGGTCACCCATACGAGGACCAGCCATAGTGAAAGTTGTGTAACTCAGTGATCGTTTACAGAACACTGAGACCGCGCGGCCACGAGCGCTACGAACACACGAGTGTTACTCAATTACGACTCTGGATTTACATATACACTTTCCGAAATATGTTCCTGTACGAAATGGGTACGGGGAAACTTAACACACAACCACAGCCGCAGGCGTTGGCTAGTAACACATAAATATTATGCGACATTATTTAATTTCTAATTCTTTATTAACTACAAAATTTTAAAAACCGTCATGTGGCCTAAATGATTTTAATTTAAGCCTGTGCTTAAAAATCTAATTATCTTTAATCGATCTATATATAATACAATTGATAAACAATCTTAAATATTTGTAAATACTACATACATACATAAACATAACAAAATAACCAAATTCCTTAACAACCATGCGGAGCACACAAATAGTTGTTATCACCTGAGATTTGAAATCGAGACGAAGCTGAGACCTCTACCAATGATATTTACATACACTACCGGTACACCAACGAGACCAAAATGACTGAAATAAGGACAGCTTTTACTTTTGATTGATGGCACTTGGTGGAACCCTTTCACTTGTTACACATCTATACTAATATATAAAGTTGAAGAGTTTGTTTGTTTGCTTGTATGTTTGTTTGTTTGGTTGATCGCGCTAATCTCAGGAACTACTGGGCCAATTTAAGTGTTGTGTTCGATAGTCCATTTATCGAGGACTGCTATAGGATATATAATATCACGCTACTACCCAGGAAAACGGAGCAGTCATTATGATGATGATGAGGTTGACATAAATTTTATGTAAACTCTGTGTCAACCTTTAAAAATGCCCTGAAGTGAGACCGGTAAGGTTAAAAAATAAATAATGTGGAAATAGTACAAGTGTTTTTATTTAAGAGGTCAAATAAGGACAGCATATTAGCAGATAATAGACATGTAAAGGATGATTGATGACTGTCTGCAATATGTACTCTGTTTGATAACGGTCATCTAACACGTTGAAAATGATTCTCTGCAACTCAATATTTTTTTATCTATCACGCCTTATCCCCGAAGTGGTGGCAGAGGCATATTATATGCCCTCTTTCCACTATGTGTATTGCCAATCGCCATGTTGAAATAGACAGACGTAGGTTGTGGCAACCTGCTGTTGAAAGCCGCCCAAAAGGCCTTCAACTTGACTTAATAATAAAGTATTTTATACAAACAATTTTTATCTTGTGTCTTCTAACACTTACCTCGAGTAAGCAGATTTTTGATCTCAGGATCAAGTCTATTACAATTCACTTTCTAACATTATTATAGGTACTTTAAAAGTATGTCGTATATAAACTGTTTCTTGTTAAAATAAGTTGTGAATTCCTAAATAAGGTCTAATTTAGCGCTGCGGTACGACCCAGTAATGACAAGGTACTGAACACAAGCCAAATTACAAGCTTCGTTCGTTCATTAAAGCCTAAAATTTTGTTTTTCTTTGGTACATGGTAGATGATAAGGTAGCGTAAATGCTTGTGACGTTCATATACTTACATAATAATTATATTAACGACTAACATGTCATAGTCCCTGCCGTCCCCGATGGGAGACAGGCGTCATATGTATGTATGTTACTAGCAGCCAGGACCAAATACTTAACATGACTTCCAAAGCATGGAAACGCTTGTAAATGCCTCAAACAGGCAACGGTCACCGTACTGACGTTAACGTAAGGTACGAGTACTTACAGCTGTGAACGTTTACAAAATACTAAGCTAGCAGGGTTACGTTCTAATGAAACTCAAAACGAAGTAATAAATATAATAATAAATATTGTCGGACACTTTTCACACAGCGCCATCTAGCCAAAAATAAGCTATAAGCTTGTATTATGGGGTCTAGACAACTGATATACATATAAATATATTTCTAAATACATACATATTATACATAGGAAACACCAAAACTCTGAAACCAACCTTTATGGATCACACAAATATTTGTTTCGACTGGGAATCGAACCCGGGCCCTCATGCGCGGCTGTCGCATACACTACCAACGCGCCACCGAGGCAGATATGAAGATTATGGATCGTTTGATTGAAATCGTATCCATTACATATTATTTTGACGTTACAGTTTACGATACTGCTACTATGTTTACTTACGTCGGTACTTGTTTAGTATTTTTACTTACTGATATTTTTTTAAGCTATTGCATAGTTTTTATCGCGGGTTTTGAGTGGGCTTTAATCAAGAAATTCCGTAAGGAAAAAATCCTAAGATCCGAGGTCACACGAAGTTCACCGAGCACGGCCGAGTGTTGGCTTAACGTGTATGTACATAATATTATATGGTACGATTGTACGAAGCTCTCACAGATCGAAACGTGATGATAGTGAGTGTGAGTGTGAGGATGAGGGTGACTGTGAGAGTGAGAGTGGGGTGAGGGTGAGAGTGAGGGGTGAGGGTGAGGGTGGGGGTGAGGGTGAGGGTGGGGGTGAGGGTGAGGGTGGGGGTGAGGGTGAGGGTGAGGGTGGGGGTGAGAGTGAGGTTTTTTTTAGCGTAACTTAAATTAATATCAAAGAAAAACAAAGGTATGTTATGCAATAGCTTTACCGCGGCAGTCTCCGAGTGCCACACGTCTTTTTTTTTATAAATATTTTTACGCCACAAAGTGGTCACCCATCCGAGGACCAACAATAGTGAAATCGTTTACAGAACACTGAATTAGTGTCGCTATGAGTGCTTCAATAAACTAATAATATGTGCCACCAAATTTGTAAGTATCCCTACTTTTTAAGCTATTGCATAGGTTTTATCGCGGGCTTTGAGCGGGCCCGGAACGCAAAAAACCTAAGATGAAGGTTGAGACGAGGTCACACGAAGTTCACCGATCACGGCCGAGCGTTGGCTGAACGTGTATGTACATATATTATATGGTACGATTGTACGAAGCTCGCACGGATCGAGACATAATGATAGTGAGTGTGAGTGTGAGGGTGAGAATAAGGGGGAGCGGTGACAGTGAGGGTGGGGTGAGGATGAGAGTGTTTTCTTTTTATTTTTTTTTGTGTAACTTGAATTAATATCAAAGAAAAACAAAGGTATGCTATGCAATAGCTTTACGGCGGCAGTCTCCGAGTGCCACACGTCTGTTTTTTTTTCTTTATTCTTTATTGCACATAACAAATATAGTGTAACATAAAATATAGTACAAATACAATGCTGTACAAAGGCGAGCTTAACTCAGAATTGAGTTCTCTTCCAGCAAACCCTGGGGTGAATGGGATAAAGCGCAACGAAGGGGCTAAAAAGTGCACAATTACTTTAAATAATCCAAAAATCTTACATATATTACAGAAATAGATATAGACATTTACATATATACAAACATATACACATATATACATACATACATACACATATACATACATATAAGTAACTTAGTAGAAATATTCTTTAAATAGATAATCAGAACTTAAGCAATTTGAGATAGGTATAGTTCTTTAACTTTCGTTTTGAACACGTTCAATGAGGGGCTATCGCGTACAGTGTGAGGCAGCGAATTTCATAAACGTACTGCACGAATAGTGAAAGACTCGTCATAACGATTAGAAATATGCGAAGGAGTTCGAAGAAGAAGTGAACAGGTAGTGCGACAGGGTTTATCCCTGGGGACAAGAAACTCAAAACGTTCCTGCAGATAAGAAGGTGAATATACATTATGTAGAATAGAGAAGAGAAGCGAGAGAATATGAAAGTTTCGACGCTGCGGAATAGGTAACTACTTCAACTTTGCACGAAATTCGGACACGTGGTCGTACTTACGTAGACCGAAAATGAAGCAAATGCCCAGGTTTTGCAGTCGCTCAAGTTTATTAAGGTTCCTTTGCATCAAGGTAACAGACATCAGTAACTTAATAATTTAATAATAAAAAACAAATAAGTTTATGCAACAAGAACAAATTCTCAAACTTGAATGACTTACATAACTCGAGCGAGGCGAAAGTTACTTTATTTCAACAAATAAGCCCGAGTTGGTATGTTACATAAAATTTAACTTAAATAATTCAACAGCTGCATGGCATAGATACAATGAGCTGATTTTAAGATGCATAATATTTAAGAAAACGCTAGTATATACTTATACTAACAATATTCTACTAAAATTATAAACACGAATGTTTGTAGGAATGGATGTTTGTTACTCTTACATACAAAATCTACTGAATGGATTTTGTTGAAACTTTACAATATTATACTTTTTATCCCGGGAACAACTTCCTGTGGGAAACGGGAATGGGAGAACTTCACCATGCGTGTGGAGCCTCAGGCATCAACTAGTTTAGTACATTTCTTAATTGTAGATCGCAGAAGGCAGACACACATGCATCAAATTCAATAACGATTTATCATAAAGGTAGTTGCAATCCGCTGCCAGTTGGCAAAGAGCCAAATTTCGACAGCATTGCCACATTCGATGCCATTACAGATTTTAGATTTACAGACCTAAAAAATAAGAAATAACGTCTATAAGCTGACTCACTGTGAAATGTAGGTTATTTTATATATTTTAGTTGATTATGTGTCGGTTAATTGCAGAGCATTAAAGTTTTTTTACAGTTGACTACCTCTGTGGCGCGGTGTAAGTGTATCCGATTGATACGCAAGAGGTCGTAGGTTCGATTCCCACCCAGGATAAAACTTTGTGTGATGAGCTCGATGGCTTATTCTATGTCTGGGTGTTATTTATAAGTATGTTTATCAGTTATCTGGTTACCATAGTACAAGCTCTGCTTAGTTAGGAATCAGATGGCGCTGTGTGAGTTATCCCAACAATATTTATTTATTTATTTATCTACAATGTTTAGAAATATATAAGTATGTTTATCAGTTATCTGTGTTTTTCGTTACCATAGTACAAGCTCTACTTAGTTTGGAATCAGATGGCGTTGCGTAAGTAGTCGCAACTTTAAGTCGCAAAATTATTATTATATATCTATTTAATTAAATGCTCATTAACTTATATTTATTTTGACTGACTTTTGACTTTTCCGTTTGTGAGCAGATTGCTCAAAAACGGAAAAGTCAAAAGTACTCGGATACCCAGACGTGCGTGTATGAAGCGATTGACGAATCTTCAAGTAGCGATGAAGTGTGCATGGATCGCGAAGCCTGGCGATTTGTCCTCTCTGACTACCCCGTCAGAGATACAGCGTGAAGATAGTTAAATTCCTTTTTAAGAAAGTGCGATTACAGTACCAGTGAGTATTTAAATGATACACAAACATGGTACTGAGTTATTTATTAAAATAATTTAGGTCATAACTGTTACCTACATATTATTTTATTTTACTTACTTACGATCATTGTAAAGTATTGTTACAATTTATAAATACTAATTGGCGATTGAATAAGAGTGACTGTGATATTTAAATTTTTTAAGTCAAATATTTCAAGATTCTTACAGATTTCATGAGTTTTACTTGTCGTAAATGTAGATGTAAAATCTTTCATAATGACGTTCCGTTCATATATGGTCTATCAGTCATCAGAGTTCATTACATATCAGTCGGCAATGAATAACATTTGAAATTTTAAATCAAACGAGTTAACGATATTATTATATTACTAATTGTAATCCTAAAAAATCAATAATAGTTAATAAACAAAAAAAAAAGATTTTTCCGTATATTAACCTAAAAAAATCCATCATTTAATATTCAATATTCAAATATAAAAGACGTATTTGTGACGAGGAAAGAGGTTATAATCGTCATTTTTGCCATACATTCCCTAATTGAATCTTAAAAAGAAATTCTTCAATCGAATAGTATTTTAAGTTCAGTGTATTTATTTCGGTCACGGACAACCCTCATCCTTGTACTAAAGTCGTAAAACAACATTAACCGTGAACAGAGCTCTGAACTTTGTAGTTCTACAATAAATGACCTCGCAAATCTTAGGGGTCGAGCAAGAGGTTCCCGGCGAAAAATCACGACACGACCCTTCAAAACTAAAACTTTACAGAATGTTGTTTTAGTGGAACAGAAACTAACATTTTATTACTACAAAGCAACCATCGTGAACTAGCCCTTCAAAGGTTCAAACTTTGGAGAAAGTTTTAAGTATCTCCTAATAAAGAAATTGCTGTGAGTTTGTCTGAGCATGTCATATAGAAAGTCAATTATTATTTTAAATCTTCTTCAACTTAGTATATTCCCAGCCGGGGTTTGGATTCCACTTTTATATTGCTTTATCAATCACGCCTTACCCCTGATGGGGTGGCAGAGGCATATTATACGTCCACTTTTCATTTTGTGTATTCCTGTTCCACTTTTTAGGTGGCAAGCCCATTGCCATATTTAAATAGACAGACGCAGGTTGTGGCTACCTGTTGTTGAAATATTCCAGGCCACCCAAAAGGCCGTCAACTTGGCCTAGCGACCGTCATGTTACTGGCAACGGCTTAACGTTAAGCTTAAGCACAGAAATGATCGTAAATGAAACTGTTCAGTTGGCTGCTAGGAGCAATTATTGTTGGGCTTTAGACACAACCCCTGCAATGTTGTCTCGTCCGTATAGAGGATGACATTCAAGACATCTGCTGCCAAGAGCCCTGGGGCTATCCTCCCGAAGGCTTACCCGGGACTCCTGGCCATAAACAAATAGGAGGGCACCGTGTGGTTTTAGTCGGTAAGAGTCCGGCATAGCATCCATGAGGATTTTCATACTTAAAAAATCGCCGTATAGAAATACTATAGATCGTGCTTCATATAAAACCAGAGATAGTAGTACATAGTAGTGTATATTATTTACTTCACAAATTGGTCCCAATCACAGCTACAATGATACGAGTTACAAGGGCCATCGAACAACTTAACTACTAGAACTGTAATTGTCATACTATCTAATATGTACAAGTTTGTATTGTCTGTGCAACTATGTATTACAAATATTAATTTATGATTGTGGCAATAAAACGCTTTACAGTGCGATTTCAACCTGTTTAGGGTTTTCAAGGAATCTATTGCTATATATATACTCCTAATAAAGGCATCGGTCCCACAAGACCATTTTAGCTTTTCCTATTAATATTATAAACGCGAAAGTTTGTAAGTGATGTTTGTTACTCTTCCACGCAAAATCAACTGAATGGATTTTAATGAAACATTACAGAAAAACTCATAGGCAATTTTTATCCCGGGAACAAGTTCCTGTGGGAAACGGGAAAACTTTGCCGCAGGCTTTAACTAATATGCACCTAATGGGGAATATACGAGTATTCTGTGGTACATTTTACGTCCAATCATGAAAGTTTGTTGTGAGTTTCTCGAGAAAGAATTTATATATATAGAAATTTCTGAACATTTATATTCTTCTGAACCGCTCAAGTGCTTTTGTCCGTACTATTATTACTTTTAGTTAGGAGAAATGGAATCCATTGTTGTACAATCTTGTAGTTTCTTTAGTGTTATCAAATTTTCTAATTCCAACGGCACATATGTTAGTTTAACACAAAAAAGTTCATAAGTTGTAAATTGTTCCATTCTATCTATAGTTTAATTATTTATAGACATAATTTACATATTATCGTTTCGAAACCTTTAATTTTCATTTGACAAAAGTACCAGAAATTTTAAAGCGATTACCGTTTGACCCCAAAGTAAACTCTACAGTGGCATCCGTCTGCATAGGCGGTGATTGAGTCGAGCATACGGAGCAGGTTAAATGTGATGTGTGATTGTATTTCATAATTCCATTGACATCGATTGCGATGTCAAGACGCGCATTGCTGCCGCGTAGGCCAAGTGGCGGGAGTAAAACGGTGTCATTTGTGACCCAAAAGTGCAGATACGAGAGTCTATAAAACCATTATTAAACCTATCCTATTACATGGCAGGGAGACGTGGTCATTATTGGAGCAACGCAAGCAGGAACTGCGTATCACGGAAATGAAGAAGCTGCGGTAAATGTGTGGAGTCACGCGGATAGACCGCGTGAGAAACTCTCGCATCCGCGGCAGTCTTCACGTCCGTGACTTTGCAAATAAGTTACAAGAGTGTCGCCTTCGCTGGTATGGTCAAGTCTTGCGGCAACTGTCGGGCTACGTGGGAAACCAATGTCTTGCCATGTCAGCCCCGTCGGGTCCCGGCAAAGGGCCCTCATGAAAGCATGGCTTAACATCGTAAGAGGTAACACGCGTGCCAATGATCTCACCAAAAAAAAAAGTTTTTAATTTTAAACTGAAGAAAACAATACATACACACAGGATAAAAAAAAACAAATAAAATCCACTATAGAGGATGCCAACGACCGTGCAAAGTGGAGAAGAAAAAGTAGGAAAGCTGACCCCAGGCGTCGCGAGACGCTACTGGGACAGACGCTCGGATGAAGATGATGACCGTTTGACCCCAAAGCCTCCCACATTATTATATGTTTATTAATTTATTTATCTATCACGCCTTATCCCCAAAAGGGTAGCAGAAGCTTATTATATGCCCACTTTTCACCATGTGTATTCCTGTTCCACGTATTAGGTGGTGAGGTGAGCCCATGGCGTTTTAAAATAGACAGACGCAGGTTATGGCTAACCGCTCTTGAATTTTTTTAAGCCGCCCATAAGGCCTTCAACGTGACTTAAAGGCTGCCATGTTACTGGCTACCGGGACCAACGGCTTAACGTGGCTTCTGATGCATGAAAACGCTTGCAAATGTAAATGCCACTAAGTGGTCACACACCCGTGACCAGCCATAGCGAAAGTTGCTTAACGAAGTGATTGTTTACAGAACACTGAGTCCACAGAACCACAAGCGCTTGCATTCGCTTCATTATTATATGTAGTTTGAAATACTTTAAAAAATCACCAAATATACAGAAACAAACAAAAAATATTTACATTATTTACTTCTTTCGGAAGTGTTTGTTTCTCCATGATTGTATTCACTCCATAAGCTCTTGAAGCTTACCCCTAACAAGCTTTATTGATCAGACGAGTAAAGTAATTCTTTTTCAGAAACGTGTATCTCCATTGTTTTTATATTCTATATTCAAAAAGCGCTTATACCCCCGCTAATTTAGTGTTCTGTAAACAACCACTGCATTAAGCATCTTTTTAATGACTGATCTTGAAATGAGTGACCGCTTAGAGCCACCACCGCACTGGCTTCTTTTAGTGTCCGCAACCGGCGACTTCGAGACTGTATCGATACTGTGTCGCGCTCGGTCGCTGCATCTAGCTTCAACAAACTACTAAGTCACGGGTTGCGGATACTAAAAAAAGCTAGTGTGCTTTTTGTGGTATTTCCATTCCATCCATATTCCTTGCCTTTAGTGGTATTTCCATTAACGACCGCGTCCGTGTTTTAAAAGGCATGTTGAGCCGTTGGTCCCGTTTGATAGTAACATGGCTGTCATTAAGTCAAGTTAAAAGTTATATGGGAGGCTTGAAAATTTAAAATAGCAGGTTGCCACGACCAGTCCATTTCAAGTTGGCAATGAACTCTCCACCTGTTACGTGAGACAAAAATGCATACAGTGAAATGTGGTTGTATAGTATGTCTCTGCTTAAACCTACAGGGATAAAGGCAGGACTGATAAGAAAATTTTCAATTTATACTTTCTAATGTTGTGACTTGGTGGAACTTTTGACATCAAGAAAAAATATAACATTGCACTATTTTTGTTTCATTTTATCAACTATTTAATTTGTTAAGATTGCATCTTTTATGGTGCTGTGGCAGTATATGCGACTGCCGCACTGAAGTCCCTGGTTTGATTTAAATATTTGTGTGATCCACAAATGTTTGTTTCGGAGTTTGGCTATGCATTTGTATGTTCTATGAATTTGTATGTTCAAATGAAAAATAAAATGTAAATTATTAGTATGTTTATCAGTTGTCTAGAACCTATACCATAAGTTTATATTAATTTACATTGGGCTAGATGGCGCGGTGTACAAAAAAATCTACACAATATTTAAAAAAATAAAAGAAAACCTTCCTACATTTTTAAAATATAAACGAATATAATAAGTTAAGAGAAAAAGGTAGGTAAACTTTCATTTTCGCTCTTTGGCCTCATAAATATGGAAAATATATATTTAAACTTACAATTTTTTTCCAAAAGAAAGTTCTCAATCTTTTCAAAAACTTCAAAAGAATGTAAAAGTATTATAACTTTTCAGCTAGTTGAGTGACAAAGGTATAATAGTAAAAAGAGTTTCAAAACATTATTATAACTTTCCTACGTTAAAAAAACTAGTTTTAAAACCTGTGGTAGGGGCAAAAACTTTCCGCTCCGATTAAATTGATGCTTTACCTTTATCTTATTTCAATATACCTTTTTTCCCTTAATGGAAACAAAACTGAGGCTTCTTATATAATACTAGAAAACGCCAGCGGCTCCACCCACGTGGAATATAGTTATCGATCAAACGTGTTTTCCAGTGAAAGTAAGATATTTTTCCGGATTAAATAGCAATTCTATATTAACAACTATACTATATAGTTGATTCTATATAGCTTTTTACTATATAGAAAGATTGGAATTCGCTCATTTATAAGTAGAGTTTGATGATTTACCTTTTTATTGTAGTGACACCGCCTTCTCAGTCTGTGATCACGACTGGTGCAACCTGGTCGAAACGTCTAGCGAATTCATGAAATAAGCATGATCGATTTCATATCTGTAACTTATATTTATTTCTATCATAGACCACGAAAGTTTAAAAGTTCAGTTAGATCAGATGATTGATACGATTTTTATAATAAATATTTCTTCTTTGCCGATCCACTCTTGACCAAGCGGTCGTGGACATCATGTAGTCAAGCTTCGTGCAGCTGTAATCCGCTTCACAATGCGACTCCATCCTTCCCATTCGGTCAAGATATGAGTGCATTCATGCACTGGACCGCCTACTGCTGATTTAATCTTGTCGGTCCATCTCAAAGACGACGTGCCGCGCGGCCTTGTGCCTTCGACCTGCCCCTGTACGACAAGGCGTTCTAAGGAGGTGTTGTCCTTTATAATAAATAGACTAACTGTTTAAACTTCTTTGTAGCATTATCTGTCTTCGCTTCTTACTGACGTCTCTTCTTACTACGTGAAAGAAGGACAAACAAATAAGATACTTTACCGTATACGATATTACTATGGACATATTGGATTTGTACACTTCAACTTTATTACTTTTTTTATTATGTAACGTATATGAAACCCAAAAATACGTTCCAGCGCTATCTAACATCATACACGCAATTGAAATGGATGTAATATATATATATATATATATATAAGTAGGGATAGAGTACTCGATTAAAGGGATTAATAAGAGATTCGTTTTCTTTTTGTTTGTAAAGGGGAAGAGGGGTATTTGTAATCCGGATATGTTCAATGTTTGTAACTTATTTATTAATATTATGGATGTATTATGTTTACGTTGTAAACATTTGTTAGACTTGGCTTTGTTTAAAATATTAGGTAACTAAATAAATAAATTAAATGAATATTAGTTTTGGGGGTTACAATACAAGTCAAATTAATATCTCTCTCTTAGGATTTCGGCCTCTAAATTGTATATTTTTTGAAGTATCCCAAAGTTTATACTATGTTAAGAGGCAGAATGGAAGATTTTATTTAGGTACCACTTGTAATGTAAAAAAAAAGTATGCTATCAGATGCTTCTAGTTTGCCAATTGTACACAAACACAAACGAATATATAGCGTACCGTGTTTTTTGTATACAAAACATATATACATATATAGTGTTACGCCTTTATCGTTGAACGGGTATGCAGAGCCATACTACACGCCCACATTTCACACCATATGCAATTTTGTCTCACATAACAGGTGGTGAGCCCATCGCCATGTTAAAATGAACAGGCGCAGGCTGTGGCGACCTAGTGTTGAATTTTTTCAAGACACCCATAAGGCCTTAAACTGGGCATAACGACTACTATGCTACTGGCAACCGGGACCAACGGCTTAACGTGCCTTGCAAAAAACGGAAACGCTCGCTAATGTAAATGCTACAAAGTGGTCACCCATACAAGGACCAGCTATAACGAAAGTTTAACGCAGTGATCGTTTACAGAACACTGAGATAGCGGGGCTACAAGCTAGTATATATAAAATGATAGATATAAGTACTAAATAAGTAAAGAGATAATATTGAACGAAAGTGTTAGCATTAGGCTGAAAAAGGGCGTGCTCCGTTGGATTGGACACGTCCAAAAAAACGATTGACGAAGAAATTATACTGGGCAAAATAGAGGATAGGAGGAGTCAGGATAGACCGACACATAAGTAAATACGAATACCGCGTGAGCAGATTGCTTATAAACGGAAAGGTCAAAGTACTGGGATTCCCGGACGTGCATGAATAAAACTGTTTATGAATTTGCAGGAAGAGAAAGAAGAAGTTAAGTTAAAATTACGTATGGCCCGCGAGGCCTGGTGATCTGTTCTTTTCTGACACCATGTCATAGGATACAGCATGAAATATAAAATACCTTCATACTTCACGAAATACTATATATATTGACTTAGCATTTACCTATCATTATTCGGCATGTTATCATCACTTGCCACTTTGTAACAAGCTTGGGCTGACATCGTTTTATATAGAAATAAAATACAATAGTTGCATGTTAAATTTCAAGTTTTTCTGTTTTTAATTTGAACCGGTTACAAGCTATTTGAGTTCCAGTGGTAAGCGTGTTACAAAGTTACTAAGTACACTTCGTAGCAATGCTACGCCGTAGCACTGTAGCCATCTCGTAGTTTAATACGTAGCGGACCGGTTTGTGTTTTAATTTCAAACTTTTGTAGAAACTAATTAATTTGTTATTCTTGTAGAAGGAAATGTTGGTACTATTTGTTACTTTTGATTCGAGAAAGTTTGTTGATTTTAATCTTACTTTGCCACATATTTATTCACTAGTTTTAACCTAATAAATTTATACCAATTATTGAGTTTTGATATAAATTATAGTACTCTATGACATTTTTACACAATGCCATCCAGCACTGATAAACAGACTTATATATTTCTAAATACATACATATATAGAACGCCCAATCTCCGAAACAATCATTTGAGGATCACCAAATATTTGTTCCTATCCGAAAATCGAACTCGATATTAAGCGCAACAGTTATATGCACTACCAAACTGCGCCACCGAGGCAGTAATTGTTCTATAAGTCACGCATTTATCCCCGAAGTGATGACAGTCATTATATGCCCACATTTCACCGTGTGCATTTTTTGTCCCAAGTAACAGATGGAGAGCCCATTGTCGTGTTGAGATTGGACAATCGCAGGTTGTGGCGACCTCCTGCTGATTTATTTGAAGCCGTCTTTAAAGCCTAATTAGTGTAAAAGGTATGGTAAAAGTTAAAAAGCTCATCCGAAGAATAAGACATAATTATCTGAAAAAGAATGTAAATAGAATCCTTTTTAATCTAGTATTTTAACACGTGTTTTAATATTATCAGCAGCCGAACTTACATCAGTGTGGCATTTACATTTGCGAGCGTTTCCGTGCTTCGGAAGGCACGTTAAGCCGTTGGTCCCGGTTGCCAGTAAAATGGCAGTCGTTAAGCCTGGTTGAAGGCCTTATAGGCGGCTTAAAAAATTTCAACAGCAGGTAGCCACAACCTGCGTCTGTCTATTTCAACACGGCAATGGGCTCACCACCTGTTACGTAGGACAAATTTGCATAGGGTAAAATTGGCAACCGTGACCAACTTACAACCGGGCTTATCGTGCTTTCCAAAGCACGGAATAAGGTGGGTCTAAAGGGCTGGATAAATTTTATAAAATGTGTCTATTTTAGATGTTAAAGTTGAAAGAAATTTTAAACCAGTTGCCTTTTTAGTGAGGTGGTAACAAAAAGGCTAAAAGGTCTTATGTGCTAGACACTAATTAGCACGACCAATCAACCAATTAAAGTCTGTCTCGGAGTAAACTATATACCTTTGACATAACTCAATACTATTCTGTTATATTCAAATTAACACCAAGTTACATAAATTACTAGCTTTACTTCAAAGCTAGTATAATTATATTATAAGACCATAACTCCAAAAATGCGAACGGATCCATTACATTATATTATCCTCATTTCAGACCTTCCCCGGAAGATTATATTAAATGCTCCAACTGTCATGGCGAGGGTCTCAAAGGCCGTTGTCGTTATTTTTGCATATTTAATTAGGATTAGGCTCAGTTATTCAAAAAAAACTTTCCCTCGGGGCAGTGTTCGTATTTCTAATACTTTTGTTACAACCAGAAAAATTGTTTATGAGCACAAAGTGTAGGCTTGAAGATAAGACTTATGCAAATAGAGACTGTTAGGCCCATTTACTGACACTACTTGTCACCAAGTTAGTTGCATCCAATACAAGCTTTTGAATAGTCACGTCGTTTCATTTACATCAATAGTACAATCAAGATTCAACCTTATGCATACACCATAGACTAACTAAATGTTGAAAGCTTTTTGTAGTTTCGTGGTAATGATAAATATCTTTAGATTTAAGGTTCTTTAATCAAAAGTATAACCTTAAAGAAAATGGTTTAGCACCAGTATTTAATTTATTGCTATTATAGGTATATTATAATTTATTTATTATATTATAATTGATTTATTATATTATAATTTATTTATTTATACCACGAGGAGGCAGACAAGCATACGGCCCACTTGATGAAAAGTGGTCATCGTAACCTATGGACGTTTGCAACACCAGAGGTTAGGCACTCTAGCTGCTGACCCTGAAATAACAGAATACACCTACTAATAATAAAATACTGCTTTATAATATTAACATGCGTTTACATAAAAAATGTTGAGATGTGACTAGAAATTTATAATATTTAACTTGTTTATATAGTAATTCAGGCCATTTTTTCAGAAGTGCATATAACTTACTTAATATATATTGATGGTTAAAAAAAAACTGTCCTTAATATGTTTTTAAGTTATAGATCTTGCAAAGACGGCTTGACTAATATGAAATAATAATTAGTACTACAGGATCTAGACCACTGATAAACGTATATTATATATTTTTAAGCATATGCATAATTTATGTATATGGGAAACAAATATGACTCAATATGCAAGATACGAAACGTCTTCATTTCTATCGGATCCGAAAGAAAGAAAATCAACATTGCATATACGAATACACTCAAACGTATATATGCCCCAATTTCACAGCCAATTTGCAATAAAGGATCTTTGTAGCACAGCCTTTTGCCCTTCGCTGAATTTCTTACACAAATTGAGACGAATCTTTTGAAAAATGAGAACCGGGAACCTCATTAACATGACATATTGGAATAATGTGTATAAAATTTTATGTATGCTGACATTTTGTTTACTAGTAATAAATATTGACTTACTGTCTTATAAGTCTGTGATATTGAGGTCTTTATTAGGCTTAACAATGTACTTTCCTCTGCCTTTAAAGCCTTTATGCTGATAGCAATTCCAAGGTTTCGTTTTTGTCTTTGTCGTTTGTGAAACATGAATTAAATTTACGGTAATGAAATCATTTAAACATTTATACATGAAATGACGGCCTCTGGGATGTGGTGTAAATTAGGAAATGTTTACAGATTTTGTAGCAAATTAGCACATGATCTAAGACAGAAAAACTGTAACCTATCTGCAATGTGCCTTCTCTGGTATGGTCACGTCTTGCGGCAACTGCCAGGCTACATGGGAAACAAATGTCTGGCTATGTCAGCCCCGCCGGGTCCCAGTAAGAGGGTAAGACCCAAGAGTCACTAATATGAAAGAGCACTGTGAAAGTAAGGGTCTTTGATTGAATGCAAGTAAAACTAAGGTATTTGAAAGAGAAGACGTAAGAACTAAGTGCGAGATTTGGATATACCAGGAACACAGTGAGTGATCGGAGGTACCCAGTGAGTGCCTACCGACACACTGTACTGGGCTGGGTGGCTCGTCAGCAGTAGGTCCAGCAGAGTGGAAGCGTGATCTGACCTGTCTGGTATCCCCATGATCCCGTATACCATTTAGGACAGACCACGAGAGAGAGTGAATGCGTGGGCGGCTCTTTTTAAGTGATTGGTCTTGACAAGGGCCCCAACCACTCAGTATGGTGACCATTGAAGTATCCCAGAAACACAAGATCAGCTTTCGAATCGACCAGATCGGCTTCACTGGCCCCCTCGTTGAGTTGATAAAACAGCCTTACTTAGCTTACTTACTTAGCCTTCCCCTGTGTGGGAAGGGTAAACGCATAGGTATATTTGTACAACTCTTGTACAAGTCTTGATCCCATACCACAAGCTTATATTAGCTTACTTTGGGCTAGATGACGCTGTGTGAAAAGTGTCCCACAATATGTACGAGTATGTATGATTTTTATAAATCTTGGTTTACGTGCCCTGTAATACAAAGATTCTTTATTTGCCTTCGGCAATTTTCAAGTGAAGTTAAAATGACCCAAAAAAATAGGAAAAGTTTACTTTAGCGTCATATATTAACCAATTAAATGCTCAAGAGGTTTACTGCTCCCTTCAAACCATAGTCATTATTTATTTTAAAAAAATAATAGTTTTCGAGTAGGCTAGGCTGAATTGTTGAAAAAACTTAGATGAAAACGAAGAAATTTATGCCTAGAGATGTCTTATCAATGTTCTACCTACAGATTTACAATTGATCCTAAATCTTAACAATTCATTAGGTAAACCATGCCAAACAGAACATTCCTGTTTTAAATACAACTCTTTTGATATTTTTCCCGTAAAAAAGTAAAAGATCTTGTCTCTCCACAAACGGTGACCACATATTAGCTTGAAGCGATAAATCTGGGACAGCCACAGAGACGTTTTCTTACCCGCCATGAATTTAAAGGCAAGACAAATAGACATGGGTAGACACATACTGTTTGTTGTACAAATAAAATATCAGCGTATTTTGGAACGAGTCCTAAGGTGCTTTTATGTATTTTTCGTTCATAGTTCTGACGTAAATTGTATTTTTACAATGTTATTTCACTTCGGTATGTGGTTTTCTGACTTTTTAGGTACAAAAATATCAAACTTCTATGAATTAATACAAAATGATTTTATCTGCGTAACTTTTATATTTGAAAAAGATAGTTATTCATAAACGTTTTGAATTTACTTTTAATTTATTTTCAATCGTGTATGATTATTACATTTTAATGGTAGTAAAAGATAAATCTGGTCTTATATAAATAAAAAAATAAATTTCCATCACGCCTTATCCCCGAAGGGGTGGCAGAGGCATATTATATGCCCACTTTTAACCGTGTGGATTTATATATATAAATGAATTGATGTTCGATTGTTCGTTAACCTCGAGTATGGCTGGACTGATTTGGCTAATTTTGGCCTTGAAATGCTGGTAAAGGTTCAGGGTAGGTTTAAACGGTTAGAAACAAACATAATATATAAAGCAAAATCAAAATATGAAATAAATAAATAAATCGGTGAGAGAAAAAAATTGTATGTTTTATAGCTGTAGTATCTGGGTCCCGATCTCTTTGGTTTATTTTATTAGGATACAAAAAGAGTTCTGTTTCAGGAATAAAGAAATAATAAATAAGTGTCAGTTTATTGCCGAAAACAGAAAATGTATAATTCCATAATAATATAATATTTATATAATTCTCCTATAAGTGTGTTTGTCACCTAAATCTTCCTAAACGGCCGAGCCGATTTGGATGAAATTTTGTATGTATACTTCAATGGGTTGCTGGATTGTTTGAAATTGCTGGCAGATGGTCCTGTTTATCGGTATGTCACATAAATTGTTCTGCAAGAGAAAGGTATCTAATTTAATTACACCAACCGTAGATTCGTTAGGTTTTTTACTTTTTTTATAGCACTGAGGTGGCAGACAAGCATACAATCCACCTGATCGAATGTGGTCATCGCAGCCTATAGACATTTATAACAGCCGAAGTACTGCACTAGCGCTTTTGAAAAACCCCTTACTGCGCAGGGGGTTTATAGTACAATCCAAAAATACGCTGTAAAAACGCCCTTATCCGACCTTACGAAATTAGATCAGTGCGAAATTTAATTAGAATTATGACTACGGTATCGGACGTCAGTAGAAATCTCAACACCGAGGATCTCAATACTATTGGCGATGTAGAGAGGTGTTAATATTTAAAGTTACGCTGCTTTAACAGGTATATACTCTAATGTAATATAACTAGGCTACTAACTAAGCACAAAATTTATAAATGAAAAGAAGATACGAAATCCGCCTGGTCAGCTAGTATACAGATAAACTTCTAGTGTTTTGTGATCTCATCCCAGGGAAAATTTTAAAACAACTACCGTAAGCCATCATTAACAAAATTATGAATGCTACTTTTGTGTTGAAACATATACATATATATATGTACATATACCGCAGACATGGAACGTTGCCGAAGTTATCGTGATTGCTAAACCCGGCAAACCACCTTATGAAGCAACTTCGTACGCAGCAGTTAGCAAAGTACAACAAACTGTTTCGCAAATTTATGACTGTGCACATAAATGACAAATAAAGCTAAATGAGTCAAAGTCCGTACACATTGACTTCACATATAAAAAATAGAAGTACCATCCCATATTTATAAATGGCCTGCAAGTCCCACATGCAAACACAGCTAAATATGTGGGTATGACACTAGACGCTAAAATACGATGGACAGCTCATGTTAAAAAGAAAAGGCAAGAGCTAAATATTAGAAATAAAAGTATGTATTGGCTACAAGACCGAAACGCCAGTCTATCAATACATCACAAAGTACTAGTATATAAACTTACGTTAATGCCTATCTGAAAGTACGGCATAAAACTCTGAGGCTGTACTAAACCAACCAATGTAGATATAATACAACGATTCCAGAATAAAGTACAATGACAAACTGCCATCGCGCCCAACGATACGACGGCACCAACGATACGACGAACTCCACTGTGACCTCAACGTGGATACAGTCAACCAAATCAGCCAGAAGTCTGCTGAACGAACGTAGGCTCCAACATCATGTGAATATTGAAGGCATTCAATTGCTTGATACCACGAACATATTAGTAGTGAGACGATTAAATAGAACTAAACCTTTGTGTTATTGTAGTAATAGTGAACCACGAGTCACCTCCTGGGGGTGATCTGTCCAGTGAACAAACAATAGTGAAGTCCTATATATACAACACGTTAGCAAAATGTTTTCATTGGTTTTTATACTTATCAGACTCTAAGGTCAGTATTCCAGACCTTTTCTCAATACTCAATCAACGCTTGAGGCTAGTTTTTGCCTTACAAAATCTACTCTCAAGCGTCGATTGAGTCTTGGGGAACGTTCAAATACAACTCCTTAGTGAAAAACAATATACGTAGTAAATTAAGTTAGATTAAAATTACGAATTAGCCTTATAGACGTACTTAGAGGCTGAATTGTAATGGATTAATAAGAACTTAGTTCTTTCTAATATTTTTTTTTATTATTTGAAGATGGGGCGACGTAGAAAAAAGCACATCGTGTGCTGTAACTTTATTAGTATGCCAGTCCTGAACAAATGGTATAATAAGGATGATACGGAAAACTGTTGACAATAGCTCTCAAGTTGACGGATACCGACGTATCGGACGGATGGCAGATACGAAAGATATGCCAAAGAGCCGGGCGTTGTAGAAGAATGAAAACGTGGATGTTGTTAGAACGTTCCAAGTTTCTATCGTCAGAAAAAATATAATTTTGTCATTTGACTCGTGAAATGATTTTTACCGATTCGAAGTTTATTCTCTGTATAGAAGTGGTATGGAGTACCGCTGCCCTACACAGGTGAGTAACGTTTGAAATGATAACAAAAGTCTAACAATCGTCAAGTCAGTCTATCAATTTCATTTTACCTAATTTGATAGTGTTTAGTTTTAAAATGTGCAATTTTATAAAATGCACAGTTGAACTAATATTCAATTAATATAATATTCAAATAATATAGTGTTTAAATATATAAGTAACGTTTAATATAATTGAAGAACGTCTAGGTCGTATTTGTCGCAAAATATACTAGATTTTAAATACCTACCATTTACCGATTGCTGATTTTTAATACGCTTGTTAGGTTATTTTGGAACAATTTAACGTTTTCTGATACAGTATTTTTGTTGAAAATTAGTGTTTATGAAAGTTAGATCGAATGAAGATGATATCAAAAGATCTTTGCGAGCCATGGCCGACATTCGAAAATGTTGTTATTGACCAGTTAAGTGTGACCATATTAACCCATTAACGCCTGCTGTACTTTATTCAATACAGTTAAATATTATAAATTTAACAAAAAATCCCAATTTAACATATTTCGTTAAACCAATATACGTATTTATCGTACTAACATTCACTATGACCAACATAGCACAGATGACTCTTTTGCTGTATCAGTATTTTGTTTATTCAATGTCTCAATATTATATTGTGTGTCATGTTTCGAAAAATTTAACCCTAAGTGACCAGTGTACTTAATCAAGTACACCCTCTGAAAATCTTTCAAAGCTTGTTTATTTCTTCTTCATATTTTTTATTTCTTAATACTTTATTCATTATAAAAATAAACAATATAAAAGAATAACAATTATAATTTATGTTTGGGCGTCAATGGGTTAAAATAAGGCGGAACACTTGAGTGGTTTAGTGACAGCCTCCCACTGTGGACAAGAAGATTCTTACAAAAACATAGCAACCCTATTTATCTCGAAACCTGTGTTCACCGCTCTCAAGTTTATCAAAGTTCGAGAAAGGTTCAGAGGTAAAAAAATTAAGTATTTAAACTCCTATTAAGCCGATAAAAGCCTTTAAAACCTTAATGATTTCTTTGGTTATCTTCAAAGGCCCTCCCGATAATCAATTAATGTTTCTCACAAAAGTAAATAATTTGCTTTTCTTGCTTATTTGTAACAGAAAACTAATTACGCGTAAAGCAAAGTACTTTCTTTGTAATCAAAAGGCGCCTTGAAGTTCGTGTTTTAGAGTTGAGAAAATTAAATGACAAGGCTACAAGGGATTTGTACAGGATTGATTTTAGTATTTTTTTCCTTACCTTTATTACAAAGGGAAGATTTTTAAAATATGTGCTATCCTTTGAAAATGCCGTAAGGCAAAACCGGTCAGGTCTAAATAATAACTAAGTGGAACAGTACAAGTGTTTTTGTTGAAGATGTGTAGCAAGTTCCACCAAGTGTGTGTAGCAAGTTTCCAACAGAGTAAACAGTTGAAAATTATTAATATTTTTTTATTGGTTGAACTTATTTTGTGATGATATGAATAAAAATAAAATAAATCCTAAAATAATTCTAATGATTGAACAATAAGTTAATAAAATACAATTGAAGTGCTCGTGCCCCGCGGACTCAGTGTTCTGTAAACGAATACTGAGATACTCAACTTTTACTATGGCTGGTTCTCGGATGGGTGACCACTTTATGGCATTTACATTTGCGAGCGTTTTAGTGCTTCGGAAGGTACTCGTACGTTAAGCCGTTGGCCTCGGTTGCCAGTTACATGGCAGTAGTTAAGTCAAGTTAGCAGGTAGCCACAACCTGCGTCTGTCTATTCCAACACGGCAATGGGCTCACCACCTATTACGTGGGTCACATGGTGAAAAGTAGGCATACAATATGTATGCCTCTGCTACCTCTTCGGGGATATGGCGTGATAGATAAATAAATAACATAAAGTATTTACAAGATATTCTTGAACAACATCTCAATCTCATCTCGATCTCGTCAGCAAGTAATGTATATTTTAAAGTATACAATATTATGCATAGGGAACACCAAAACCTCCAAACAAATATTTGCGGAGAGCACACGAATATTTGTTTCGACTCGGTTTTCAAACCACAGACCTCATACTGCAGTCGCATACTCTATCACTGCGCCATTGATTCAGACAGGAATTGCAACAAGATGATATGAAATCATATTTATAACGATTTTCAACCACGCTAATCGGATTTCCACAATAGAGTGCTATTTATCCTAAAAACACGCTATGTTATTGGACAAGTAGAAAAAAAAATCTAGAATTAATCAGCACGTAGGTAGATTTTTTATTGCATTTTTTTGTGTTTGGGTCATCAAATTATTTATAGCTTTTTTTAAGGCACTTTACTTTGACGTTTATGAACATTAAGATTGACTGTCAAGCAGTCTCGAACATGGCTTTTTTGTAGGCAAAACACGTGTTGACATTAAAAAAGCGAAAAATTGCAAAATAAAAGGTAAATACCAAAAAGAGTTATAGTTTTATACCTGTTTAATGATGTATGTGTTCCCAGAGTAGACAAGTAAGAAGTGAAACTTCTTTACGACATTTGTTTATAACTATAAAATTCCTCTTACACGTCGATAAAGAAGTTTCACTTCAAAACAACATAGCGCGTAAGTGAAAAACATGACGATTTTTTTTACAGCTATCTTATCTCAACGTAGATAAAAAAGTTTCACTTCAAAAATAACAATCATCAGAAGATTGGAAAAAATATGTATTTTATTTCATAAAGTAAGTAGTAGTCATATTTTAATATTAACATCATGTTGCTACCCACGAGAACATGCCTAATTGGTTCGTTATGCATTCCACATATCCCACTGGCTCTAATATTTTTAACATGTTTTTTTTTTCAGTGAAATCCAATTACGGTGTTGCCAACGTGACCTAAATATGCCTAAAATGAACTTTGAAATACATCACAGGTTTATAGTTTAACGTTTTAAACCGATGTTATTTTTGTATTGTGAAAAATATATGTAGATTTTATACTCGTATTACGCGTTTAGTTTGAGTGTTCCTACGCCTGAAAATCTGTACCTTAATGATAGTTGGCCCTCAATATAAAACAACAGCCATCAAAGTGATCAGCTTTCTTGAGGTTGAAATGGTTTGCTGTTTATGAAACACGTTGGATAAATACCCCTATTAAAAGATGATGTGAAGAGAGTAAAGAACAATTATGGAAGCTAGACGATGCTCTTAAAATGTTAGTATGTAGAATGTACGCAAATTAGATGGTGACGGCTTAGGAAGTTTAATGTTTTCAGGTTTAAAAAGTTACATAAACGTTAAAATTTCATATAATTCATGTTAATGTCGTTTAGAAAACAAAAAAAAATTAAAAGTATATTGGTCACCACTCTTAAAAAAATTTGGAAAATCCAAAAGTGCACGCCTCACACGCTTTTATTATATTATAAAAAAAAATAAAGAAAAGATAACAAAAAATATTTAATCATATATATATAAGAAAATATTGTTCAATACGTAATACATTTATCTCCCGTGGCGTTGTTTGAGAAAAAGTGATAAATACAGTATATGCAGAAAAGAAGTATACTAAAACTATGAAGAACAGTCGATATTTTGTTTTTGTTTATTTAATAACAATTAAACCACATCGAATCAGACCGTGAAAATCCTAATTATACTGAAGCGTAAGAGAAAAAAAAAAGACTCGATTAGTAAAGACATTTGGGTCGTTAACGTGATAAAAAAAAAATAATCCGCACATACAGACACACGGACGTCCAAGACAAAACTTTTTTAAACAGTTTTTAACTAGTTTAAATAACAAAAATGGCATCAAAAATATCATGAGTGTTAAAAATTGTGTTTTTTATTGATATGTGTGTGTATATATTATTTTACAAGTATAATATATGATAAATAGAGACATTTTAAGTTTGAAAAATCAGATGTTTAGCGTGAAGTGACAGTAGTACCCACCTCAACGCTTCGCTTATGAGGCGTGCAATAAGATTAATTTAAAAAAAGATGTGACAAAAAGTTTACAAAGCCTGTTTACGATAATTCCTCTTGAAATTAAAAACAATCCATTGAGTGAGATCCCAATAGACCCAGCAGAGCATTTCTAGTCCTTTTTCAGAGATCGATAAAGCGAAATTGTCCTAAAAGTGTAATATAGGAGGTTGCTAGAACTAATCCAGGTAGGCCAACATGACAAAGACAGGAGGTAAAACGTTAAATTTCTTAAAAATTTGACAATTTAAATCTCCTGAAGACCATAAACTGGATTCTAAATATTGTCAAGTGAAGCAAGAATGAAGATGTTTCTAAGTCAATATTAAAATAAATTTATACTTGACAACTGCCATTGAAACGTTTTCTAGAAATTTGTTAATTTGTTTACGAAACCTTAATGCACATACCATACGACGTACAAAATCATAGACTTCACAGATCATAACGTACCATTGCCAACACAACAAAGTAAACAATGAAAATGATTGTGCCAACATAAGAAAACCTAACGCGAACGAGGTTCCTCGGAAATTCAATATTGAGTTTGGTACAGAAATGAAATTATGCTAACAATAAAATCTAACTTGGGATTGCCACTGGAGGTTTTTGTTTTGGCTGTGTACAAATTTGTCACACATAATTTTAAATTTGTTTACATTAATATTCTCAGCATCTCACCAAACAAAATGAATATTTCTAGACTGTTAAAGGTACAAGATAAAAATCTTTTCTGTTCAATTTCGTCCATTTTTCAATAATTTAATGTCTTTAAATACACAGGGTTCGAAAAATAATATTATTGTTTACGGGTCTATTTCGCAACTAATAAAATTTTTAGAAGTAACATTTCTTAAGGCATTTTAGGCATATTTTTGAGGTAGCATAAAACAATTAACTCGTAATACTGTTACCGTTGCTGACACCTCGGTTTATAATTATGTACATATATTTTTTTTATGGCAGTAATATTATTAATAGTTAATTTTAGAATGCCAAAATTATTCAGCCTGTAATATTTTATGCTTGATTATGAAATTATATTGGACCTAATTACACGTGAGATGAATTCGGGTTGAAATATATTTATTACATAACTTTGTATAAAATAAACATATTATATTGTGTATAAGACGTAAAACAAAGATATACGCATGTTGGAACTAATAGCACAACAAAAAGATTAACTTTTAATGATACTCCTCGGAGTGTCACTGTTTTTAAAATTTACGGTAAACTATATTGCAAGGGTCGTGCACAGGAGTAGACTTAACGTCGGAAGGTAAGCAAGACATAAAAAAGACCTCGTCTGTAAGTCAGTAGTTATAAGTGAGACTACCAAAGCTAGAAAATCTCGATAGGGTTACATTGCACTATTATCGACCTATAAAAATAACTACGTTTCCGTGCTTCGGAAGGCACGTTAAGCCGTTGGTCCCGGTTGCCAGTAAAATGGCAGTCGTTAAGCCTGGTTGAAGGCCTTATGGGCGGCTTGAAAAAAATCATCAGCAGGTAGCCACAACCTGCGTCTGTCTATTTCAACAGGGCAATGGGCTCACTACTTATTACGTGGGACAGGAATCCATACGGTGAAAAGTGGGCATACAATATGCCTCTGCCACCCCTTCGGGGATAAGGCGTGATGGATATTTAATTTAATTTTTTATTTTATAAAAATAACTACACACAACTCTTGAATAAACCAGCTTTTATATCTATTTACTAGGTGACCCCCCCGGCTTCGTCCGTTACATACTTTGAACTTCCGTTGCACCTATTTAATCCCGTCACTTATAAATTCTACAAAAATGATAACAATTTCCCCGATTTGTTGATATTTATGATTACTGCTCCGCTCTCCAGGATAGTAGCGTGATGATATATAACCAATAGCCTTTCTCGATAAATGGGCTATACAACACAAAAAGAATTTATCAAATCCGACCAGTAGTTCCTGAGATTAGCGCGTTCAACCAAACAAACAAACAAACAAACTCTTCAGCTTTATAATATTAATAGTATAAATGACAAACTGTCAAATATCGTCGTATATATTGAAAAGTTTAAAAATGCTGTTTCTTCAGAATAAAAAGAATGTAATGGCTAAGGACGTCAATCATCACATTACAGTTCACTGAATCTAGAAAAGGACGGACAACAAATTTTCCCTTTTATCGAACTCAACGAAAGGTTAGTCGTCTGTGACAGCAACAAAGAGTAATGTTATTTTAATGAAGCACTGAAATACCTTTAGATTACCCAAGAACCTCTGAAAAGGGTTCTACAAAGTAATCATTTTTTTTTACTTACAACCCTAATCAACCTGGAATATTAAATTACTTGAAAAAAAAAAAACTCGGAGTAACAAGCCAACACCGTTTAAATTCCTAACCCGCCCAAATATTCTAAAAATGTCAGAGATAATTACACAATTCATCATTGTCATGCGCTCAAATACATTTCCGACGCTTTTTGTATTGGCTGCCTTTTATATAGCAGGTGATTAAACGGAAAAATAAATCGGAAATGTAATTTTGTTGCTCCTAATTTAGCGCTAAAAAGTTTTTATACAAGAGTTCTGCTGGAGCATTATGAAAAGGTTTAATGTATCTTTGTGTATCAACGTAGTAAGAAAATTGTGTTATAGTAGTATCTATTATAATCATTGGTAGAGTACAAATTAAAAAGTTTAGGTTCAATAAGAATAAAAAAAAATTACGGGTTGCACTCTGGGAGTGCCGACAGAAATGAAAACTGAATTTGTTAATAATTCGCGTTCGTGGTCTGCTATGTGTACATTCATATATGCACACACTATAGATGCGTCTCGTAACGGTGTTGCGAGTCCAGAGATTTTATCTCATCTAAGAATACAGTACTGCGTTTAAAGAAGTTTTCACTTCAAAAATTGACCAGGATCGACGTTAATAATGATGATGATGACGAAAAATAAATTGTACACTGAAAGAGTATTCATTGATTACACAATATGATTTAATAAAACCGGTTGACCGGGATCAACGTTAGATGATGATGATGATTATATTATGATGGCATTGAATCTACCAATTAACTATAAAAAAATATTTATCTAGATGCGTTCGCGGTCTGCTATAAGTAAATGCATATATGCACACACTATAGCTGCGTCTCGTAACGACACCGTTACGAGATGCAACTATAGTGTGTCCAGAGATTTTATCTCATTTAAAAATACGCGTAACGAGCTAAAAGAAGTTTTCATTTCAATAAGTATATTATCTCAGTGTGCTAATAGTATTGATCGAAGACACTTGGTGGAATTTGATACACATCTTGAATAAAAACACTTTTACTGTTCCACATTTTTAAGCTGACGGGTTTCGCCTTACGACGTTTTCAAAGGTTGACACATTCCAATATTCAAGATATTTGAAAGAGAATTTGGATTGGCAGTTAGGTAATGCAAAATGGCGATAAGAATGTCGTGGCAGAGACATTCAAGAACAACAATCACCTACACTTTGCACGAAGGTCTTTGTACTTTGATACTGAACTCCTTATTCATGCTACTTTAACTATATATATAACTAAAAAAAAAAATTAAAATATCTGTTTGTAATTTTAAATAAACAGCTTTTCACTAGACACATATGAAAGCACGGTAGTAACTTGTAAAATAATTTATTTTCCTCTCCGCCGGTCGGTTTGTTGGCTAATTTCTAAATCAGCTGGATTGATTTTAACGGAATTTTCATTGGCATATAGCTGATGTTAAAAAGAGTAACTTAAGCTGTAGGTATGGTTACTATCTAAAACATGAAAAAATTGTAAAAAAAATGTATTTTATCTCCTTTTTCCCATGGGATCTACGCGGGTGAACACCGTGGGGCGTGAAACAAAATAATCATCATATTCAATCAGAGCAGATTAACGCACACTTTTTTTCGATATCGGTGTTCCTTTTCTTGGGTACCTTTGCAAAAGTATTTCCTTAGTCGCCGTTTACGACACTCTTGGGATAAAAAGGGCGGTGACCTTTGTACTCTATATTTTGTGTAATATTGATTTGTAATCATCCTGATGTATTTATGTTTTAGAATATTTTCTTTTGTATTTATCATTCATAAAAAAACATTTACAATTATTAATTTAAGTGCATTTGATAACCACTGAGGTGACAGAGAGAGTGAGGGGACAAAAAAGTTGTTTAGGAAATTTTAAAATCAACTCATAAACCGATCAATTAACTGTTTTAAACACGTTGTTTAAACAGGTATTAGGTACATAAAAAAAAAACTCCGCCTACAAATGAACTAAACATTTTAACACACTCATTTCCGATGTAAGGATTTTTTCAATAAATTATATATTATTGTTGGGACAAACTCACACCACGCCATCTGATTCCACACTAAGCAGAGCTTGTACTATGGTAACCAGATAACTGATAAACATATTTATATATTTCTAAATACATACATATTATAGATAAATAACACCCAGACACAGTATAAACCATCGTGCTCATCACACAAAGTTTATCCTGGGTCGGAATCGAACCCAAGACCTCTTGCGTAGCAGTCGGATGCACTCTCACCGCGCCACAGAGGCTGTCACTATTATGTTCACTATATATTTAATACAACAAAATTATCATTTTTGACTTGCAATTTTGTTCTTCACAAGCTTCAGCATAATTATAATTTCCATTTAAGGAGATGTTGAAGTAAGTTGAATATTTTAAAACCTGTATCTTTAATATAAATATGATATTACGGGTCTTATTCACGAGTATAAGATAAGTATAAGATAAGCTTCATACGTAACAATATACGTCGCGAATAAGACCCGAAATATCATATTAATACAAATATAAACCGCGATAGCTGTATCTTTACAGTCTACTTTTTGAAAATTCTTCATTCATTTACAAAAACATAAATTATATACTAAATTGAAACCATTTTCAATAAAGAGACGTTACGCGATCTGTCTTTAAAATATTCAAAGTTAAGCATAACTTTACTGTAATTACAAAATATACAGTAAATTGCCTATAAATATAAAAGAGAGTCCACAATAGGTGAGCAATGTTTCAAAAATATTAATACGACGCAAAAATGACTCAAATTTATCATAAAATATAAATTCATTGAAATTAAGTGCTTCTAGTAATAAAGTTCAATTGATGGCTAAGATACTGTTGTTGTTGTAAATTTGTAGCACCTCTACGTCGTAGCAAGCGTAGACTGTATTATAAAAACAGAAGATTTGTTGATTATCAAGAAACTGGAACTACATGACTCTTTTACTACATAGAACTGTACTATCAAGAAGTAACATAACCAATACAGGTTATGTTACTTACATATAATTACTATTACAATAATTGTAAAATTTCACTCTGAAAAATGCAATGAAAATAAAGCTGGTTGCAAAAATCTAGGCAGTTGATTAATTGTAAATATTTTAAGTCTAATAATTTATTATTGAGAGTCACACTAATTGTGATTTGTGATTTATTCACCATTAGATACCTACTCTTAAATTGTAAGATGAAAATCTTAGTAAAAGGTTTAGATATTACATTAATGCTATCAAAAATATTACCCAAATAATATATCCCAACAAAACAAGATATAACATTTTATTAGCCATAAAAACTCACATTTTGCGCTCTCCATTGGCTGAGCATTACTTTTTGAGCAGAACTCCTGACAGTAAAAGTCACAAGTCACGAAATTAAAATATAAACACCGTACGAGGTTCGTGAATCTCACACTCGCGGCCGATCGCGTTCTAATGAAAGCAGATCTTACAGTTCGCACGTCCGTCTGCCTCGGCGGTCGGACGACGAATGCTTATTCGGCTTGCAGGTGTGAAGCTCGCCACGGAAATAGGTTTTCACTTTGTGATATACATTCGCAAAGAGTGAACATTCCTATAATCAGAGTTGACAAAGAGATATACGGTAGTTTTATATGGGGTGGAATGGAATAGTAGTTTATAAATGAATGCAATAATGTGTCGACTCAACGTATTTTTCACAGCTGATTGTATATTGAAATTCTATTCCAATAGAGTAGGGTCATACCATTTAGTTTCCAGATTATTCTACATTTGTTTGCGACTTATGTTTTGCGATCTATGTTTGGAGGCTTCACTTTAAATTTCCAGCATTGCTGGGAGCGACTGACCACAATTATTTGATTCAAACTGGTTTCTTTAGTAGTCCGGTTTATTGGTTGCAGAATGTATAAAATAACTGTCCGCCATTTTGGATGTTCGACCATGTTGGATTTAGAATGATGTCAAACAGCTACATAAATGCAAAATTTTAGCTCAATCGGTTGAAGATTGCTTCAAAATAAAGTTACAAGATTCTACTCAAACAAACACATATACATTGCAAGTTTAAAAAAAACTTTTAAAACATGACAAGGTAGGTTTGTAAAGTGTCTTTCATGTTCCCAAAACTTTGGGTAACTTGTCTGGACTTAACTTGCAAGTCCATAAAAGTATATTTTATTATGACTATCGTCTACCGTAGACCATAGCTTTTGCTGTATAACCAAAACGTCAAGAAGTCTAAAAAGTTACAAAAATGTAAAAAAAATATGAATTTATACAAATCAGTGTCAGTGTCAGTTTTGAAACATTAACCATCAAGGTACTCGTATATAGGTGAGGTTTTGCTTAGCCACTAATATATTACTAGCGGATGCCCCGTGGTTTCACCCACGTAGTTCACGTTCCCGTGGGAATACAGGAATAAAATTTAGCTTAAGTTACTTCTTGTATAATCAGCTATCTGCCAGTGAAAATTCCGTTAATATCCGGACGGATAGACCCCGTTTCAGACATTAGCCAGAAAAAACAGACCGACAGCGATTTTTTTAACCTATTTTTCTGTGGTATGAACCGTATATACGTGCATATTCACGTTATGAAAAAGCTGTTCATTTGGAATTACAAATAGTCATTTTAATTTTATTTGTCTACATTTTTATTTGTCTGCATTTGAAGCGCTCGTGGCCCCGCGTTCTCAGTGTTCGGTAAACGATCACTGAGGTACGCAACTTTCACTATGGCTGGTCGTCGGATGGGTGACCACTTTGTGGCATTTACATTTGCGAGCGTTTCCGTGCTTCGGAAGGCACGTTAAGCCGTTGGTCCCGGTTGCCAGTAAAATGGCAGTCGTTAAGCCTGGTTGAAGGCCTTATAGGCGGCTTAAAAATTTCAACAGCAGGTAGCCACAACCTGCGTTTGTCTATTTCAACACGGCAATGGGCTCACCACCTATTACGTGGGACAGGAATCCACACGGTGAAAAGTGGGCATATAATATGCCTCTGCCACCCCTTCGGGGATAAGGCGTGATGGATATTTATTTATTTATTTATTTTACATTTTTTTTTAAGATTTGTGAGTTGAGCACAGTGGTTTATTTTGTGCCTGGGTGTTATTTATCAATAGTAGGTATGTATTTAGAAATATATTAGAATGTTTATCAGTTATCTGGTTACCATAGTACAAGCTCGGCTTAGTTTGGAAATAAATGGTGTTGTGTGAGTTGTCCCAACGATATTTATTTATTATTATAATTTTATTATAGATTATAGTAGAGTACCATACATTACATGCCCAAAAAGTTGTTTACTATTAACTACAACTGCATTATAGACAGAAAATAGATTAAAGTGAAATTTATGTGTTAATACACCATGACCTATTTTCACACCTTCCCCAAATACAATTTCATTTATTACTACATAAAAATGCAAACGAACATGTATAGTCAATAGTAATCGTCTAAATCAAAGTTTATTCAAATGAAAGCCTACTCAACCAGAAAAGGGAAAGGTCCATAATTTATTTACGAACTTTGTCAATCACTACTCCAATCCAAGAAGGCCGGAGTAGGTAAGGCTGACCTTTCACATCGCTTTATTACACTTCAGCTCACAACGAATAACTTTTGGAATAGAATTATGAAACGTATTGTATTTCACTGAACATAGCTGTCACAAGTTTAGACTTTTGATGCTTATCGAAACGGCCGAGTTAAATTACTTTGTATATATCAGGGTAAACAAATTACAAATACGAAAAAAAAATAAATTTATTTTAAAAACACACGGAATATTTTAAGTATTGAACATTTTATAAAATAAAATGTTCGTGTGGTTTCTGGTTATTTTTTGTTAACACATCTATTGAAAACTTTAGATCTGTTGGACCTTATGGTTATCAAAGTATTACTACTTTACTCACTTTGTGTTATTACTAACACAAAACTTCTGGTGAGTCCGTAGAAATTAACTAATTAATAGCTAATTAATTCATAGAAATGGTGAAAAAAATCGGCAGCGGGCGCACTAACTGTTACGTGGGACAAAATCATATGGTGAAATGTGGGCGTATAGCCTTCAGGAATAAAGGCGTGACAATATGTATGTATGTAAAAGTATTAAACCTTTGGTAAAGCTCAAAATCGATAAATTTATATAATTATTGTTTGTCACATGGATACTATAAATTTATAAATTACAAGCGTACTAATACATATACAGGGTGTTCACCCTCACACTTTGCGTCCAGAGCGCTCACATACGCTTCAGTATCAGCTGAATACTCAATCAATATCAGCTCGCGTATGCTTAGGTTGTGGAATGAGCCTGGGTGATGCCTGGGTTTTCCCGAACGTCTACAGTATGGGGTTCTTCAAAAGGGGTCTTAGAATGTTTTTAAAGGGTCGGCAGCACGAGTGCCACCTCAGAGGTAAAATATATATATATATATATATATTTTTATTATATTAAAGAACTTGATGCCCTCCGGCTTCGGACGTGACATACGTCGAAGTACAGAAATTTGCCCACTATTTCGCACCATTAGGGGTCGGATTTCGGAACGTTCTGTATACCTATACTAATTATGTTACTTGCATATCTGGCTTGTTGTGTAGATTTGTGTAAGAGAAAATGTTTTCTTAATATAATTATATAATTCATAATATTTTTTTCTTTTTTTATACATAAAAAAAGATTATTGATATAATGATACATGTATCACTAAAATATTAACTTAAAATTATTTTCTTTTCTTTATAAATTTAATAAATTCCGTTTATATTTTGCTCACCTTGACGTTTCTGTTAATGCAACAACTTTCCTCACAAGTAGATTGAAGTAGACACGCTGAGTAAAGTAAGAAAAACATTATGAATTCTATTCTTTATTCTGAATGATCATTTGATTTTACTTGATATCTACGATCATTTTCGACATTAAAAAATTGTAAGCAAATCTCAATAAATAGACCACATATCAACCATATTATATTATCGAATTGGTAAAGAGTTCTCCAAAAAAAATTGTCAATATTTTGTGAAGAATTAATAATTGAAAGATTTCCAAGCTTTATTACACTAAAGAATGAAGTATGATATATTACATACAAACTTATAATGAAGTATGCAGGGATCGCGAAGTCTGGCGATCTGTCCTCTCTGACGACCCCGTCAGGGATACAGCGCGGCGTGAAGATAGTTAGTTAGTTAACTTTTTTTAATATAGAATCCAATTTCCTCTAAATTAATAATCAGCGAGAATGAAAAACTTCCATAAAATTATCAAAAACCACATTTCATACAAATTGTTGCAAGATGTAAATAAATATTTTTACCGTACTGCACTCCGAGTATAAAACACAGCACACAATAATGACTGTTAAAGTAATAATCATGGCATAGTAATAATCCAGGGCTACTAACGCAACTGTAACGATATACAAATTACGTGCCGGCTAAGAAAACAAAGCTATTTACTCAACAAAAGAAGTAAGAAGACATAAATATTCACGAAGAGGTAATTAAATCCAAGAAGTTTCATAAGCAGCTTTTGTATAAAATGTTATCCCCTGATATCTTCTCATTAATCACGTTATATTGTTGATCTGATATCTGCCTTAAATCCTTGATAATGTGAAATAAATCTCAAGTTATGTTTAGTACTGAGAATTTCTGCGTTTAATATTTACGATGTAGAGGGACTATGATAGAGGATTATTGAGGATTTTGTAAAAAAATTCAATATAATTAAAAATAGAACCCATAAGTTACCCTACTTTTAAAATTATTTGTATCATTGTACATACATAGTTACTGTTAGTGCTCTTGGTAACTCCATTATCCAAAATAACATCAGCTGCCTGATATAAAACATTTTTTTCTAGTACCTACCTCTATCTCAATTGGGTCCGTATTGGGTTGCATAAATTTAAGAAGCATAACTTAAAATTGTACAAGGTTTTTTTGGCATACTCTTCGTTTCGCATAACAGTCAAACAGAATAAATCATTAGGCATACTTTATTTTCCCATAACTTCTTTATAATAATGATATACCCGCATAAAATATTTACGCATATTTTTTTTACAATAACGATTACTAATCATAACATTTATTGGCATTTCACCATAATGTTAACGAGTACATATTTTTATTTTTATATCTAAGCTTGAACTGTCTTAGTTTAAAATACCCACTGATTAAAAATGTCACTATACTGAAGTTCAAAATGTCAACACTTTTATATAGAACATATAAATAAAATACAAAACGAAGTCGGTCGATTAAAACAGACGACTCAGTTCTGGCGCATCGCCGGTCGTAGCCGCGGCACGCACGCTTCGCTCGCTCGGCTCGCGCGTTGTTGTCACAAGTGACCTAACACTCCTCTTCGCTTCGCTCGTCGTCGAACCTATTTACGACTTAGCTCAAGACTAGTCTAATATTATTAAAATATCATTTCATATATTATGTTACAGCTTACAAACTTGGCTATGAGTAAGATGATTATTTACAATGGTGTCTTATCATTTCTGAAATATTATTAGTCAAATTTATTATTCATTTATGACTTAAACGGTTATGCATACCTCCATTATGCGTTTTTTTATTTTATGATAATTTATCTTTAGGCGTATAACAATTATACCTTTTACATGTATGCTGATTAAAATTATGTTAATAAAATTAGAGTAAGTTAAAGTTATGCCAATAAAACCATCCTGCGTTTATAACACTCTGCTTATCATAATTTATACGAGAAAACTTTATGCTGAAACTGTTATGCCAAACTACATTATGCCGAAAAAGATTATGCGATCGAAAGGGCTCCCATCTCAATTTTTTCTAGTTCTCATCAAATATGGGTCGAGCTCTACATTTTGCAATGCAGTGCTAGAAGTATCTAATTTTACAAATTTTAATAAATTTAAACAGTCCAACCAAAGGATTTTTAGATTTACCCTTTTAAAGGTTGGCACAGTCATTACACATCGTGGATGAGCGCCACTTAGGTATACGTAGGTAATCATTATATTTCTACAAAATTGTTTTTTATTACTAAGTTGGTCCACATGAATTTAAAACGGTCTAACTTATCATTCAATCCTTCATCCGCGAAGTGGTTGCAAAAAAATACTAATATATATATATATATATATATATAAATAATACTATAATAAAACAAGCGCTTTTATCTATAACAATACGTTCAATATAAAAAATACCATTAATTACCTTACCCAGTCTAAATTTACCAGTTTAAATAGGTTAGGTAGTTTTGATAGTTTTAATGTTAAATTGATTTTTGTTTTTGACTGTAATCAATTTTATTTCCCATTATTAAAAAATAATAATAATAATTTAAGAATTCTGAAGTTATTCGTAACTAAGTAAAAAAATATCTTGACTGCATCAACGATTACTATTATTTTAACCATTGTTTTGAGAATACACCTAGGAAATTCCGACAGTAACGGAATAATTAATTCATAGAAGTACCTAGTGTTTAAAATAAGAAAAGTAGGTAAGTAAATTCCTCAAAATCAGAATGATCACAAGTACTCGAATACCTAATTATGCATGTACGATATGTGTGCATGTGTGAAACCTGGGAATCTGTTTTCTCTAACTATTCCGACAGGGATACAGCGTGAAAATAGTTAGTTCGTTTAGTTATATTACTAATTGCAAGTGAACATTATGGTATAAATATCGCTAAGGCCATCACTAATACGAAAAGGTAAACACCAAATACAGACCAGTGAAAACATTCCGTTAAGTACGTAAAGCTATTTGTAGGATAAGCTCATTTTTCGAAGCTCATTTTTCGTAAAACATTGTCACCCTATACCCGAGTTAATTAATCTTTTCAATCAACTACGTTAATTAGAAATCTTGAGCGTATTTATTGGGTTTCCCGATCATTCAGACTATTATATCACAAAAATTATTTCATTAACCTTTTCCAAGGGTTCAAATTGGGTTATATTAAAGTTATAATTGACAAAATTCATATAAATTTTATAAAATAGAAATATTTTGATGGGTTCGGTACCAGTATATTGAATAATGAATAAGCAATAAGCAATCATGTAATCTGTGTATATTATGCATACGACTCGCCTGATATAAAGTTATGACGGAAACCAATGGACATTTTCACCACCAGAGATGTTTTTTTTTTTTACGATGACCTTATCTGTTAGTCAGACAATGCACAACTTACAGGTGAAGCTGGCTGGACTCCAAACGATCTCGGAAAGCATTCCAAGATCTTCCTACATTTCTAGTAGACAATTTCTTTGTGAATTGGCGTATTACACGGCAATGGGCTCACCACCTGTTACGTGGGACAAAAAAGCATACAGTGAAATGTGGGCGTATAGTCTGACTACCCCTTCGGAGACAAAGGCGTGACAATATGTATGCATGTATGTGGCGTATCGGGGCTTCCTTACACATACTCCCTAAGAAATTGTCTAATTCTCGTAGTAATTTTAGTATTGTATTTTAGACCACTTTTTAAATAGCTGAGTTGGCCCTTGTTGACGTCCGTCAGGATATTCCCATAACGCTAATATCCTGATGGATGCCGACTTGCTTATTCAAACTGACTGGGAAATTAAAGGAATATTGCTTCAAGAGATGATAGTAGCCCCCAAGATGTCTCAGAGATCACAAATGTATGAAGAAATGTCAACTTTGAAATGATTTTCATCCCGAGTACCATTTGAGATAAACTACTACACTCTGCAAGCTACTTGTTCCATTTTCCTTTATCATTCAATAATTCATAGATCGTATAATAGCCCCTTGGCACAAGACGGCACTTTAACTACAAACTTGAATTTATGCAAGGAGAGATTTAAACGGCAAAAGAATACTTAGTGCAGACCAGAGTACATAACTCATTTATCACTTACTTACTTTATATTAAGTGTTTATTTTAAACGTCTATCTCAAATCTCATAGTAAATATAAATAAATATTTTGAGACATTTACACAGTTGCCCAAAGAAAGCTAATAAAAGCTTGTGGAATGGGATCTACACAACTGATAAACATTCTTGTATTTATTTAAAAATATATTCATTTGCGGATAACACAATAATTTTTTCCGACCCGGGAAACGAAATTAATCAGAATAAAACTGAATGGCTTAGATTTTAAACAAAATAATATATTAAATCACTTGACTTTTTATTAATAAACGGAACAAAAATTATGTTAATCGTAAAATAATTTATATTTGTAGCATTCATACTCAGCATCATCTATCACCAATTAAGCTTACAATAGCTTGTCCTACGGAATCTAGACAACTGATATAGATGAGAAGAAAGATTCATGTGAAGTGATGGCGTGACGTCGTATAGTCTCTGATGACCGTGCGAAGTGGAGGAGAAAATGTTGGAAAGTGTACCTTTGCAACAGAAACGCAACTAAGACAGACGCTCGGATGATGATGATAAAATTTATTCATTTACTTTTTAGTACTCTCAACACTGCAATTGTCTTCAGTGTGAAATGCTTGGATCTTAAAAAGTTTAAAGATAAAGGCTAAACTGACTGATCGAACTGATGAAAGTTTGTGCATGTGCATGCATAATGTTCAGTATTAAAACGGTGTCTGTAGTCAACATACACCGTATTTATTTAATCCAAATATTAAATTGGAGACTATTACAACAAGCTTCTCTGTGACCTGAGAAATTATTATTATTACCATTAAATCAATTTAAAAAAGTTAATTAAAATACTTTGTAAAAAGGTTATCACTCTGTTAACTGTTAACGCCTGGAAATGATCTGCTAAAAGTAGTAAAATAATGTTTAATTTCAAATAGGCCATCAAAAAAAAGCCTTCCTAAGTTTCTTGCCGATTCTTCTCAGGTGGGCCGCGTTCCGAAACGGTGGTTACTTTACATATTTTAAACAGTGTATGACATTTTGTAAATACCTTTAAAATGGTCTATGCAAAATAAAGATATTTTTATTTATTTATTTTTATATATTTAAGAACCAACTCCTATAATACAAACTATAGTACAATATAGTATGTATGCAACGAAGTTGATGTGAAGTTTTCCACGCAGTAATTAATCAGCATGTTAGAAGGGATCAATAACTTGAATCTGATTAATAGGCTTCGATCACACTGTAGAAACGTTCTAAACCATTTTACGATCGCTAAAGCGAGCACAAGGCTTTATCCTATAAAGAGTTTTACATTAACTGTTAATGATTAAAATAATGACGTTAAAATTTTAATTAACTATAAAAAGTTTGAATTTTATTACTGTTTGAACAGTTGATTGCAAAATTCTTGGGTTTTCATGTATTTTCATAATTTATTAAACAGTATTAGTATTTTTAAAGATTTTCATGTTTCTTTTATGAAAGTTTTTCATTAATTTGTATTTGGTGTTTACTTTTATATATTGTCACGCCTTTTACCCAGATGGGGTAGGCAGAGGCATACTGTATGCCCACATTTCACCGTATGCATTTTTGTCCCACGTTACTGGTGGTGAGCTCATTGCCATGTTGAAATGGACAGGCGCAGGTTGTGGCGACCTGCTGTTGAAATTTTTCAAGCCGCCCATAAGGCTTTCAACTGGTCTTAACGACTGCCTAATTAGTGGCAACCGGGACCAACAGCTTAACGTGCCTACTGAAGTACGGAAACGCTCCCAAATATAAATGCCACAAAGTGGTCACCCATCCGAGGACCAGCCATAGTGAAAGTTGCTTAACGCAGTGATCTTTTACATAACACTCCGCGGGGCCACGAGCGCTTCTTACTCTTATATGCCGTAATATTATATAGCTTGGGATTTTCTATGTATATATATAGATTTTCTATATATTATGTATGTATTTAGATATATTTAAGTATGTCTATCAGTTATCTGCACCCATTTCACTGCTTATATAAGGTTAGTTTTTACTAAATGGCGCTCTGTAATAAAAAAAATTCCAACAATATTATATATTATGGTGTATCTATAATTCCGTTCACTTACTACATCGATTCAGGTGACATTTTGATAACAACAGCTCTAAAATATCCACGCCGTATAGGTATGGTGCGTATTGAGATGAAGCCACGGTGGCGGACAAAGTCTGTAGAGAGGCCTGGGGTTATCCTTCCGTGGCAGGCAGATGTAAGTGCAACGTGAGATTTCTTCAAAACATCCATGAGAATTTCCACACGAAAAAATAAAGAGGTACTCTTGTGATCGATAGTTTTACATGATTTCCATACTATTTTGTTAATAGTGCAGTAATACAGGAAACAACATGTATGTCTATAAGCACGCGTAAAAGGCTGAAGCTCTTCAGTTACCATTTCTACCTAATTCGGATAAATTTCATGTGACATTACACATATTTATATTCAGCAGAGAAGCGAGCGAAAGGTAATGTAATATTACTGTAGATGACAAAATTTCACGTATAAGTTATTTAAAAAAATAAAGCATTATATTACATTGCCATAACAAATAACTGATATTCGAAAGAAGATTAATTATATATTTATTATTATTAAGTTATGCCCGTGGCTTATTACAAGTACATGTGAAGTTCAAAGAAAACCATTTATAGAACACGAACAACAATATTTATGACGCATTGTTTTTAAATGGATATTTTTTTTTTATTTATGTACCTATTCTAATAAAATAAACACTAAATGTTAAGTGAAAAGTTGCACAACATATTAGTGAAAATTGTACATAGATTGGTAAAGCCGTTTTAGAAATTAGCATGCACAAACAGACAGACAAACAGAAAATAATTCTAAAAATGGTTCATTTGGGTTCTATTGCATAAATAAATTTATATAATTATCCATCACGCCTTATCCCCGAAGGGCGACCATGTGTATTCCTGTCCCACGTAATAGCTGGTGAGCCCATTGCCGTATTGAAATGGATAGGCGCAGGTTGTGGCGACCTGCTGTTGAAATTTTTCAAGCCGCCCATAAGGCCTTCAACTGGGCTTAACGATTGCCATGGTACTGGTAACCGGGATCAACGGCTTAACGTGCCTTCCGAAGCACGGAAACGCTCGCAAATATAAATGCCACAAAGTGGTCACCCATCCGAAGACCACACATAGTGAAAGTTGCTTAACGCAATGAACGTTTACAGAACGCTGAGTCATTATATATGAGTTATTATATATGCCTTAATAAAGATCCCCCATTATAGTATTTCTCTTTTGTCTTCGATGTATCTACGAGTCCACCTACAGATTTATTATAGTATAGATCTGTTACTTTATACTATGTAATTTATTTACCATCTTGTCAATTGGATGAAAAGTGTATGCGGCAAGCAGGCCACTACTCTAAGGATTTGACAATTGATTTGATAGGTTGGACAGTAGTAGTCTCCGCCATGAGTGTACCATAATAAAAAGAAACAAGAATAATGAACCGGAAAGAAAATTAAGAGTTGACACTAAAATGGCATACAAAGCAATGATAATATAACAAAACTACATAGTATAAAGTAGAGAACCCCATTGCAATCAAAATCCAATCTTGAAGTCCAGTATTAATTGACATTTAAGGTCAACTATGGGTTTTGTTTTGTAATTATCGTTGAAAGCGCTTGTTAACTTACCTCCCAACCCAATTAGGGGCACCTACCCTATACCATACCTTTGTCAGTGGGTGTACAATTTTCTTGTTACCTGGGTCCACAAGATGAAAGAAGTATGCAGAAGTATGCATAAATAGCGAAGCCTGGCGATCTGTCCTCTCTGACTCCCCTCATGACCCCGTCATGGATACAGCGTGAAGATAGTTTAGTTTTTTTTTATTAATACAGTAACAAAAAAGTTAAAAATCATTCAAAAAGAAGTCTATGTGTACCTACTATACTATATTGATAATGCGAAAGAAATCTATTTTAAAAAGATTTTTATCTTGTTACGCTTAGCTTGTTACTTTATCTGTGTTAAAAAAACACGTCCTAACGCGTGTATATATCTTGGGCGTAACAAGATAAAAATATTTTTTTAATTCCTCCGTTTGTAGAAAAAACTAAAATGTTTTCCATAGCTAACTTCAGGGTGTTTAAAAACTACTTTGAATGCAGTTATTAGTTGTCATGCAAACACTTATTAGCAAATTTCAGGGTGTTAGTTTTTAGTGATAGTCTGCGCGCGCATCGTAAAAATTCACACTCATCATTTTTGCCTAACGCGCCAATAGAAGTAAAACTTCAAAAATAATAATTTCAAAAACAAAATATCACCCATCCAAGGACCAGATATAGCGAAACTTGCCTAACGCAGTGATCGTTTACAGAACACTGAGTTTGCGGGGTCACGAACGCTTCTTTATTTTTTCAAATTTCAAATGATTAAGAAAAAACATCAGAAATGCAGGCAACTGACTAAATAATATACATTTAGCTTGGAAGTGACATTTCAGATAGTCCCACGATAATTATACCCTTAAGATGGCACACGGCAATGGGCTCACCACTTGTTACGTGGGACAGAAATGCATACGGTGAAACGTGGGCGTTAAATATGCCTCTGCCTACCCCTTCGGAGATAAAGGCGTTACAATATGTATTTATGTATGTATAAGATGTAGACCCTAATTAAGTGCTTCAATATTCAAACCTTACATTATGATAAAAATATGCTACCACATTAAAATTGTAACAATCAATTTCCAAAAAAAGTACAATATAAATAACACTCAAAAGTTCGTTGATAGAAAACACGGCATAGGAGTTGAAAGCAGCAAAATTCTAACCCTTGTTTATAGTGTGATAATCAATTTGGTCACGCGATCCCTGTTATTTTGCAGTACACATATTGTTGTAATGAAACACACGTATAATTTTCTCCGGCGAAATACATCGAAGTTGCTCGAGACTGATTACTTTCGAGTATTTCGTATAATTTCGTCTGATCAAGCGTAAAGAATAAAAAGATGGATAATATAGATGATACAATCAAAATTACTTTTACAGATTTAAAAAAAATCTTAAACATAAAATAAAAAATCTATGGAATACTATTTGGAAGGAAGACAATACTAGTAAATTATTTAAAGTTAGTAATCTGTATTTGACAAAACCCCAACTATTTTTGACTGTCGGAAAGATCAAGTAACTATAACTAGACTCCGAATTGGGCACACTAATGTTACACATATCCATTTAATAACAAAAAATAACATAAATACATGTAAATGTGGACAAAATTTAACTGTTGTACACCTTTTAGAAGAATGTTTAGCATACAATAACGAAAAAATAATTTGTAACCTACCAAATAATTTAAATGATTGCTTAAATAATGATGGATGTAAACGAACATTAGATTTCTTGAAAATTATTAATGTGTATAAGTTAATTTAAGTTTTTATTATTGTTAATACTGTGGTCGTTAATGACCTTAGATGTTAATTGCGAACTTAAATAAACTAAAAAAAAAATGATGTAGCTGTGTTACAAATGTCATGACATCATTCATCGTTGATGCAGGTCACAGCTGGTGAGGTCGCTTGCCACCCGCAGATATTGGAGGAGCTCCTTATGTCTCACTGGTCATGGCCATATACTGTTGAAATGATAATGGGCGGTAATGGAACGTGCCCAATAAGTGGTAAGCGGGGTAAGCGCTATAAATGACACGTCAATGTCACTTGTGTGTGACTTAAGTGACATTTATCTGATAAACAGAGCCATAGATTAGAATGCTTACTAAGCAAAATTACCTGTAGGTACTTATTGATGTTGTTATTTTTTTCGTATTTTTTTTTGTTTTGATTTTTATTTGTGTATGATTGTGTATGTTTTATTATAAGTTCATTTAAAGTGTAAGATTCTGTGATTTGAAAAATAAATATTTTCTATATTTCTTTTCTGAAAAATAACTTTCTACGGCTTTCAACTTGGCTTAGCTTCTAACCTATACTTTCAGCTGGGACCGCTTGCTAAAATTATATGTACTGAACTAAAATTTACTATAACCTATACAATCGAATTAAAAACTCGGCGGTTTACATTGGCTTCAACTAAATTGAAAACGTGACTTTCCAACTAACACTATAAAACTAGTGTTTGTGTTTTGATGCATATCATCTTTTTTTTTCTATCGTATTTCTAATTCTGATATCCTGTTATGTAAATAGTATAGGTATATAATAAGAAAAAAGGGACATGGCTCATTACTGTAAATTTTTAAAAAGGTAACGTCACTCAAACTTGTCGATCCCTACAGTACACATCTGTACGTAGGGGTGGCCCACCCCGATTGTTGATATATTTGGACATTTCAATACCACGCTCACCACGCGTTGGTTTCACGCAGATAAAGCTGACTTGAGCCTCGAAGATACCGACCCCATTGCAGCCACAAAAGTTACATGCTTAACGTTCAAACACCTTAACAAGTACAGTTCACTGCTTAATACATTTATCTGCAATGTCAAGGACGAGATGCGGGCCGTTTCATTTGAAAGCTATATTGCAGTCAGTGCATTGAAAATAATTATTCCGCCATCTTTGCTCTTCACCCAGGATAAATCTTTGTGTGATGAGTACGATGGTTTATTTTGTGTCTGGGTATTATTTATCTATAATTTGTATGTATTTAGAAATATATAAGTATGTTTATCAGATATCTTGTTAACATAGTACAAGGTCTGCTAAGTTTGGAATCAGATGGCGTTATGTGAGTTGTCCCAACGATACTTATTTTTCTAATTATTGGGGTAAAGAATGACGTCCCATAACTAACCATAGATTGTCATCCAAAATTAACATTTATACAAAATTTGAGCTCAACCAGTTGCTTTAAAATTAAGCGGCAAGATTTCAACTGAACGAACATACATATATTACAAGTTATGTGTGAAAACTGCTAAATTAAGCGGTTAAAAATATAATATACATACTTATTAATAGCCTTTGTCTCCGAAAGCCAGTTACATCTAAAGGTTACCTACACTTCCCCTGTTGCATTAGATTCTATGCAATAATAAATGGTGGGTGTATTTACCCATTGAAACCGACAAAGATAGGTAGTGTTCGACAGAGACAGAGAACTGTTGCAGATGCATGCAGATGAAATTTCAAGCTACCCATTTGACTTTCAACTCGGCTTAACGATAACGATAGTATTGGCAGCCTTGGACAACGCAACTTAACATGCATTCCGAAACACGGAAAAGCACGTAAATAGATGTGCTACAAAATGTTAAAAATGTTTTATTTATTTTATTTTATTACCTTTTCACAAAGCACTGTCTAACAATCAATCGAACATAGGCTTGTAACTCTGACCAACTTTCTATTATGTTTTAATACATCTTCTATGTTGACATTTTTGAAGTTAGTTTTAGGGTAACCTATTTCAAAAATTAAACAAAGGAACCCTTAGAAGACCACTTTCTTGTTTGTCGGTCACCGTCGATTTTCTCAGAAACGGTTGTATTTGATAGTCTGAGTTGTATGGGCGCTTATACAATTTGAAGATCTTGCTAAATTGGAACTAACCTCAAATAAGGTACTAATTTCATTACGGTGGTAATGGGTAGGTACGGAACACTTGGTGCACGAGGTCGACTCACGCTTAACCAGTTTTTATTATATACTAGTTGACGTCCGCGGCTTCGCCCGTGGCTTCACCCGCGTAGAAAAGATTTCCCGTTCCCGTTTTCCACAGGAACTTGTTATAGCTTAAAAAGTAGCTTATGTGTTATTCTGATGTATAAGCTATATTATTGTAAAGTTTTATCTAAATCCATTCTGCAGTTTTTACGTGAAAGAGTAACAAACATCCATACAAACTTTTGCTTTTATAATATTATTATTAAGATTAATTTTAAACTCAAGTCACAAAACACCTTAACTTAACTTCGAACCAGTGACCTCAGTACGACAGTCGCAACCACCACTGCCCAAACGAGCCAGTCAATATAAAACCGCAACAAACATTACAATCTTCTTACTAAGAGTAAAATTTATTTTATCGCAGCGATTTAACAAAGTCGCAAAAGCGATGCACATTTCATGCAAACATTTTCTAAGCCAGGCGCTATAAATAATTCTGTAACCTACTTAATGCTGCCAACATAAACGGAACGTGAACGATCTTGCACGAAACTGTGTGATTTATTTAAACCTTTTAAGGCTTGAACTGTTGCTAAAGGTTTATGTATTCGTTTACTATCAATTTTATAAACGGTAAGAGTAACTAATTGAATCCGGAAACCTATCGTAGAACGAAAATGAAAAAGGGGTGGAGGATCCCACTATGTGTAGTGAGGGTGTGCCCTCGATTCGTCAATCCTAATTCACAACGGTCAAGAATAACCTTTACTAATTGTAACGGAATGCGTATCGCACTGAGCACATTTTTGCTGTCAAGCAGTTTTGCGGACGCCTCGTGTGTAGGCGAAACACGTGTCAACTTTTCGACTAAGTGTCACCTTTTAAAGCGGAGTATAGCACAGTTTTGACAACCTGGAGGGTAAAGTTTCCATTTACCTGTCCTATATCCCTTTCCTTGAGGAGTTCGGTTTGACATTCCTCCGTTACAATTAGTAGAGGTTATCCTTGACCTTTGCGCGTTAGGACTGACAAATTGAGGGTGTGTGGTGGAATCCTCCTCCCCTCGTTAAATTAAACGTTATTTATCATGTACGATTTTTTTCGAAGTAGTACATCTCAAGAAGTAAAGATTCGCTCACATTTCACCGTGGATAGGACAAAAGTTGTCCCACGTCACAAGTGGCGAGTCGTGTTGTTGTGTTGAAATTGTACATGTCCATTTAACATAGCAACACGGCTACAACTACCGTCTTCTCATCAGGCTCACCACCTGTTAAGTGGTATAAAAAATGCAATCGGTGAAATATAAGCGTATTTAATATGCCTCTGTCACCACTTTGGGAATAAAGGTGTGAAAGATAAACAATATAACTGTTTATGCCAACAAATTCAGGAGCCCACACAACGCCGGCTGCAGACCCTATGCTATGCATTTACCCATTGGTCGGGTTATACTTACCTGCACCTCTCTGTCGCGCTGTACGCACGTTAAAATACCTACATCATATTTTGTTTTATTCTAAAGTATAATAAACTGTATTAATTATCAAGGAGCCTTTATGCTTCAATCTGATCACCTTAACAATAACAAATGTGGAAGGTAGTGATGTTTGTTGAATCGTTGTTCGTTGAAATGTTTACTAAACTTTAATTGTATTTTGTGAAATCCTGGAGACGTAATCATCAATTGTAAGCCATTCTTGTTATCTATTCAGATCTCATGTTGTTGACAATCTATTTTCTATTGGTTTAGTATTATACATTAATTTGTAGAAACACAATCGGTTGAGGCGACAAAAGTTATTAAGCGCTCAAAGATAAAAAAGACTTTATGAAACTTACAACTACATTTATTGTTAAAATAGTTGATATATAAATAATATAAATAAATAGTAAAGTGAATGACAATTTACTATTGGCGGCTTTGCCCTAGTTCCATACTGCGGTTTATTCTTCGATGTATTGACCCTATAGTCATAAAAACATATCGTCAATATAGTGTGATGTGAGTTTGCTAATTTAAATACCTGGCAGGGCATTTCAATAACTCTAGGCGCATAGATGTCTAACCTAGATGCTTTGAACCCATTGTGAATTTGCGCGCGTCTCCATGCTGATAAGGACTGAAATATCTGTCAAGCGATCAATCCTTTAGAATCCTGGGAACTTAAGAGGCGTGCCCATTATGTCGTGACGGCAGATTATGGTGTTGTAAAGCGTCTGGCTTGTATGTTGGGACGATTAAATTGTCGTTCACGAAATTTACCCGTTAACATTCTATATCTATCGTTAAAAAACTTACCCCTTTTCGAGAGTATCGGGGCGATGTAAAATCAAAAATATAAAAGATATATGTAACTAATGAATCAATTGTGCTAAGTATACTCAAACCACAAGATTTGTAAAACAAATTAGTCTTCTTTTATTTTTGAATACATAACCGTGTAAATTCCCTATGATTAAGTAATGTGATTGATGAATCTCTGTACCTTTGCATAAGTTGTGGAATTGCATCGGTATTTGGTTAGAAGATTAGAATACTGCATATTTGAGAAGTTGCCTACCCTTTTGAGAGTTAAATTATTCACCACATTGGTCAGAAAACGGATAAGTTACAACTTGCTAAGAAACAAATCAAGTATAATCTGAAATAGGGCAACGTATTTTAACACTATTTACAACTATATTTTTGTACAGTAAAAGATTCCAATATTGGAAAAAAATATCTTCACGCTGTATCTCTGACGGGGTAGTCAGAAAGGACAGATTGCCAGGCTTTTTGTGTATTTAGGGAACATGTTTAGCGCAGACGGATTCGGATGTAGAACGGCGGGTAACTGCCAAAAACAAAGTTAACGGTGCTTTGTACTAATTAGTAAAGCGACAAAGCATCGTAAAAGAAGTACGATTCGCGATTCATAACGCAGTGCTAGTGCCAACGTTTCGGTTCCGTAAAGCAACGGATGTGAAACCTGGGTATGTCAGCAGATGCATGAAAGTAAGTTGAACAATTGGTGTTCACTTCGAAAAGTGTGCGGCGTAACTTTTGCCAATCGAATGTGTACGAAGTGATCCGCAATATATAGTAGGTTTGAATGAAAGTCTCAGCGTTAAGCTGGAAAAGGGCGTGCTCCGTAGGTTTGGACACGTCTAACAAATGTGGAATAAAAATAAATTTTGTGCGAAAGTATAGGGTAGAAGGAGTCAGGTTAGGCCGAAACTTACATACGAAGACCACGTGAGCAGATTGCTCAAAAACGGAAAAGACCAAAGTCGGATACCCAGACGAGCATGTATGAAGCGATTGATGAATCTGCAAGAAGTATACATGGATCGCGAAGCCTGGCGATTTGTCCTCATTATGGGCTATTGGCCTGATGTCTTCATTAAAGTTTTATAGAACACCTGCTTTAATGATATAAATAGATACGACTAAAATCTCTGAGACTTAAGCTAATGCGCGTATTTTGACTACCCGGCATAAAAAATGCGCCATATATTTCTTCACTTTTGGGTTTCCAATAGACAAGCGGTGTTGATGTTTGCCGCCAGATAGCGGCACATTGCTAATTTTCAACTGACACTATGTACACACTTCAATCAATCAATTAATTAAATAAATCTATAACAGTTCACTGCTGTACGTAGGGTTCTCCCAATTTATTTTCTGACTAATTTCTATTCGGGATGTAAGAATATCTAACTTCTCCGGAAACATTACCAAGTTTAAGTTCGGTATAACTTTTGTGGTCTTGGTTATTGCTGGAGATTGTTGTTTACAGAAGTCATATAAATGGGAATATGAGTAGGATTTGTCCCGAAAAGGTCCATCTGACGGTTTGGGGCGTCATACTTTTGATATGCTGAGCCGCGTCTCCACTCTTGGAGTTGTGTTGCCTGCCCCAATCGACATTGACATTGTTTATATCGTACGTACATTTTATCATACTTATACTGCAACTCTGTTTCAATAAACTCATTTTTGAATTTATCCCTCAGAGAGACAAATTATAATTCAAATTATAGCTGCCCCTAACAGTCAGTACCTACAATAGAACCAATTCTCAAAAAAGGAACATTTTAATACGTTGGGATTTTAACACAAGGTGAGGAGGTGAAGCACTTTGCATAAATTATTTTGAAAGTCATTAATAATTCTAAATGTTAAAGTTAAAGCTTTGGTACTGTGTTTAATGTGCTATGCCGAACCTAGTTTCGGTAAAGTATTCAAAACGCAATTATTGTTTCATAGTACATTCTAGTTGAGTTTCGGTTGAGCTAAGTGAAGTAACAAATCAAATGGAGTTGTAATGATAACAAGATAAATTCCTAATGTTTTTTCCATTTCAATACGACAATGGGTTCACCACTTGTTACGTAGGGTTAAATGGCGCATAGTATATCTCTGGTTACACCTTCGGTGATGATAGATAGCTTAGTTTAGGGTCTACCTAAACTAAGCTGAAAGCCTTGCCAAAATTTCATAATTGGCAACTACACTCTGGAGTTTACTCCAATACCACAATCAACATAAGAATCGTATAAACAGGCAACAAGTTACAGATGGCAACAGGCAAGAAGTTACAATTGATTATTTGTGGCACCAAGAAAAAAGGTCTCCCCCTGCAACTACATAGATTCCATACTAATTGTGTAGGATGATTGATATACTAAAAATATTTTTTTAACTAATGTCATTGCCTCGGTGGTGTAAGTGGTAGTGTAGGTATGCAACGTAAGGTCTCAGGTTATGATAACAAGATAAATTCCTAATGTTTTTTCCATTTCAATACGACAATGGGTTCACCACTTGTTACGTAGGGTTAAATGGCGCATAGTATATCTCTGGTTACACCTTCGGTGATGATAGATAGCTTAGTTTAGGGTCTACCTAAACTAAGCTGAAAGCCTTGCCAAAATTTCAAAATTGGCAACTACACTCTGGAGTTTACTCCAATACCACAATCAACATAAGAATCGTATAAACAGGCAACAAGTTATAGATGGCAACAGGCAAGAAGTTACAATTGATTATTTGTGGCACCAAGAAAAAAGGTCTCCCCCTGCAACTACATAGATTCCATACTAATTGTGTAGGGTGATTGATATACTAAAAATAAATTTTTAACTAATGTCATTCCCTCGGTGGTGTAAGTGGTAGTGTAGGTATGCAACGTAAGGTCTCAGGTTCGCCTCCCGGGTCCGAATAAATTATTTATTTTTTAATATTCCCTATTTAAGATATTTAATGTATTTGGAATGTATGAGGTACTTAACTGCTTAGTTACTTAATACCTTCATCTTTTGTAAGCGATAAACCCACGCCATTCTATAAACTTATTTGCCTCTATAGTAGGTAAACTACTATTCAATGTTAATAAAAAAATACATTTATTTATTATTCGTTATCCGATGAGATCTGGATAAAAGGTGAATAAAAAATATGTCACGAACAACATAACCTAAAAAAATATACATAACATAACCTAACATAAACATCCTGTAACGGTTCTCCATTTTTGGGCCCAACGAAGTATGGGATATGGGAGATGGATTCACGTAAAACATATTACCGATTTGTTGTAAATAACCAATATAATAAGGCTTGTAATTTATTTGATTTATATCAAATGTTAATTGATGACACCTGATGGAACTTGCTACACAAGAGGTTGTGGGTTCCCACCCAGGATAAAACTTTGTGTGATGAGCACGATGGTTTATTCTGTGTCTGGGTGTTATTTATCTATAATATGTATGTATTTAGAAATATATAAGTATGTTTATCAGTTATCTAGATCCCATAACACAAGCTAATATTAGCTTACTTTGGGCTAGATGGCGCTGTGTGAAAAGTTTTATTTATTTTATATATTTATCTTGAAAAAAAGTCCTCATACTTTTAAGCAAAACCTCCGTTTCCGATTTCGCCTAATGATATTTTAAAAAGTAAATACATTTTATCAGATTGAATACATTATATGAATGTCCGATGATAATAATATATTGAATATAGTTAAACAGAAATAGTAGGATACCATTTTATATATTTTTTCTTAAATTTAGGTAAAATCAAATCAACGCTCCCGTTGCAACGGTCCCGGTTGCTAGTAAAATGGCAGTCGTTAAGCCTGGCGGTTTGAAAATTTCAACAGCAGGTAGCCACAACCTGCGTCTGTCTATTTCAACACGGCAATGGGCTCACCACCTATTACTTGGGACAGGAATCCACACAGTGAAAAGGGGGCATATAAAATGCCTCTGCCACCCCTTCGGGGATACGGCGTGATGGATATTTATTTTATTTTTTATTTTAAATCAAATCAGTTTAAACTTATGAATTTATAAATGAAATCAATATTACAAATGAAGTTGTAGTTGAAATATAACCATAAATAAATGTCAAACTATTAAATAATAATAATTAATAATCTTAAAACCAGATGAATTATCATTTATTGAAGCGCTCGTGGCCCTGCGGTCTCAGTGTTCTGTAAACGATCACTGAGTTACGCAACTTTCACTATGGCTGGTCCTCGGATGGGTGACCACTTTGTGGCATTTACATTTGCGAGCGTTTCCGTGCTTCGGAAGGCACGTTAAGCCGTTGGTCCCGGTTGCCAGTAAAATGGCAGTCGTTAAGCCTGGTTGAAGGCCTTATGGGCGGCTTGAAAAATTTCACCAGCAGGTAGCCACAACCTGCGTCTGTCTATTTCAACACGGCAATGGGCTCACCACCTATTACGTGGGACAGGAATCAATACGGTGAAAAGTGGGCATATAATATGCCTCTGCCACCCCTTTCGGAGATAAGGCGTGATGGATATTTATTTATTTATTTTAATTATCATTTATTTTACACGTCTACAGTATGGGGTTCTTCAAAAGGGGTCTTAGAAGGTTTATAAAGGGTCGGCAGCGCGAGTGCTGCACCTCTGGTGTTGCAAAGTCCTATGGGCTACGGTGACCACTTTTCATCAGGCGGGTCGTATGCTTGTCTGCCACCTCAGTGGTATAAAAAAATGAAAAAATTAGTTGAGGTATGTCACATCTCTGCAGACACGTAACCTTGTTTACCTCTTTATAATATATATTTTAGTTTTTAGAATTTTACGTGTCATGTAATTATTACACGTCAGAAATATACATCTATTATATTCTACTTTATAAATGTGCGAACGGGCTTGCTTTCAGGTTTCTCGAGCTTGCCTATATCTGACTCGCAACCCTTTAGTCAAGGCAAGGTTCAGCTACATTTTACACAGAAATTTTTACGAAAATATAAGTGGGCAATCGTTCAGTCTTCCTTTCACATAGCGCATATTTATATTATTGACACAGTAATTAAACAAAATTAATGCTAGACTACTGGATAATAATTCACACCAATAAACTATACTATTAAAAAACATTATCAAGAAATAAAAAGTATAATGTCCCTCGTTTATAACCGTTAATATAAACCATTTATTGGTCGTATAAAAACGTTTTAAAAGAGCAATGAAACAAGTTTCATAAGTAATAGAATGTTATTCTGCGGTATATTGGTCTCAGTGATTTAGCATAAACTGTAAGGATGTGAACTGAGTGGAGAAAACAACGAATTTGGGAAGTATTTTTTGCAACCGACAGTTGAAATTAAACCAAAACTTTATGGAGTAGACAGCTAACCATAGAGCAAGGAATCAATGCCACTCGCACGTGCCCTACTAGAGATGCCTTACACTATACCTATATCATAGATTTACATAAATATAGCGTGCCAGCATGTAAGCCCGTCATGGCGCTTCATCCTTTTCTCATACTATTGCATTAATTACTACAGACAGGTCACGTATGTGATTTTCGCTTGCAGTTTTACGTAAACTTGGCACGTGGTATTATTATTACGTTCGTCTCTATTAGACGCCAGCGAGAGGAAGTAAGCAACAATCTGTGTAACTATCATAGTAATAACAACAATTACATTTAAAATTTATCTATACCACCTTATCCCCGAAGGAGTAGCAGAGGCATATTATATGCCCACTTTTCACCATGTTTATTCCTGTCCCACGTAGTAAGTGGTGAGCCCATTGCTGTGTTGAAATAGACAGACGCAGGTTGTGGCTACCGGCTGTTGAATTATTCAAGCCGCCCATAAGGCCTTTAACTTAACTTAACGACTGCCATGTTACTGGCTACCGGGATCAACGGATTAACGTGCATTCCAAAGCACGGAAACGCTCGCAAATTTAAATGCCACAAAATTGCTTAAGGGCAGGTAGTCCAAGTCGCGTAAGCACCAAAACTCTTCCTCAGCCCCGCCAAGACAGATCGACGATGTATTTGCGCTGGCGCGCTACAGTATAAATTATTGGCAGTAGAACAATCGAATTGGGACATCTCTGTTATTATGTTGGATTTCATTGTTAGGGCTTTGATATAATGATATAATGATTGCGGAAACTCTTCACTCAATGGTATAGTTATACTTTACATCTCTCGCATATTTTGTACCTAAATATACATATTTACTGGTTCCACTCTTTCTCTTCCACTAAAATTGAGCAATTCGTTATATTTTCGTGTTATATTTGACTTGGAAAAAAATTACTTTAAACAAAACTTTCAACTTTTACATTCACTTTTATTCCTTTGCTTTTTGGCGCATCATGCCTAATGTTAACCATCAACTGCAACTTCTCCGCCGATGATGCTAGTATTATCCGATCATCAGCGTACTTGACGGTCTGTTGATCCATTTTTAAACCATACGCACTCTATTCCAATTCTTTCAAGCAACTTTCCATGTACAGGTTAAACAGCAACGCAAAGCTACACAATCCTGTCTCACACCTTTTTTAATGTGAAAAGAATCTGTGCAAGCTCCGTTAATCCTGACACAAGCACTGGAGCCCTCATAGAAATATTATAGTGCTCGTAGCAAGAGGCTGTTTACTTCATACTTGGCCAGTATTTATTTTCATTACTCACCACTCTGTTATAGGCCTTTTCCAAGTTTACAAATATATAATAGAACTTTCGATTTTTCACCAAATTTTTTCGGCTATGTAGTATAAGGAAAAGCTGATTCGTGCATCCCCTTCCATTTATAAATCTTGCTTGTACGAGTATATACCACATTTTTAATTAAAATAAAAATAAATAAATAAATAAATATCCATCACGCCTTATCCCCGAAGGGGTGGCAGAGGCATATAATATGCCCACTTTTCACCGTGTGGATTTTACCTGTCCCACGTAATAGGTGGTGAGCCCATTGCCGTGTTGAAATAGACAGACGCAGGTTGTGGCTACCTGCTGTTGAAATTATTCATGCCGCCCATAAGGCATTCAACCAGGCTTAACGACTGCCATTTTACTGGCAACCGGGACCAACGGCTTAACGTGCCTTCCGAAGCACGGAAACGCTCGCAAATGTAAATGCCACAAAGTGGTCACCCATCCGAGGACCAGCCATAGTGAAAGTTGCGTAACTCAGTGATCGTTTACAGAACACTGAGACCGCGGGGCCACGAGCACTTCATTTTTAATTCAGTTTTATTTTTAACTCTTTTTATCTTTTCATTGCATACAATTCGATATTTTGCATACTGACTGCACTGACAGAAGTCGCAGTTTTAGAATCTATTAATTAAATTTATTTAGAACCATATTTCAGTATCACACAACATTTTTTTTGGAAATCCGTCAACAGTTAGAAAAATAATAGATGAACATACATTGAAATGAGCGTTAAATGTAGGAACATTATTAAGGATCCCACCATATACCCTCGATTCGTCAATCCTAACGCACAATGGTCAAGGATACAAGGTGACATTTAGTTGACCAGTCGACACGTGTTTCGCCTACACACGCATGAGGCATCCTCAAGACTTTTTTGCTGCCAAGAAGTCTTGAGGATGCCTCGTGCATAAGCGAAACATGTGTCAACTTGTGTGTGTGTGTTTTGTGGAGTGTAGGTACATAATTTTAGATTATTACTCTCATATATGTATGTATTTAGAAGTATATAAGTATGTTTATCAGTTATCTGGTTACCATAGCACGAGCTCTGCTTAGTTTGGAATCAGATGGCGTTGTGTGAGTTGTCCCAATGATATTAATTTATTCATTTATTTTATTTTATTTATACATATACGCTATTATATATACTTACTGCTCTCATATATATACTGTGCCATGGCAAAGAAATAGCGAGGGGAGCGCTGCAATAAAAAGTGACACAGGTTCTACCTCGGTAATCGCGTAATATTTTGATGTATTGACTATGAAAATCATTTTATATGGTCAAAGTATGCGATTCTGTCTATAAATATTTAGTAGCTATCGTTGGGTATACAATTTTCATTATAATTATCAGGTTTTTAGATTTGGCATTAAAAAACATTTTGAAACGGGGCAACTTTGTGGATGTTTTTCTATTAAGTGAAGTTCATTTGATTTTGTATCTGAATGCGATTTTGACTAGCCTAGATCCTTAACTAAGATATATCTCATTTACAGAATCAAAAACCCTTTATTCTACGATTTGCATTGTTTTAAAAAATTAAAATCGCGGCCTCCGCAGGAATACCAAGAAAAACGCAGTGAACGTTTACAGAACACTGAGTCCGCGGAACAAAATTCTTTGTCGTGACTTTTAAGCGAGTGAGAGGGGATGAGAGACAGATTATGTTAGTCTAGAAAACCAAAGAGCAGAAATGTTTCGCGCTCACTGTCTGTGGCATTATTTCTTTGCTAAGTGTATAAAACATTCTTGTTGTACATTCCTTTTGAATCAGAGTTGTGTACTTTTGAGTAGAGATATGATGCCTAGTACGCTCCGACATAGATTCATTAGAACTTATACGACCTAATCAGGTAACTCTTTGTATTATAAACAAAATGTTTTCTGAATAACATCTGTCATATGGAATATAACGATTGCCAAGAGTAAATGCCAAGTGTAGTCTTTGAACTTTTAATTGTTGGAAGTCTATTTCAACAATTAAAAGTTCAAAGACTACACTTGGCATTTATTCTTCTAAAACAATTCCTAGCAAGTAGTTTCTTCCACTTACCATTTCTATAAGTTCTGTATTGAAGCAAATAAAATTATCTTTCTCCCGCTAATCTAGACACAAGATCAAAACCTTATCCAAGGTAGAGCGGCAAAAACCGCAAGGACGGCCATAAACTTTGATTAGATTTTGTTACTCGCCGAGCGCCGTCGTACATTAGAATGCGTGAATTGGTGCCAAGTAATTGGATTTTTTTGCGTCATTGCATCTGGTATCCCAGATCTTGTGGCTTGGAACCCAAAATTAGACAAAATTCTTGATAAAAGCTCAACTAACTCTCATTCTTTACACTATGTCATAATTTAGAGGGCTTAAAACTTTCACGTCTCAACATAGGTATGTGGCTATGAAGGGTGGCCTAACGAAAATCTCCGGAGCTCAAGCAATCTCGCTTGCTAGTGGTGCACCTGCAGACTTAAGGATGAAATTATACTTGGTTGATTTAGACACGTCCAACATTCGTACCAATTTTTCATAAGTAGTGGGTAGAAGGAGTAAAGGTAGGCCGAGGCTTACTTACAAAGACCACGTAAGTAGATTGCTCAAAACCTAATGATCTTTACTCTCAGACTACCCCGTCAGGAATACAGCATGAAGAGTGAATAATCATTTTATGGCGATTATATATATTTTTTTATTATGATTTTTATATTAGACTATTATTTAATTTACAACTTGTGCAATCACTACTAGACACTAATTTATTGCTCAAATTATAGTAAAACGAACAGCAGCACTTTTTCTTCTGCGAAAAATTTTCAACAAACAGTAAATTCTAGAAATACAATACTATAAAAGTATTTGAAGTAAATTAATTCCAAAGCAAGGCTAGGATGAAGGAAAGAAACATTAAGATTAATAAGTAAATACAAAGTCCAAACTTACAAAATCCACAATATTATGACCTCCATAAATCTTCCAAACTACTCATCTCAATTTCATGTTTGATACAGAAATGCCAATAAACCTTCATGATAAACTGCTGACCTATCGCCACGGATAGTTACCTTCATAAATAGGTGGGAAATATTACAGTTGCTGATAAATCTCGGCTGCACGGTTTTCTTATATTTATCTTACTGCTCGTACATCAAATTACAGGTGAAACAAATTGCAGGAGGCCGCAATAAACGCGACGTATACTTATTTATAAAGGTCCTAGTGCGTGACACGCATTGATAGTGCTGTGTGGAAATTTCGTTTCTTGTTTTTAGAGATGGTAAAATTCGCTGTAATAGTAACTAAGTATAATTAAATTAATAAAAAAATAAAATTTAATTATTATTATTATAATTTTTTGGGCATATAATATGCCTCTGCCACCCCTTCGGGGATAAGACTTGATGGATATTTATTTATTTTATTTTTATAAATTCTTCAACTATTTTACTGAAATCCTTTTAAAAGAATACATAATGTATTATATATATTCTTCGTCCGATTTTATAGACGGCTGGGAGGAGATACGATTGGGCTTTTTAATACTCGTATCAGCAATGTCAGGAGCGACTGTTGTCTGAGCTCTGAACCACGTCTGAAATCTCACGAGGTTTTAGATCTAGGGGCTCTTACCTGACTGCTTATGATAAAAGTGACCGATGAAATAATTATTATGTAGTTTTTTCTCAAATTCCTGAAAGAAACATATGAGGACCACATAAATATTTGTTCCGAATCAAGATTTGACCCCAGATCTTCAGTCAGGCTCCCACCGTGTTACCGATACAGTCAAATTATAAGAATCCCTAATTGAAGTGATAAAGTTTGATTTTATTTGCAGTTATTCGAATGATTCATAAATGTTTTATGGCATGTCGACATAGCGTGTGTGAGGTCATTAGACATCCATTACCAGTATTTGTATTGGCACTAATGAAAACTAGTTCAGTCTTTCTTGGAAACACGCTATTAACTGTGTTAGAATTTTTAAAGCAACGCAAAGAACTATTTGAATGAGTTATGCTGGAAATTCTACCGTCAATATTTTACAAATTTATATTTTTTATTTTTAGTTTACATAAATAAGAAGCACATTTTAGTAAAATAAGCGCTCAAATTTGACATAAACATCGTTTGATACAACCATAATTATCATGTTTACAATGATAGTATCATCTCCAAACTTACTTAAAGTCCCAGTACAGAGCCCCGTGCCGTGTCAACCCAGCTCCCCTTTGCCGATAGTGAATTAACCTCTGGCCTATCCCATGACCCGTTAAGGCGAGGCGGCACTATACCACGGTAGTTTAGTCACTAAACTGTAGCACTGTGAATAGGACAGCCCGTTTCTCAGGGGTCAGCCACTTTCAAAGTCATAATTTTGACTAGGTAGGTATATAAATTATAAAATGTACTTTAAACATTAATGAATATTATTCTTTTACACGCTTCATATTAGCTTCACCTGTATCTATGTTTGAAACCGACTCTTTCGGGCGCGATTTTGATCCACTTTAAACGGCCAGATTTCTTAGGACCGATGACAATAACACTAACTTGATTAAATTATTCCATATTTCAAGTTTCAAAATAAGAAATTTGCGGTTTCCTATAAAAAGCGTGTTTTTTTTAAATATGACATACTTTTAAGGTTTTTTTCTCAATATTTAGAAACTTATGATTTTTAAAGAAACAAATCTGCGGTATTCAAAAGATGATGATCTGTCCTCTCTGATTTCCCCATCAGAATTACTGTACTAGTTAAAAAAATACAAATTGTCACGCCTTTATCTCCGAAGGGGTAGGCAGAGGCATACTATACGCCCACATTTACTGTAATTTTATTGTTTAATCTGGGCCAAAGTAAGCTAAGCTAAAATAAGCTTGTCGTATGACATCAAGACAACTAATAAACATACTTATATATTTCTAAATAGAAACACCCAAACTCCGAAGCACACATTTGTGGATAATACAAATATTTGTTCCGACCAGGGAATCGAACCCGGAAACTCAGAGTGACATTTACATACACTATCACTGCGCCGCTTATACTACATATAAGCATCTATCTATCTATCTATCTTCACGCTGTATCCCTGACGGGGTAGTCAGAGAGGACAGATCGCCAGGCTTCGCGATCCATGCATACTTCTTTCGCTTCTTCGAGATTCATCAATCGCTTCATACACGCACGTCTGGGTATCCGAGTACTTTTGACCTTTCCGTTTTTGAGCAATCTGCTCACGTGGTCTTCATATGTAAGTCTCGGCCTACCCTGACTCCTTCTACCCTCTACTTTTGAACAATATATATTCTTCGTCAATCGTTCCTCACTCATTCGTTGGACGTGTCCAAACCAACGGAGCACGCCCTTTTCCAGCTTAACGCTGACACTTTCATTCAAACCTGCCAAATTGCGTATCACTTCGTTACGTATTCGGCCAGCCAAGGTAACGCCGCACAACTTTCGAAGTGATCGCATCTCCACAGCATTCAATTTACTTTCATGCATCTGCTGACATACCCAGGTTTCACTACCGTAAAGCAAAGTTGGCACTAGCACTGCGTTATGAATCGCCAGTCGTGCTTCTTTTACGATGCTTTGTCGCTTTACTAACTGGGACAAAGCACCGTTAACTTTGTTTCCGGCAGCTACTCGCCGTTCCACATCCGAATCACATCTTCCATCCGCGCTAAACATACTTCCTAAATACACAATTTCATTCACTTGCTCTAGACGTTCCTGGTTTACCCTAATCTCGCATTTAGTTCTTACGTCACCTCTTTCAAATACTAGAACCTTAGTTTTACTTGCATTCAAGCGGAGACCCTTACTTTCACACCCCTCTTTCATATTAGTGACTAATGCCTGAAGGTCGGCTTCTGATGAGGCCATGAGCACCGCATCATCAGCGTACAGCATCAGCATCATCAGGTGGCAGAGGCATATTATATGCCCACTTTAAATGGAATTTATTTATTTAAATAAATTATCACAAAAATCTTTCAAACTCTCAGAAAAAAATCCTTACATGGATATGGGATTATATTTGGGATAACCCCTTACATTACGAATTATTGGACCGCACAAAATCCGAACCCTTGATGCGATTATCTAATTTGTGTCTACCCTACACGTCAGCAAATTATTACATTATATTTTATTTCACAAGGATTCCCTTGGACATTACTGTTTGTGTAAATAATGAATTATAGTCATGGTTACCTATAAAATATATTTAAAGGATCACAAGTTTAGCTGGCAATTAGTAAATATTATATGAAAATCATTAGCAGATTATCACACCCTCAGCCTGTCCACTTCATCACACCAAAGAACCTGTTACGTGGGACATAAATGCACACCGTGTAATGTATACTATTTATATGCTTATATGTTGTACCTGAGATTAGCGCCTTCAACCAAACAAACAAACAAATCTTTATAATATTAGTACCTAAAGATAACAAGGCGACCTGTAGAGGACATTATAAAATGAACATGCCAAAGAAGATTACTTTATTTCTTTGTGAGACTGAAATCATAAACTCTTTAAAAATACCATAACGTTGATAATTAACAGAAACATCTTCAATTATTTTGAAATATTTATAATATACTTTTAAAATTTTGTGACAAGTCCTGAATAAAATAATAATTATTTTATTATTATTTATCCATCACGCCTTATCCCCGAAGGGATTGCAGAGGCTTATTATATGCCCACTTTTCTATATGTTTATAATCCTGTCCCACGTAATAGGTGGTGAGCCAATGCCGTGTTGAAATAGACAGACGCAGTTTGTGGCTACCTGCTGTTGAAATTTTTCAAGTCGCTCATAGGGCCTTCAACTTGACTTAACGACTGCCATATTACTGGCAACCGGGACCAACGGCTTAACGTACCTTCCAAAGCACGAAAACGCTCGCAAATGTGAATGCCACAAAGTGGTCAACCATCTAAGAACCAGCCTCCGTGAGAGTTGCGTAACTCGGTGATCGTTTACAGAACACTGAGTCCGCGGGATCAAGAGACCTTCAACTCGCGCTACAATAAATATATAATATTTAAAAAGTTATACTAAGCCATTGCAACAATTACTTTTAAAGGTAAATATCGTATACTATACTATATCAAGCACGTATACTTGTTAAGACCAACTCAAATTAACAACTCAAAATTAACAACAACATCTAACTACTTTTATCAAAATTACACGGAGGTCGTTTGTCCTAGTAAGCGCATGACAGGAGAAGCAAAGTTTTGATTCTCCTAGGGATCGTGCAATGTATCTTACGGTTATCACGAGAAAGTAGGTTAGAACAGTTTACATTCATTATAAACCTTGTATATTTTCAAATAGGTAACTAGAGGCTTATAACAAGGTTGCAATTTGGCCTTTGGGTCAAATGGGTACGTTGGGACAATGGGGAAAGTATATAGAAGGTATATTGAGACTATACTACAGAAGCGCTCGTGGCGCCGCTGACTCAGTGTTCTGTAAACGATCACTGCGTTAAGCAACATTCGCTATAGGTAATCTTTGGATGGGGTGACCACTTTGTGGAATTTAGATTTGCGAGCGTTTCCGTGCTTCGGAAGACCGTTGATCCCGGTTGCCAGTAAAATGGCAGTTGTTAAGCCTGGTAAAGCTTGAAAATTTTCAACAGCAGGTTGCCATAGCCTGCGCCTGTCCATTTAAACACTGCAATGGGCTCACCAACTGTTACATGGGACAAAAAATGTTAGCCGTTAGTGGGTGGTCTGTAAGCGGATCAGTTATCGTATATAAATAAAAGATAACTGGGTTAGGAAGTTATACAGACAGCCATTGCTCCCAATTTTGCCGAAAAAAAAAACTAAGTTACTTCTAGCACAAATAAAAGTGGACCCCAGGCTTCAAAAAGGCCTTGGAGGAAACTGGAAATACGATAAAGCGGAGAGACTATATTTAGAATATATTTGGGTTTCCCCGGAAATCTTTAAGAGGTTCCCCTTCAAGATCTCCAGAGCCTAAGCGACCTTACTGCAAGCGGTACACCATATGACTAACGAAAGCACTCCTAATAATGCTGAAAATCAGGCGTAAACACAATTTTACTATTCTAAATGTGCGTTTTAACTAATTAGTTGCACGATAGTAACATGAAAACCTAATAAGGTTATATTTTTACCACTTTTATTTGAGGTAGGTACCAGATTTATGAAGCCACAAGAGAAGGAAAACGTCATCAGAGTGGAAATAAGCCGACTATATTCGTTTGTATGGTCTAGTGAACTGCGATGTTTCATGGAGTTAGCTGGAGCGTATATTGGGAATCAGTGAAGCAGTTCGAATTGAATATTATATTGTTGTATACTCATAAGTTGGGGTATAAGTTCGTTAAACTCTCATATTTTGACATGAACTGCTAAAACTGTTTAGCTAACTTTAGACATAGTTAATGCGTTATGAGTTCGGATCTATGTGTATTTTTATATGTTTTTTATATATTATGGCACATTTTTTTACACAGCGCCGTATCCCAATGTAAGTCAGCTTGTATTATGGGATCTAGACAACTGATAAACATATATCACTACATATTATAAAACAAAGTCGGTTTTCGCTGTCTATCCCTAATGCTTAGATTTTTAAAACTACGCAACGAATTACAATGTGGCTTTTTTAATAGTTAGAATGATTCATATAGAAGGCTTTTATGTATAATTTGTTAAGTTTTTGTATATATTGACTAAACTATAACGATATTTGTTGGGGAGGTCGGAAAAAATAAGCCGCCTTGGAGCTTTCAACGAAAACCCTTTGAGATATAACAAAATAATATATGGTGCAATTGTGTATCTAATGTCTACAAAAAAGTCCTCGACGATATATGTCTATCTCTTAAGAATAACATTTTATATACTTTTTAATACTTTTAAAAACCAGCAATAATAAAGCAGTAATTTGAAGGCTATTTTTACAAATATGATATTAATCCTTATTATTTTTACTACGTTAGTTGTCTTCACATTTCATGAAGATTATTCCCCCCTTTGTCCCTTTACACCTGGCAAATTAAATGAATATCTTACGAGTTATAGCAATTTCAAAATAATGCGCAAAGAAATTCATTTCGTGTACCCATAATTCGACCGGGACTGTGCGGGCGTACTGGAGAGCGGAGAAGTAATCAACGAATTTGGAAAATGTTCTTACATTGAAATTAATAAAAGACGGGATTAAATGGGTGCCACGGTGTTCGAAGTATGTCACGAGCGAAGCCGTGTGGGTCAGCTAGTTTATAATAATACATAAAACATCCAAACTCCGAAACAAACTTTTGTGGATCACACAAATATCATTTCCGGTCTGGAACTCGAACCCGAGATCTCAGCGCGTCAGTCGCAAACACTACCACTCCGCCAGGTGTTACGTTACGTTATGTCACGGCGAGGAATGTGGTATTTAATGATATAAAACAGGAATTTTACTATAGATCTAGGTGAAGTCCCCCCGGCTTCGCCTGTGACATACTTCGAACTCCCGTCGCACCTATTTAATCCTAATAAATTCTACAATAATGCGTCTATAGGCTACGGTGATCTCTTTCGTCAGGTAAGGAAGGCCGTATGCTTGTCTGCCACCTCAGTGGTATAAAAAAAAATTGTAAAAATATTTGCCCGATTTGTCGAAATTTATGACTATTGCTCCGCTCTCCAGGGTAGTAGTGTGATGATATATAGCTTATAGCCTTCTCGATAATTTGGGCTATCTAACATAATAATGTTTTTTTGAATTCCGACCTTGATTCTTGAGATTAGCGCGTTCATCCAAACAAACAAACTCTTCAGCTTATAATATTAGTATAGGTACAATTCCCTTTTTAATAGCATTTAGACCATCGACAAAAATACGACTTTATGGAAAGTGGTCACATTAAGCCTAGATAGACGTTTATTAAACAATAGGGGAGCTGACACTATATTACAACAATGCAGACGCCCTTACGGTTGGAAGGTCAAACGGCAGTAGCCCTCGACAATCCAGAAAAATTAATAATTTTTTTAAGCAATTATTTTGCTAAATTTATAATCCAATATAAGTAGACCCCAGGCTCCAAATCCAGGTTCGGAAGCAACTGGGAATATGAAGACTTTAATGGGAATAAGAAGTAAGTGCTTAAAGATAGCACTAACTTCTTATTCCTAAGTGTTAGTTAACCCCGTACTGTAGAAGACTGGGAAAGTCTTTTCATATAAAATAACACGAATATTGAATTTGTATTTTTAGTATATGGCGCGAGTGCTGCACCTCTGGTGTTGCAAACGTCCATAGGCTACTGTGACCACTTTTCATCAGGTGGGCCGTAAGCTTGTCTGCCACCTCAGTGATTTAAAAAAATGAGTTGAATTCGTGGTAGTGCAATGACCTAATTAAATCAACGACTTCTAATTTCAAATTCAATAGTCTAGACCTGCCACGACCTTAGAATGTCATCGATAATACTCGGATTGTTGAATTATTCAATAAAGTTGTCAAAAGCTTTTGTTGCAATGCTTAGTTGCTTGTGTATAACACGTTATTATAACCATCGATATGAAATGCGTAAGCTCAAATAGAGAGCATTGCAAATAAGCCGTTATCCAAATAAAGTACTGGTTATCAAAACAATTACTTCATCCAATTAATTCTAAAGGTCTCATAACTGAACAAGAAAACTCATAAATCTATTCAAATGTGAATTGAAATTTATAAATTCAAAGTGCAGAGATTCTAAATTTCAAAATTCACCTTTAAATCATAAATTTGGTTAGATTTGTTGCTGAATCTCGTTTCGGTTTGTCGGTTAGAATTCGAAACCAGGACAGTTGTGAGATTGTATTTTTCCTAGTCATTGGGCGTGAATTTCCCTTTTCAGTTTTAACCAGCACCTCCTTCATACACTTTTATAGTTCGGATGTGATGCGTGGAATATAAAATCGAAATGGATTCATTTTTTATTAACGTTTCACGCTCTCAATTTATGGTGTTCATATTTAATGCAGTTGGGAGTGGTCTGGCAACACCTTGCCCTTTTCGGAAGTTTACTCATGCCATGAATTTATCATGTAATTTTATATTAATGTTAGTAATGGTTTTTGGGATTCCCCAATATTTCTACTATGGTTTGGATATAATATTTATGCGAAATAAGAATGTTTTGTTGTCAGAACACAATACTAAAACATGTGGATATTTCCACTGGAATAAATATTCGAGTCTTTATTAAAACTCGTTGTTGCCCACGGCTTCACCTGCGTGGTAACCTTTTACCGCTGTTTTATTCAGGTATCACTTATTCTGGTAACACTTAATAAATTTGAACGAACGTTGAAGCGTTTCAGGGTCAACATTTTTACAAAATAGAAATCTTATTACGCAGCAAAATGACCTTAATATGGCGTCACTTGCCCCTTATCCACAATTCTTCCTTAGCGTATCAAATTATACAGTTTCGCCTTTAAATTTAATTATAGGATCCTTTAACTATTTGACTGTGTAACTAACCATGGACTGGAGATAATAGATATGTAGCTAAAACACCAAACAAATGCTGAAGGCTTCGACCTAGTTGTCAAAACCAGATTTCTTGGTATTATGAGAAGCTACAGATATTAGATACATTATTAGAAACTAGTGGTATAGATATTTCCTTCTATCATCGCACCGCTCACCATAAACAGGGTGTTCACCCCCACACTCTGCCTACGGAGCGCTCGCATACGGTTAGGTCCGATAGAGGCTTTGTTCCCGTAAGATTAGATTGTGAAATGATCTCCCTGCCTGGGTTTTACCGAATGTCTACAATATGGGGTTATTGAAAAGGGGTCTTAGGGCCGTATTCCAGAACGTTTATCAACACTCTAAAAACACTTGAGAGTAGATTTTATAAGGCAAATCTAGCGTTGATCGAGAATTGAGAAAAGTTCTGAAATACAGACCTTAGAAAGTTTTTAAAAGGTCGGCAGCGTGAGTGCTTCACCTCTGGTGTTGCAAACGTTCATAGGCTATGGTGACCACTTTCCATCAGTTAGGCCGTATGCTTGTCTGCCGCCTTAGTGGTATAAAAAAAATAACTCAAAATCCCTTACACCTACTACTATGTTAAGACTAATATACCGTACATAGAAAAGAGATTATGTTCGCAAAGGTCTCAGTGTGTAAGCGGATTTAAAATGAGATTATGAAAAATAAACGAAGCATAAAAGCGTAGCTCTGTATATAGAAAAATGTAATTATATTGTTAGATTATAAAACACGTTGGTAATCATATTTTTTAAGTTGAACTAATTACATTTTTAATAGTAATATTAAATATTGTTTATTGTACGCCACAAAAGAACATATTTGAAGAAAAACTTAATTAAGCTATGTATGTACAATAGGCGGCCTGATTGCTGAAAGCAATCCCTTCTAGGCAACTTTTGAATGGAGAGAAATACATGGAGCTGATTGAGGCACTGTACAAACTTTTAAAACACTTATGAACCTCATAATAACATATAAACAATAAAACTATACACATACTCAACAACAAAAATACACAAGTTTGTACTTACCAGTACATACTTAGTAAACATTACTACACAAAATAAAAAATCTAATAGTACACCTATGTTAATAGTGAAGCGCTGTACTAATGTGAGACAGGCAGAAAGTGATTTGTGCTCATCATATCGATAATAGCAAAGCATTCCACAGACGTACCGCTTGTACAGTAAAGGATTTGTCCATAAAATTTGTAGAATGCTGTGGCATTCCGAGTCTCAAATTTTCCGATGACCTCAATAATCTAACTGGCTTATGGGAAATTGAAACGTTTTTTGAGATATCGGGGAGTGCATCGATTGAACAGTATATATACTGTATTTAATTAACGAAAACGAAGAGAAAATATGATATAAAGTCTTAAAAGTAAGAAAATCTAATGATGAATGCCGATAGAATTTATAAACCTATATTTAAAAAAAAAAAAGTGTAAATGAAACTATTTTGAAGCTAGTTTAAAAGTAAACAATAACGACATCAATTTGGCATAACCTTCAATTAATAATAATTCACGAACATAATTTAGGTATAGAGGTCTACCTTATCGAATGCATAAGCTAAGTCACGCAATGAGGGTAGAAAGAAAATAGCTTGTATTTTCCATTGGCACGTTGCGCCTACTGTGAATAACCAAACAGACCTGTTCACCTGTTCAAGTAGAATTTAATCAAGTAAGACACGCGACCTCTCACGCGATGCTTCCCTTGTTGCCAGCAATTATCATGTCGATTTAATACAGATTGTGTTTTTGTGTGCCTACACTAGTAACTTTTTTTTTTGGAAATTGTTATGTAATTTATTTGAAAGTAATCATAGTGATTGCTTTCATTTAATTGCATACTTAGACGTAAACTAGTTATTTTCTAGAGTAGGTCAACGAGAAATAAATCAGTGGAGCATTTGTTCCAATTTGTTGATAATTATACAAAGAGACTATGGTTCTTATATCTATCCTATAGTATGAAGGTAATTGTTACGGATTTCGGATAGTATTTATTTTACGACTCAGGACGAGGCACTGCACCAGGCGCATACACTATCACAGCATGCCCTTCGCCAGAGAGGTCGCTGGCAACGCCGTACCAGCGCAGCTTCCGACGTGGCTTGACGCTTCTCTTGAAAAAAGAACCTCCATTAGGTCCGAAAATAGTCGGGATATACACGTTAGTACAACCGTTTACTTAGTAAGAACAACGCTCACGAAAGTTATTATTCTAGTACTAGCTGACTTGCCCGGCTTCGTCCGTTACATTCTTTCAACCCCGTGGCACCCATTTAATTCCGTCGCTTATTACTTTTCCAAAAATGTATGAAAGTTTCCCCGATTTTTTGACATTTATGATTACTGCTCTGCTCTCCTGTGTAGTGGCGTGATGATATATAGCTTAGAACCTTTCTCAATAAATGAGCTATCCAATACAAAAAGAATATTTCAAATCAGTCCAGCCGTTCAAGCGTGATGGTGTGACCAAGGGAAATAGGGATTCATTTATATATTTATAGATTAATTTTATTATAATTTATCTATTCTTTATTATTTGGTTGAGCGGGCGAGATAAATAAATTCAAAGTAGACTGTATTTGCCGGGAAAGACAATAATGAAACTTACACGCGGTTATCGAACGAAAAAGAATGGAAACAGGAATGGGCACACTACCTTGCTGCTGATGCGAGATGCAGAGGTGGAGGTTGCCGGGGATGTCCCTGGACTTGGATTCCTGGTTTCCTTGCACGAGTAAACTATTTATCCATGGAAAATACAATTATTGCGAAAGGTTAGTGCGGGCGCGCGCGCGGTCAATGTAGTACTAACAGAGCGTCTTCAGTCGTGGTCGCTGCCCATTAGAGGCTAGCGGCGCGAGCATATACTTGCGCGCGTATTACAGCTGTCTCGCTCCTCCTCTATGCGAGACAAGGTAGGTGCGAAAGAGAAATGGAATAAAGGGGAGCGGGGGGAGTGTAGACAACTAATTAATTAAAAACAAATGCAGATCGGCGATGCAACATAGAAAAAATAACGCGGCTACTCTTTTATCGTATACCGGCGCAACCATTTCCCCCCGGCTTGAAGGGTTACCTGCGAAAAAGGAATTTTGTTGTTACCTTTGATTAGGCGAAGGACAAAGACGAATAACTGATCGCAAGTACGAACCAGTTGCGGTTTTAACGCGAACTATACGGGTGATCCCATTTGACCCAGGGAAAACTTCTTCTACTACCCCAAGAGGCCAATGTAATGTAGGCATATTTTCAGTTAAAATAACTACGAGAGTACCGACAGTAATAGGGTTCGATGGAGTATTCCATTTCTGACGTGACTGTAGCGTATGCAAATAGTCTGTCCTCCAACGCTTCCAAAACGATTGAACGAGTTTATCCAATAATGCATGACGCGAGAGAAGATGAAGTCGATCTTCCTCTATTTCAAAAGCGGGTAAGTATTTTAACGGTGTAACATTCAAAAAGTGCGCTGGAGGTCAGTGCAAGCGGCTCCGAGTCAGTGCAAACGGCTCCGAGTCAGTGCAAGCGGCTCCGAGTCAGTGCAAGCGGCTCCGAGGGATCACTAGACAAGGTTCTACAAAGAGGACGCGTATTCATTACGGCCTCGACTCGAGTGAGGACGGTGCTCAGCTCTTCAAATTTAAAGTGTTTGGAACGCACGCGAACGAAAAATTATGTAGTTCGGAAAGGTTACGACGAGCTCCGATGTAATTCGTACCGTTGTCCGAATATATTCGAGATACGGAACCCCGACGCGAGAAAATTTTTTTTAATGCAGCCATGTAGCATGTCGTTCTCAAATCACCAGCTAATTCTATATGAACGGCGCGAGTCGTCATACAAACAAAAAGACGAACATAAGCTTTCGTGGAGCGTATACCACGACCACGAGAAACTGTTACCCTGAAGGGGCCAGCGTAATCGGTACCCGTGTGTACGAACAGTTTAGCAGCCTGAACAACACGACAAGGACGATGATCGGCCATTTCGGGCGCGATTGACTTCGGGCGAAGTTTGAAACACGGAATACATCTATGAACTATCGAATCAAATTGCGTACGGAGAGAATCCAGTATTTCTGGCGCAAAATCAACATGAATAAATCTGGACCAGCGTGACAATTCACCCTATGGTGATATTCAACTAAAAGATCAACGATATGATCCTTGCGCGGGAGGGCTATAGGATTCATTTGATCGTACTCTAATGCGGACTGGCTCAAACGACCGCCATCTCGAATGAGGCCATCCTTCAAAAAAGGTTTCAAATGCTGAAAAGCGCTACTACAAGGCTTATTCAATTCCAAATTTCTAATTTCAGACGAAAAATAAAATCGCAGAAGTTCACGAAGCACGATTAACTCAGCCTTTTTTAAGTCAAAGGCGGTAACATGCTCGCGATGAGGAAGGATTTTCAAAAATCGACAAATAAAAACAACACTACGTAAAAGAATCGACCACGATGAAACACGGCTAGCCAACTCTAAAATAGGCGACTTTTCGAGCGGCACGGTAGCAACTAAAGAGGTTTTCTTTTCCTCTGGCGGCGTGGACACAGTAGCGGGGTTGAAAGGGCTAACAGGCCATCCATCAGGTGGGGCTTGGCACCAGGAAGAGCCATGGAGCCACAACGGATGATCCAAAATCTGTGCAGGTGTTAACCCACGAGACAAACAATGGCAGGGTTGTCCGTACCTGAGACGTGATAAAAGTTTTGCGGCGCCAATTCTGACTGAATTTTTGCCACCCTATTTGCGACAAATGTATCCCAACGATGGGGCGAAGAATGTGTCCAACACAAAGCGACGGTCGAGTCCGAGAATGCGAAAATTCTATCTTTATTAATGCGGTTGCGACAACTACTAACAATCGAACTAATGAGCTGGGCTGGGAGCTCGTGACGAGCAAGAGAGACTACCTTACTAGGGGCTACTTGAGATTTAGCGCTGATAAGGTGAAATGAAATGTCATCACCGTTACGAACGTGGAAGTACACAACACCCCCGCGTATGGGGTCTCACTAGTGTCAGCGAAACCTAAAACAGTTACAATACTATCATCGGAGATGCCAGCATGGCGCGGTATTCTAATTTGCTCGAGCATAGGAAGCTCGGCTCTAAAGCGGTCCCACAATTTAATGATGTGGTCAGAGAAGGGACTGGATTTAAGTCCAAAACAAACGCGATTAAATTCGTAAACCTGTAAAGGTTCCTGCGGCGAAAATCTATACAAAATGCGTTGAAATCGGCGATCTGATTCGCGAACACCAATACAAAGAAACATTTGTCTAATGTCGGCTGAAAGCGCGACAGCGAATAAGCGAAAGTTAACTATAATTTCGAACAAATTACCTTGGAGATTTTGACCACTGTGCAAAATATCGTTTACTGAAACATTCGAACTAGTTTTGGCGCTGCCATCTAAAACAACGCGCAACTTGGTGGTTAGTTTATCCTCGCGGACAGCTTCGTCTCTTCGGTTTCGGGAGGCGCGGGTGAAATGAAACCTTTATCCAAATATTCTATTATTACGCTATCGTAAGCCTCCTTCAACTTTGGAGATGTCTGCATTTTCCGTTCTAAACAAAAGAAGCGTTTTTTGGCTGACTGAAACGAATCTCCAAGCGAATTAACATCACCCTTAAAGGGGAGTGCGACAACATAACGACCATCACTATCGCAAGAAGTCGTGCGACTATAAAACTCTTCACAAAGTTTATCATCCGGGCTGACAATAGGAGGGACGTTCTTCTATCTCCCAGAATTTACGGACAGCCGAGTACAGCGGATCGACGGCGCAACAATATGACACTGTCGAGTTACAATCAAAACAAGCGGGTGCGGAACCAACAATATCAAAACCAAGAACCGTCTCTAAGGCGAGCGGCGCGGGGTGCGATGCGTGACCTTGAACCTTATGCTGCAACAGGAGGTGCGGGAAAATCGAAGCGCCAACTAAAATAAAATAAAATAAAATATATAAATATCTCCTGGAACGGCGTAAGTATCATCGGCCAAAGGTAAATCTCTAAATTTAGTTAATAATGATGTATTGACTGCGACAGTCTGTAAAAATTCGGTAACCTTATCGACAACTAGCGAATCCATCGAAAAACTAACATCAAAATCAAAACGCCAGTGGAATTTAATCCCTACAGAACCTTGAACGGCTTTAGTGGGACCCCCAATACCTTTCACAACATTACAGGTGGGGCGGTTATTTATATGCAAACCAAGACGACTACAACAATTTTTACTAATAAAATTACTTTGAGAAGCACTATCTAAAAGTGCGCGAAAACTATGTCCCTTACCATGCGAATCGTAAACAACAACTCGAGCGGTTGCCAGAAGTACCGTAGTAGGGCTTGTGTGCAAACTTGATAGCGAGCACAAAGCGACATCGTTCGGCTGGCGGCGCGCGGCAGTGGCGCCGCCGTCGCTAGGCGCGGACGGGAACGCAAACACGCGAGTGCGCTCCGAATCGTGACTCAACGGCGCGGGCGGCTGTGACTTCACAGCGGACGGACGGTTAGGCACTGAGGTAGGCGTATTACAGAAACTAACTCAAGTCACACATAAACGGAATTTAGCAGATTGACACTTGAGTGCTAAATCTAGACATAAGCATGTGGTTTATTATTGAACTATCCCCGTGCTCAGATCGGTGAAAAGTAACCTTGAGTAAATATCCAAATCTCCAATCGCCAGAATACGCATTGGAATGTTGCAAGCCTAAAAACAGTCTGTTTTCTATTACATTTTTATTCCTTACATATTTTGTTTTCATTCCACGCAGCTTACTATTTGATATTTATGTTTCAAAAGCTTATTTTTTTTTAAATTTTTTATTTACTTTTTTCATTGAAATGATTTAATCACCTCTGTGATTGCTTTAAAGTATCCTTACTTCAAAATACTAAACAAAAACTGCTGAAGAGGAAATTCCAGGACTCATAAAATGAACCTTTTCTCTGCGTTAAATGGATCGCGAGTTTAATAAACTTTGCTTCACTGACATTTGATATTATCGTGCCAGTGTTATGTTTACATTGTAAATTAATTGAAATTCTTCTAATTCTGTACATATCTGAAAAAAGAAGAATTTTACGATCGTCCAAAGGAATCTATTACTAGAAATATTAAAATCTTTCAAGAATATTAGGTATACAAAATAAAAAGCGATGCCATACAACGTCTTGGGCCAATATTTCAGAAAAGTATATTTACTACAAAAACTATCGAAACAGTAAGTGTTGCAGGTTTATGGTCTTATATATTTGTGCAGATATACACCATCTAGTAATTCATGATAACTGTTTAATAAGTTCTAATCTAATCTATTTTTGTTCTAGGCATCCGGAGAGCAGTTGAGCCGCTTTGTGGTAAAATTTCAGAGCAAGACAGCGTGATGAACTTACGTGTGAAAGGCAGTACCATATAGCCACTGTCTATGGAGGTCTTTATCCTGATGCCGATATGGATCCAGATATCTAATGTAACATATGCACTGAATTTAAATACCAGAGACTATTGACACATACCGGGTAATTACCTTTTATGTGTTGAAAATATTATAGAGTTTTGTACACTTTGTAACATTGGTTGCATAGGGTTCGGGGCTCTGTCATAAACAACCTTGAGAAGGTAGAAAGATAGAGCTTAAAGTCACATGTAGAACAGAAGCTTTAACACCGTGAATCAAAGTTGTATGTAGGTAATGAGTTTATAAATAAACATGGACACTTTTCACACAGCGCCATCTAACCCTTTAAGCTTGGGTTATGGGAACTACTCACCTGATAAACATACTTATGTATATCTAAATATATACAATGTTATAGAGCAAACACCCAAACTTCTAAACAAACATTTGGGGATCTCACAAATATTTATTCCAATCTGGGACCCTTACATGAGTAGCAGTCACATACACTATCACCTACACCACCGAGCCAGTAAGATACCTGAAGATTTTTTTTTGTTACAGTGATATTGTAAGCTGAAACAGATACTGTGGAAATAATAGTATCTCAGAGAACAGAAGTTGAAACTCTTGTCCTTTTGTTATTAATGAGATAGTCGACTGTGACACAAGCATCCAAAAACTTGCCGAGCCTGTCATGCACAATATTCACCACAAGAAAGTACCAAAGAATCTGTCATCAAATCTTTATCTTAAGAAATAATAATAATAATGATTAATTATTTTTTGGTTCTTTATTTAAATAAAATAAAATAAAATATAATTGTATTGTTTAATATGAATATTTAATTAATATAGTATAAAAAAATCATTAAAATAAATATTTTATCTATTGATGATGGTTGTTATAAGTTGTAGTGTACACACCTCTCATTCAAATAAATGTTATTACAGTGACAAAGATAACTCGGTTCAAGATGGGGCTTGAACGAGTGACAATGAAAATATAGTAAATAATTTCAACTTATTTTGGTATGGTTATGATACCTCAGTGGCATAGAACATTGCCCTGGTTAGAAATAGGTTACGGGTCAAACCCCATCCTAAACCAAGTCATGTTTTTCACTTTAATAAAAATTATATGAAAGTCAGCATCTACAAATCGCTTTGAAAATTTATCCAAACCTCTCCTTTATCTATTCATCCTACATATTGAATGATCATGTTCTTATTATATGGAGTACTCTCTTAGGGGGTAAAGTGTATTGGAAGTCAATAGGGATATTAATATAATAGGCACAATAGTGCAGTACAGCACAAGCTACAGTACTATCCTGAAAGAATGCTGTGGCATAAAAAGGATGTCCACGCTGGTATTGCTTTAACAAATGTTCCATCATTTAAGGTATTATCTTGTGTTTAATGGTACATAGCTACACTACTCGTAAGCGACATTGACTCTACAACACAACCATAATAATGACATTAGTACGCGAAAAACAGTAGGTAAGTATGCGTTTATTCCCTAATGGAATAAAACTATTATCTATGCGTTTATTCCCTATAGACTAAAAACTATTACCTAATCTATGCGTTTATTCCGTGGTGGAATAAAAACTATAACCTATACCTATGCGATTATTCCGAATGGAGTAAAAACTATAACCTATAGCTATGCGTTTATTCCGTGGTGGAATAAAATCTATAACCTATACCTATGCGTTTATTCCCTATAGGATAAAAACTATTGCGTTTCTATTGGCAAACTACTAAAGCGAGTGGATCAAAATCCGGATCGTTAGGAGCAGAAAATGGTTGAGCAGGCGAGATAAATAAATTCAAAGTGGACTGTATTTACGGGGAAAGACAATAATGAAATTTACACGCGGTTGTCGAACGAAAAAGAATGGAAACAGGAATGGGCACACTACCTTGCTGCTGATGCGAGATGCTGAGGTGGAGGCTACCGGGGATGTCCCTTGACTTTGATTCCTGGTTTCCTTGCACGAGTACACTATTTATCCATGGAAAACACAATTATAGCGAAAGGTTTGTGCGGGCGCGCGCGCGGTCAATGTAGTACTAACAGAGCGTCTTCAGTCGTGGTCGCTGCCCGTGAGAGGCTAGCGTCGCGAGCGTAGGTACTTGCGCGCGTAATACAGCTGTCTCGCTCCTCCTCTATGCGAGACAAGGTAGGTGCGAAAGAGAAATGGAATAAAGGGGAGCGGGGGGAGTATCGACAACTAATTAATTAAAAACAAATGCACATCGGCGATGCAACATAAAAAAAATAACGCGGCTACTCTTTTATCGTATACCGGCAACCATTATTAATTTGACATCACTACAAATTATAAAACAAAGTCGTTTCCGGCTGTTCGTCTCTATTTATGCTAAGATCTTTAAAACTACGCGACGGATTTCAGTGCGTTTTTTTAAATAGTTATAGTGATTCCAGATCAAGATTTTGCATATAGTTTGTTAAGTTTTTTTATACATTTGTTAAAATATAAAGATATTAGTTAGGGGTGTCGGAAATAAATAAGCCATCTGGGAGCTTTCAATGAAAACGCTGCCTAAACCCCTTTAAGATGTAATATAATAATATATGGTGAAATTGTGTATCTAATATAGGTCTGCAACAGTATATGTCTGTTATATGTAAATGATATGGATTAATAACATTAGGTCATAAAAGTTTTGATTATTTCACAAACGGCTCCATTAATATAAAACTGATTTTAGTCAAACTACATTTTTTTTGAAATTTTGTCCAATGACTAGTCACACTAATGGGGTAAAGGATAAAAAAATACATATGACTTTACATTTAAGGAGGTGTTCTTAATCTTTTTTTTTACAATATTTCTTTCTAAATAAAATAACGCTCAGAGGAAAAGCACCGTTCAAGAATTCCAGAGAATACTAGCAGTTGAAATTACAAAGTACTTTGCTTCAACATTTATTTAAGCTGCGAAGAAATTTTGCGCCTAAGTTGTAAAAGCTTTCGAGAACGACAATCTGTGGGATTCCTAATCTAATGTAAAGTAAGGTTTTATCTTTATAAAAGCACATCATCGTGGACTACAGCAATATTGAAGAATTTATATGTCCATGCAAATGAAGTCGTGAGCTTCTTAAACTTAGATTCATTAAAAAGTTAGGCAGTTGTAACACTTTTGTTGACGGTGAAAAAAAAACAGTTATTTAAGCTATTGTAATCTAGACTGTAATACCTGAAACTGTTAATTAATACTAAATTTATGTAGAAAATACCCATGTTCTGATCGCAGAAACCTGTTCCTGGGATAACAAGTACCTACTCGTATCAGTTAATTTAGTCAAATTTTATCTTAATTAAACCAACATAAGATTTTTTTTCCATTTTGTGAATGTGGAAATAATAATTAAATAAAATAAATGTATAAAAAATAATAGTAATAGGTAGTAGTAATGTGTTAGGTAATGTTTGCTCCTGTAACTTAATGATTAAGAATATCAATGTGTACTTCTTTATTGGCGTAATGTTTGGACCATTGTATTGTAAATTTACTGTAAGCTGTAAAGTACCTTTAAATAAATAAATAGATAAAGATAAACTTATAAGCGTCTTAAAATTATAAGCAAGTTTTCATATATCTATCTAAATATATAAAAGGCAATATCACTCACTGACACATTGGTCACCAAATCTCTGAAACTACCGGAGCTATGAAGCCCAAACTTCGTATGGGGGTTTCTTTTAACACCTAGTTGTCCCCTATGAAGGGGTTTTGCGAAATTCTACCCTTAAAGACGCAAATAAGGGATAAACGGTTGTATGGATGATTGCCATTTTCAAAGTTAGTAACATGAACTTACGTACACCTTTTCGCCCACCCGGACAGTTGAGACAGCTCTTGCGCTCCCCAAAGGATGCGGATCTGCTGAGTGCACCAGGAGTATACACGATTCCGTGTGACTGCGGCAGCTGTTATATAGGCGAGACTCGTCGCAGCGTATCAACCAGGCTACAGGAACATATACGTATTATGAAAAGCATGGATACCGAGAAGTCAGCGGTGGCTGAGCACGCCTGCCAGACGGACACGGCTCATTACATAAAACTTAATAAGGCCTCTGTACTAGCGACAGAAAAGTACTTCGTTCCACGTAAAGTACGCGAGGCCATCGAAATCAGCCGTTGTCCGAACTTCAACAGGGGCTCTGGCTGGGTATTGCTCCCTACATGGAGACCGGCTTTAAAGCTTGCTCCCCCCAATAATGTTCCAGTCTTGGAGGGAGATACGACCAATGCGGTGTGTACGTTTGCACCTTTGGCTTCTGTGGTTAACACCACAGCAATCTCCACATCTGCTACTCAAGATGAGGCACACGCACCTACACTGCGCGCTCTTCGCCAGCGAGGTAGTTGGCAATGCAGTGCCAGCGCAGCTTACGACGTAGCTTGACGCTCCCCTTAAAAAAGGACCTCCGATAGGTCCGAAACTAGTCGGGCTATCCCGAAATTCACACGTGAGTATAACCGTTTTGTTTGTAATAATGAACAACGCTCACGATAGTTATTATTCTAATTACGTACACCTGTTTTAGAAGAATCTCCTAAGACTAAAAGAAGGCTCCTGTATTACCAGCTAGTTCGGTATTCTCACGGGAATTGAAACTATGCGGTTAAACCACGCATAGCCTAAACATTGAACATAGAAGCCTGAAATTTGGTATATAATGGAATATGGTATACTTTAAAACTTTGAATAAGCAATAAAGACGGAATTCCCGATATTATATCGTGAGAACGGGAGCTACGCGCGTGAAACCACACACAGCCTTAACTATCAAACATACGTAAAATTTGGTAAAAGAACTCATTAGGGGATTACCTTGAATCAGCACTAAGAAAGGAATACCCGGTATTGCCACGGGAATGGAAACTACGTGGGTAAAAGAATACACAGTCTAAAATTTTATGAACGTAATCTTTACGTACCCACGTTAGATGAGCACCAAGAAAGGAATTCCCGATCTTGCCACAGGAATTTAATCCCACTAATACTTACTTATATTCTAAATTTGAACGTTTGTGCAGATTTCTATATTATTTGGACGTGTCTTATTTAATCACATTTAAATGAAAATCGGCATATAGATAGAACATTTCCTGAATTAATACATAAGGTACCTACTTTTTATCCCGGGAAATCATCTTTATCCCGCGAGAATAACTTTTGTGCACTAACGAAACTTTACGTGAGCGGGCATCAACTATTGGAGATATATTTTGAAAATTGTTATGTATGACATTCTACAATCGACCATCAAGCCGAGACTACTAAATAAATTTTGGCATGATCGGAGTCACTATACTGATATTCTGTTCGGTTACTTTGTGGGAGAGGATGAAATGTATGTAAAATGTATATTCAGTTCCCGGAGGTTCACCTGCGTGTATATTATTCAGTTGTTACTTATCAATAAGTATTCTGATTTCATTTAGTTCTTTGTTGTTGGAAAGGGGATACTTCAAAAGTTGTTCCATAAGAATACGAATGCCTATGCCCTACTCTCTTAAACTAATCTCTTTCTTTGTCTGTTTCTCTTATATAGCGCTAACGACGTTGCGTGGGCCAGCTAGAAATATAATATTCCCGATTCTTGATTACAACAAAACTGTCTTTTACCTAATAATTGTCTTGTCTGTTACCTAATAATTATGAATAATGGTCACAAAATTGCCACCTATTCAACATAATATTTTTTTACACAGAATGAATGATCCCTGATTGTGATATTTTTTTTTATGTACTTCACACACGCACACTTTGCTTTCTGAAGTAAAGAGTTAAAAGTCATATTGGCATTCCTACAATGATTGTGTCACAATGGATTTGGAAATATACCTTTTCTTTTCAATAAATTTCCTCTATATTCTCATTGATTCTAATAAAATTGCCTAGATAATAAATTGGTTAATAAATGTTTATATAGGAATGTAGTAGGCCTGTAAGAATCGAAAACATCACTATGCAAGCAAAGTTGTAAAATCTTTACATCAGCTGGTATATTTATCGTTACTTACAATAGAATTATCTATAACCATTCAATTTAAGAATTAAATAATTAATTCTCGGTATGGCACTTACTCCAACTTTAAGCTCTACCATTACTTAGGTAAAGTAAGTATTGTTAATATGGCAAGATGAAAGTAGCTATCCATGTATTCATTTAACAAATGGAGGATTTGGGTTCTCAAACGATTTCGTAATAATGTAAAAGCAATATGAGAAGCCCACAAAGTACTTGAACTTTACATAAACTTTGCAGACTACAAAAAGGTGGAACTCGACCCAACAATTTCATCCGTCATTTTTGGTTTTATTTATCAAAGTTTTAAGGTTGACCCTTACGAGTTAGCATTATCATACCTTTTTGAAATATTTTGAATTTCTACGGCTACGAAATTACACACTGCGGTGATACTCACCTATTAGAAGCGGGATGTATGAAGGATGGAGTATTGATATATTTTGCGATACATACATTCTTGAGTAAAACTTTTTTCATTTAGCTTTTAAAACATTTTCAGCCACTATTGTATCTAATAATCCCTCGTGTTAAGAGAAAGTTCAAGTTGAAATTGTAATAGCTGGGAATAGAAATGATGCGACGAAATTCAAGTCCGACATCCTAATCAATGGGGCCATCATTACAGATTAAATAAAGTAAACTTTGAACTTTCAAACTGACATTCAGGGCTACATAATAAATAATATCCGATTGTTGTGCAGAATAAGCAGCTGTGTGGAACAGAATTGGGACGACAATTTAAAAAAAGACATGCCTTAAATACTGATTGGCGATCGGCGAAATACATTAATATGTTTTAGAAATAAACAAGCAAGCATTTCGTTTTAAAATAATATTTTTCTATTCTTTCAAGATACCTACAAAAATTAGGTGTGTTGTAACGCTACTTGCGCCCCACCGTCTTGCGTTACTCGACTCACTAAGATCAAGGTGACGAGGTTATGGTAAAAAGAAAAAATAAACTGTTCCATCTAGTTTGAGCTTGGGTTTGCCTAGTACAGTAAAATAAGTCACCCTCTCTAAATGAAGTTAGTGAAGTTCAGAGATGCCCACGTTTAGTATTGGACTGTGTCAGACTGATTGATTGAGAGGAATTCTGGTTAATAGAGGCGTCTTTTTTAACTTGTAGAAATACCAAAAAATATATAAGTACTAATGTTTTTTTAAAATTTCGCGATTTTTACTTATATTTATGATATTTCAAGTCTTATTCGCGACGTATATTATTAGGTACAAAGCCAACCTTATACTTCCCAACGTTTCGAGCGGATTACACCAGCTAGGTCATGGGTGACTGGAAACTAAGAAATATATACGGACGTTTGTCATTCGTCTAGATCTCATAACACAAGCTTTTACTATCTTACTTTGGGCTAGACAGCGCTGTGTAAAAAATATCCCACAATATTATTATAGTCGAGTCTAAATGATAGCTTTAAAACCGTATCTGGATTTGGAACCTGGATTCGCTTTTGATTGGCTGATAGTAGCGTTTTACTTTTCATTTTTGACATTGTTTAGTCTGCTCCCCTTTCTTTTTAGGGTTGGTAGGTCAGATTCCCAACTATAAAAGGTTCCAGTCGTTGCCGTGTCAGTTTATCAGCATATTATTCATCCCTGGCAGTGGAGGTTATTTAAGCACCAGAGGTCTTAGTTATTAAAACTTTAATAATGGTCATACTTTTATTTAAGTATCTGTGGCATTCTTAAACTTTAGTTGAGCTGGCGCTACAGTTAACTTTAAACTCATTTAAATAATAATATTTTACTTTTATTAACTCAGAGCACAAAACTGTGTCTTACCAGCTGGCTGTAGTTGTAAATTTTCTTTGCATACAAAATCATTGTATTATTTTGTATGCATAAAACTTTGGAGTTATCTTTGAACTAGTTTAATGTACGTATACGGCAGACGAGAAACCCTGAGATTATTTTTCCAAATAAATATAATAAAGATCGTCGGGACAACTCACACAACGCCATCTGATTCCAAACTAAGCAGAGCTTGTACTTTTTTTTTTAATTGGGACTAATCCCACCCGAATTCCCATTACTGTGACTCCAGGATACAGCAATGACCAAAACACCAGAAAAGTTACACCGAGCTCGACCTCGGTGAAGTCCCAGGAAAAGTTAGCATGTCTTGGAACCCGCAACGAAATTAGTGATATCAGAAAATAATGTGAGGAAGTAAGAAAAGAACGTAATACCTCTTTCCTACTTTGCAAAGCGGGAGACCTGGAAAGCAACTAGGTGTAAATCCTATAGAAATAGGGAAGCACCACGGTAATAGTATATTACGGGTCCTATGTGAGCTATGTTTGATTACAGTAATATGTATGGCAGAAACGTTTAAAAGCACGAAAATTCACCCTGATGCCACGAGATCCGCATAGTAAACTACTCCCGATGTTACTTGTAAAAATTAAGCATAGTATATCGCTCATTTTGCCTAATGCTACACTCCCAAAGTAAATGATGGGCGGTCTGATCATATTTGGCACCAGCAGTTGAACACTGACAGAACGGTGACTCAACCAGCTTAAACGAATGTAATTTGCTCCTAAAGTTACCATGTCCGGTAAGAAATTGAGCAACACAGTGATCAACCTCCAGCCAGGACATTGTGACATTTCCTAGGCATTCACGAACGTCTGGGAAAAATTGGTAGAGGTGGCGCCCTTTGATGGAAGTGTTCCAACGCAGCTGCCATTTGTCTAAAAGTTCTTCATGTACATTATCACGATACAGTCTGGCAGTTCTATGGCGATCTCTTTCTAACAAAAACCTATCATCCATGCCATCCTTAGCCGAATAGTATAAAGTCGCGCGTCTCTGAATTTTGAGGTCAACCGGGAGGACACCTGCCATTACCAGCAGAGCCTCCGTGCTAACCGTCCTGTAGGCTTTGCATAAAAATATCAATACAAGGCGTTGACTTTGCAGTAACTTTAAACGTGCAGCACCAATAGTAGCCTTCTCTGCCCATACCGGCGCCCCGTAACACATACAGCCTAGATAAGTGGCCCCGTAAACGATCTTCAGTGTTTTGAACGAAAGTCCCCATGTAGCAGTAGATATTCTCGACAACGCGTAAAAGCAATTTTTAGCCTTTTCACCTACAGTTTTTATGTGCTCAACGTATGCAAAATTTCTCCAAAATAGCAAACCGAAGATTTATTTTTAATGTAAACGTTATTGAATTTAATGCGCGGTGGTACTTTCAAACTTCCTTTTAAAAGCAACTGAAATGTTTTGTTTAGAGCAAAAAATAACCGGTTTCGTACGCCCCATTCCCCAACGACTCGTGTGAGCCAAGCTCTCGAGTCCCACACGAGTATTTGACTGAACGAGCAACATACCGTCATCGCCGTATCCTGTCATTGAACAGCCCTCCGGTAATGGTAAACTGAAAAAGTCATCAACTCCTAAGTTCCACAAGTTTGGGCCTACCACAGACCCCTGAGGACAGCCTATTGTTAATGTTTTGGTAGCAGAATAATGACCTAGTTTTAAAGTTTTTGTACCTTGTGAAAAATATGAATAAATAAATTAACTTAACTTAACTATCTTCACGCTGTATCCCTGACGGGGTAGTTAATCAAATCAGAATATTGCTGTCCACTGCTGGATGTGGACATCTCCCAATACACGCCACAACACACGGTCCTGTACTTTTCGCATCCAGTTCTGCCGTGTCAGCGTTGTAATCCTACTAATATTACAACAGTGATAAGTAGGGAGGATTTTTGAATGTTTTAACCACACGCTATATGCTTAATAAATTTTACTGAAATTTGGTGTATAGATCTGCTGAGACACATATGGACTTTTTTTTTCCAGGTCTCTGGTTCCCTGGAAATCGGCGAGCTGTCTTCTATGACTACCCAATTACAGCGTAAATATAGTTAGTTATAATTGAGACTAACAGCTAGTTTACTTAATAACTAAATAAATTAGAGGCACCCAACTTCCTCTCAATGAAAGCCCCTCTAAAATAATTAGTTTGGTAAAGTGTTTATCACGCCAGAACCTTTAAACTGAATTTTCCGATAGGCTTATAAATCACACATCTAATTGGATTAGTTTATTATCCTCTACTGCTTGTTTGCACATAGTTGGATAAAATTAAGGAATATCAAATCTCGGCGCAAGCGTTGTTTGAATTAAAATAATTTAATCAAAACTTTCTCAGTAATACTTGATTTTTCATCTTTCTGGCACAACTGCAGCCACGCGGGTTGCGTTTTCTTTTATTTTTATATTTAGCACGTCAAAATGGTGTCGTCTGCCTCACGACCTCACGACGACCCGTGATTAAGGGCCGCTATCTGAACCCACAGGGCTCCGATAGAGACCCTCAATTTGACGGCCCAGAAATATGCTTTTTCACGCTTCTCTTAAAGGACCCATGATTGTAAGAGAAGAAAAACACATATGAAATACCTACGGAAGCTTTCCGTTCTGGGCAAGATGGTGTCCACAGTGTAAGGATGACATCTCTGCCCCGCCCGTGTTATTCGGGAACGAAAAGGGGAGGGTGGGACTAGTTGACAGAGCTTTTACAACACTCACCGTGGTTTATGCGGTAAAACGCAGCACGGCCCAAATGTGCGTTTGCTCTAGAAATATTTCGGATGATTTAGAAATAGCCTTATAGAAACCTGAATTCGAAGATATTGTTTAGTCTTGTTCTTTCGGATATATTTATAAAATATTAGTATATTTATCAGTTTTATTTCGATATTGCAGCACAACGTTGTATTTAGTTTAATATGGACTAGATCGACACGTAAAAGAAGAAATGTCCCAGAAAAAATCTTTGCTCAAAGTCACAAGCGTATGAGGCTCTACTTATACCAACGGAATAAATAAAAATAGTTCATCAAACAATACATAATAACAAAGACCTTATTGCGTGCTAAGAAAGAGAGTCGTTACAGTCAACGAGAGTGACGTAAGGTAAGAAATAATTTTGTGTTGCCTTTATCGCTATTGAACCATCTAACTATACTTCAAGCAAAGTAGATTTTAATAGAAAAATGCGATAATTTGATGTTTTACTACTCGTAGTAGATATTCAATCTATACTAATATAAAAAAGTGGTAAAATTTGTGAATTTGTCGCGGGTTAATATCTGGATTTAATGAAACGATTCTGAAAATTCTTTCACTGTTAGAACGGTGTATTATCCCTGAGTGTGAAAAACTAAATGTGGTGAATATATCAGATTTCGAGATAAGATTCCGTACATATAATGTTTTCATAAATTTGAAAAACCTTGCAAAGGAAGAACCCAACAGAAGACCATAAAAACGCGTTACTTTATTTTTGTAACTTCCTCAATTTCTCTTCTAATAGGTTTCGATGCGAGTTTCAAAACATTGTGACTTTTCCTAGGACTTTACCGAATTCCAGCTAGGTGTAATATTTGGTCTTTGTCATTGCTGTATATGCTAATTTGCAGGAGTCACAGTAATGGGCATACGGTATTAGTTCCAATTACCACTCAATGCAGAAGAGACTTCGCACTGCTAGTTGAATTTGATGTCAAACGAGCATAAATGTTTGATATTTTATGAAGATTAAGGTGTTCCGTATTCAGAGATTTTATGATAAATTTGATGAAGGTATAAGGACACAAGAAAGTTGCTTTAAAAAATAAATGTTTTGTTTTTTAAATTTTCAAGCTAATCGTTTTTGGTATCTGGATAACTATTTCAAACCTTTGTAGATTTACTTACGTATATTTTCTAGATAAAGTCATTATGTCCGTCTGTGTAAATGCAACACTTAAAAAGCTGAATCGATTTGATAGTAATGTTCTTTTTCTTGAAAATTGATTTTCTAACGGTAGTTTTTAGCACATGTTTTATTAGGTTCAGATACACTTTTTAAAATGCTTTTTTTTGTATAAAAGTACATTTTGTCATTTGTTTCTCATTTTCTGATCATACTTTATCATCCGTAAGCCACATTTTATCATCGCTGGGGTAAGCTTTATGAGTTTCAGTTAGTTTTATTCTAACACACCACTGCAATTTCTCACAAAACAATCGCTAAAGAATATAATATCCTAAAATAGCTTGCATCTGTTTTATTTATCTGTCAAAATAACCTTATAATATCTCAAAACAAAGCAAAATTACGAACAGCTAAGTTCTTGTGTTCAAACAAAACACGTCGAATTTTAACGAAGGTGAGGCGAGAGGACAATTAAAAGTTTTACATAATTCAGTTGTGTGTCTGAAAACTGGGGCCGGGGGACACTCCCTTGGCTTTCAACCCCCACATCTGGGCCGGGATCATTAGGAGTACCGACTTTTTGAAAATTTAATTTCGGAAATTTGTTTGAAATTTCAACACGATCGCTTTGTGGTTGCTGGCGTGCATTACTGAAAAGATTATTGTGTTTAATTTCTTGTATTTAATTTCTTATTTTTTGTGTTGTTATTTAATTATAAATTAATTGAAAGTGTAGAATAAATTTCAAGAGAAAGGTCAACACTAGTTCACTACCGATTCATAAAGTTGACCTTTAACGAACAGTTTATATTGAATCGCGCTTCGACTATAATCGACTGTACTACAACAGTTGATTATAGTCAAAGCGCTCGCAGCCCCGCCAACTCAATGTTCTGTAAACAATCACTGCGAAAAGTAACTTTCGCTATGGTTGATTCTTAAATAGGTGACCGATTGATAGCATTTTTGTTTACGAAAATTTATTTGCTTAGGAAGGCACTGGACTACTCAAAACTACCACAAGTCAATAACTATAGAGAGTAGTCTCATTACTCATATTGATAAGTAGAAGATGAGCACAGGATAAAAAAAGATATTTGCATCGAAAATAAGGTTTTAACCAGGCATATTTAACGGCAAATTAAAGCTTAATTTATTTTCGATAGTACGTTTAAAGTGAATGTAATATCTTTTTTTTTTTATCTATCTATCTTCACGCCGTATCCCTGACGGGATAGTCAGAGAGGTCAGATCACCAGCCTTTGCGATCTATGCATACTTCTTTCGCTTCACACATGTACGTCTGTGTATACCTGTACTTTTGACTTTTCCGTTTTTGAGCAATCTGCTCACATGGTCTTCATATGTCTCTGCCGATTCTGACTGATTCTACCATATACTTTCGCTTTCCTCACTCATTCGTTGGACGTTTCCAAACCAACAGAGCACCCCCTTTTCCAGCTTAACGCTGACACTTTCATTCAAACTTGCCATATCGCGTATCACTTCATTATGTATTCGGTCGGCCAAGGTTACGCCGAATAATTTTCAAAGTGATCGCATCTCCACAGCATTCAACTTACTTTCATGCATCTGCTGCCATACCCAGGTATCCAATTACTTCTGAGCTTTCCTTTTTTGAGCAATCAGCTCACGTGGTGTTCGTATGTAGGTAATTCTCGTTCTACACCAATTTATTTATACATTGTAGTTTTCAATAGAATGTCAGTAATTGTTACATCATATATTGTCAAACCTGAAACATCCACATAATATTTCAAACCCTTTTTTCGTCCATGCATTCAGCTAAACATACATTTACTGGCAAAGGTGTTTCCCTTGGGATTGCCTTGGTTGCTTTTGATGTCTCCTCTGGGAAAAAATGAGATTTCTGTAATTCAAGGGACAATGACTTACGAGTTTATCTAAAGCTAAATAATTTAGGGCTTTTCCTTGTAATAATGTAATTTTTTTTACACATTTTCGTCCAGCTTAAGGTAAGCAAATATATGTTTGTGTTATGGTATCTAGACAACTGATAAACATACTTATATATTTCTAAATACATACACATCATACATAGGAAACACCCAAACTCCGAAACAAACATTTGTGGATTACACAAATATTTATTTTGACCCGGGAATCGAACCCTAGACCACAGTTGTGGCAGTCGCATACATTACTACTGCGCCACCGAGGCAATGTATTAGTTTATTTGTTTGTTTGAGCGCCCTAATCTCAGGTTCGAATAGAATATTAGTTGCGTTAGATAGCACATTAGTCGAGGAAGGCTATACGCTATATATAACGCTACTCCCCTTAAGAGCAGAGCTGTAATCATAAATGTTAAAAATCGGGTTAGTCTTTATTCATTATAGTAAAATTAATAAAATATGAGATGGGATCAGTTAGTCTATAATAATATCGATGCGTTTGTTCTAATAATAATAGGGAATGGGATAACTACCCAGCGCAAATTCTTTTGAATAATACAGGTGGAAATGAACTTTTTTTTTTTTTTTTGTTCTTGTGGCGATACTAAAAATGAACTTTAAATGCACAATTGTTTATCGTCTGTCATCTGATCTGTCATATAAGTCATGTTATTTGTTGTTTGGATAGTTTTTTTTTTAATAATATTTATGGCATGGCTACTTCGGCCTTTGTGCCATATGGGATAGATAGATACTCACAGACTGTGTTGCGTTCGGTTACACACCGAACTTGAAACGCACGGTATGTACTTAATCCTTTCTAATTTTGTTGGTCCTTTTACATAACTGTTAAATATATTTTTTTTTGTTTTTTACTTTGACAACTAATGCAAAAAATTTTTTAAGACTTTTTCATTTTATTTATTTTGTTTGTCTGTGATGTTATCTAAAAGTCTATTACCTAACTAATTTAAGGTTTTTTTTTCATTTAGTGATTTTTTTGTGGTTAGTTTTAATGTTTTTTTTTTTAATTTTATTTTAACTTGTAAAATCTCTTTGTTAGCTTGCGAGTGGGTGTGTTTGACCGTAACAGACATATTTTTATTCTATTTTTTCTATATTTATATATTTATACTTATATTATTAGTGATTTATCTGATATTATTATTTATTTTATTATCCTATTTAATTAATATATTTATAATATACTATTTTATTTATTAAATTATTATTATGGATTGCATAGATTTATCTAAACATACATTTACTGGCAAAGGTGTTTCCCTTGGGATTGCCTTGGTTGCTTTTGATGTCTCCTCTGGGAAAAAATGAGATTTCTGTAATTCAAGGGACAATGACTTACGAGTTTATCTAAAGCTAAATAATTTAGGGCTTTTCCTTGTAATAATGTAATTTTTTTTACACATTTTCGTCCAGCTTAAGGTAAGCAAATATATGTTTGTGTTATGGTATCTAGACAACTGATAAACATACTTATATATTTCTAAATACATACACATCATACATAGGAAACACCCAAACTCCGAAACAAACATTTGTGGATTACACAAATATTTATTTTGACCCGGGAATCGAACCCTAGACCACAGTTGTGGCAGTCGCATACATTACTACTGCGCCACCGAGGCAATGTATTAGTTTATTTGTTTGTTTGAGCGCCCTAATCTCAGGTTCGAATAGAATATTAGTTGCGTTAGATAGCACATTAGTCGAGGAAGGCTATACGCTATATATAACGCTACTCCCCTTAAGAGCAGAGCTGTAATCATAAATGTTAAAAATCGGGTTAGTCTTTATTCATTATAGTAAAATTAATAAAATATGAGATGGGATCAGTTAGTCTATAATAATATCGATGCGTTTGTTCTAATAATAATAGGGAATGGGATAACTACCCAGCGCAAATTCTTTTGAATAATACAGGTGGAAATGAACTTTTTTTTTTTTTTTGTTCTTGTGGCGATACTAAAAATGAACTTTAAATGCACAATTGTTTATCGTCTGTCATCTGATCTGTCATATAAGTCATGTTATTTGTTGTTTGGATAGTTTTTTTTTTAATAATATTTATGGCATGGCTACTTCGGCCTTTGTGCCATATGGGATAGATAGATACTCACAGACTGTGTTGCGTTCGGTTACACACCGAACTTGAAACGCACGGTATGTACTTAATCCTTTCTAATTTTGTTGGTCCTTTTACATAACTGTTAAATATATTTTTTTTTGTTTTTTACTTTGACAACTAATGCAAAAAATTTTTTAAGACTTTTTCATTTTATTTATTTTGTTTGTCTGTGATGTTATCTAAAAGTCTATTACCTAACTAATTTAAGGTTTTTTTTGCATTTAGTGATTTTTTTGTGGTTAGTTTTAATGTTTTTTTTTTTTAATTTTATTTTAACTTGTAAAATCTCTTTGTTAGCTTGCGAGTGGGTGTGTTTGACCGTAACAGACATATTTTTATTCTATTTTTTCTATATTTATATATTTATACTTATATTATTAGTGATTTATCTGATATTATTATTTATTTTATTATCCTATTTAATTAATATATTTATAATATACTATTTTATTTATTAAATTATTATTATGGATTGCATAGATTTATCTAGCGATGACAGTTTTCTTTCGTGCTCACTGTCAGACACTAGTTTTGTTAGTGCCAGCGGTGGCAGTTCTTCAGCTGTTATTTTACATGAACAGTTAACTTCAATTTTCTCTGCCTATCCTAGGAATTTAAATATAGCTCACATCAATGCTCAGAATATTTCCTACCAACACTCTGATCTTCTGGCATCCTTTAGCAGTGATTATCTTGACGCTCTTTTAGTTTCAGAAACATTTTTGAAACCATCATTATCCTCTACTACCTACGGGCTTCCTGGATTTGAGCTGGTACGCAATGACAGACCTGGTAGACGATGTGGAGGTGTGGCTATGTATCTGCGTAAAGATATTCCTTTTAAAATAATTTCTACATCCTCCTCTATTTGCAGTGAGTCTGCGGAACATCTCTTTGTTGAAATAACAATTCAGCACAGTAAGGTACTTCTCGGAGTGTTTTACAGCCCTGACCTACATATCGACTACTTTGGCTCGCTTGAGACTATATTAAATGATTTCTGTCCTACTTATAACCGCGTGGTTCTAATGGGAGATTTCAATACGTGTTTGATTAAGAATGATCACCGTACCCATGCTCTGCAATCTCTCATCTCTTCACTTAATCTTCATATCTTACCTCTCTCTGCTACACATCATTTCCCTAATTGTACCCCTTCACTTCTTGACTTGATAATTGTTTCCTCTCCGGACCTAGTTACCTCTCATGGACAAGTTACTGCTTGCTTTTCATACCACGACCTCATTTATTTGTCCATGGCTATTCGCACTCCTAAACGTAAGTAGCAGTTTTCTGTTTTGCGGAACTTTCGGGGCGTGAACCTAGAGGCATTGCGGCAAGATGCTGATGATATTGACTGGACGCCAGTCATTGATGGTGATACTGTTGACAAAAAGGTATTGTTGTTTAACGAAACTTTAACGGCTCTCTATGATCGACATGCTCCTAAACGACGAATTAAATTAAAACATCTCCCTGCTCCATGGATAACACAAAATATTAAGGACGCTATGGCCAGAAGAGATGCGGCTAAGCGAAGGTATAAGCGCACTTCAACAGATGAGAATTTTAAACGCTTCAAATTCTTACGTAATCGCTGCAGTCGTCTGTGTCGTGATGCTAAACGTCACCATTTTCATCAATCTCTTGATACCCGCAATTCCTCCGAAATCTGGAAATTTCTTAAAGCCAATGGTATTGGCAAGTCACCTGTTATTGACTGTAATGATATTGACTTGAGTGCTCTTAACACGCACTTCTCACAACCACCTATCATTCTTGATCCGCTTGTTAAGTCTAGCACTTTACATGATCTCTCGACTCTATCGCTTCCATCGGGTCCTCTGTTTAATCTCATTGCAGTTAATCAGGTAGATGTTAAAAAATCTCTCTTATCAATTTCTTCTGCTGTTGGTAACGATGAATTATGTTCAAAAATGTTTATTCCTATACTCCCAATATTAATCCCCATCCTGACACATATATTCAACTGCTCAATACAACAGGGCTGCTTTCCTAAAGCTTGGAAACAAGCGCATATAATTCCACTACCTAAGTCCCCAAACCCTACACTTTTGTCCCAGTTTCGTCCCATATCCATTCTTCCCTTTTTATCCAAAGTACTTGAACATTTAGTTTATCGACAACTATCTAGTTACCTAACAGCGAATAATCTTCTTAATCCCTATCAATCTGGTTTTCGACAAGGCCACAGTACCGTGACGGCTCTTTTAAAGGTGACCGACGATATTCGTTGGGCTATGGAGAAGAAGTCACTCACGGTTCTTGTGCTGCTAGATTTCAGTAGCGCATTTAACTCCGTGGATTTTGATATCCTTTTAGGAATTCTTAAATCTCTAAATTTCTCCTCGGAGTCTGTGACCTGGTTCGACTCTTATCTTCGGGGACGCTCGCAGTGTGTTCGCCTTAACGATTCTTTTTCGGAATGGTGTAATCTCAGTGCTGGCGTCCCTTAGGGTGGCGTACTTTCTCCTTTACTCTTTTCCATTTTCATTAACTCTGCTGTTCGAGTCATATCCTCTAACTTCTATCTCTATGCAGACGATTTGCAGCTTTATCGTCATTTTTCTTTAAATGAATACAGAAGTGCCATTTCTGCTATGAACCATGACCTTAGTGCTATCAGTCAGTGGGCAAATTCATTTGGTCTTCACATAAATCCCAAAAAGTCTCAAGCATTAATCATTGGTAGCAGACACATGTGTGGTGGACTCGATACGAATTCTCTTCCTCCTATCCTGCTTGATAATATTGCAGTCAAATACACCAGCACCGCCAAAAATCTTGGTGTCATCATTGACAGTAATTTGACATGGAAGGCTCATATTGCGGAGGTCAGTAAAAAAGTTCACTATACTTTTCATACCCTCAAGTGTCTGCAAACTCTCTTGCCCATGAAAATTAAAGTCTCCCTTGCTCAAACTTTAATCCAACCTATTATCGATTACGCGGACTCCTGCTATTTGGATGCCAATGAGGAGCTATTAGACAAACTTGAGCGACTACAAAACTTATGTATTCGATTTATTTATAATCTCCGAAAGTATGATCATGTCTCTCATTTTCGAAAGGAACTCAAGTGGCTCCCTATTCGTCTTCGTAGGAATACTCGAATTTTGTGCCTCCTTTTCAATATCCTAAATAATCCTTTATGTCCTTCTTATCTACGGGAACGCTTCTCTCTTACTCATGCAGCAAATGATTCATGTAGATCCCACCTTAAACTCCGCCTCAATTGTCCTTCTCACAGAACTGATTTCTACTCTTACTCTTTCACTGTTCATGCGGTTAGGCTGTGGAACTGTTTACCGCTTGATATACAAACATGTCAAACAATTTCTCTTTTTAAAAAAAAGCTGAAAGATCATTACATTTCCTCCTTACCTTAGCTTAGGTATGTATATATATATATCTAAATATAAATATATGTTTAGTATATATATGTATATAATATGTATGTATATTATAATTTATCAATATTTATTAACTTATGTATATGTGTAACTATAGTTTATGTAAGTTTATTAACCTACGCACACTACATAGCTCTGTTTTCTAGAATTTCTCCTCTCTCAGGCCTACTGGAAGAGATTTCTTTTGAAATAAGTAGACCTATGTACAATGTTTTTTTTTCATAATGTTTTTTCTTTTTGTAATTTGAGCTCTGTGTATACATAAATAAATAAATAAATAAAAAAAAATAAAGCGTGAAGATTGTTACGTGTTTTTAAAGATCTTAATCACGATTCCACGTTAGCCTAGAGACTTTATCAATACTGTATACGAATACTTAGTTTTGACGCAAAGTGTGACGATGCACATCCTGTTAGCGGCAAGTTGTGCGATAATAAAAAGTAGCCGTAGGCATATTTTTTATGGAAGTTAACAGTATTTAATGATTGCCATTACTTTCATAATCAACTGAAAATCACACCATAATTTAGATTATAAGTTACTATTTTTTTATATTTTTATATCTCTTAGGTGGCACTAATTGTTACATCATGTATAGTTTATCTTTTACATCATGTATAGACGGCCCACCTGATGGAAAGTGGTCACCGTAGCTTATGGACGTTTGCAACACCAGAGGTGCAGCACTCGCGCTGCCGACCCTTTAAAAACCTTCTAAGACCCCGGTTGAAGAACCCCATACTGTAGACGTTCGAACTGACTGCAGACATACATGAAAAAGGCACAGTGTTTATCTAAAAAAACAACTTGTTCCGATAGAAAATGTCAGCCACGGGCGTCCGCAACTTTTAAATAAAAAAACGCGGAACTTGCCATGTACCAACTTGGGGCACTACCAGCACATCTCTTTCTCTCCTATTACTACTGAGGCTATTTGGAGAAAATATGAAAAAACTTACCTCGCTGTCTACTGGAGAGGCACTATCAAATAGCTTTGGTAAGCTGAGAACCATTTGAATACTACCAAGTGGCCCTTAATTTATTAACGAGCTTTCCACAGGGAGACAGATTCATTAATCGTTTTATATATGCGCGTTTTGGTATCCGAGTGCCTTTAACTTTCTGCTTTCGTGTAACCTGCTCAAGTGATCTTCGTATGTTAGTCTTGGTCTATCCTCAACTCTACTTTTGCACTACAATTGTTTTTCGACAATTGTTTCTCTTTTATTCGTTAGACGTGTCCAATCCAATGGAGCACGCCTGTTTTCAACTTATTCTGATACTGCGTTATTTTGATGGACTATAAAAATATTGGTTGTATTCAAAATAATTTAATATCAGATAACATTTTAGTAGCTACTTTAATTATATAATATTAAACAATTTTATTTGACGGCACTAATGACTAACATAGGATTCACAGGATCACACAATAGAAGGGCCACACCAAATACATGTTTGCGTCACAGCCAGAAAACCGAGCTTAGTACACACATGCTTTATCATAAAAACTAAACTGCACCTTATTATTTTAACTTTAAAGTATGTTTTGCGGTGAAATAAAAGTAAAAAGGCTTAGTTTCATTTCAGGTTCATTTATCTTTGTGCCTGAACCGTCGTATAGTCAATTAAAACGGACAGATGAAAAAATGCTGGCTTTTGTCGGATTGCGTGATGTCACTTTCGTGAGTGGATGAGAAAATAACATTACAGGTTGCTATGACGACCGGGATTTTGAGATATTTTTGCAGAGATCTGAAATATTTTTTGACTTTAATCTCGTCTTGAATTGAAGCATTTATGGACGGTTTGAATATTTGCAGCAGCAAAAACAGTTTATAGGTAGTCTATACTTTGTGGGACAAAATCACTTACTCTACAAGTTTACAATTTTCTTTTCTTTTCCTGGTCAACATTTACCTTTTTTCTTTAGCCAGTATTTGACAATCAAATTACCCATGTTAGTAACAATATGCATTTTTTTTAAAGTGTTATAAATCAAAAACATTCGTGGATTAGTTATCACTAGTTAAGCTATAAATAAAGATTATTAGTATTTGAAACAAAATGTAATCATACCTTTTGTTGCCTGACGTTCGACCAGGTTGCACCGGCCGTGGTCACAGGCTGACACAGGTCAACCTGATCGAAACGTCAGGCAACGAAAGGTTTGAAAAATAACCGCTAATAAGTAATACACTTATAGTATGCAGCGCAATAGTTTAAAAGTTTTTAAAAAGTAATCAATCTTCATTTAAACATCAAATGACGTCATTGTTGGCATTTTAGCACTAACGCCTTTGCTATAGAACGGAAAATTAAAGCATGATGTTTTATAATTTTTTGAGTATTATTAAGACAAAGGTACTAAGATTTTATACCACTGATGACATTATTATGAATAAACATGAAATTAATACACAGTTTCTTATAATGTATTTTCATTTAATTTAAAATATCAAAAACAATAAAATAATGATTAATCCCATTTTCTAATTTATTATCAAAATCAATAGTTTTTTCCTGTTTTTGATGTGATCATTATGCAAAGCAATGTTTTTAATCGCTTTGTCATCGAGCTCTGATATAAATATGCTAAACAAAATGAAAATCTTGAAGGAAAATTTCACTGTCCATTAATCTTTAGCACTTGGCGTTACTAAGGGTCTACTGTGGACCTTAATAGAGACATCAATACTGTGAGGATTCTTGTGGGAGATGTTAACGTAAGGAGGGCACAAATTATTCTACCGATAGATCATTATCAAACTTTGTTTGTTATGACGTCATATAGCAAGTATAAAAGTAGGTTCTTATAAGATTAAGTTGTTCTTCCTCTATCTCTCGATTCACCAATACAAGTCTAATCTCTGGTCTAAAGTCTAATCAGTTACATGTTTATCTGTCACAAATTTGTCTCTAAAGGGGTGGCGGAGGCGTACTATATGCCCACATTTTATCTTGTACAATTTTGTCCCACGTAATAGATGCTGAGCCTATTGCTGTGTTGAAATAGACAGACGCAGAATGTGGTTACCTGCTGTTGAAATTTTTCCAGGCGTCTTTAAGTCCTTCAACTCGGCTGAATGACTGTCATTGTACTGGCAATCTGGACAAACAGTTTAACGTGCTTTCCGAAGCACGCAAACGGTCGTAAATGGAAATACCTCAAAACCATCCGTAACCAATCATAGCTAAAATTGCTTTACACTAAAATAATTAAAAACTAACTATCTTCACGCTGTATCCCTGACGGGGTAGTCAGAGAGGACAAATCGCCACGCTTCGCGATCCATCCATACTTCTTTCGCTTCATGAAGATTCATCAATCGCTTCATACACGCACGTCTGGGTATCCGAGTACTTTTGACTTTTCCGTTTTCGAGCAATCGGATCACGTGGTCTTCATATGTAAGTCTCGGCCCACACAGTTATCGTTTACAGAACACACATTTAGCGGGGCCACGACCGCATTAGTCTAATAATAATCAATAGTTTCTCTACATACGTCCTACGTTATCATCTACCTCGTCACCCAAATTCTTTCAATGCGTCACAAATAAATTATTTTGTAATTAATGTCAATATTTTTGTACTTGTGCTAATAATATTTAAAATTCTATTAAATTTTCAAGGGTTACATCAACCTCATACAAGCTTTGAAAAAAAATAAATGTCGAGGCCAATGCATATGGAAGTAAATTTCTCGACGTCAGAACTATAATCGTCGGATGTCCCATTTTTGTCAAAATAACTTTTTAAGTGTATCTTTAATTATTTTTTTCTCTTTCTTTTTGTTTATGCAACATATTTGTATCTCTCTTCAATAAAATTTTCGTTTACGCAGAAATAGTCTGATGTCCACAGTACTTTAAAACTAATAAGTCTGATCTCCATTTAAAACTCTATGGTCGTGTGTTAAATTACAAGAATACCATTTTTACGGTATTAAGTAAAGAGCATGCGAAAAATAAATGTAATCAGTGTGTCATGTTAACGTCATAACTTATGGCTCGGCAACTAAACCCTTTATAAAGTCATTTCATAACAACAGTCGTTATGGCTCGGAACATAAGTGAAAAGATTCCCTGAAAGAGTGAAGAGCTCGTGATCCCGCGGACTTCTGTTCTGTAAACGATGACTGGGTAAAGCCACTTTCACTATGGCTTGTCACGGATAGGTGACCACATTGTGGCATTTACTTTTGCGAGCGTTTCTGTGCTTCGAAAGGCACGTTAAGCTGTTAGTCCCGGTTGCCAGTAACATGGGCGTCGTTAAGTCAAGTTAAAGGCCTTAAAGGCGGCTTGAAAATTTTCAACAGCAGGTAGCCATAACCTGCGTCTGTCTATTTCAACATGGTAATGGGCTCACCACCTATTCCGTAGGACAGGAATACACATGGTGAAAAGTGGGCATATAATATGCCTTCAGAGATAAGGCGTGATTGATAAATTTATAAAATGTAATGTATGTATGTACTTACATTACATCTTATACATTAAATAAACATTATTTATATATTATAATATAAATAATGTGTATTTAATTATAATTAAATAATACATATTATATGCCCACTTTTTATACATATAAACAGAGATCCCACATCGGAAAGTGGAGCGGATTTTGACGCCCTGGACCCTGGTGATATTTATTTCATTGGTATGAGAGAGTTTGAACAAGATATAGGAAACAATGGGGTAAGGCTGTTTATGTGTGTAAGGCGAAACCTATCAGGTTAGGCTACGGTGACCACTTCCATCAGGTTGCTGCTTGTCTGCCACCTCAGTCGTATATAAAAAATGTTTAAAGTGTAAATGAGTGGAACAGTACAAGTGTTTTTATTCAAGACTAGATGACCCCCACAGCTTCGCCCGTGGAATATTTCGACCACCCGTCGCACCTAATCGACGTCGCACCCGTCGCATTTAATCCCGTCGCTAATAAATTCTACAATGATGCATGAAAAATTGCCCGATTTGTCTACATTTATGACTACTGCTCTGCTCCCCAATGTAGTAGCATAATGATATATAACTTATAGCCTTCCTCGATAAATGGGCTATCTAACACAAAAAGAACTTTTCAAATCCGACTAGTATTTCCTGAGATTAGCGCGTTCAACCAAACAAACAAACAAACTCTTCAGCTTTATAATATTAGTAAAGATGTAGTTAGGCTGCTAGCTGCCAGTACTCGCGCTGCCGAGCCTGTAAAAACCTTCTAAGACCTCTTTTGAAGAAACTCATACTGTAAGACGTTTGGAAAAAAGTCCAGGCAGTGAATTCAAAATTAAGTTTTTGTTTTGAAGATTTAATTTAAGTAGATATGAAAATTGAATTGCGCAAGAATTAAACTGTATTACTAAGTCTATTAAAATTTTCCTTCAAAATAATCGAAGGAATCCTTTAATTTATTAGCTTTCTCCCTTAGTGTCGGGATATAAACATTAAATATCTGAAACGGTACCTCATAACCCATGAAATTAAGTACATTTAGTCTCTGTTTCTTATCGTCTTTCAGTTTTATCAGTTTATGATGTGAAAGCGACTAAAGTTTATAGCAAATCAACTTTATGGGATTCATTGTCTTGCTTGATTAGTTCCGCTTTATGAGTTACTTTAGCATGAGCTTTTATGTACATATATACAGTCACGTCTTTATCACTGAAGAAGTAGGCGGAGGCATAATATACGACCAATTTACAACGAATACATTTTGTCCCTTGTATAAGCTAGTGAGCCCAGTGCCGTTTTGAAATGGATAGATACAGAATGTGGCTAACAGCTCTTGAACATTTTGCAACTGACTGGAATATTACTGGCAACCGGGACCAACGGTTTAACGTGCCTTTGTACTGATACACTCGTAAATGGAAATGTCACAAAGTGGTTACCTATCTGAGGTCCAACCGTAGCGAAAGATGCTTGACGCAGTGATTGTTTACAAAACACTGAGATAGATGTCTACGAGCGCTTCATAACTACGAGCTTTTACAATCAGCTAACTTCAGTTTTATGTTTCCGTGTTTGTTTAAACTACCTACTGGTTTTAAGCAGTCAAAAACAGCAACAGTATAAAAATATTAATGAAAATTTTCTGCGTGGTATAAATCGTTGTAAACCGCTCATAAATCCACTTAACACATCACCAGCCACATTTGCCATTCAGTAAATCATAAATTTGTAAGTCATCGACAACTCGTGCAGAACTTTCTCGGCAGTAAAATGTTTCTTATTTGCACACATATTTTATATGGATTTTATATTCAAATTTGTTCTTCAGAGGACTTTTGAATGATAAATTAATTCTACATGGAATAATATTTACAAAATACTAAGTACATACATATTAAAGTAATGTATTAGGAACGAAAGATCTCAATTCAAATTTGATCAAAATGCTAATCAAACATTTTTTTTTTCGGGATTTTTAATTAACAGAACTGACGTTTTACTAACTAGGCTATTGAGACCTACTAGAAACTGACAGATTAAACTACCTTCTTTCATTTCAAGGTAACGTACAGTGCCATCTACCGGCACTTAGTAAAGATACACGGTACGAATGTATAGAATGTATAGCAAAAGAATGTATCACTTATAATTATTCGATTTGTGATAACACAATACATGTCTCAAAATATTGTGACGACCTCACGAAGGTCGTTTTTTACATGGAGAAATCCTCTTGATTGCTATACCGTACTTCTATATATCACTTATGTGGCATATATGCAGCCTTCTTGATGGAAAGTGGTCATTTTAGTCTATGGACGTTTGAAACACCACAGGTGCGGCAATTTAACTGCCGACTCTGTTCAAGACTTTTAGGACCCTTTTTAAAGAACCCCAAACTGTAAGTTCGGGAAATCCCAGGCAAGGTGGCATTTCATAATCTAAGCGCACGCGGAATAAATGGCGAGCAATGCGGTGATAGCTACTATATTATCGGAATGCTAAACTAACTAAGTATCTTCACGATGTGAGCGCAGAAAACCTTCTGGCTAGTAGCCAGAAACTTCTCCGCGATCATACGGAAGGAAAACACTTGATCCATGCAACCTCTTCCACGTCGGAATCCGCATTGAGCCTTCCATAAATACCTTTCTGACTTATCTTGCATTCATGCCGTTATAACCTTTGCATACACTTTACTAGCTAAGCTGACCTAGCCGATCGCCCTGCAGCTAAAGTAGCTTAGGCGCGAGCTTTTCCCTTTGTAAATAGGTACTACAACTGCTATTCGCCCATCGTCTGGGACCTCACCCGTCCGCCAGCACAAGTTGCATAACAGACATAGTGTGTCCCAGACGCGCGACCCACCGTACTTGGTCATCTCAGCAGTAAGTCTGTCTTTTCCCGCAGCCTTACCACATTTCATACTTCTTATAGCTTGTTCAATTTCTTTCATACTAATGACTTCAATGACATCGGGATCCGGAGCATCGGAGTGAGCTCCACTTCCCGATGTGGCATCTCTGTCTTTTCTTGCATACATCTTTCCACAATATTCACTCCATCTCTGCAGGACGTCAGTGTGGTCTGTTAGGACGTCATTGTTAACACTAAGCACTTTATTCATACTGCAGATTGCCGAACAACTCCGGATTTTGCCGACCTCTTTCCAGAAGAGCTTGGCATTATTCCGGAAATTGGACGACAACTCGTGTAAACTTTTTGCAGCTTGTATCTCTCTTTCGTATTAAAATCATTCAACGAGGCTAAATAGTCTAAACATGCTTTCTTTTTTATTTGAACTGCTTCTTTCACTTCCTCATTCCACCATGCATCACGCTTATTACTACTGCCTCTTTTCGTTTCTCCACACACTTCCACAGCAGCATTTACCATACTATCCCTAAGGTTCTGCCATACACCTTCCACATTCTCACATTAATAATGACGTCGCCAAGCTTTTCGGCTACCCTTTCTTTATATTTAATCCTAGTTATGACTAGGTAGTGGTCTGATCCCAGCTCAGCGCCTCGAAAAACCCTTGTGTCCGTCACCTGTTTACGGAGCCGACTATCCATTAGGAATAGATCTATTATACTTCTCCTTGACTTACATCTCCTCGTATACATATGAATTTGTTAATGGTTGAACATTGTGTTCGCCACAAACAAATATTTTTCCTTACAAAATGCCAGTATAAGCTTGCTTTATCCCCATACGTCCCGAGTACCGACTCGAAACCATCGCGAGCGGTACCCACCCATCCAGTCAAGTCTCCACATACTATAAGTCTTTCATTTCCTTCGATCACATTTAGAGCTTCTCTCATACTCTCTCAGAAATCCTCTAGCTCACTCGCATTCGACGAAGATACTGGCACGTAAGCAGCTACCAGGAAAATCTTCGTCTAACCTAGTTTTAAACGGACCCAGAGGATCCTAGGACCTACCAGTTTGTAATCATACATACCGGAGGCCAATCACGAGGACAACAAAATTCCAACCCCCCGACTGCCATGCTCGCTCTCTGGTACTTTAGACCAAAGCGCGAGCATCCCACCCGGGAGCTACAAGACTTCACTGCCCTTGCGCTTGGTCTCTGTCAAGCACACTACATCTAACTTTCTCTCATTCATAATATCAATCAACTCATTCATCTTATCTGCCATTCCTCCCCTAACATTGCACGCAACTACCCTGCACTCAGTCCTCCACTTCCCGCCTCCTCGGGCCGCGTGTGTAGGGTGGCGGTCCTCTACGCCGCTCTGGCACACACTTTTCGCACCAGCGGGGACGAACTGGTGCGCGGCGCCTCGGGGGCACGCCCTAACATAGTTTGTAACACTTGTTTTTATGGGTGTTACCACCAGCTTCACTCCGGGCAGAGCAATTAAGAGACTCTAGAAAGAAATAATCCCAGGGCGCCTTGTATGAAGAGTGTGTGAGGTTGGGAGATAAATAATATTCTTGCACAATTGTTCTTTACAAGGTTTAATAAAAAGGATTCGATTATTTTGAGAAAAAAATCTACCTCACAATAAAAAATATAAATATTTAGCAATACAAGTTCATTACAGATATTAATTATTATATAAATGCAATGCTAAGGGTATAAAGTTCATAGATAGGTATTCTTCACACACACACAAGAAAATATGCAGCAGATACAGGAGAAAAGAAATAAAAAGTACTCAGCTTTTGTACTGGAGTGCGAGACTTCTGGAGCGAGCTGACAAGTACGCTCACTCCAAGCCTCTGTGCGTCGACTCGCCGATGCCCAACACTGAGGGAGACCGCCCGAGGACCAGGATTGCCCTCAAGAGCAGATGTAGTTGTCGATGACGGCCCACAGAGACCGTGAGCAGCGGCCCTTTGTGAGTGCAACTCACAAACAAGTGGCAGAATCTTACGAAGCCTCCGCGCCTTTCCTCCAAGGGAAACCACAACGCTTCCAGCAATTACGTGGATAGCGGGGTTTCTTATACACTCGTACGTGATTATGACTATGACGGCTATAGAATTAGGCTGGGTTGGCCAAAACTTGCACAAGAAAAATCACTATTTACGAATTTTGGAGAATATCTCAGAAATCTGGAGAACTTCGGGTATTCTTTAACTATCTCAGGTCGATAATAGATCTAGATCCTTCCTCACACAACCTATTTATCCTTTTTTCACTCCGACCCCCCCTGGAGAACTGTCAAAATTATAATTTTCTTGTCGTACAGTAATCAACATAGTAATTTCTATCACCATAGACCAAGTTAAAGTTATTTTATATTTATGTTGAATTATTGATTTAAATACTAGTATTTCTTAAAAAAACAGTTTATTCAATTTTAATGTTATATTTTTTTAATTTAAAAGGGATCTGTTGAACATCAGACCCGGTAATGCCATCTATACGCAAACGCTAGGTACTAACAACATAATCGAGCGAGCTTCGCCCGGCTACAAGAGATTCACCGAAAGGCAACACCACATCGACACAGTCTAAAAATCGTCGGTTGTGGATACTCAAAGAAGCGAGTGGGCGGTGAATCTTAAACAACTTCTACGACCTGAATCACTATTCAAATGGCAAAACAGTATCCAAGTAATCGAAAAACGCGGAATAACGAGCTGTGCCCGGCTACAAGAGATTCACCCAAACGCAACACCACATCGACACAGTCTGAAAATCGTCGGTTGTGGCTACTAAAAAAAGTGAGTGTGCGGTGGCTCTTAGTCAACTTGTACGACCTGAATCACTATTCAAATCGCAAAACAGTATCCAAGTAGTCACAAAACGCGTAATAACAAGCTGCGCCCGGCTACAAGAGATCCAACCAAACGCAACACCACATCGACACAGTCTGAAAATCGTCGGTTGTGGATACTAAAAGAAGCGAGTGTGCGGTGACTCTTAAACAACTTGTACGACCTTAATCACTATTCAAATCGCAAAACAGTATCCCAGTAGTCGCAAAACGCGGAAAAACGAGCTGCGCCCGGCTACCAGAGATTCGCCTAAACGCAACACCGCATCGACACAATCTAAAAATCGTCGGTTGCAGATACTAAAAACGCCAGTGTGAGTTGGCTCTTAGTCAAATTGGACGACATTACTCAATTATTAAAAAAAAACTAATATATAATTTGAGAGCCTACCATTAGATGACAAATCTAATCGGGGGGAATTAGTAAATAATTACAATAAAACAACAGGCCACTGGTTTTCAAAGATAACAAATCTTCATTAACGAACAAAGTAATGAAAAATACCTTCTAAGAAAAAAATAAATCCAAAGTAAATATTTGTAGGATAAATAAAATTCAAATCTTGTCAAAACTTTCATTTAAATACGTTATTTTTATTTACATACATACATAATAATCATGTATTTATCCGCGAGAAAGTGTAAGTAGAAGCATATATTTCACCCATATTTCGCCTGTAATGTTTGTTAACAAGTTATTGGTGGTGAGTTTATAGCCTTGTTGGTGATGAAACGAACTGAATATAGCTACGGGCCAAAACGAAGAACATATCACTTACTAGAAGTCAGGAACAGGTGATCTCTGACGTAAGGCAACAATTACAGTGAATTAAAAAAAAAATCGTCATCCACCTCATGACTTAGCTTAGCGTACCTCCTTTTTATCCTAGTAGATTCCCAGTTACCCACAAAGTCAGATTTCTCAACTCCGCAAAGGTACCTTTGTGAAGCAGTGTCCATTTATCACCAGATGCACCGCTAGCAGGTGAGGTCACATATGAGCCTTAGGCTAAAATATTACATTCATAGTTAAATTATTATAATGTACTGGTTCGTTGCAACTGATTCTGTTGTATATTGATTTAACTATGAAGACAAAATATCAAGAAGTGATCATAACTTTGCTATTTAAGTGTTCTGTAAACGTTCACTGCATGAAGCATCTTACACTAAGATCAAGCTTGCAATGGGTGTCCGTTTGTTGTATTCAATATATGGTCACAATCAGCACCTACACAGCAACAAACCCACCACCTGATATCGAAATTTAAAAACCAAATGATAGTCGTTGTCTTCCAAATAAATAGGACCCAATGCTCCAAATCCAAGAAGAGTTTGAAAGCAACTGGCAATACACTAAAATGAAGAAGAGAGTAGTTTCTACCAACCTCTTCGGCGAAAAAGGTGTGACTAAAGGAATATACAAAATTTAATCTAAATCTATTAAAGTAATAAATTTCGCCTACCAAGAATTGGTCTACAAAATTGTAGTTCGAAGTACGACTGGACGAGAAAACTTAAATTAAAATGTAACAATTTATGGTGAGACGTCTCCCATAAATTTTAGCTTCTAATTGGCTTAGTAAAGTCGCCGTAAACTCTTTTACAGCTCAATAGGTTGCTTTATTAAATACTAAGCTTCATCCGTAGCAGTGGTCGAATATATTTTTGCCAGGTTATTATTTTAATTAGTTTAAGAATGGTTCTGGAAGGTTTTTTCCCTTGTGGAATGGTCCCAATGGAATGTAAATACAAAAATAAACGAACAAAATGATAATTTAAGTATATTCATAAAGAGATTTCTTATATTTTCTTTTTATTCTAAGGGTAATCGTACGTTTCTGGATATTGATAAAAATTACACTGAAAGATTCTGTTACATACATATACATAAAGATGAAGCTAATTAATGCGTGTTAAAAATCTGACATTTTATATGGACATAAAGGTATACTATGGAAAATTTTGATTTATTCAGTATGAAGTTAGTAATTAAGATAGACAGTCCATTCCTCTTGGGTGTAAGAGGCCCCTACAAGATCTCGGCGCCAAATTCTGATCCTATGACCTTGTAAGGCCGCCGCTGACCTCGGATACGGACGAGGTAACGACACTGGCGGCCTTACTGGGGCGGGAGGTCAGACGGCAGTAATCCCCAACAAATCTGAAAATATCTGCTCCTAGCAACTAATAAAAGTGGACCACAATATGCAGATAGAGGTCTATGGAACGAATCCAGATAAGGTTTGAAAGAAACTGGTAATCCACTACGAGAAAAAAGTCCATTCCTTTGAAAGAGAGCTTTCATTGTGAACCTAGAGCCTCAGATAAATAAATTTATAGGGTCAGCACTAGGGACCGCTGGTGTTGCAAATGTCCATAGTGAGCACTTTTCATCAGGTGGGCCGTATGCTTGTCTGGCACCACAATGATATAAAAAACCTTCATATATGCGGATTCTATTGATATTACTTAAGGATATGACTTACCTAAGAATTATCATCTATCGTGCAAGCTATTATAAATATAAATATAAATATTGTGGGACACTTTTCACAATGCGCCATCTAGCCAAAAGTAAGCTAATATTAGCTTGTGTTATGGGATCTAGATAACTGATAAACATACTTATATATTTCTAAATACATACATATTATAGATAAATAACACCCAGTCACAGAATAAACCATCGTGCTCATGACACAAAGTTTTAAACTGGGTGGGAATCGAACCCACGACCTCTTGCGTAGCAGTCGGATGCACTCCCACCGCCCAACAGAGGCAGTTAATTAGGCTTTTGCTTCCTTCTTATAAAATAAATAAAAAAATAAAAAGCCTTTTATTTCTTGCATCACAAAAATAAAGAGTATGTTAAAATTAAAATTGTACTGCACATACAACATTGATAGTTTTAACAAAAGAATATATGCTTTAACTTATATTTATAATAACAAGTTACATGCAAAATAAATATTTAAAATTCAATTAATTTTATAATATTTGTAAATCAAATTCACAATAATATAATTAAAATTTCAAGCATTTGACATTTATATAATAATAAAATTAAATTTGCATGGAAAAACGAACTTTGTAATATATGATATAATAATAATTAATGTATGCGATTTTATAATTTCTAAAAGTTCTGTTACGCCGGCGGACTAGTGAACAACTTTAAACGTCATTTTCTGGGCCCTGGGAACGTTTTCAGCAGGCTGAAAAGCGGTTTCAGGCCGTTTCCGAGGAGGCTCTATCACATACCAAATTATCCGAATTTCACCCCAGTTGCCGTTGTTTTCAGGCGCCTGAAACATGTTTTCAGTTCGTTTCAGGCCACCCCCTACCACACTTTTTCAGGCGTTTTCAGGACCCCTTATGGGGCCTTTGAAGCCCACTTCAGTATGTAGCGTAATTTCATGAAAGAGTGACAAGGATAGTAGTATTAGAAAGAGAGAGCTACATTCAGAATATTCCAGAGCTATTAGACAGGGATAGCACTATTAAGAAGAGATAGCTACAATAAGAACATTCTAGAACTATGTGATAGAGATAGCACCAGAAGGGACAGCAATAGGTCGAGAACCTTCCGGCACATACCGAAGGAGCAACTAGTATCGTGTGGAACATTCTAGAGATGTACCCGATTGTAGGTACCGAACGAATTCTCCCGAATATTCCAGAACATTACTACGCGTATATGAAGGGCCGAGCTCGCGGCTACAGGACAGTCTCCTTTGAGGAAGCGAACAGTGCGAATCAAAGCGAATCGAAGTGATCGAAGCTAAATAGTGCGATACTGTTACAATGCGATTATCTTAGAGAATAATTTGTGTTTAAGTGGCGATTATTAGTTTTGGTTTTATTGTTTTTATTTAGAGTAATTAAAGTGATAATTTTTTTTTTCTTTTTCTTTTAAATTTGTGGTATTTGTGCAACTCCTATTAGTACCCACCCAACGAACGTAACAGTTCACTATGTAGTTTGTTGCACGTAATTAAATTAAGATCATCGTGTCTTCTTATAGAAATTTGTAATTTGATATTTATTTTCGCAAGAACCCCTCTTCTAGAAGGTAAAGGCCTCTTTCAGTTTTGACAGTTTAGGTTATGTATAGGGTATTAATCTTATAATTTTTTTCTGTTGATTTTGTAGCACTTTTCTCTGGAGGGTTTTGGTCTACAACTCCCTCGGTGAGCGGCCGGATTGGGAGTGATTGAAGTTGAGGGTGTAGGGTTCGTCACTATAAATTGCTTCCTTCTTATATAAATGTATAATTCTAATTATATCTCAACTCTTAGATTACCAAACTGGCATGAGTGCCATTGCAAAGGAAATTTAATAATTCAAACGTGAATAATGATGCTAAGCCGCGAAGGTACGTGATTCAATTTCAAATATACATCAGTGTTAGTATTTCACTCGTATACAGATATATTGCAAACTATCAATATCTTACGTTAATCCAGAGTCCACAATTCTTGAAAACTTTATATTTTTAATAGTCAGAGTTATGTCGAAACTTTTTAAAACAAATATATATAACACATTTTTTACAGTTAGTAAAAAAAGTATTTCCTTGCGATTCAAATTTCAAGTTTTCACTTGAGTCAGAACTCCTGGAGTGTTACAATTTTTTTTTTTGGAGACTGTTTTCCTGCCCTTACTTTGATAATATCGATTTTCTACAGCCCTATCTGTGTATTTATAATTTACACTGATGTGATGTTAAAAAAGTCGATTTACGGGAATAGGCACTACGCGGATAAGCTAGGGGCGTTTGCTTGTACAAAAAAAGTTCTTGCATGCAAGATTATCATATTGAATTTAGTTTTTTTTTTTCAATGAATGTTAATGTTTATTGATCACGCATTATCCCCGAAGGGGTGGTAGAGGCATACGCCCACTTTTCACCACGTGTATTCCTGTCCTACGTAACAAGTGGTGAGTCCATTGCTGTGTTGAAATTATACAGACGCAGGTTGTGGCTATCTGCAGTGCAAATTTTGCAAGCCGCTCATAATTTGGCATAACGACTGCCATGTTACTGGCACCAACTGGGACCAACGGCTTAACGTGCCGTCCGAAGCACGGAAATGCTTGCAAATGTAAATGCCACAAAGTGGTCACCAATCCGTGAACAGCCATAGCAAAAGTTGTTTTATGCAGTGATTCTTTCTTTAATTTCTTCTTTTTTAAATTCCTTTGAGGTGTCAGACAAGCGTACCGGAGTCAAAGTGATCACCTTAGCGTATGAACATTTGCAACATTAGAGGTGCAGCCCTCGCGCTGCCGAAACTTTAAAAATCTTCTAAGACCATTTTTGAAGAACCTTACACTGTAGACGTTCAGGAAAACCCAGACAGGGAGTTCATTCTACGATCTAAGCGTACGCTGAATAAAACTTCTAAAAATCAAAATCAAAATTAAAAATCTTTATTCATGTAGGTACACAATGTAGGTACACAAAGTAACACTTATGAACGTCAAAATTACTGCTTCTACATTTATATTTACTGCCAGATTCGCAAAGCAATAGGTAGAGCCAGAGGAAGAACCTGGCAATAAAACTCATGGCCACTCTTTTCTAACCGCCATTTGACACAGTTTGATTAACATGATATTTGACCAATTATACAGTAAAGAAATTATACAAAAAAAAAAAACAAAATAAATGTTAAGTTTCATTAAAATTACACTTACATAGTTCCTTTGAATTTATGTGAGAACAGTCGAGTAACAATTGCTATAACAGCTGACCAGTCCCAACAGACGGCACCCGTTCACGGGTATGACGCATATATCAGCCATCGCCCTATTCAACCGTATTGTAGGGAACAAGGCGACCCGATACATACGCCACCACTGCCAGGACACTTAGGCGAGCATGACATACACTAAAACCACACAGCAACTATCATGTCAATTTTAAAATAATAAATAAGTCTACATAGTGCTCACACAATAACAAAGTCAAATTACATATAATTATGTATATTAGTTATTACCGGGACTAAACGCAGCCATACCTTTAGTTGCCTGGCGTTTCAAATTATTTATACTGGAGAATGTAAACAAAAATAAGGTAAAAAAAAAAAATACAACATATATATGCAGATTCAAGACAAGTAGATTCATTCGAATCCTAAATAGCTCGAGCGAAGAGCAAGCAACTCATTTCCATTTATATTTTAATCATTCAAATAATCATTAATTGTGTAATAAGCCCTTTTCAAAAGGTGCGTCTTAATTTCCGCCTTAAATTTATGTAACGGCAGGTTCATAATGTCTAAAGGAATTTTATTATATAGGCGTACGCCAATTCCTGCAAAAGAGTCGTGAACTTTTTGTAAACGACGATGCGTTCCAATTAATTTATGCTTATTTCTAGTATTTATCGAATGTATGTCACTGTGTCTATTGTATAAATGTATGTTCTGTTTAACTAACATGATATTTGCAAATATATACTGTGATGCAACCGTTAAAATGCCAATTTCTTTAAATTTCTCTCTAAGAGACACTCTAGCACTCAATTTATATATTGCACGTATAGCTCTCTTCTTGAGTACAAAAATTACTTGTAGATCAGCTGCTTTACCCCACAGCAAAATGCCGTAAGACATGACACTATGAAAATAACTAAAGTATACTAGCCTGGCAGTTTCTATATCAGTGAGCTGCCTGACTTTACTAACGGCAAAGGCTGCCGAGCTGAGTTTACCTGCAAGACACGTTATTTGCGCGTTCCACTGCAGTTTGCTATCTCCATCGGATATATATATATATATATATATATATATATATATATATATATATATATATATATATATCTATCGGACTTAACCGTATGCCAGCGCTCCGGGCACAAAGTGTGAGCGAGAACACCATATCCATGGCGAGCGGTGCGATGACAGAAGGTAATCGTGGGCATCATATCAAAAATCTCTTCAGAGCACAGACCGTTGTTCAGGCGATAGAACACGCATAAGGAGGCAAAGCTTCTTCTGTCGCGAAGGGCCTTGAAACCGCTTTGTATAAAAGGATCGTTGACAATCCTCATAGCATGCCATTCTACCGAGTCGAAAGGTCAAGCTGGTAATTAGGTGCACCAGCCCAAGAGTGACAGTGGCACTTCATATGTGGCCCCACTTGTGACTTATACAGGAGCATTGTTTGCTCTGCAATAAAGTAGTGCCGCGCCCTGTTGAGCACACCGAACTTCTTAGACGCCAGCTTCGCCTTGTCCTCTAAATGACTACTGTATTGGATGTCACTAGAGATCTTAATATCAAAGATCCCAACACTATTTGATATGGAGAGAGGTGTACCTGTAATTGCGGCGCTACAGTAAATGGGGCTTTTTAGCGGTGAATGCACAAACTTGAGTCTTTGTAGGATTAAATTGGACAAGATTTTGTATACCACAATCGGACAGTCTAGCAGGACTAGCCCCGATTTTAGTCACAAGTTGTTAACGACTTTCTTCCACTGCAGACCGGGGTAAAATTGGAGCGGCCCTTGTAACTAGTGTCACGCGTACTCTCATTATCGCAATGAATGCCGTCAAAGGATTAAACACCGGTCGATTATTGGCCCCTGCGGGCATCCAGCGGTGATTATAACACTCCTTACCGCAAAGATCCTTTCATCAACTTTTGCAGCGCGGGAAGCCACATCGTCTGAAGTGAAGCAAAGTCGCCTCTACGGGTATGATACTTTACAGAACATTGAGTAAGCGGGGCCACAAGCGCTTCAAATAAAAATGAATAATTTTTTCCTCATCTCCAATACCCAAAGCCTAAGTTCCTCTTTAAACCATTTTATTATACCAAATTGAAAAGATGTAAAATACGGATATTGGTAAATTCTAATAAATTTTTACTACTAACAACAAAGGCGCTGTAAAATCTTTCCATACATATACTTTCCATTATATCGTAAAGTTCGGCGCCAAGGTAGATGAAGCTTAAAATCTTTAGGCAGTATCCAAGAGTATTCTTTGTAAAAATGATATTTTACCTTGAAAAGTACTTTATTCATGTTCCTAGCAAAAAAATTGTTTTGCTTTTCATGTGCACTACTATTTTCTGACAAAATTTTAATTTTCGCTTGAGAAAGTAAACTTAAGAATAATCTTTACATTTGAAAATTCATGTTGAGTCATAATTCACAAACGATAAATTCTATTCATACTAAAAACGCGAAGTTTTTTAAAATAATGTTTGGATGTAGATTTTATGCTTTCACGCAAAAACTACTGAATGGGTTTTGAAGAAAATTTAAAATATTAAGAACGGAAAACCTTGCAATTTGGGCGGAACTGGCGGGTGTCAAAAATTTATTTTATTTGCAACTATCTAATTTATTACCATCCAGAAATGGACGTGTAATGTTTTTGGGGAATGTAGGCCGTTTTGTACTCAGTTTAATTTGGGTTACTTTCGGTTCGGACAATATACATAATTGTACAACCAGTATAGTATTTTTAAGTAGCACCCACTAGTCCATCACCTAAATAAAGTTAGGAGAAAGAACTAAATATTTAAAAAAAAAATAACATCCAGTATTTGTACTCGTATAGAGTAAGCTTCTGTTTTTTTACACTCTTTGTTAATAAGACGATATCTGAAGGTCGTATTTCGATTTAAATTAACAATAATGCTCATAGTTTGACAAGGGATTAGTTTTACTAAAAGATGATTAAACTCTAGATTATTTTGGTTACCAGCTTATATAATATGTTAATCTGGTACGTGTTTCTTGCTTTTTTATTTTTTTACAAGCTTTAACTATTAAAGTATAGCGTTTGTAATCCTACACAACGTGACGTGCGCTGTCACTATAAAATAACATAAATATGAACACACTACTTATATTTTGTAGAATGCATATGGTGAATATTTAATTATTAATTATTGGATTCAACCTATACACTATAATTGATCTACCATTCGATTTATGATTGGCTTGCATGTTTCAATAGTACGCATGATGCATAATAATTCAGTGGTTCTTACTGTGGTACGCTATTCTGAATAATTTTAATTCAATCTGATCGCTTTGGCTACAGAAATGATTTAGTATATGAAACTTGCATGTTCACTAAAGATCGGAAATTGGGAACGTTTGCTTTACAATCGTAGGAGATAGGCTGCTGCATGCTAATATCTCAATCGCTCTGCTTGCTGCGTGAAATAATTTTAAGCTGTAAATCGGCCATTAAAAGAAAAAAGGTCTCCGAGTTTTTTCCCGGTTCTTCTCAAATGGGTCCCGTTCTGAACCAGTGGTCAAGTTAATAATCCTACTAATATTATATCCGAGACTACCAGTACTTTAATTGGTCGTGCTAATTAGTGTCTTAAGTCCGTGACTATCATGACTTAAATTGGTCGTGCTAATTAGTGTTTAGCACATCGACCTGTTAGCCTTTTCATTACCACCTTACTAAAAAGGCAACGTGTTTAAAATTTCTTCAAAATTTAACATCTAAAATAGACACATTTTATTTTATTAAATTTATTTGGCATTTTAGACGCACTCCAGTGCCGTGCTTCGGAAGGCACGTTAAGATGGTCTCGGTTGCCAATAAAATGGCAGTCGTTGAGCCAAGTTGAAGGCCTTATGGGCAGCTTAAAAAATTTCAACAACAGGTCGCTGCAGCCTGCGCCTGTCCATTTTAACACGTCAATGGGCTCACCACCTGTTACGCGGGACAAAAATGCACACGGTGAAATGTGGGCGTTTAATATGCCCCTGCCTACCCCTTCGGGGATTAAGGCGTGGCAATATGTATGTATGCAATATTATAAACTCAAAAGTTTGTAAGAATGGATGTTTGTCACTCTTTCACGCAAAATATACTGAATGAATTCTGTTGAAACTTTGCAATAAAATAGCTTACACATCAGAATAACACATAGGCTACTTTTAATCCCGGGAATTAGTTGCGGTGGCAAACGGTAACGGGAAAACTTCACCGCGCGTGACGGAAATGTAGTCAAGTAGTACATAATATTATAATTAGTTAATATTATATGACATTTTGCTGGCACCGTTACAATAGCTTATTATTGTTTTTAGTTTAACGGATTTATTTTATGTCTATTTCTTTCCTTCGTTTCCATTCTTATATGCTTTCTTATCACGCCTTCACGCAATGCATTTTGATTGTAAATGTATATTCTGCGAAGATGCATTGAGCAGTCTAATGACGATACTAGACAGTGAGACTTCTTATATTCTTTAGAGTCTTCAGATTCCTCAAGGATTCTTTACTCATTAAACCTACAACGTGAATAATTTGTCGAGAATAATGGACGCCGAAGAGTTATATACGAATGGAAACATAAGAGCACATTGAAGGGAGACATAATATTCATTTTGTGCTTACTTATATGAAAATAATAAGTCAATCTGTTTGTCTGTTTGTTCCGGCTAATCGCGGAAACGACGTGACAGCTGAACAGCTAGATATTTTTGTACTACTTAACTTTAGAACAAATCTATTATGTTTTAGTCCGATTAGTATGCTTACTTTTGAATTTAATTTTAATTTTTATAGAGAAAAAAGACAGCACTACGCAAAATACATGGGTTCTGTACATGGAAGAAGACTTATGACGAACTGTAATAGTAACTCCAATATAACTAAACTTAAGCCGACGTAATCATAAGATGTAAGGCTAATAAACTAAATGAGACTAATAAAAAAAGCAAAGTTGAAGAGCTTATGGGTGGCATAAAATATTTCAAGAGCAGGTAGCAACAACTTGCATCTGTCTATCTTAATATGGTAATGGTCTCACCACCTATTACGTGGGACAGGAATACACGTGTAATATGCCTCTGCCACCCCTTCAGGGATAAGGCGTGATTGATAAACAAAAAATATTATTCTTGATGGTAAAATGTCACTGGGCTATTCTTGTTCAAGGGTCTTATGTCTATTATCATTTTCATTTAAGAGGTATTTCGTTCTGCTTCTCAGTTTTCTGAGCTACAGTGGTGGGTGGTAGATAATCCTTTTCATATAACTAATTGAATCGGGCGTTACATGGCGGAAATCCATTGTAGAACGATAATAAAGGAGGGGAGGAGGATCCCACCACACACCCTCGATTCGTCAATCCTAACGCACAACGGTCAAGGATAACCTCCACCAATTGTAACGGAGGAATGACGAACCGAACTCCTCAAGGAAAGGGATGTAGGATAGGTAAAAGGAAACCTTACCCTCCAGGTTGTCAAAACTTTTGCAATATTCCGCTTTACAAGGTGGCACTTAATCAACAAGTCGACACGTGTTTCGCCTACACACGAGGCATCCTCAAGACTGCTTGACAGCAAGTGTGCTCAGCGCGTTCCGCTCCGCCTTTTTATCACTATCTCCCCACTACCCCCACTCGTCACCGAGGCACTACGTGATCTGTGTTGCCTGTTCGAAAATAAATTGAGTAATGGAGAAGTGTGAAAATCGGTCTGTTCGTTCAACAATGTATCCCCTTTATGTTTAATAATTTCTAATTGTTCTAAAACGCACAGTTTAAAACTTTTTTGACAAAAATGCAAAACTGATCCTCCTCCCCTCCTTTATTATCGTAATCCTTTTCATTATCACGTTACTTTCGTGCAATAGTAAAACAGTGTGGTGTCTAAGTGTTGATTAAAAATTTAATTATAAATGTAATACTGTGCCGTAAGCTTCGGCTTAAGATCTTCGTGTTTTATGTTTTGTAATAAAACAAGCAAAATATTTATACTGCTGCTAGGATTTTTCAAGCGTAAATTTAATTAGTTTTATTGCTCTGCAGATTCATTTATATTTTAATATCTTTATGAATGTAGGTCTACTCGCACAGAATACTAATTACAGTCCGGTGTCCCGCGAACCCAGTGTTCTGTAAACGATCACTTAGTTACGCAACTTTCGCTATGGCTGGTCCTCGGATGGGTGACCACTTTGTGGCATTTACATTTGCGAGCGTTTCCGTGCTTCGGAAGCCACGTTAAGCCGTTGGTCTCAGTTGCCAGTAACATGGCAGTCGTTAAGTCAAGTTGAAGGCCTTATGGGCGGCTAAAAAATTTTCAACAGCAAGTAGCCAGAACCTGCGTCTGTCTATTACAACACGGCAATGGTCTCACCACCTATTACGTGGGACAGGAATACACATGGTGATAGGTAGGCATATAATATGCCTCTGCCACCACTTCGGGGACAAGGCGTGATAGATAAATAAAATACCTACCCATACATTTACCTTTTCTTTTCAACTTAGGGTATTACCGTTGTTGCAAAAACCTGGGTTTAAAGCTTGGGGTAAATTTCTATTTGGTTGCTAGTAGCAGCTATCGTTTTGTTTTTTACTATTGGTAGCGACTACCGTGTGACTTGTAACTGCGTTCACCTGCATCGTTGCCTTTTCCTTTAGTCAGTCAGGTACACACCTAGCAAGTTGGACCCTGGAGATTATGTTGGATCCGCTTACATCCATAAGTCTGCTTATATATCAAAGAATATACCTTACCTACATACCCTATAAAATTACTGTTTGAAAAAAAAAGGAAGGTAAGGAATATTCACAAATATCAAAAAAGAAAACTAATTTAGGCATAAAAATACACTTCCGAATCGCCGTCAGCCGCTACCGTACCGTTTTTTTATATGTGTTAAGTTTAAAATAAAAACTAAAGTAAACTATCTTCACGCTGTATCCCTGACGAGGTAGTCAGAGAGGACAGATCACCAGGCTTCGCGATCCATGCATACTTCTTTCGCTTCAAGATTCACCAATCGCTTCATACACGCACGCCCTTTTCCAGCTTAAAGCTGACACTTTTATTCAAATCTGCCATATTCGTATCACTTCGTTACGTATTCGGTCGGCCAAAGTTACGCCGCATAATTTTCAAGTGATCGCATCTCCACATCATTCAATTGACATTCATGCCTCGGCTGACATACCCAGGTTTTGCTAACGTAAAGCAACGTTGGCACTAGCACTGCGTTATGAATCGCCAGTCGTGCTTCTTTTACGATGCTTCGTCGCTTTACTAATTGGGACAAAGCACCGTTAACTTTGTTTTCGGCAGCTACTCGCCGTTCTACATCCGAATTACATCTTCCGTCCGCGCTAAACATACTCCCTAAATATACAATTTTATTCACTTGCTCTAGATGTTCCTGGTTTACCCTAATCTCGCATTTGGTTCTTACGTCATCACTTTCAAATATTCTTTTGAATTGAACTTGCTAACGATGAATTGTTGCCTCTACTTTGAAGGTTTTGAAAACATCCTTTAAACATCTCTTTTGTTACTAGAAATTGAATTAGAATATTTGAAAATGTTTTTTAAGTATTTAAAGGAAAACGAGTAGTGAAATTGATGTACAGTGTAATGCCCCACCAAAGTTAGCCCGCATTTAATATACGAGTGATTGCAGCTTTCTGTTTGAAGAGAAGATGATGTAGAGAGAGATGATTCTAATATCTCTCGTTAAACGCTGAGTTATAATTCTAGCTAAAGAAAGGATTACCTAAGTGATGTCATGAACGTGATACGTAATATATGGCCTTGTGATCCCGTAATCGTCTAGTGGTTAAATTTAAAAAATAATAATTAATTGTTTGATAATACTTTATAAAATCTCTGAAAAATACAATGAACGAACATACAAAAGATGAATGGTGAATTGTTATCTTAAAGTAAAGAATAGTTTGGATACTGCAAATAAAGTCGCAAGCATTCTGACCTGGTATAACTGGCTCAAACTAATTTCTAGTTGTAGGCGAATCAGGCTCGATTCTGGGTCCTGTAAATTTTAATTGACCTATTAGACTAGCCTTTGTCCATACTACATAACCCAAATGTGCGTCCCGTCAAGTATAACACAATATAAGTTTATTCCGATAGATTTTTGTCTAAAAGAATATTTCAAGTAAAAGTTAGAATGGGTGAGTTTTTTGATGTGAAAATTTGTAGTTCTCCTGATAGTAGGACGAACTGAATCCGAATAAATGTACTCAACATTAAATACTGGTTTTGAAGCATAGCATTTAACGTGCTGACGTGGAGCCTATGGTATCATACTCCGTATAGAATTCTAGTAGCTTGATATGGAATAATAGGTCATATTTAAGACTGAGCGTATTAAAATGGCTTAATAAGTTAAGCTTTCAAAGTGTTACATTTGAATTCGAGGCGTGTGTGTAATTAGAGCTCATGATAATTTTAATCAAGTTAATCATGACTAAGCCAGTTACATCACAACTAAGGAACTCCCCTCGGTGCGAGGATTTTCGTCATCACTACAGTGGCCAAACTGTGTTAGTCTTTCCCCGGAGGTATTTTAACCTCATAAATCGTCCTGTGCATGAATAAACATTTAGCCTCAAACAGAGAAAAATTATATTAACTCGATTTACTTCACATCCAGTGAGATAATTTTAAATAAAGTTGTATGTACGCTCTGTCTTCCATATCGCCTCGAAGTGTGGCTAATATCTAGTAGAAATTGACACTGATTAAATACATTCAGCATTTAATTCAGTCTTTATCTGAAGTCTAGCACTTACACGTACTAGCGTGAAACTTAGAACCTCATATTAATTATGAAAGGTCATAGTTGGATAGTTGGATGTATGAAAGGTCATATAGAAGACTAGCGCATTATAGCAGCTTAAATAAATTAAGCTTACTAAATAATACTTTTGAAGTCTAGGCACATGTGTAGCTGGAACTCTGGATCATTTTGTATCAAGTTCATGACTAAGCCAGATAACATCACAACTAGGAACTTCCCACGTTGCGGGTTCAATCATAGATATTCCCCGAGAACTTATTTACAGCCTCATAAATCGTCCTGTTTGTGTGAGTATCATAGCGTCAAACGCCATGTCTCAATAATATTGATGTTTATCGTGGTTTGTAGTCGTTGAATAGTTGCGCACGTCGACTCAAAAAGTAGTGTCTGGTGGTGAGGTACGCTAGGTGATCTATATCTCCTCGAAGTTAGCCAAAATCAAGTAGGATTCTACACTGATTAAATGTACTCAGCATTTCAGTCAAAAGGAACAATTTTGTAGCGTATTTAGTACGCTACATTAATTCAGTCGTCATTTGCAATCGGTAGCTCGTCGCATCGTCAATTATACTTGTTCTTATAATGTTTAGACCAAAACCATACCGGACAACGTACATTGTTGTTATCTAATTAAATCAGCTAATCATTCTATCGTGAAGCTAAATTTAATCCATCCTAATTTATTAATATTTTACGATGTTGTAAATTATTTAACCAATGTTTTTAATTTACGTAAAATCTGAAGTTCAAAGATTACAAATAAATAAATAAATAAATATCCATCACGCCTTATCCCCGAAGGGGTGGCAGAGGCATATTATATGCCCACTTTTCACCGTGTGGATTCCTGTCCCACGTAATAGGTGGTGAGCCCATTGCCGTGTTGAAATAGACAGACGCAGGTTGTGGCTACCTGCTGTTGAAATTTTTAAGCCGCCCATAAGGCCTTCAACCAGGCTTAACGACTGCCATTTTACTGGCAACCGGGACCAACGGCTTAACGTGCCTTCCGAAGCACGGAAACGCTCGCAAATGTAAATGCCACAAAGTGGTCACCCATCCGAGTACCAGCCATAGTGAAAGTTGCGTAACTCAGTGATCGTTTACAGAACACTGAGACCGCGGAGCCACGAGCGCTTCAAATGTATTGAGATTACAAATGTATATAATATACAAATAGATGTATAAAATTAAAATCTACATGCACAACCACTTACCTAAAATTCACACACATGCACACACAACAAATTTCATGCATTTCAGTACATAAGATACATATATTTTATTATAATATAATCTGATTAATATCTGACATCTTTAGACTCATAATAATACTCAATCAATGATATTTTCATATTTAATTACTTAATTTTAGTATTTAATTATACGTTCACGAGAAAATTCATAATCAAACACTAATTAATCCCTTATGGATACTTAAACAATCTCAGCTTATTGATTTATTTGCACACTGAAATTATCTAGATATATTTTAATAAATCAAAAAAACAAATCTAAAGATAATCTTAAAACCATTTAAATCATAATTAATTACTCGTTAATCCAATTATTTTGAAATGATTAATTTAATTTGAATAAAAGAATATCAAATAGACAATAGGTGATTTCAATAAGTATCAAAAGATATTTAATAAGAATAGTTATAAACAAAAGGCAGTCTCATTAAGTAATCATACTTAATAGGAAGAATTATAAACAATCGGCAGTCTCATTAAGTAATTACAAAAGTTTAGCAGAAAAACTGATTAAATAACCATTTAAACAGTTTTTCTGCTAAACTTTTTAATTGAGTGGGAACTAAACCTAGATCCCACTTATGCGGCCAATTTTAACTAGTATTAATATTATTGTACCCAAAGCACTTATGATACTCGCACTCAATATCACTATTTATAACAAACCCAACGAAGTATTAGGTAACAACAAAAAATTATAAGCCATTTATGTACTCCACTAGTTACTTTATTTATTATATAAAGGGGTAGAGGCCGTCACAACAGCTCGTTGTATTAAGGCTTAATATCCCAAATTTATTATTATTTATTTAGAGCTATAACATCGAATGGCACCCTGATGGGACGATCGTACTATTTCATCAAATTAGTCTCGTGTGTTTATTTGGAATCTACATAATATTTCGCCCGGTGGCACTAAACGAAGAGGCTAATTCCTAGATGCATTATCCACAGATCCCCAACAGTTAGTGTTTTATGTCTAAATATAAATTTTATGCTATACTATATATATTATGATTGCTAATCCAAGAGATGTACGTTAGTTGGGTTTTAAGTACATTAACGGTCAGTCAAGGAATAGTGCCTTTAATGTAGTAAGTGTTCCAAATGTCTAAGTTTACTTTAGTGTGTGTGTGTTTGTTGTCTGTAGGTCGTATTCCTCAATCGATTTTTAAGAACATAACTTAAAAACTTAACTATCTTCACGCTGTATCGCTGATGGGGTAGTCAGATAGGACAGATCGCCAGGCTTCACGATCAATGCACGTCTGGGTGTCCGAGTACTTTGGACTTTTCTGTTTTTGAGCAATCTGCTTACGTGGTCTTCATATGTAAGCCTTGGCCTACCCTGACTCTTTCTACCCTTTACTTTACACAATATAATTATATTCTTCGTTAATCATTCCTCACTCATTCGTATTCTGAACCTATAAAATCTTTTAGCTTTTTGAATATTATACTTTAAAGTTATATTTTCAAGCCATTAATCTTTGAATAGAATTGAAGGCTGTAATCTTAACAATATTGTTTTTGTTTGTAAAATTACTTCAACGGCACGTCGTGAAAAGAGTTTTAGTGTTGTCGTAATGGAGACATCTTGTTTTCAAGTTACGAGAAAAAATTGTTACCGTCTAGAATTGTAAAAACAAAAAAGATCGTAAAACCAGTACGATTTTTTTTCACAAGATACAGAATAATTCAGTATTATTCACTCCAAGAGTGTTTTTGTCAAGTTAGAACACATAATTTAGGATTGATATTAAAAAGATTATATAACATTTAAACATATAAAATTTTTGGATTTTCATTTCATGTTCGATTTTCATGATTTTGTTGAATTTTTCTATAATTTTTTTATCAGATCTTTCTAAGCACTGTACCTTAAAGAAGAATATTAAATTGGATACTTTATATCTACGAGGTTCTGTGGGATAGCAAAATTTGCTATTTTTTAATCGATTCATCTCTAATTTTCTGGGCGATTCAAGATTATTAGGGATTTGAGCGTAAAAGCATTTATAATTTAATTACTATGTTTGTTGTGGTTTTCTCATAATGGATTGAGTCACGATGGCGAAAACTTAATTATTTCTGTAAAACTTCAAATCCTTAACCCAAGTCTACCATCCTCAGTAACATTCATCAACAAAACTCGTCATGGTGAAATTATTAGCGTAAGCGTCATGTTCAATCTAATTGTGCTGAGCTGACAACGCGGAACGTACATTATGAGTTTACTGACGGACACGCGGTTACGTATAATGAAACTAGTGATGAATAGTCACAGTAACGTTTATGAAATTTGTGATAGACAGCGTTAATTTGTATTTGTTGATGCAAAGTAACATGTATTTATGAACATGAATCTATGTAGATATATACATACATACATACATATTGTCACGCCTTTATCCCCGAAGGGGTAGGCAGAGGCATAATAAGAGCGCACATTTCACAATATGTTTCTCTGATATTAACCTGTAAGTACATACATTTATTTTACTTACATATTTACATACAATATACGAGTATGTTAGTAAAATAACTGTGTGTACTTACAGGTTTATATCAGAGAAACGAATAAATAAATATTGTCGGACATGATTTACTACACAGCGCCGTCTAGCCCAAAATAAGCTAATATAAGCTTGTGTTATGGGATGTAGACGACTGATAAACATACTTATATATATCTAAATACTTACATATTTTACATTACAATTACAAAACACTCAAACTCCGAAACAAACATATGTGGATCAGTCAAATATTTTTTTCGACCCGGGAATCGAACCCTGGACCTCAGTCACGGCAGTCGCATACACTACCACTGCGCCACCGAGGCAGTCGAATTTGTTGCAATATTAATTATTAAGTTCATTGAATCGAATACGTAAGGAAGTGATATGCAATATGGCAGGTTTGAATGAAAGTGTCAGCGTTAAGCTAGAAAAGTGCGTGCTGCGTTGGTTTGGGCACGTCCAACGAATGAGTGAGGAACGATTGGCGAAGAATATAGATTGTGCGAAAGTAGAGGATAAAACGAGTCAGGGTAGGCCGAGACTTAAATATGAAGACCACCTGAGCAGATTGCTCAATACGGAAAAGCCAAAGTTGTGCATGTGTGAAGCGATTGATGAATCTGCTAGAAGCGAAATAAGTATGCATGGATCGTCAAGCCTCGCGATCTGTCCTCTCTGACTAGCACGTCAGGGGTACAGCGTGAAGATAGTATGTATGTTTATATGTATGTATGTAAAATTCCAATAATTAATATTGCAAACAAGAGTTGTGCGATATGCGATCATGCGAATAGACTGCGTTATGAATTTCAGCAGTGCTCTCTTTTCTGGATTTTAAAGACTAGGCGACACCCACAACTTCACCCCCTATTTAATCGTTTATAAATCTCATTTGACTAAGATAATATGTAAAATCTTAGTCAAATGAGATTTATAACATTCACCGACGTTTCGAGCGCGTTGCAGCGCCCGTGGTCGCGGCTGGACTCGCGCAACGCTGCAACGCGCTCGTAACGTCGTTGAATGTAAGCACAAAATTGTTTCGCGTGAAATCCCGAGTAGTATATAAAATATGAACATAAACCGCGAAAGTTTAAAAATAACATTAGCAAACCGTTTATAAATCTTACTATAATGTATGAAAATTTGCCTTTGTTGACATTTATAATTACTGCTCCACTCTTCTGGATAGTAACTTGATGATAGGTATATAGCTTTGCTCTTTATATGTGCTATCTAACACAAGAAGAATTTGTGAATTCGACCCAGTGCTTCCTGTAATTAGTGCGGTCAACCAACCAAACAAATATTGTGGGACACTTGTCACACAGTGTCATCTAGCCCAAAGTAAGCTAATATTAGCTTGTGTTATGGGATCTAGATAACTGATAAACACACTTACATATTTCAAAATAAATACATATTATAGATAAATAACACCCAGACACAGAATAAACCATCGTGCTCATCACACAAAGTTTAAACCTGGGTGGGAATCGAACCCACGACCTCTTGCGTAGCAGTCGGATGCACTCCCACCGCGTCACAGAGGCAGTCAATATAGAGGCAGTAAAAATAAACTCTTCAGGTTTATAATATTAGTATAGATAAGCTAAAGGAGACTACTAGTCACATATGAGCACTGCATGCGATGACCACACGTCTACGTGAAAAATAAAATAATTTAATTTTACATATTATCTTAGTCAAAGTTAATTTCATTTGGATAATAACTGTGAACTGTGTTTCTATCTCTGTGTGTCTCAAAACAAAGTTTTTTAATATTTGAAAAAAATATTTCATACATTATTAAATTGTCACTAACATTCAAATAAAGGTAGGCAAATAGTTCTATCAATAGAGTAACAAAATACGAATGTTGTTTAAAGTTAGTTCAATCGTTTAAAGTTGCTATTAATATTAGCAAAACTAATCATTACTAATGAGCTAACACTAACTTATCTTAAGACTAACCATTGATAAATTGATATCACTATAATAAGGAAGAAGATCCCATCATACAACCTCGATTTCTCAATCCTAACGCACAACAGTCATGAATAACCTTCACTCATTGTAACGGAGCAATGACAAACCCTACTTCTCAAGGAAAGGGATGTAGGCCAGGTAAAAGGTACCTTTACCCAACACCAGGTTGTTAAGTTTTGACTGCTTCTGTGGCGCGGTGGGAGGGTATCTGACTGCTATGCAAGAGGTTGTTGTTCGATTCCCACCCAGGATAAATCTTTGTGTGTTGTGCACGATGGTTTATTCTGTGTCTGGGTGCTATTTATCTATAACTAGCTGACCCGCGCAACTTCGTTAGCGCCAAATAAGAGAAACAGACAAAAAGAGAGAAATGACTTTTCCTGAGCGAAGCCGATATATGTCGATTTACATCAAAATTAATTATTTGGACGAATTATTTGAACGATCTTTACAAACTTACATTTATAATATTAGTAAAATTACATTCCAGTGGGAATACCTGGAATTCTTTATTTTATTTATTAATTTATGTACACACACAGCTCAATTACAAAAAGAAAAAAAACTTAATGAAAAAAAAAAACATTGTACATAGGTCTACTTATTTCAAAAGAAATCTCTTCCAGTAGGCCTGAGAGAGGAGAAATTATAGAAAACAGAGCTATTTAGTGTGCGTAGGTTAATAAACTTACATAAACTATAGGTACACGTATACATAAGTGAGATAGATGATGATGTAACTAGATAGTTGTCGATGAACTAAATGTTCAAGTACTTTGGATAAAAGAGGAAGAATGGATATGGGACGAAACTGGGACAAAGTGTAGGGTTTGGGGACTTAGGTAATGGAATTATATGCGCTTGTTTCCAAATTTTAGGAAAGCAGCCCTGTTGTATTGAGCAGTTGAATATATGTGTCAGGATGGGGATTAATATTAGGAGTATAGAAATAAAAATTTTTTAAATAAATTTTTGAACATAATTGATCGTTAACAAAAGCAGAAGAAGTGATTGATAAGAGAGATTTTTTAACATCTACCTGATTAACTGCAATTAGATTAAACGGAGCACCCGATGGAAGCGATAGAGTCGAGAGATCATGCAAAGTGCTAGACTTAACAACCGGATCAAGAATAATAGGTGGTTGTAAGAAGTGCGTGTTAAGAGCACTCAAGTCAATATCATTACAGTCAATCACAGGTGACTTTCCAATACTATTGACTTTAAGAAATTTCCAGATTTGGGAGAAATCGCGGGTATCAAGAGATTGATGAAAATGGTGACGTTTAGAATCAGGACACAGACGACTGCAGAGATTACGTAAGAATTTGTAGTGTTTAAAATTCTCTGTTGAAGTGCGCTTATACCTTCGTTTAGCCGCATCTCTTTTGGCCATAGCGTTCTTGATATTTTGTGCTATCCATGGAGCAGGAAGATGTTTTAATTGAATTCGTCGTTTAGGAGCATGTCGATCATAGAGAGCCGTTAAAGTTTCGTTGAACAACAATACCTTTTTGTCAACAGTATTATGGTATTGAAATTGACTGGCGTCCAGTCAATTTCATCAGCATCTTGCAGCAATGCCTCTAGGTTCACGCCTCGTAAGTTCCGCAAAACAGAAAACTGCGGCTTACGTTTAACAAATAATTAAACGGCTTACGTTTTACAAATAAATCAGGTCGTGGTATGAGAAGCAAGCAGTAACTTGTCCATGAAAAGAAACTAGGTCCGGAGAGGAAACAATTATCAAGACAAGAAGTGAAGGGGTACAATTAGGAAAATGATGTGTAGCAGAGAGAGGTAAGATATGAAGATTAAGTGAAGAGATGAGAAATTGCAGAGCATGGGTACGGTGATCATTCTTGATCAAACACGTATTGAAATCTTCCATTAGAACCACGCGGTTATAAGTAGGACAGAAATCATTTAATATAGTCTCAAGCGAACCAAAGTAGTCAATATGTAGGTCAGGGCTGTAAAACACTCCGAGAAGTACCTTACTGTGCTGAATTGTTATATCAACAAAGAGATGTTCCGCAGACTCACTGCAAGTAGAATAGGATGTAGAAATTATTTTAAAAGGAATATATTTACGCAGATACATAGCCACACCTCCACACCGTCTACCAGGTCTGTCATTGCGTAACAGCTCAAATCCAGGAAGCCCGTAGGTAGTAGAGGATAATGATGGTTTCAAAAATGTTTCTGAAACTAAAAGAGCGTCAAGATAATCACTGCTAAAGGATGCCAGAAGATCAGAGTGATGGTAGGAAATATTCTGAGCATTGATGTGAGCTATATTTAAATTCCTAGGATAGTCAGAGAAAATTGAAGTTAACTGTTCATGTAAAGTAACAGCTGAAGAACTGCCACCGCTGGAACTAACAAAACTAGTGTGACAGTGAGCACGAAATAAAACTGTCATCGCTAGATAAATCTATGCAATCCATAATAATAATAATATTAGTTAAATAGGATAATAAAATAAATAATAATAAGCAAATATGATCACATTTCTGAATTTCGCACGAAGCTCAAGTGGCTTCCCATTAGACTTCGCCGGAATGCCCATATTCTATTTCTTCTATACAATATCTTGTTTAACCCCTGTACTCCCACTTATCTTAAAGAACGTTTTGATTTCTTGGGTGTTGCGCATTCGAGATTCCTGAGGTCATCGGAAAATTTGCGACTTAAAATGCAAATGCATTCCACAAGATTTTTTGATAAATCTTTTACAGTTCAGGCAACTCGTTTGTGGAATGCATTGCCTGTGTCTGTGCGTCGTGCGCAATCTCTAAATAGCTTTAAAAAATTACTTACTAATTACTACCTAACACTATAACTATTAACACTTACTTCCCTTTGGATTATTTGTAGTTTATCTGAGCTATCTATGTTATATAAATTATATGTGAAAGTATGTTTGTATATTTCGTTATGTATGTATGTATATTTATTTATTTATTTATTTATGTACACACTAAGATTTACGTAAAAAGTAAAAAAAGAAACGTATTATATGTATGTATCTGTGTATGTATAAAATTATATAAATATTTGTACCTATATGTAGGTATTACGTAGTGTATATTTATGTATTTATGTGTACCAACTGTGAGTATCGTTATGCATAATTATGTACAAAAATAATAATATTAATATCTTCCAAATTCAGTGCACCAATGAACTGCCTATAGAAGCAAATCCATGGCACCATGTCCATTTTAGGTTGTCTGGAAGAAATCGCACCTTGCGATAAGACCGCCGATTGTACCCTATAGTTTAAGTTATAAATATTGTAAATTCCTATTGTAAGTTTATGGTGTACAATAAAGAGTATTGTATTGTATAATATCAGATAAACGTAATAATAATATAAGTATAATTAAAAAATACATATAGAAAAAATAGAATTAAAATATGTCTGTTATGGTCAAACACCCACTCGCAAGGTATAAAAGAGATTTTACAAGTTAAAATAAAATTAAAATAATAAACATTAAAACTAAAGCACAAAAAAATCACTTAATGAAAAATAAACCTTAAATTAGTTAAGGTAATAGACTTTTAGACAACATCACAGACTAACAAAATATTTTAAAAAAATCTTAAAAAAAAAAAGGAATTTTACATCAGTTGTCGACATAAAAAAAAAACAGTTATGTAAAAGGATCAACAAAATTAAACAGTATTAAGTACATACCGTGTTTTTCAAGTTCGGTGTGTAACCGAACGCAGCACAGTCTGTAAATATCCATCCCATATGGCACAAAGGCCGAAGTAGCCATGCCATAAATAACAAAAAAAAAATAGGATGTGGTGTCGTGGGACACCAGGTAGGAACGAAGTTCAAAAAAAGAAAAATACAAAAAAAAAACGACAGTGTGTTCACAACAAACAAGTTCACTAACGACGTCGGCTTCTTGTGGTCTTAGAATCTGCCTTAGAAGACACACCTGGCACATTCGATGATGTTAGAGCGGACAGAGGAGCCTCAGGAACCACAGTGGCGGGAGAGCTTGGAAATCTTGCGATCAAAGCTTGCAGTTCAGACATTGTCTCGATCTTATGACGTGCCTTATCAGGTGTTAATATGTTGATAGTCCCTCCAGTAGTCCAAACATGTTTCATTTGGAAGTGTTTACGGGCAGCTACAAAAGCTCGATGTCTAAACTTCGTGAGAAATTGAGAGACTGTGTATCCAGTACCTTTCAAAGAGACCTTACTATCCCACACTAGTTGACGGTGCTCCATATCACGAAACCTGACGACAATAGGACGCGTCCGGCCCTGGCTGGATCCAAGTCGATGGCACGCGTCAATAATGTTTGTGTTAACATCTGGCAACTGAATTTTTTCGGTTAATATGTTGATAACAGTATTATGAAGCCTTTCATCGTCTTCTCAGGAATTCTGTGGAATAATAAAACTTTTCGACGCATTACTGTTTCGTGACGGTCAAGTCCAAGAGAAAACAAGTGCCTGTGTCTTCAAGTGACCCAAGGAGTCCATGACAAATGACTTGAACTCTTCAAACTCTTTTGAGAGAGTAACAATATCAGTGTGCACTGGGACAGAAGCGTTCAGTGCCCTCCGTAGCCTCTGTTGATGATCTTGAAGACGACTGCTGAATAATTTTTCCAAATCCTCCAGGCTTTTTATAAAATCTGCTGTCCATGTTAAATGAGTAACTTTAATGATTGTAGTAAAGGTGAAACAGGAAATTTTAATTTATGAGGCGAGTACAGGTGAGTTTGGCAACTAACTAATACATAAATAAATGTATATAATGTAAAATTACTATTTATAAAGAATTAATTATTAGGAACAACAACTTTTTAACGTTACATTACGCCTACCTACACAAACATGTCAATTCTTTCTTAGTGCTCATCTAATATAGGTACGTAAAGAATACGTTTACCAAATTTTAGGTTGTGCATAGTTTTACCCATGTAGTTTCCGTTCCCGTGGGAATACCGGGTATTATTTTCTTAGTGCTGATTCAAGGTAAATACCTAATAAATACTTTCACAAAATTTCAGGGATGTACCTATGTCTGATAGTTTAGTCTGTATGTGGCTTCAACCGCGTAGTTCCCGTTTCCATGGAAATATAGGGAATCCCGTTTTTATTGATTATCCAAATACTTAAAGTAAACATTCACCAAATTTCAGGTTTCTATGTTTAATGTTTAGGCTGTGCGTGGTTTACTGACATAGTTTCGGTTCCCGTGGGAACGCCGACCTCGCTGGTAATACAGGCCTTAGGAGATTCTTCTAAAACAGGTGTAGGTAGGTCTCGTAAGTTCATGTTACTAACTTTGAAAATGACAATCTTCCGTACAATCGTTTAACCATTATTTACGCCCTTAGGGGTAAAAACTCGCATAACTCCCAATGTGAAGTTAGGACTTCATAGCTCGTTAGTTCCATGGATTTTGTGATTAATGAGTCAATTAATTCTAACCACTGTTTTACCTCCTTATAAGTATACTTTTGCGAAACCGCCATACATGTCCATTTATTTGTAACCAGAAACAGATGTACGTAAATTCATGTTTCTGACTTGGAAAATTACAAACTTCCATACAACCGTAAATCACTTATTTACTTCCTTATGGGTAGAATTTCGAAAACCCCATTCTTAGGGGAATCCTAGGTCTCAAAAGGAACCCCCATGCGAAGTTCAGGCTTCGTAGCTTTGTTAGTTTTATAGGTTTCGTGATCAGCGAGTCAGTTATTGCAACTCCTTTTTTACCCCCTGAAGGGGGTAGAATTTCGCAAAATCCCTTCTTAGCGGAAACCTACGTTTTAAAAAAATCTCCATACGAAGTTTGAGCTTCATAGATTTGGTAGTTTCAGAGATTTCGTGATCAATGAGTCAGTCAGTGATTTTGCCTTTTATATATATAGATATGGATGTATTTAGAAATATTTAAGCATGTTTATTAATTATCTGGTTACCATAGTACAAGCTCTGCTTGGTTTGGAATCAGATGGCGTTGTGTGAGTTGTCCCAACGATATTTATTAATTTAAATATGTGCAATACTCCTCTTTACAATACGATTATAAATGCAGTTGAGTATAAAACGTCAAAGAACTGAAAAATATATAACGTTTTCGCTGTATACCCGAACCTATAAAACAACTGGTACAATTTATACTTAAACTGGTTTATTTTTGAATATTTAAAATTGCTGATTTAAAATCCCTGCCTGGGTTTTCCCGAACGTCTACAGTATGGGGTTCTTAAAAAGGGGTCTTAGAAGATTTTTAAAGGGCAGCGCGAGTATAACCTCTGGTGTTGCAACCGTTCATAGGCTACGATGACCACTTTCCATCAGGTGGACCGTAGCTTGTCTGCCACTTCGGTGGTATACAATAAATTGTTATAATAAGCTACTTTGTGTGAAGTTTTTTTTAAAATTTAAAATTTTGGCTTGCATTTATTTACTTTTTAACAATTGAACCTCTTGGTCTAGTTGTTAAGTATCTGATATGATACGGGTTTATTTCCCATCCAGAACATCTTGTGTGGTGCAAATAATTTATTGTATGTCTACAAAAAAATATTAATATGTTTATGTGTTGTATAGATCCCATGGATTAATATTTTAAAACTTTGGCGATTGTCACTCATATTATAATATTTCGGGTCTCATTCGCTGTATATTTCGGGTCTTTCCGAACGGATTACAAAAGCAGTGGTCACATGATGACTCCTAATGTCGGGGAGTATAAGTTAGGCTTTGTACCTAATAATATACGTCGCAAATAAGACCCGAAACATCATAAATATAGATCTTATAGCACAAGCTAACGGCGGTATGATGTGAACATTTAACTCACGCCTCGCGCCCCAAGAAGCGAGATACTACCCGAACCTTTAGGTGAGGCCGCAATGGTAGCCAAAATCTGCCGAGAACATTGGGACTTCTTTCCTTGGAGTTACCCGAGGCGTCCGTCAATAGACAGACAGGCAAGGGCCAAGGGCAAACCACACGTTTTAGTCGGTTCTAGTTCGGCAGAAGATTACCACACGTTAAAAAAATAGCATAAACTAATAAACTTAATTTGGTTTTCACTGTTTAACAAACAAATAGCTATTTAGGGTTTTGTAGTCTATAAAACTTTATGCGGATTATTGGTACAACGTTTTTATTTAAAAAAGGTTCTACTTAAAACATTTATTTATCTGCTGACCGAAACGGCTGAACCAAATCGAATTGATATTTCTTAATGTTTTTCATATAGGTACGTATTCAACAAACCCCAACCGAGGGAGAAAACCACCAGAATGATTTTGGTTATTTTGTAATATATTCATAGCAAAACTATACCAAAGGGTATATTTACTTGTTGGCAACGAAACTCTAAAAATAATATTATAACACTCACACATACATGCTGTACGTTTTTCCATTGTATTTTATAATAGTATTCCCGCCATTGCTGTTGGATTTTTTTATTGTTGCATTTCATCCCATCTCGGCTCACAGTTAATCATTTGGATTGCAGTTAACTTGAAGTAGAAAAAAAAAATAAGAATTTTATATATTTATAAATAGACAAATATTATTATTTTTTTAAATTGAAGTTAAGATTGATATCATGTATAAATTCTTCTTCAATGTATAAATTCTCACAAAATCATGGATTCCACTGGGACCAATAATTTACTTTCGTTTAAATTATTAATAACACAAGTTAATTATTAATATAAATGATACGAATGTATTCTTAAAATTAAAATAAATCGTTATTATAATTATAAAAGATGCACGCGGCTCTATGCGTGTGAATTTCCAGTGAGATTAAGGTATCTTTTTGTGATAAGGTTTATAGAACTTTTCAGATCTACAGTTATTCTCATTTTAAAAATCTGTCAATCCACCCAACCAACATAATTTCTTATGACGGCGGTTTGTGTGATAAAAAATTCTTCATCCACCCGTACTCGTTATCTTCGGTGTTCTTTGATCTTTTGAAGCGATGGCGGAGAGCGTGTACCACTTAGTCTGTCAGCCTGTGACACTACGTCAAAATGACAGACTAAAATACTTTTGAAAAATAAACAAGTATGCCCCTTAAAATAAATATACTGTCTTGTTACGACTGTGGAGACAGAGAGAATTGAAACGGTGGAAGTGCAGATGGAGTTTTAATATCACATGCCACACAGCCATAGAGCTAAAGACCTGTCAAACTCAATTAGGTGTAGTTAAATTACCGTATCTAACAAAACATTTGTGTTTTCGCACATCCATACTCACTCAATGTTATTTGAATGTGCATTCCATTTGCCCATTCCGCTGGTGTGAATACCAAAAATGCCACTGCAATAGTTCCTAGTTTTGTTCAACTCACGTGTTACTCCGGAATTTTATCACAAAAAGGGTACACGCAAATTTTTGAATATGACTTTTGGAATTCCGCCGGAGTTAACGATGGTTTTTTATTTCTAGGTTTTTAAACAAAACTGAAAGTTAACTGAAATTTTATTGCAGAATTTTTTAGTGAAGTTATTTAGTAACGATACAATACACTACGCAAATAATCTTATTTCGAAAATTATCATCGTAATATTATTTAACACTGTATTTGACAGAAGTCTGACTATCAGTACTATACTATACATATGATATTTGGGCATCAAGGATTCAGAGTTTCATTCATTCTCTCATTCAAGGAAGCTTTCATAGCCAACAGTCAGGCATATCCCCGATAAACTAAATGCCATATATTGTGCTCAATTTTTGTTCTATCCAAGCTCAAAATTTATTCCAGGTACAATATTAGGAATTATCTTTTAGGTAACAGTAATTAAACTTAGTAAAAAACTATTAAAATCTTTACAATAAGATTGATTTTCATTAAGTTCAAATCATTCTATAGATTCTAAACATCTTAACGAATACTTAAATTTTAATCTAAAAGTGACAATGGATTCCGAGCTGCATGGATAGATACTTAAAATCATTTTAGCCAATCATGAATCAGCATGGATTTGAATATGATACAGTGGTTGTTATCTCCATAAAAATAATAAAAATCATTTTTATTATTATCGATAATAGGCTCACCACCTATTACGTGGGGAAGGAATGCACACGGTGAAAAGTGGGCATATAATTTGCTTCTGCCACCCCTTCGAGGATAAGGCATGATTGATAAAATTATTATTGAGACAATTATATCCAAAAAGAAACTTACTAACACTTTAACTATTCTACACTATTTAGTTTTTAACATGATTGGTTTTGTTTTACAGTACTTTTAACCTTAGAATCCGAACAGCTTAAAAAGAAAGTAATGCGAAATAAAACAAATGTTTAATTAAATTTCTTGCTGTAGGTAAAATCCATCAAGTGAAATCAATCAACAGTATAAACGGTTATTACTAATTAATTTCTTACGCGTATAATCCCACATCACAATTTGCACTAAGCAATTATGTCACAAGACGTTTTCTTTTGTATTTATTTTATTTTATTTATCTATCACCCCTTATCCCCGAAGGGGTGGCAAAGGCATATTATATGCCCACTTTTAACCACGTGTATTCCTGTCCCACAACACCCAATAGGTGGTAAGCCTATAATAAATGAAATAAACAGACGCAGGTTGTGGCTACCTGCAGTTGAATTTTGATCGTTTACAGAACACTATGACCACGGGGCCACGAGCGGTTTTCTTTTGGGGAATAATTTAATCCAGTATAGGTAAGTCGGCATCAGAACCTAAGCAAAATCAATTCCATTGAACTAAAATTCTTCCCTGGCTCTTGACTCAAAAATTGAAGTATTGATTAAAATCAGCTATAAACACCAAATAATGAAGCATAAGGAATGCTCAATATGTCATATTTCATTCAACCAGCTCAACTTATGTCTTACATATTCAGAATATTTCTACTCGTATGTTCGTGGCATCCTACTAATATCACGCGTCTCATCATTGTTTACGTCAAAAACTTTCCAGAAATGCATAAATTACTTGCAATAATTCTACGTCAAGATGCCTGCGAACGATATTAGGTTTCATGTTCTTTAGAGGAACATAAAGCAATTTACTAAATGTTATGATCAATTCCACTGTACTCTACTAAGCAAAATCGTTAGGGGATTCATTTTCATAAAATACCTTCGACACTCTAATTCACTGCTGGATTTTCTAGCAACGCGTTAATAATTTTATAGGATCTTGGAGTTCTGGGAGCATTTTTCAGTACCCATTGGTTGGATGAAGAAACATTTCAGACGAAATTCGAACCGATAATATTGCTATATTTATGATACATATTATAATTCTATTTTTTTAATCTACGGCTCTATGCCAATGTTCGTCGTCAGTTTTTGACCAAAATGTAGTTAGTTACAAAAAAGGTCATACGATACATACATGAATACAAAATTAGTATTTTATTTTAGTAATGAATGTGATTTTCCTATTTCTATTTACTGTAAGTGTACACCCGACTTTAGCTCACTAATCTACCGCAAAAGCAGCAACTAAATCGGATTAGTAACCGCTCTGCCCCGTTCTTTCTGGTCGCAAAGAACTACATGCCTTTTAACTTGGTTCTACTTAACTACACTTCCTTTGATTAAAAGTGGACAGTTCACTTCCATTAAAGGATCCATCTTGCCTTATAAAGTAAAACTTAAAAGTGGAATATTTAAAAATGTACTACAGGGATACTTTAGACCGTTGATTTCTTTGATGTAAAAGCCAAGTTAGTATTTGAGAGGCTTTTAGAAATCATCGATCAAAGGTGGTCTAAAAATTATTAAAAATTTTAGTTTCTGTTTTTTACAGCAGCCATCTAAAAATGTAGCATATAGGAAATAAGGGTGTTCTATAATTATTCTGAAAGCACTTTTGGTTGTGATTAAACTCAGCTTTGCATCGTGACGGTGAATCTAGAATATAGGTATTTCGCGAATATATATTGATAGGATTTTTAGGTCTGACAAAACAATTTTTTGTTATTTGCAGATGATATGAAAATCTATCGTACTATAAATAACAGTGCTGATGCGTTACTTTTTCAAGATGATTTAAATAGATTTGCCATCACGTTTACTCAATTTAATGATGGCATTACATTTGGATACATTTAAGTCCAACACATTCTCACGACAGTATAGATCAAATCTATTTAAATCAACTAACTAACTAACTAACTATCTTCACGCTGTATCCCTGACGGGGTAGTCAGAGAGGACAGATCGCCAGGCTTCGCGATCCATGCATACTTCTTTCGCTTCTTCGAGATTCATCAATCGCTTCATACACGCACGTCTGGGTATCCGAGTACTTTTGACCTTTCCGTTTTTGAGCAATCTGCTCACGTGGTCTTCATATGTAAGTCTCGGCCTTCCCTGACTCCTTCTACCCCCTACTTTTGAACAATATATATTCTTCGTCAATCGTTCCTCACTCATTCGTTGGACGTGTCCAAACCAACGGAGCACGCCATTTTCCAGCTTAACGCTGACACTTTCATTCAAACCTGCCATATTGCGTATCACTTCGTTACGTATTCGGTCGGCCAAGGTAACGCCGCAAAATTTTCGAAGTGATCGCATCTCCACAGCATTCAATTTACTTTCATGCATCTGCTGACATACCCAGGTTTCACTACCGTAAAGCAAAGTTGGCACTAGCACTGCGTTATGAATCGCCATTCGTGCTTCTTTTACGATGCTTTGTCGCTTTACTAACTGGGACAAAGCACCGTTAACTTTGTTTCCGGCAGCTACTCGCCGTTCTACATCCGAATCACATCTTCCATCCGCGCTACACATACTTCCTAAATACACAATTTCATTCACTTGCTCTAGACGTTCCTGGTTTACTCTAATCTCGCATTTAGTTCTTACGTATTTAAATCATCTTGAAAAAGTAACGCATCAGCACTGTTATTAACTTATAATCGAAATTCATAAGAATTTCGATTATAAGTTAAAGGGTTTTACAATTAAAAACGTGAAAGTCATTAGAGATCTAGGAATTTTGCATGATAGTAAACTAATGTTTGATCAGCACGTGGACCATGTTACTGACAAGGCTTTCAAATTCCTAGGATTCATTATGCGCGTTTCAAAGAATTTTAAAGATATGAAAACCATCAAAATTCTCTATTGTGCGTATGTCCGCAGTCACCTTGAATATGGATGTCAAATTTGGAATCCCCTTTATGACTCATATAGACAAAATATTGAGAAAATACAAAAACGGTTTGTTAGATATCTAGGTTTTAAATTCAAGCTTCCTCATGACGACTACCATCGTACATGTATTACCTTACACCTTATACCTCTCCATCTCCGCAGAAAAATAGCGGATTTAAGTCTCTTATGCAATATAGTTCAGAATAAACTGGACTGTCCTGAACTCATGATCTCATTATATGTGCCTCCTCGAAGATTACGGGTAAATAGTCTGTTGCATGTGCCATCTAGCAATAAAAATTATAGACGCAATAGCTTTATACCACGAGTATGTCAAGTGTTTAATAAACTGAACCTTAAAACACAAATTGACTTATTTAATTATAGCACTACAAAAATTAAAAGATTATTGTGTAATAATACAGACTTGCTACTTTAGTTGCCTCATTATAGTTAAAATCTGAGTTTCTTTATTTTATATAGTTATCAGCCGACCTACAGGCATTAGTCACTAATATGAAAGAGGGGTGTGAAAGTAAGGGTCTCCGCTTGAATGCAAGTAAAACTAAGGTTCTAGTATTTGAAAGAGGTGACGTAAGAACTAAATGCGAGATTAGAGTAAACCAGGAACGTCTAGAGCAAGTGAATGAAATTGTGTATTTTGGAAGTATGTTTAGCGCGGATGGAAGATGTGATTCGGATGTAGAACGGCGAGTAGCTGCCGGAAACAAAGTTAACGGTGCTTTGTCCCAGTTAGTAAAGCGACAAAGCATCGTAAAAGAAGCACGAATGGCGATTCATAACGCAGTGCTAGTGCCAACTTTGCTTTACGGTAGTGAAACCTGGGTATGTCAGCAGATGCATGAAAGTAAATTGAATGCTGTGGAGATGCGATCACTTCGAAAATTGTGCGGCGTTACCTTGGCCGACCGAATACGTAACGAAGTGTTACGCAATATGGCAGGTTTGAATGAAAGTGTCAGCGTTAAGCTGGAAAAGGGCGTGCTCCGTTGGTTTGGACACGTCCAACGAATGAGTGAGGAACGATTGACGAAGAATATATATTGTTCAAAAGTAGAGGGTAGAAGGAGACAGGGAAGGCCGAGACTTACATATGAAGACCACGTGAGCAGATTGCTCAAAAACGGAAAGGTCAAAAGTACTCGGATACCCAGACGTGCGTGTATGAAGCGATTGATGAATCTCGAAGAAGCGAAAGAAGTATGCATGGATCGCGAAGCCTGGCGATCTGTCCTCTCTGACTACCCCGTCAGGGATACAGCGTGAAGATAGTATATATATATAGTTATCAAACATGTACTACTTTGTTTTTTGCCCACATGTGGAAGCTTGTAATTGGCATGTAATTATACAAATTTGTAAATGTACTGTAAAATTAGCCGTAAGCTCCCCAAAAATAATAAAATAAAATAAATGTTAGGAAGAATTTTCATTTTATCTGAAATACCGGGATTTGGACGCCGGGCTCATTTCAGACGTAATTAAAGGGTTTGAAAAAAATAGGAATGAAGGAAAAGAAGAAACAGAATGTAGCACAAGAGACTATCACTTACGCTGCCGAGGCAGTCAGAGATTCAACGCGGTAATGGGATTATGCGTTGTGAAAAAGTTCTTCATTGAGAAATATTCATCATTGAAATAAGGAAAATAAAACATGTACTGAAAAGACTGCACCTTGGCCAGCTAAGCTTAAGTATTAACGGGTGACTACCAACATAGATAGCAAAAATTTTTATTTATGTATAAAAACATGTAGTCCAGAATGACTTTTGGATTTTATTAAACCTTTACTAAAACAGTATTATTGTCAGGGGTCAGGGAAAAGCTTTAGATAACGACCCCTTAACTGAAGTGTTGATTGAAGATCAAAGCGTTCGTAATCCCTTTTCAAATCGGCTTACAAGTAAATTAACCTGTGCTGTCTGAATTATTGTCGACTATAATATTGGAGATAATTTTGTTAGTGTTTTAGACCAACATTTTGTAATATTTGTGGAATGAACGTCACAATTACATTTACATTTTTTGTATTCTTAGTCCTACCAAATTGATATTTATAGAATTCTAAAACAAATACAAGCTTGTATAACCTAAGCTAATATAAGCCACAAGCTATGTGATCTGAACTGATAAACATGCTTATATATTACTAAAAAATAACATACATAAATATTTTCACGCCTTTATCCACGAAGGGGTAGGCAGAGGCATACTAAACGCCCACATTTCACCGTATGCATATTTGTCTTACGTAAGAGGTGGTGAGCCTATTGCCATGTTGAAAATGGACAGGCGCAGGCTGCCATAACCTGCTGTTAAAAATTTTCAAGACGCCTTCAACTTGGCATAACGACTATCATTTTACTGGCAAACAGGACCAACGGAATAACGTACCTTACAAAGCACGAAATAGTTCGCAAATTTAAATGCCACAAAGTGTTTACCCATTCAAGGACCAGCTATAGCGAAACTTGCTTAACTAAAAAATAAATATGTTCCAAAAATCCTGGAAAGTTGAAGGTACATGTAAGCCAAAGCGACTTCACCTGTTAGCGTTGCACCTACTGACTAACGAGACAACGACACCATCAACCCTATGGGGTTGAGAGATCAGAAGGCAGTTGCTCCTAACAATACCAAAACAAAGAGTCATACTAAAACTACTTCTAGCAGCCAAATAAAATTTAAACCTAATCTTCAAATCCAGGTAGAGTTCAGATGAAGAAGAAGTTCCAAAATTCGATCTACAAACTTCTGAATTACACAAGTATTTAGATTATTGATGGCACTTGGTGGAACTTGCTACACATATTAAAAACACCACTTGTGCTGTTCCACAACATTTACTTTGCTAATCTAACCGGTTTCGCCTCACGGCATTCTTAACTAATTAGTTGAGTATACTTACTAGGTCCAGTGGTCATATTGTGTACCTTGAGAAAACCGTGAGGCGAAACCGGTTATGTTTACAAAGTAAATGTTGTGGAGCAAAACAAGTGGGGTTATTTAATACACACGGAAATTCAAACACGAGACCTCAGTGCGGCAATCGCATACACTATCTTTAATGCCAATGCCATTTCTACAGTATTTTTTTTTATATAAATATTGTGGGACACTTTTCACACAGCGCCATCTAGCCCAAAGTAAGCTAATATTAGCTTGTGTTATGGGATCTAGATAACTGAAACATACTTATATATTTCTAAATACATAGCGACCCCCCCCCCCCCGAACAATAAGTCGGTAATGTGCTATTATGGACCTTTAATTGTTATGCGACATTCGGCATCTATGGGTCGGGACATATGTCTGTAATTTTTTTCAGAATTTTCCTACTGATATTAACGAAGATATTTGCAATTACCACTTTAGTGTACGGAAACATGTCAACCCAGGAACAACCAGAAAACACTTCATTATACATTGATACAAAAGTGTTTTTCTTTTCGATATTCGGTAAGTTGCTATTACCAGTTTATTGTGGTGAAAATTTTATAGTGATGGCCAGTAAACGCATTTGTGATATTTATTTCGTATTAAATTTATAGAACATAAATCGGTAATAGAAAGTAACAAACATTTTTAGGTAGAAAATCATTAACATAATACGAGTATCTGTATTATGTACATACCTACTAAACATTTCAAGTTCGAACACGTAGCGGTCGACTGTGAACTTCATTATTTTTACTAGACATTTCTATCTTTCTTTTTATAACAATTACACATTTATATCTTTTATGGCAATACATAGTATACCACGCCCTCAGCACGTGTTAGCTTTCGCTGCCGCGGCAATGTCTGTTATTGTTTACAGTCAGCTTTTATTGCGACAAAGGATAGGTAAAGTAGGCAAATGTAGGTCAGAGAGAAGTAGAAAGAGTCAATCCAAAGGCAAACATGTCGAGCAGTGCCAGCACCGCATAAGATGGCGACTGCTAGATAAAGCCATACCCCAAACGTTTTCGTCAGTTGTTGGTGACAAGATAACGTGGACAAGTTAGAATTGTCTGAGGGACAGAACCATATCTATAAGTTGGCGTGCTTCACGGTCACAGCGGCACAGAATATTTCTAAGTCTACTTCTCTCCTTTGAAAATTCACTCTTGACAGAGCGGTGGTGGTCATCACGTACTCAGGTTTTTTTCAGCCGTAATTCACTTCACTACCACGCCATCGTTCGCTGTGGCTCGTGATACGAGTGCATTTGTGCACTGGGCCGACTACTGCTGATTTTATCTGGTCGGTCCATCGCATGGGCGACTTGCTATGCTGCTTTGTGCCTTCATCCTTCCCTTGTACGACAAGGCGCACTATGCAGGTGTTGTCCGAAGAACATAAGATTTTGAGCCTGGACTGTGCTTGTTAAGCTCTCAGTGCCAAACTCAAATTCTGTGCACGTCACTTCAAGTACTTTCCTCCAGCACCTCATTTCCAGTGCTTCTATTTACTTTTCCTCAATTTCATGCAGCGTACAGCGCTACCGAGAACTGAATCTCGGTAGCGTACAGAAACATGGGGAATACCAATATACGGATAAGTCGAATATCTTCAAGAGCTGCTGTGTAAACAATCCTAATATTAACCTGCTATGCTAAGAACTCGTGATGAAAGAGCGATGGCACTCGGTCTTCCACAACCTGCTGAATAAGCAATATTAAGAGGTGCAGTCTCCAAATCAGGGACTAATGCCAACTTTAAAAGTATGCAAAAGTCCAGTCTGTTCTTCGCTGCATGATGATTTGAAAAGCTATCGGAGTCGATGAAGACTCTATCGATTATATCAAGTTAAACCACGTACTCTTCACCGAGGAGATTCCCAGCCAATGAAGGCTGAGTATTATTACTCCAGTCTTCAAATGGAAAGCGGTCGGTGTAGAAATACGGTAGCTAACGTGGTATGAAGATATAGAGAAGATTATTAACCTCCGTATCTAGCAGAAGTGTTCTCTCTTGGAGTATCAATATGGGTTTCACCCTGGTAATAAAACTAAGGACTCTGTTTTTGTTCTAAGGGTCCTATCATTAGAATAAAAACAGGACCCGTGTTCTCATTGCTGGAGAAATACAGGACAAAGAGACAAAGAAATACTCGTACAGGAAGAAGAGTCTGCACTTTCTGTTCGTGGACGTAAAGAATGCCTTCGACTGTGTTCTTGGAACGATAATCTGGTGGGCACTGATGTCCAAAGGTTCTAGGCGCTTGCACCACTATTCTGTGATTCTGATCGCTTTGGCGCGCAGCTTTAACACTCTGTCCCACACGGACGCAGTACACCAGAGCATAGAGCATTCCACTTAGTCCATTTCTGTTTAGGAGATTCAAATATGCAGCATCCATGACTGACTATGTATTCTAACGATACAGCGCTGGCGGATGCGGACGAGGGCAGTTTGGTGCAACGTGTGAAAACGTGGAAGGAGATGTTTGAGTGTGGTGGTTTTTAAACTTAAGTAATACTTGTCGTTAAACTCTACAGATTCAACCTCTATAGACTCCATCTGGTCTAGGGCATGCACCAGGTTAAGTACCTGGGATCTGTATTTCACACGTCACGTCATGCATTGCTACCTCATCGGTTATGGGGCGGTTGAGGGCTGATGTCATTTGGAACCCTAAACTGCCAGTGAGGTTGAAGGGACAGGTCTAATAAAGCATCATTAGGCATGTTACATTACCATGCCAGTAGGGTGTAATCATTATTGAAGCAACACAAGCAGGAGCTGCGAATTGCGGAATGAAAATGCTGGGTAGTATGTGTGGAATCATGCGGCTGGACCGCGTAAGAACTACCTCAACCGCAGTCTTCATGTCCGTAACAATGCAGATAGGTCTTACGGCAAGCGCTGGGCATTGTGGGGAACAAATTTTTGGCCATGCCGTCCTCTCCGTGCCCCGGTAAGAGGGGAACACCCAAGAAGCACTAGCTTGATATTGTAAGGTTGGTATGTGTGATAAGAGTCTCTGCATGGGATGCCGAAGATCGTGCAAAGTGGACATGTTCAGCAATAAAATGTATGAATAAAATTTTTAATAAAAAGTAGTAGAAAAGTGGACCTCAGGTATCGTGTTAATGATGGAACTGGACGTACAAACGAAAAAAATAATTTTATGGTTGACTAAAATTAATTGGTATTATTTCAGTAAAGTATATTGAAGGACCATGTTTTTTTTAATATTCCTAACTCTGGTGCCATGAGTCAATTCCCATGGACTGATTTTAATTACGATGGGTCAAACGCAATTTCGGTGGTGTTTTTGATTTTTAAATGCTTATATTTCAATAACCAATAAATATTTTTTGATCCCTATTATACCATGCTACATCTAATTAGTTATATTTTATGTATCAAATAAATCCTTAAATATCGAAATAAAATTTCGCTACTGCAATTAGGTAAAAATTGATTTAGGTAAAATTCACCCGTATATCTTAGGGTCAAGGTTTAGCTCTAGATCTAGCCTTAGGGGCTATAGAGCAATTTTGCTGGCATAGCTCTCGCTCCAACTGCGTCCTCGTATAGATTAAATTATGTGAATGTTTTTCCTAATTTGTTAAGCAGGTTATGTTTCAAATATGTGTAATATTTACTGAAATATTGTTTTGTGCAATAAAAACGATTAATCTATTTATTTTGAATTATTTTTTTAATGTACCTTAGGTTATTACACTCAAATGATTTTTGGGATTGAATGGTTACTGAAAAAGGTCGTTGTCATATTTCCGGAAACAACTCTGTAATTTACTTAAACAGTATTTTTTACCCTTTAATATTACTACAATAACTTGGTTATGATATATTATGATCACTTGTTGCTATACAAAATAACGTTATAAAAGTCCGCAGTATCCTAGTACGTATCAACACTCTTCAAAAAAATACCACAATAATCCGGTAAGTTACTATCTATTACAGGACAATAGAACTTTTTTTAAAACTGTAAGATCTTTCTTCTCAAATTGTAGCTTATTAGAAGCATGCAGTTTGAAACAAATAGCTAAATACTATTTTAAAAAAAATAGCTTTTATTTCATGTATCAATGATATCAATACTCCCACTGGTTGGAAAGTAATTCAACAAAAACAGTAAATCATTTTTCCTGAAAAATTTGCTTTTTGCGATTACCGACTTATTGCCCAGAGGGGTCGATTAAGAATATAAAGACAGATTTTTGGTTCACACAAATATTTGTTCTGACCCGGGAATAGAACCCGGGACCTCTTGTCGGATACACTCCCACCACGCCACAGAGGCAGTAACGGTATAAGAGAGCCTTAATATAACAGCTCCACTTATTATCCTACTAACTACAACAAAACAGTGAATGACAGTTTCAAGTATATTGTGTTATTAATATTCCAGTTATAGGGCTCAGTAGGACTGTGAGTCGGGGAATGCCAGCAATTAGATATGTGGGTACCGGTAGCACCTTAGGTAAGGACAATTTATATTGTCATAATTTTTTACACTACAGAATCTTTTTTTTAAAGCGCTTGTTGGCAACTCCAATTTTAAGATTTAAATAACACACTGGTCTAGTAATACTCTTAAGTGACGATTAAAATATAGTAAAGAATTTATTTGTTTTTGTTTTTCTTGCTGGGTTGGTGGTTGGTTGGTTTGTCTATTCTGTTGTTTCTTGTTTGGGTACGGTTCAGGTAGTTCAGTGGCTAGAAGACTGCCCTGGTTATGGAAAGATTACGGGTTCAGTCTCCGTCGAGAACCTAGTTGTTTATATTCTCTTCAAAAAATACAGCTACTGGGACGACGACGTAGTGCGGTTCCAGTGCAGCATACTTTAAGCGCTTTCTATATGCGGCGTAATCTGTCGCAGCGGCCGAGGACTGAATGGTGCGACCCAGGTACCTAGCTGCAAAAGTACAGACGCAAGTTGCGTCCCATATCAGGCACTATATACCCTAATAGAAAAAAATATTGGTCCAGTTGCCAGTAACATGGTAGTCGTCAAGTCTAGTTGAAGCCCTTCGGCTTTTGCCGAACTTTTCTTTTCTTTTTGGATTATTTCAACATCAGGTAGTCACAGCTTGTACCTGTCCGTTGCCACGCACGGCAATATGGTTGCCTGAGTGGCCGTATTCTGAAGTTCGAAATGTCTATAAGTTACAAAAATTTAACAGCTGTTACATTATAGTACCTTATAACAATCAGTTCAAGATATCTCGATCGCTCACAGCGGACTGTGCTCCTAACTCGCTACTTTTCACCACCAAATACTTATTTATACCTGGGGAAACACCACTCCGAATGTATCTTCAACCCTGGCGCTCTGAAAACGTTCACCATAAACTAGCCAACAGTCGCCGCAGCTGCCAAAAAACATTTGCCACCGAAAGCATTCCTGCTTATACAAGACAACCCTGTAGAAATATTGCTCCGCCACGCCGAATGCAGAGTTTTCGTAGACGAAAGCGGTAAACGTACTCACAACGAGGATCCCAAGTGGAGCCCCGCTATGTATAGCTGGGAATTCGTCAAAGAAAAAACATTTCAAGCATATTTATCATTTTGAAAGTTTAAAATTTAGGGACTGGTAAAAAATAGTATAATTACATCTCTGGTTAAAATATGTACGAATCTTACGTCAGTTCTGTCCAATACAGTGTTAAAATTCCATCCAAAGTTCACGAGTTTGGATATAAGGGTGAATACCTATAATATTATATTTAGATTTATAATACAATAGTTATATAGATTCAACAGCTTTGTATGTCAATGTACATACATTATTTAGAAGATCAATTTGTAACTGATCTTCACAATAACAAATAGCACTATTTTAGATATTTTACATATTTGATGTTCGTTTTCATAGATAAATTTATTAATTATGTTTTCTGTGCAAATAATACTGTGGTTATCCTGCTTATATCAGTTTACAGACAGCAATGTGCTCGCCATATATTGTGTGGGAACACTGGTGGGAGTATATAATAATATTACTCTGCTTACCGTAAAGGGCGTGACTATATTATAATGTAACTATGTGAAAAAATCCTTTTAATCAATTTGTGTAGCTTTGTGTCCTACAAAATCGTTAGAAGATTTTTCCGTCTTCAAAAGACGAGAGCTTTATTCTGCAAACGCTACACTTACAATAATTGCACGTCTAGCCCGAGCCTAACGAGTGCTGTCAGTCGGGTCATGTGTACTGTACCTAATGTGTTTATTCTTTGCATAATGAGAAGAGAAGCTGTCAAATGTGTGGATCATAATGTAGGTTTTGTGGCGTAAATTGGACAGCTGTTCCCTTATAAATCTTATAATTTTATTTGTTAACACAAACTGTTAGTCATGAAAAAATTAGAATCAACTTCTTCAACTTTCTTTGACTCCATAAAATTTATTTCTTCTCTAATGTAACTGGGATGTTGCCTGTACTATTACCGCATTCAAGGTCTTTACTGTTATTTGTGTATATAGTTAAAGCCTTAAAATGGTCTCACTACAAGGGATGCCGACGACCGTGCGAAGTGGAGGAGAAAATGTTGGAAAGCGGACACCGGGCGTCGCGAGACGCAACTGGGACAGACGGTCGGATGATGATGAGGAGTTAAAGCGTTAAAATATTTGTCCATTTCAACACGGTAATGAAACCATTACCGTGTTGAAATGGACAAATATTTTATCACCTCTAACGTGGGATACAAATGCAAACGGTGAATGTGAGGACGTATAGTATCCTTTACCTGCAAAGGGGTAGGTAGATGTATATATCCACCACTTTGCAGATTAAGTAGTGACTGTGAACAAAATACATACATGTTGTATGTAATTTATTAAACTTTCTGTTTAGCACAGGTTTAGTATAACAAACTAGAATTGACATTGAGTTGTATACATTGTGAACAATAAGTGTAAACTAGCTTAGAATATTAACACTTTTCGAGTTAACCTATTCAACACTTCAACTTATTATTGCAAAAAGTCCAGTACCCACAAGTTGACAGGAACAAAATTGCTCAAGTTTTTGCAAGCGGACTCCGCTGGCCGCGGGGTGTGCAAATGAGAAAACTTCTACCTTAGTGATAATAACGGATAGCTATTCGCTAGAGCGTGTGGTTTCTGTGTATGGTTAGAGGTGGTTTGGGTGTCTATAAGTTTTGAGAAACTTTGAGAACAAGCCACCACTTTGTATGGTAGTGTTTTATCGGATGTGCATGAAATAGCTTATGTTTCTATATATTACATATATTAACATTTTTTTTTTTTATATTTTGGGAGACTTTTCACACAGCGCCATCTAGCCCAAAGTAAGCTAATATTAGCTTGTGTTATGGGTTCTAGATAACTGATAAACATACTTATATATTTCTAAATACATACATATTATAGATAAAATAACACCCAGACACAGAATAAACCATCGTGCTCATCACACATAGTTTTATCCAGGGTGGGAATCGAACCCACGACCTCTTGCGTAGCAGTCGGATGCACTCCCACCGCGCCACAGAGGCAGTCAATTGTCACGCCTTTATCCCTGAAGAGGGTAGGCAGAGGCATACTATACGCCCCCATTTCACCGTATGCAGTTTATTGCCACTTAACAGGTGGTGAGCCCATTGCCAGGTTGAAATGAACAGGCGCAGGCTGCGGCGACCTGCTGTTGAATTTTTTTAAGCCGCCCATAAGGCCTTTAACTTGGCTTAACGACTGCCATTTTATTGGCAACCAGGACCAACGGCTTAACGTGCCTTCCGAAGCACGGAACTGGGGTGGGTCTAAAGGGCCGAATAAATTTAATAAATTGAAAACAAAATGGTTTCTAACATAACATATTTTATGCACAGCCAGCCTATAGGGAATCTTTCTAGAACAGCTACTTTGTAGAAATTATTAGCTCTTCGCAGTGAGATCCCTTTGTTTTGTACTCCTGGTGTGGAACTTGCAGCGCTGACAAGGGATCAGACTATCCATTAAACCATCACAGTGTTCTGTCTTCGCTTAAAATATTCAGTACTCAAGACAACCTCTTTTGCAACTAGTGACCAACGGACGAGACTCCGACGCAGATGTTCTTACGGGGTCATGAGGAGAGACATATTTTGTTTCCGTTAATCCCAAAAATTTTAATCATACTTGCTCTGACCAGTCAATAAATGAAGACCCCAGGTTCCAAATTCAATTAGGCTTTAGAAGCAGCTGAGAAGAAGCTAAGATGAAAAAGACAATCTGGTGGAACTCCTAGTGTAGAATTGAGATCATAGCATTGAATCACTAAATTAAACAAGCTTTGAAAAGAAAAAGTTACAAGTTGAGTTCATAACTAAAAACCATTTATTTAAATGAGGATGGTACCCTAAGCTAAAATGAAATATTCACTTGCAGGTACTTTTCGAGTCACGAAGCCAGACCGCAGTGGACGGACGTAAAATCAAATTAGTTCGCTAATAAAACAAAAAGAATTTACTTTTACAGCCAAATTTAAAATAGCCGAATTGTAGCCCATGTTCCTTACTAACTTTTTAGCACAGTTTAAAATCCTACTAGACTCGATCTTCAATCATCACTACATACGAGTATTATAAAACAAAGTCGTTTTTCGCTGTCTGTCCCTATTTATGCTTAGATCTTTAAAACTACGCAAAAAATTTCGATGCAGTTTTTTCAAAAAAGATAGAGTTTTTGTTATAGAAGGTTTTTATGTATATTTTGTTAAGTTTTTGTATACATTAACTTAATTATATCGATATATGTTGGCGGTGTCGGAAAAAATGAGCCGTCTGGGAGCTATTAACGAAAACGCTTTAAGATATAAGAAAATAATGTATGGTGGAATTGTGTATCTACTATAGGTCTAGAAAAAAGTCTGCGACGGTATATGTCTGTCTCTTAAGGATACCGTACTATATCCTTTTTAATATTTTTTAAAAACATCAATAATACAGCGGTTAGTTGGCTTCAGCATTTTATGAAGATTATTTTGTCCCTTAACACTTTGCAAATGAAATGAATATCTTAGGTGATATGGCAATATCAAAAAATGCACAAAGAAATTAATTTCGTGTAACAAAATTCGACCGGGCTGTACGGGCGCGGGCGTAGTACTTGAGAGCGGAGAAGTAATCAAGTAATTTGAAAAAAAGTTTTTTACATTATCGTGAAATTAATAAACGACGGATTAAATGGGTGCCACGGGGTTCGAAGTATGTCACGGGCGAAGTCGGGCGGGTCAGCTAGTGTACTATAAATGATGGAAAGTGTTTTACAAATAAACAATAATTACGTATCTTCTAAAAAATCAATCTCAATTAGATTGTTGAAAATATTTTAGCGCCGGCGTTTTTAAACTTCTATCAACATTTTTAACAAAATTGATCGACAACTTTTTACAGCCCTGCTAAATGACGAATGATGCTAGGCCGCTGTCTCCTTGTTGAAAGAATATCCAAGGTATTTCGTCTATTACTAAGGGATTTTTGAGGTCTGCGGTGGCCTCTACCCATCACAATCTTAGACTGTCAGTGGATGGATAGGGTGGTTAGCAAACCCGAAAAAAAATTTTAAGTGAACTCGAGGAAACACAAAGATGATGTATGATGGATGTGAAAAGTAGCGAGTGCCAGGGTGGTAGGTACAGGCAGGAGCTACATGTGGAAGTTATGATTGATTGATGCATGTCCATGATATTGAAAGAAAAGAATGAAAAGACTTTCTTAAAATAACTCGATAGAACGTTTTAAAAATACCATATGGATGCATGGAACAACGGTAACTGACCATGGCACCGCCGCCAGGTCCCAGTAACAGAGGCAAACTGAAAAAGATGTGGCATGGGGAAGAATGATGTATTTTTGGTCTCATTACAAGGGATACTGTGGAGAGTGTGAAGTGAAGAGAAAAAACTAGAATGCAGATCCTTAGCTCTGCAACCAGGATTTTCGCTCGAATGACAGTGGTGATGATTTTGTTATTGACGTTATTAATAAATATTTGATATGCTTTATTTATTTTGTTTTATTAATTATTTGTAACAGAACCTAAGGCTGTAGTAGATCATCTTCATCTTATGTGTTTTTCCAGTTACTTCCAAGACCTACCTAGAATTGGAGCCTGGGTTCCACGTTTATTTAGCTGCTAGGAGCAGCAATAGTTTGGCTTTTAATTTTCAGTATTGTAGGTAACAACTGCCATCTGACTTCCTTGCCTCGTAACGGGCCTGCGTAAGCAGTTGAGGTTACTTGGGCCCAGGAAATCTTGGCGGGACCCCTTACACTCTATAGGAGTTAGAAGTAGGTCATCATCATCCGAGCGTCTGTCCCAATTGCGTCTCGCGACGCCGGGGGTCCACTGTTCTACATTGTCTCCTCCACTTCGCACAGTCGAGGCACCCCATGTAGTGAGATCATTGTAACCATTAAGACACAGAAGTAGGAATAACCACTAAATTCAAATTACTTTTACTCTATTAAAATGAATATAACAGTGCTACACTGCAATATAAACTGGATTCTGTTCGTCGAGTAAAAAACGATTTGGAAGCTCGATTCCTATTTGAAATTTCCGACTCAGTGCAACACATATAAACGAAAATTATTTGAACTATTTGGACCGTACAGTGTGCGGCTACCCGCATTGTCCTGTGTGGGAGGTGAACCAATACACCAACATACATATACTCGTACATTGGGAATATTGATGGCAAACGTATATAGTTGACCACCAACCAAATTAAGTGGTTTAAATAAATATTCTAGGCAGAAGTTTTATGTCGGTATTTCATTTAGTAACCTAAAAAGGTCCGATTGGTATGAATAAAAAATACCTTATTTATAAGTCGCACCTCTATCCCCGAAGGGGTAGGCAGAAGTATGCTATACGCCCACACTTTACCGTATGCATTTTTGTTCTACGTAACAGGTGGTGAGCCCATTGTGTTGAATGAACGGACGCTTAACGACTGCCATGTTACTCGCAACTGAAACCAACGTAGCCTACCTTACAAAGCATGTAAACGCTCATAAATGCAAATGCACAACATGGTCATCCATCTCTAGCCATAGCCAGCAATGCTTAACGCAATAATCGTTTACAGAACCCGAGTAAGTGGTGCTACAAGTGCTTTAACTATATTTATGTATGTTCGTGCATTTGTCTGCCTCGATAATGTTTCTTTCTACGTTTACCTATTTCCTATTTAAAATATGTATGTATTTAGAAATATATTTTACTAGATGACCCCCACAGCTTCGCCCGTGGAATATTTCAACCACCCGTCGCACCTATTTAATCCCGTAGCTTATTAATGCATACAATTTTTCTCTATTTGTCGACATTTATGACTACTGCTCTGCTCTTCAGTATAGTAGCGTAATGATATAGAGCCTATAGCCTTCCTCGATAAATGGACTATCTAGTACAATATTAATTTTTAAATCTGACCAGTAGTTCCTGAGATTAGCGCGTTCAAATAATTATATTTATATATTATATGAGTATTTTATCAGTTGTCTATATATTTGATTTGAAAAAAGATCCTGTCACAGTGACAGCTGTCATATACTTTGTCCATTCTAATTTCGAACAGTATGGTCGCCTCTTTGTTATTGACGCTGAATGAATTCAAGTGTCTACTTTGTGACTAGTTCGTGTATAACGTCAGCAGCTGATGAATGTTGAAGTCGGCTATTTAATTAAGAAGCTCCGTTTGGTTCAAAACTAGTGGGGAAATTTCGAAATGTCCCCGTGAGTAGACTCCTACAATCGATTTAAAAAAAAAACCGGTTCTAAAAGTCATTGGTTTGACATTATAGAATTTTTTTTTTAATTTTTATTTAATTTTAATATTTAATTTACTCTTAAAACTCGGTTCAATTTACAAAGTATGGCATTTTTTAGCCTTTTCACTGTTCTGTGCCAAAAGAACTTTGCGTGATATTTCTGAGAATTGCTTTGGGTATGTAGTTTTATTATATCAGCATCATGTCAATGAGATCGTACTTAAGGGCAAGTTGATCGTGTGCTAAAATGACCCGTCGATGATAATTATTGTCGAGATATTTAAAATGAAACTGGTTGAGTTAAGTTTACATATACATTTCTCAACCTATGCCTCATTATTTGATGTTTGACTGTCTGGATTTTGGAGATTAATCCTAACCATATACTCATTATTGCGACAAGCTTTAAAATTCATCGTAGAACGAATATAATAGAACGATAATAAAGGAGAGGAGGAGGATCCCACCACACACCCTCGATTCTTCAATCCTAACGCACAACAGTCAAGGATAACCTCTACTAATTGTAACGGAGGAATGACGAACAGAACTCCTCAAGTAGGATAGGTAAAAGGAAACCTCCAGGTGGTCAAAATTTAGCAATACTCAGCTTTACGTAAAGCTTAATGTTACCATGTCCCGTAAGAAATTGAGCAACACGGCAACACAATGGTCCATCTGCACTTTTATCATCTCCATACGCCCACAGACTTCTGAAAAAATTTTGCTTACAAATTCACATCCAAGTGGTAGTAGATATTATACTTCTAACTACAACTATTATTCAATAGTGTATTTAGAAATTTTCATTACTATTTTATAGATTTAAATAAAATAAATATAAAAATAAATATCCATCACGCCTTATCCCCGAAGGGGTGGCAGAGGCATATTATATGCCCACTTTTCACCGTATGGATTCCTGTCCCACGTAATAGGTGGTGAGCCCATTGCCGTGTTGAAATAGACAGACGCAGGTTGTGGCTACCTGCTGTTGAAATTTTCAAGCCGCCCATGAGGCCTTCAACCAGGCTTAACGACTGCCATTTTACTGGCAACCGGGACCAACGGCTTAACGTGCCTTCCGAAGCACGGAAACGCTCGCAAATGTAAATGCCACAAAGTGGTCACCCATCCGAGGACCAGCCATAGTGAAAGTTGCGTAACTCAGTGATCGTTTACAGAACCAGTGTTCTGTAAACGATCACTGAGTTACGCAACTTTGAAAAATGACCCGTCGATGATCGTGGCCTCGCGGTCTCAGTAGACCGCGAGGCCACGAGCGCTTCTAGATTTAAATATTATTTGATGTCTGGCGATCTGTCCTCTCCGACTACCCCATCAGGGACACAGCGTGAAGATAGTTAGTAAGTAAGTTTTAATATTATTTCACACTACCTGAATATATTTACATTATCATACGAACACTGTTTTCGTATTTTCATAATTATAATAAGGTTTCATATTAATCTGATAATCAGATTTTCCGTTTCAGCCCATTGGGAGTAACCAAATTCTAAATACAAACGCACGCTGCCATATTGTTTATACGGTTCTAATTTCAAAATTTCAAATTCGACTAACATCAGCGTTATTCCCCTGCGTCCGTTGAATAGTTTGGATTCAGGGATGATTAATAACTAGATATTAATCAAACCATTATTCTGGTCAAGGGATTATATTACGTTCTCATCAATTTGTACAGATATGGTTAAGCTATTCAAACGCGTACGATATTAGGTGAATCGATGATTAAATCAGAGATGCCTATTTGGAAATGTACCATTGTATTGTCAAGTTTTAAACGGAAAATTTAATATAAATTGTCTTTTATTAGTGACTGCATAGCACGAAACACTGACAACCGCTGGACAGCTGCAGTTACGAAGTTGGATTTGAAAAGTTATTTTTATGTTAGGCTATATATTATCACGCTACTTTCCTAGAGGGCGGGGCAGTAGTCATAAATGTCGACAAATTGAAAATTTTTTAATGCATTATTGTAGAATTTATAAGCGACGGGATACAAAGGTGCGATGAGAGTTCGAAGTACGTGACGGACAAAGTCGGGGGGGTCACCTAGTTAGGTAATAAATACACTTGCTCACTGTTATTAGTGTAGATAGCAATAATTATTTTAGTATATACTTAATATTATTTACTTTCTGCTAATAAATTAAATAAATAAATACGGGACACACACAGCGCTATCTACCTTAAAGCTTGTGCTATGGGATCTAGACAACTGATAAACATACTTAAATATTTCTAAATAATTCATACATATTTTACATAAGAAATTATCAAACTTTAGCTCGATATATGGCTCTGGTCATACTCTTAAATGACGATTAAAATATAGTGAAGAATTTCAACTTGTTTGGGTACGGTTTGGCTACTTCAGTGGCTAGAACATTTCTCTGGTTAGGCAAAGGTCACAGGTTCAATCCCCGTCACAAACCAGGTTGCCTTTTTTCACTTTATTCTAATATTTATGTGAACGTAAGCATACTGATTGCTTTAAAAAAATATCCTCTGAAATAAACAATTGAGGATCACACACATTTATTTCGACCCGGGAATCGAACCCGGGACCTCAGCGATGCAGTTACGCCACAGAGGAAATCAAGAGCATGTAGATAATAATAATAATATGTACATGTAACTTTTCCTTAATTATATCCTCTAATGTATTAAAATAATATCCTCTAATGTATTAAAAACTTTTCCTTTATTCATTGGATCTTGTCAATTATCGTCGCGGGACCTCTAATATAATTCGACTGAGTATTATGAAGATACAGGCTACGAGTTAAGGTGGGATATAAATGTCCCATGTATTTGAGCCAGCCCTGCTCTCCGACCCCGGAATACAAATAGAGGTAGCCAGAGCCGGACTTGGATTGCAGTCCGAGAAAGGATTATTTCTCTCTCCCTCTTGCTTGCGTCCTATTACAGACAAAATGACTGTGATAGGAAGCAAGCAATATGCCTATGACTGCCTCAGTGGCGAAGTGTATGCCAGTGCCGCGACTGAGGTCCCGGGTTCAATTCCCAGGTCCGAAAAAACATAAGTGTGATCCACAAATGTTTGTTTCGGAGTTTGGGTGTTTCCTATGTATAATAAATAAATAAATATATAATATATTTATTTACAACATATATATTTCTAAATACAAACATATTATATTCATATATAATATGTTTGTATTTAGAAATATATATGTATGTTAATCAACCATCTTGATCCCATAACATAATTTTATATTAGCTTACATTGGGCTAGACGGGGCTGTGTAAAAAATTTCCCACAATATTTAAAATGTCCCAAAAAAGTAATAAGTTTACGTCATATTTATGATATTGCGAGTCTTGTTCGCGACGTATATTATTAAGTACAAAGCCTACCTTATATTTCTCGATGTTTCGACCGGATCGAAGCAGCCGTGGTCACGGGTTGACTGATAAATTCAGCGTCGCCTCCTCGAAGCGCGAGTGCTTTTTACAATAACTTGCACTTGTTCGACACAATTTTGTATATATACGCCGTGAATACGACCCGAGATATCATAAAAAATAATATTATTTTAATTGTGAATTATCTGTGTCACTGTTTAAGCAAACAAATACATTTTAAGAATCAGAACGCTGCTAGCCAGCGGAGAACCGGTTCTTCACCGCCCTTTACCACCGTCTCGGTGCGGGACCCATTAACCGGTCACAACACTCGCTTAAGATATATCATCATATAAATTACATTGTACCAAATTTAATAAATATATATACTTCAAATTGATATAATTTGGTTTCCATATAATCACAAGCACAGTTGTAACAGTCACATTTCATGACTTCCTCCTTCCTATCCTTTACCTATATATTGCCCTGGGCTATCCTTGCGCCTCTTTAGTGAATCCTATACCAAAATTATTTCCCTAGGCTATCCTTCCGAAGGCTAACCCGACATCCCTGACCATAGGCAGACGGAAGGGCAACGTGTAATTTTAGTCGGTAGCAGTCTAGCATTGCATTCGTGAGGATTTCCACACGTATAAAATACCTATATATCGTAATTATGCAAGTTAATTCCTTTAGGAATTCTTTCTAGGATTTTAAAATAGTGTATGTAAAAAAAAGTATTAACTAAAGTTAAATAATAATCTATTCCAAATCCGCTCCTGTTTCAGACCAACCGAGTCACGCGTATGTATGTAATATGACCCTAATAAATATCACTTGGTACACATATTTATATTAGCTTGTATAAAGCGCCAACTGACGCATGTTGTCGATTTCAAACAACCCTAACTGAAATAAGGCGTGAAGGTTGGAATATCATTGTTGGATGATGTTCCATAAGGGTTTATTTTCATCTATACTCTATACAAACGTGCGAAGCGCTTGTGGCCCCGCGGTCTCGGTGTTCTGTAAACGATCACTGAGTTACGCAACTTTCACTATGGCTGGTCCTCGGATGGATGACCACTTTGTGGCATTTACATTTGCGAGCATTTCAGTGCTTCAGAAGGCACGTTAAGTCATTGGTCCCGGTTGCCAGTAAAATGGCAGCTTTATGGGCAGCTTGAAAATTTTCAACAGCAGGTAGCCACAACTTGCGTCTGTCTACTTAAACACGGCAATGGGCTCACCACCTATTACGTGGGACAGGAATCCACATGGCGAAAAGTGGGCATATAATATGCCTCTGCCACCCCTTCGGGGATAAGGCGTGATGGATGTTTATTTATTTTATTTATTTATTTATACTCTATACAGATAAATAAAATTGAAGTGTATGTTTGTAATTTCAAATTAATATTTTTTTATGAAAATCAACAGACAGACAGTCATGCGATAGGCTGTCCCTACAGCAAAGAAAACGTTAAAGCAATAGCTGCTTAAAAAAATTTAATAGTTTTCCGTGACCAGCTCAAACTCCAAAAATTGAGGAAGGCTTGGAAAGCAACTGAGAAGATGTTAAGATGTTGATGAACTGTCTTCCATGTCAAGCGCAATGTTAATTTTTTTTTGTTAAAAAAAATGACGAGTTACTTGTTTAATCATGTTTTATATAATCTTTAAATATATTATTGTAAATCGCGTCAAAAATATAGAAACTATTCTGAATAGCCATATTTTCAATTAAATTATATTTTAATATCAAATATAACACTCATGTACTGCCAATATCTAAGACCTTTGGACGCAGATGGGTCGCTAATTCGTTTTTTATTACCATCGTTAGGGCCCCTGTGGAATAAAAATATAAAATCTAAAAGCATACAATTTTTTTCGCTTGTCAAGAGACCCTTAACGGTCCCATTATTATGACAAGGGCCGATTATGTTCAGGTATTATGTCCAGGAACTTACTTCGAAACGATTGGAATGCTTAATTTTATTGACCTTTGAAGAACGTGGGTTGCTAAGAGGGTTTGCTCATGAATAAAATTTGTTAACTCTGTTTTGTCATAAATAAAATCAAGCATTTTTCTCTAAAGGAGCATTTACATACTGTACACCCACATTCAGTTCCAACATACTTGTACCAGTACATCCGCTTTATAGATTGAACATGACCAGTCAGTAAATTTACGAGATTTATTTTTTTCGTGCTTCGCATGCACGTTGGCCCCGGTTTTCAGTAACATAGCAAGCCGTAAAATAAACTCAAGGGCTTGAAAATTTTCAACAATAGGTCACAACAACCTGTACCTGTGTATTTTCAAACACGGCAATGGGCTAACCACCTGATACGCAAGACTAACATGCATACGGTGAAGTATGTGCGTATTGTGTGTCTTTACCACCCCTTCGGGGATTAATGTGTGACTGATAAAAGATTTATTTATCAACTATTTTTGAAAGTTTAGCTTTTAATTTTAGTGTAAAAGTTCCGAGTGAAAATAAAACTTATGTACCAAATACATTTACCTTACATAAAAAACCTCCATCTTGTTTCAAGTATTGAGGAAGCAATTTCAAAGAAATAGATCGAAAAAATCTTCATGAACGTCTCCCTCCTGAGGTATTATTAAGTTATGGCTTCATAATAGAACAGCCCTCGTAGATATTGCTGTACAATCCAATTTTGTATCTCACTCAAGCTGAAACACCATTGCATAGAAATAGATTGGAGATTACCAATACCAATTAGTCGATGCCTTATGAAGTTGTACCCAGAATTGGTTGGTTTGATGTCTAATTGAATCTTTAGGTTAAACAATACCAAAATGTGGATGTTACTCTCACACTTAAAAAACGGACAGTACCTTTATCCAAGTGTTGAAACATGCAAGTAACCCATCTGGGTACCACGGAAACCACACGGAATGTATGATTGTCAGTCATGCTCTAACCTGAAAACCAATTTAGCTGATTCTTGATATACAGGTAGTTAATTACCGTGTTGGAATGGACAGGTGCAGACTGTGGCGACCTGCTGTTGAAATTTTTCAAACCGCCCATAAGGTCTTCAACCAGGCTTAACGACTGCTATTTTACTGGTAACCAGGACCAACAGCGTAAAGTGCCTTGCGAAGCACGGAAACGCTCGCAAATGTAAATTCCACAAAGTGATTGTTTACAGAACACTGAGTCAGCGGGACAAGTTAGGTGAGTGGTATATGATATTTTTTTAATAACGGGTCTCAGTGACCTGATTTTGTATTGTTAGCATAATTGACTCTGTTTCTGGGAAGAGCACAGAAACATTATTCAATCTTGGTGCCCAATTTCAAATGTTGGCTTCAAGGTCATACAATCACATTAACTCAAACAAAGCTTCCAATGTCTGCAACAGCTATTACTTATACGAGCCTCTCCCATATTGCGATGTCGCCGACGACTCAGTGACATTATCCTTTTTCGCGGACGGCGTGTGGTAGGTAAATGCTATTTGATGTTAACCTCATTAGTTTAAGGCCCGAATACACTGGATCATCTTAGTATAATATTTTTATTTACTTGGATTGTATGTAACATACATACAATCCTGTTTGGGTGAAAACTTAGCACTCAATTCTGAAGTAGATATCTTCCACCTATTGAGTTGAAATTTTGTATACACGTTTAGTTTGTGATATCATTCTAAAGTCAATATGGTACTCGTAGAACACCCAAGATGGTTGATTATTTACTTTCAATACACTGCTACAATATGGGAATGAAATTAATGGACTTGCTGAATGGATGTGACTCTTTAGTGTACGCCAAGTGTATTAAAGTTATAATAAATACTTTCCGTATGATTAGCAGTACAATGGGCAGCCTTATCGCTAAAAGCGGTATCTACCAGGCAACCATTTTGCACATTTAAATAAGATGATTAAGTATTCATTTATTTTGAAAGTATAGTCCCAGTTCTTTTGAACATCTCAACTTTGGAAGATGGGATCTATATCGATTGTCTGTAAGTAGCTATTCACTTTTCGATATTGTCGGAAGTGACTGCCATGTGACGTCCCTTTACGAGCACCTACGTCATTTACCGTCACTCAGCATATTGACCACTTAGAAGCGAGCATGGGTTGGTCCTCTACAATACTGATGGGACCTACATAATATTCCCTGATACTATTAGACTGTAAACGACGCATTAATCCCTAAGGGGTTGGGTGGTCAGTAAATGAGACAGTATCTTCTCAATCCTTGCAGACATTTTTGCTTCCAGCAGATTCATTAGTCATGTCAAATATGCACGTCGAGTTACCTGTGTTCTTTGACCTTTCCGTTTTGACCAAAGTGCTCACCTGGTTTCCGTATGTTAGTCTGTTTTGATCTACGAAATCTACTGAAGAATGTTATTTTATTGAGTAGAGACAATAAAATAACATTCTTATTTAAATTTAATTCATACACACATACATATTGTCACGCCTTTATCCCCGAAGGGGTAGGCAGAGGCATATTAAACGCCCACATATGCATTTTTGCCCCACGTAACAGGTGGTGAGCCCATTGCCGTGTTGAAATGGACAGGCACAGGCTGTGGTGACCCGCTGTTGAAATTTTTTAAGCCACCCAAAAGGCCTTCATACAGGTTTACCGACTGCCATTTTATTAGCAACTGGGACCAACGGCTTAACGTGCCTTCCGAAGCACGGAACTGGGGTGGGTCTAAAAGGCCGAATAAATTTAATAAAATAAAATGTGTCTGTTTAAGATGTAAAATTTGGAAGAAATTTTGAACCCGTTGCCTTTGTAGTGAGGTGGTAACAAAAAGGCTAAAAGGTCCTATGTGCTAGACACTAATTAGCACGACCAATTAAAGTCCTGGTGTCTCGTACTGAAATTTAAATGGGAAGCAATATAAGCAGCAGTATAACAGCAAAATCTTACGAATAAAAAGCAAATTAGAATCAGTTAATTATAAACGGAGCAGAGCAGGTACCTAACCGATTAAAATAACATACAGTTCATATGAGCACTTCCTTATTTTGAAAATCGATTTTACCAACGACTATTATTGTCAGCTTAAGTGATATAAAACTGTCTTTTGAATGTCAGAATCTATTTATACTTCCTCAGATTTAATTCTGATAAAGAACCGACCTGAAATATACTTCAAGTATTTACAGAACGCCTACAGCGTTGTAGGTATTCAATCCAAAAGTATATTTACGTCGTTCAGGTGAGGTGGAATTAAAAAGATTCCATAAATATTTTATGTACAATTATGTAAAACAACGTTTTTCTTTCAACTGACAATTAGTAAAACAGAATTTTCACAATACGGATATAAAAATAAGGCTATGAATTTCTTTCAATTTTTTTTAAAAAGTGTGAAAAGAGTATTTGCCGAAATCATATTTAAACCCCATCTAGCTCTGTAACTGCGTTAAGCATCTTATGGTTTTGATCGGACTTGTGGTCGTGGTCGTGGTCAGTCGGTTTTGAGCGGGTGAGCGTTTTGTGGTTTTCCATTTTCAAGCGTTCTCGTAAAGCATTTGTCCCGGCTGCCATTTTAAGCAAGCTAAAAACGGTAGCTGTTCATTAAAATCCAATCTTTTTCAAATTCTCTAGATCAGTGAATAAATAACTTTAAAATAGTATCACCGCGATCAAAAAGAGGTCTTATTTCTTTTCTTATGAAACTTTTGACATCTACTTACCCCATTCCAACTGCCACACCCAGCCACTCGCAATATATTCTATCATGTCGCAGACAGAAAAAGTTAATGCGGAACACTGTTATAATAGATTTATTAATTTCACGCCTCACACTTCAACGTTATTGCTTTGGTTTAATGCGTTTCGCTTGATGCTTAATATATATTTTTTTAGCACATCATTTACACACGGTTTATGATATTATTAACTTATATACATTACGCTTGATGCATAATATAAGTTTTGTCCTCTTGTATATTTCTAAAGATTATAGAAACTTATACTATACTCCTTGATTATAGAACTTATTTATAACTCCAGATTCCTAATACAGGCTCTGGATTAAACTGTGTAGAGAATACGTTGAATAAAAAGAACAAGTTTGTTCCCAATAAGGCATATTGGAGCAAAATAAAAATAATTAAAACATAGAACCGACGATTTAAAACTAGAAAGACAATAGCATAATATATTTAGACATTTCATCTGCTATAACAATTTTCCACGTTCCACATAATGTTGAATTGTCAGTTGAAAAGCAACAGAATATTAACGCTGAGCACCGCATCGTCCCTTGACTGACTATATACCCAACAATAATCACCTAGCACTAACCCCTATATTACAAAACAGGGACAATGTCCAGGGAAATGACAGGAGACAACGTGGAGCGGAATATGAATGCGGTTAAGTATAATAAAATGTGTTTAACTCTGTATTGTACGCCTCGCTGACTGTACTGAAAATACTCTTTTTGAACTGAAAACTTCTTCTAGCCTGGTGCGCATATTTTTAGATGAGATAAAATCTCTGGACTCGCGACACCGTTAGACGCAGCTATAGTGAGTTTATTTATGCATGTATATATACACGAACGCGGCTAGATAAATATTTTTTTCTGATAGATAAATAAATATATAAATAAAAATATATTTATTTAGCATAGACCATTTTAACGGCGCTTACAAAATGTCATACACTATTTTAAATATTGAAAGTGACTACCGGTTCGGAACGCGGCCCACCTGAGAAGAACCGGCATGAAACTTAGGAAGGCTTTTTTGATGGCCTATTTACAATTTAATATTATTTCACTTTGCCAGCAGATCATTTCCAGGCGTCTCTGTCCTGCAAATAGTCTTTAACAGAAATAATTGCTAAATTAAATACCTTGCTTCTAAATAATATAATCATCATCTAACGTTGATCCCGGTCATCGACAGGTCTTATCAATAATAAATCTTATTAATAAATAATAATATTGTGTAATCAATTAAGACTATTTCAGTGTAGATTTTTATTTTCATCATCATCTTCATGAACGTCTATCCCGGTCAATTATTGAAGTGAAAACTTCTTTTAACACGGTACGCATATTTTTGGATGAGATAAAATCTCTGGACTCATTAATAAATGTAGTTTTCAGTTTGTCGACACTCCCGAAGTGCAACCCGTTTTTTTTTCAACCAGACAATTCACTTGTATTGTTTTGGGGTGCACCCTTTTATCTATAAATCCGTAATTCAGTTTCACAATAATCTATAGGTATAAACATTTCTACTTAATTTGTTATGTCTGCTCAACTCCCCAAATGAGAAAACCATTACAGACCCACTTAGCCCCAATGAGTAGGCTGTCTGATATTAGTTTATATAATATTTGCCAAAACTCCGCTCAAGTGATACAAAGTGTAAGTTAAGTATAGTAAACACTTTAGAAATGTAATATCATCACTTATAACGATGATGTAACATAGTAAAACTAGAATAAAGCTACTGGAAAATCTTTTATATGAATTCGGGGAATTAAATTTACTAAAAATTACAAACTCAAGACTTTAAAAAGTACACAAAATTATTTTTAACAATGAATTTAAACGCGATTGTAAAAGTTAGATACGTTTAAATGAGTAGCCTTACGTGCAAATTGCTCAGCAAAAGAGTAATAATGACCAAAATAAAATAACAAAACATAAGCATATGAAGTTATCACGGTAGTCAGAATAACGAGGTGCATTTAACCGCTAGAAAGCACATGCAGTGTACGTGTTGGGCTTAATACACGAACGGTAGTGTAATCAGTTCCTCTGTTCGTTATGTCTATTTATTTTAACCATAGCCATTTTGCTAGCATATTATGTTTTTTTTTTATGTTTTATTAGTAAATCATTGTTAAAACTACTAAAGCAACGAAAACATGTTGCGTTTGGTTTGCTTTTTTAGGTAGATAGGTCAACTTTTTAAATTAAAACGTACCTACCTATTATTGAAACAAAGCATTAGTATTTTAACATAACCATTTTTGAATATTAATGAAAATCTTAGTTATTTTATAAAAGAGGTTAAAAGTATTAATATTATTAATACTTTATTTGAGGTCTTATTCGCGACGGTGTATCATTAGGTACAAAACCTACCGTATACTTCCCGACGTTTCAATCGGATTATACCAGTCCAAACGCGGTCACCCGATTTTATGTTCTTATGTAAAAAGGTCGTAGTAGTAACAGACAATTTTCCTATTATCCTATGACTGAATACTAAAAATGCATAAAAGCTTTATAGCAAAATTATGATAAGCATACTAAAAAAATCCAATGCATCACGCAATAATGCCTTGCCATCCTATCCTTTCTATTTCAATACACAAATTTTACAATTGACAAAGAAATACATGACTGAATTTTGTTTCACTTAATTTCAACCTTTCAATTCTGGCTTAAACCCTTTTATCTTGTCATGCCTGAAAATAAACTCATTATCAAGTGATATGAGAATACGTTTACATTCGCAAAATTCACATTGTGCTTTTGTATTGTTGTGATTTTGTATTGTTTTATTTTTGCTCTGCCCTTATTGAATTTATTGGAAATTCAGTTAGCAGGAGGGCATACTTTGAAGCTTATTTTGTAGCTGATTCATCGAGACAATAACGAAATGAAAATGGAACATCAGCACTGGAATATATGAAAATAATATTTTTCTTTTTGTGATTTCAAATTTATAATTGTATTTTTTTATGTTTTAAAAGTGAAATAATGTTATTGAATACGCTTGTTTGTGAAGGATGATTGATTTTGTAAATAAAATACTTTTTGTTTCATATACTGATACAAATGGTCCTGCATTTTACGGGAAGACTGGTAGTTTCAGGGACGTTATGCCAATGTCATGTAGAAAGGAAAGAAAAGCATTGCGACATTATTAGACATACACATACATATTGTCACGCCTTTATCCCAGAAGAGGTAGGCAGAGGCATACTATACGCCCACATTTCACCGTATGCAGTTTTGTCCCACTTAACAGGTAGTGAGCCCATTGCCGTGTTAAAAATGAACAGGCGCAGGCTGTGGCGACCTGCTGTTGAAATTTTACAAGCCGCCCATAAGGCCTTCAACCAGACTTAACGACTGCCATTTTACTGGCAACCGGGACCAACGACGGCAAGTGGTCACCCTTCCAAGGACCACCTTTAGCGAATGTTGCTTAACGCAGTGATCGTCTACAGAACACTGAGTCCGCGGGGCCATGAGCGCTTCTACTTACAGACATTATTAGAATCGTCATAAATCCAAAAAAAAAACATTAGTCAGTCTTAGTGCTTATACTTTGCATAGGAAACCGAAAAAATAAAAAAACAGTGACTTCCGAGCTGAAAGCTAAATTGCCCGAAACGTTGACTTATCATATACTTTGAAGTTTAAAAAATGAAGTCGTTTCATAATGACAGTGGTATCGCTAAGCGCTTCCCATCACGACACCACGTTTCTACTTCATTATCATACAAATTACAATTTGTTGTCTTTCCGTTTGCGTTACTTAAAAACGACTTGTTTGGAGGGGGAATGTTATGGATAAGAATGTAGGTGAACTGTTTGAAGAGTGAGTTGTAAATTATTTTACTGAAACGATTTTGTTAGTAAATACACAAAGAAGCGCTCGTGGCCCCGCGGTCTCAGTGTTCTGTAAACGATCACTGAGTTACGCAACTTTCACTATGGCTGGTCCCCGGATGGGTGACCACTTTGTGGCATTTACATTTGCGAGCGTTTCCGTGCTTCGGAAGGCACGTTAAGCCGTTGGTCCCGGTTGCCAGTAAAATGGCAGTCGTTAAGCCTGGTTGAATGCCTTATGGGCGGCTTGAAAAATTTCAACAGCAGGTAGCCACAACCTGCGTCTGTCTATTTCAACACGGCAATGGGCTCACCACCTATTACGTGGGACAGGAATCCACACGGTGAAAAGTGGGCATATAATATGCCTCTGCCACCCCTTCGGGGATAAGGCGTGATGGATATTTATTTTATTTATTTATTTAAATACACAAAGTAGCCAGTTATTTTATTTGGTTTCTTAATACCTATTAGATTTTCTGGAAACTGTTATTGTTTGTCGGGATAGAATTGTGTAAAAGAAATGAGTAAAACAATTATGTAGGTAAATAAGGCAAGGTAAATAAGGCAGTACAAAAATAATAATAATATAATAATAAAATTTATCTGTGGTTATGTGGTAGTACTGCAAATTGTGTTAGTAGCGGCTTGTTTTTCAGAGTCTGTCTTCCCCAAAGAAGAGGAAACCAACAGTCACATTGCTCAGAACTATCACTTCTGAATACTAAGGTATCCAACCCATACATTTGTTGCATAATATATCTTAGTTGATGTTCTAACAATCATTGGCGACTTCAAACGCCACAGCTCAGAAAGGCATGGAAAAAACACTGTTGTGTGACCTCAAATTGCAAATGTATAGGTACAATTAGAACAGATCAACTTCATACTCATAAAAATCTTCCTGGTTACCTAATATTTGAATTTAATGCTTATGTTCTTATTGACTGCTAGAAGTAATGTATGATTTTAAGTTTAATTTTCACCATTTTTGAGTGTGATCTTCGAATCCTAAAAGGACCTCTGCTCTAGAGCTGCATATGTCGATTAGTAAAGGTAAAGTTGATGTGGGACTGAAGAGTCCTTACCTACTTTCTTGCCGGTTTTTCTCAGGTGGAACAGAACCAGTGGTCACAATAATAATATTAAATTTATATTCAGTGCTAGTGTATTACATCTTGTAAGCGCCGCGCCGTTAGAATAGTGTATGCAGAAAAAAGACATATTTAATATTATTATTTTATTTATTTATAAGTAAATTGACGTCCAGTACTTCTCAAAGATTGAAAACGTGAAATGATCGAACGCACTTTAATCACAATAAAAACCACTTAACAGTTTTTATGTCTCAACAAAAAGCGAAGTTGCCCTGTAAAATGATTTTATTTGTTTAAATATGACCCTACGGTCATTAACTGTAATACAGACGCAATTCGCAAAGTGGTGTCAATTCGCAAAATTGACGTAAAGTCATAATAATGTTATTGCTGTGTAAAAGTAAAATACGTGCAATTTGCTATTCAACTCGTAAATTGTAAGGAACTTGACCGTTGAGTTTTTATGTCGTATTTATATTGCGGTGTGTGTTTGAATTACAGTAGATATTACGTGGTACGTTATAAGTTGTAGGAGTTCAGGATATTTAGCACTACACAGGTTATTAATGGGCCGGTTGCTCTAAGGATTAGAATTTCCTATGCAACGACGCAGGAGATCAGATGGCAGTCGCTCCTAGCAATCCATACTAATATATAAAGCTGAGTTTGTATGTTTGGTTGAACGCGCTAATCTCAGGAAGTGCTGGTCAGATTTGAAAAAAAAAAATTGCATTGGATATTTTGTATTAGATAGTATATGTATTTATTAAAAAAAAGGTGTATATCATCACGCGGAGCAGTAACCATAAATATCGACAATGGAATTTATAAGCGACGTCATTAAATAAGTGCGACGGTGCGAGTTCAAACTATGCCACGGGCGAAGCCGCGGGGAGTCATCTTGTTATTTAGCTTTGTATGATGGGTAACATTGGGTCAGAAATTCAGGTCAACAAAAACGACGCAAATCGACTTCAAAGCATCACTCTTTGTTAATTTTTGAGTTATGCCAAATATCAATTTCAAGCAATAGCTGATCTAATAGTTAAATAAAAGTTATAGCCATGACTCTAAATGCAGTCAGGGTTTGAAAGTAACTGGGAAGAAAAAGCCTCGAGAAAGGTACAGTAAGCCGATGGTCCCGGTATCCAGTTATGCCAAGTTAAAAGCCCTATGATTGGTTTGAAAATTTCAACAGACTGTAGTAACCTGCCGCGGTCCGTTTCAACACGGCAATCAACTCACTGCCTATTACGTAATATACATGGTGGTATATGGACGTATAATATGCCTGGTGTGTTTATTGCCGTACTTCCTCGAAGGCCAAGGTTACGCCGCACAATTATCGCAATGATTGGATCTCTTCAGCATTCAACTTACTTTCATGCATCTCCTTTCACCTTTCATCATAGGTACGGTTAATTCATTTTTCTTCATCTAACAAAAGTATAGACTTATTTTAAAGCCGTCTATCGACTGTCTCTAGGAAAACAAAATTACATTTAGACGGGATCAAATTATATTGAAAGCATAAGGTTTTTTATACCCCGAAATAATCTATATTATGATTTCAGGCCTTACCCTTTTCACAATGTTAAGAGTTTTTTTTATATGAAAGTTGCGCATTATTTTATATCTGAAAGATTAAAGAGAAAAATCTATTTATCATATTTCAATTATCGGTTAAAAAACTACCTCAGCGTAGTATATATTTATTGAAGTGAAACTTCTTTATCGACGTGTGGAGAGAAATTTTATAGCTGTAAAAACAATCGTCACGTTTTTCGGTTACGCGCCATGTTGTTTTGAAGTGAAACTTCTTAACATAAGTAATACTTCTTTATCGACGTATGAGAGAATTTTTATGTAATTAAAAATGAAAGGTTTATCTATAATTATATGAAGAGCTGCTCTTCTTACCTGAGAACTCTGTACACACACATTTTTTTACTATTTCAGTGGGACATGGTTATTTTTGACAGCTCTGGCAGCTTTTTGCTCAAAATAAGATAATATTGTTTTTTAAAACAATTAACAAACTTATTTATATCGTTAAATAAATATGACATAATATTTTATACAGGAAACACCGCAAACATTTGCTAATCACGCAAATATTTATTTTAACCCAGAATTTAAACTCAAGACCTCCGCAGCGGTAGTGCAGTACTACGGCCGCGCTACCAAGCTAGTCATTTTAGGCTTATTGTTTACTAGATGAACCCCACAGCTTCGCCCGTGGAATATTTCGACCTCCCGTCGCACCTATTTAATCACGTCGCTTATAAATTCTACAATAATGCATAAAAAATTTTCGACTACTGCTCTGCTCCCTAGTGTAGTAGCGTAATGATATATAGCCCATAGCCTTCCTTGATAAATGGGCTATCTAACACAACAATATTTTTTCAAATTCAACTAGGAGTTCCTGAGATTAGCGCGTTCAACCAAACAAACAAACTCTTCAGCTTTATAATATTAGTATAGATTAAACAAGCCTTTATCCCCGAAGAAATACTTGCTAAAATAACCATAGTTGTTCTTTTAAATTAATTTCTATGTTATAATATTCTAGTAAATATATTCAGAAAATTTATAACTGTTTACCAGTTATAAATTCATTTACTGTATTTATTTATAGTAGTTTATGATACTGTTGCATAATAAGGGTTCTTATAACGGTACGTAATGTTTGTCATAAGAATTTTGTTATCAGTTTTATAATCTTTGTATTATAGTATCAGAGTAGATAAAAATAATTATAACTGTTTTACCAGTTATCTTCGTCGTTAGTTAGGTATTTACTAATTAATGTATTGTTACTATGTCTAAGTCAATTACGCCGTAGACTTGTTCGTAGACTATGCTACGCCGTAGTATCATAGTAATACTTCCTTTACACTGCCCAAATGGACAGCTTATTTTGTACCACGGTTAATATTTGCGTCCCTTGAAAAAAACATTAATCTAGTGAAAATATTATTATTCAAGAATTTAATTTATCGATACTAATATAAAGAGAAAAGATTTGTAAGTGTGTTAGTAATGAATAGGCTCAGAAACTAATTTAAAAAATTATTTTACGATTTGAAAGCTACATTCTTATATAAGATTTTCTATATAAGATTTTCTTAAAGTTTAGGGTTTCGTACGAGTTCGCGGAGCTGATCAGCCAGGTTAAAAATAAACAGTAAAATTATTATTAATTTATTTTCCAAACGAAGCAAAAGCTTTAAATCATAATCACGTTACAATCATTTTTACGTTAATTTAATTTATATTATTTTGTTGCAATACGACACAAGTTGCAGTACGACACAACGGCAAATATTCAATTCTAATCATAAAAGCCAGGATATCCTTAACGTTTTTATGCTTGCCAGCGTTTTCGCCATCATGTAGATTGATTTGATTTATTCTTTTATGCGATATTCGTATTCGTTAGAGTTGATATCTTAAAAGTGTTATTTAAATTGATTTGACGCATTGATCAGATTCTCAATATCTGCATTCGAGTCTTTACCATCGAATACGTTATGCTGATCCAGCAACAAACAGCATAACCTATTTCAGTGTGCTTTACTATCAGGTCGGCAGTATACCATTCTGCCACCACAGTGGTATAAAAAAAATAAGAGTATGTGTAGAGTATGTAAGATCACACGGCAACAGCGAAAACTTCATTGGCAATTGTAATTAACTATTACGTATGATTTGAACATACTAAACACAGCGACAAAACAGCGAAGAGCAGCTGACTGTATCTTTCTCACTCGAGTGTTAACTTGGCGTTCCTGAGTTCACCCAATCGAGCCTTTCACCTCAGATCGTGACGGATCTACTAAAGTTATGCGACTTCTAACTTACTACCTACGAAAAAATCTATGTACGGTGTGCCAAAAGAATTTTATCGAAACTATCAGTACCTTTACGGATAGCAAACCGAGTGCACTCGTAGCAAATACCTATCTATCTATCAGCATTGACCTAATATTAGCATTATTTTTACATAGATTCAATGCAATTCAGTAATAATATACTTTCTAGCTTGTTTCGGAATTTATGTTATTGCTATAACTAACTTAACTACGAACGTCGCGTATCGCACAGTTTAATTTCGTTGCCAAAAGATATTTCAATGGCAGCTAAGTAGATACGAAAATCTGCATTTTTGTGAAAATGTTTATTTTTTACAACAAAATAAGCTAAAACTCGTATCAGGCCTACCAATTATATTTATTTGTCTGTACTAAAAATATTTATGAATTCTCACCAGTTACAAAAAACTGGGCCTCGGCTCACCTTGATTGCCTGGTCATAGGTAGATGAAAGGGCATGATATGATTTTAGTCGTTAGAAGTTTGGCATGGCTTTAATGAAGATTTCTTTAAATACCAGTAGCGTAGATTGTCTGATAACATTCATGACTTCCACCAAAATCAAATGAATAAATTAAATGTATTTCAAAAACCGTTTCTCACTTGCCCATTTTGTCGTAACTGTAAAACACCAAGTAATTACTTAATGCTTTTTTTGGATCAACCCCATGGAGGTGATATCGTATTCATAAGCCACACAAAAGAGCAGAAGCAATCAACTGACGCATTTCTACGGGTGAAATACGGTTAGTAAGAACAACGAATTCAATCAATTCTTTTTATAAGCATTGAGTTTGTGTCAAAAATGGTTTTTCAGATAGATATTTAGTAATAGGTATTGATTGAGATCATTAAATTAAACATAGACACTATACAGACATATAATTATAAATTCTGTGCCCCCCGGCTTCGCTCGTGATATTCTTTGAACACCCATTGCACTTCACACATTTGACCCATGCCCCTTATAAGTATTCCAATACTTTCATACAAACTTGATCTCTTATTTTACTTTCTTAACGCTAGAATTTTGGGAAATCTAGAAAAACGTGTTTATTTATGTTTAATCAGAAGCAGGTATAGGAAATTATGTGTAAGAAACTTTGAAAATGATTTTTTTTCCATATCTACTTACAAACCCTGTTTTACTCCCTTAAAGGTAAAATATAGGTAAGTCCCCCCAGCTTCACCCATCTTGTACTTTGAAATTCCGTTGCAACCCCCTCCCCTTAAACTCTCAACCCTAATTAGATTTTAAATATTTTCATTCTAACTTTCATCCCTTATTTTACACCCTTGAAAGTATAATTTTGGAAAATCCTTCCCGTCTTTATTAATTTTTAAGGAGAAGTAGGATTAGAAAAAGGTACAATAAGTTTGCTGGTGCTATCTTAGAAACTGGAAAATCTCCCATATAAACCTAGAATCCCTATTTTACTCCTTTTAAAGTAAAATTTGGCAAAGCCGTGAAACACTTGTCCATTTATTTGTAACCAGAAACACATGAATATGTTTCCAACTAGGAAAATGACTAACTTCCATACAATCGTTTTTCCCATAAATCCGCAATGTATTAAATTTAAACCCGAGCTGACTGTTCAGTAGTATTATGATACTATTGAACAGTCAGATCGGGTTTAAGATAGGGTATAAATAAATAAATAAATAAATATCCATCACGCCTTATCCCCGAAGGGGTGGCAGAGGCATATTATATGCCCACTTTTCACCGTGTGGATTCCTGTCCCACGTAATAGGTGGTGAGCCCATTGCCGTGTTGAAATAGACAGATGTGGCTACCTACTGTTGAAATTTATTAAGCCGCCTATAAGGCCGTCAACCAGGCTTAACGACTGCCATTTTACTGGCAACCGGGACCAACGGCTTAACGTGCCTTCCGAAGCACGGAAACGCTCGCAAATGTAAATGCCACAAAGTGGTCACCCATCCGACGACCAGCCATAGTGAAAGTTGCGTACCTCAGTGATCGTTTACCGAACACTGAGACCGCGGGGCCACGAGCGCTTCATTGCATCCATTAAGATAGGGTGTAACGGTTTAATAGAGGGTATAACTGAGAGAACAAGTTATAACTAACAAATTTTCAAACTTACAGCAGATTACAGCACCTGTGTGTCACGCAGTACAGTCAATCGACATTATTAAAAGCAGATCTAAACCCCTGGTGATTTATATCTCCTAAACCCCTGTTTGCTTGATTAGAACTTATTCATTTTACAAACGAGAAATGGTTGTAAATTTGAACATTTTTTACTCTTAATGTTGGATATGGGTTGGCTTTAGGGTAAACGTTGCTTCATCACATATAATGAACCTTGTGAAAAAGATTGACAGTTTTTTAATTAAGGAAATTTATTATTCAACTGAGGAAAATAATTAGCAGTGTAGATTATACGTTATATTAAACCATTTGTTACATATTTTTGTATCTATATTATGGTTTTGTGTCCATCCATAACCGTGTCTGAGCTTAACAATTCCCAAAACTATTGTATTCCAAGTGCCACCACGATCAGGTGCTGTGCGACTCCCACACAAGCCCTTTCCTTAGCCAGTAGTTGATAGTCTGTAAGAGGACCACTCCTCGTAAAAAAAATTGGATCACACTAAGGTGAATGACAAAAGGCACATGTAAAGATTAACTGACTAGAAAAAAAAGACTGAATTGACAAAGCAGTCTTATAATATCTCTTCGTATCTAACCTTCGTATACTAAAACTGAGCTTTTGACACAGCAATAGTATCGTTTCAAAAAAGTCCTATACCTAATACCTATGTATGTAAAAATACTATCATTATAAAAAATGTTAACAACAGTATTTATTTTATAAACTTAATTTTTTTATGAAATAGCTGTCCCACCCGGTTTCGCCCGTGATTTACTTCGAACCCCGTGTCACCCATTTAATCCCGTCGTTTATTAATTTCGCAATAATGTATAAACATTTTTGATTACTTCTCCGCTCTCCAGTACACTCGCCCGCACGGCCCGGTCGAATCATGGTTACACGAAATTAATTTCTTTGCGCAATATTTTAAATTTGCCATATCTCCGAAGATGTTCATTTAATTTGCAAGGTGTAAAAGACTAAAATAATCCTTATGAAATGTTGAAGTGAATTTAAGTATTAAAAATTATAAGGATTAATAACGTATTTGTTTAAATAGCCTTCAAATTACAGCTTTATAATTTCTTGTTTTTAAAGTATAAAAATGTTATCTATAAGAGATAGACATATACCGTTGCGGACTTTTTTGTAGACCTGTATTAAATACATAATTCCACTACACATTATTTTGTTATATCCCAAATGGTTTATGCAACGTTTTCGTTGAAAGCTCCCAGACGGCTTATTTTTTCTGACACCCCCTACAAATATCATAATAATTTAGTCAATGTATACAAAAATTTAATAAACTATACATAAAATCCTTCGTTATGAATCACTCTATCTATTAAAAAAACTGCATTGAAATACGTTGCGTATTTTTAAAGATTAAAGCACACATAGGGACAGACGGCGCGAACTTTGTTTTATAATATGTAGTGATTATGCTGGCATAGTTATTATACCAATTGTTTTTCAAAAAATATAGAATTTGCCTATCCATTTTGTAAAAGATTTACGTAATTCCAAGATTTGTATCTTATTTTTGTACGATTTTCCATTTAACGCAATAAACTTCTAGCTTCCTTACATTTTGGTCCAACGTTTCTCCCGAAACACATTTCCATCGACCTGTACATGCCTAACGCGAGCATCGACAGCCATCGGAAGTCGTCACAGCCGTGAACCAGCCAATATCCGTTCGAGGAGCGCTTTGACGCCGGAACGGTGCTGACAACCTGCCGACCTGGGCTATATTTGAAAACCGAATTTGCAAATTTATATGTATGAAATGTTGTAAGCTTGGCGCAGAGGATATTTGTCTTACGTTAGTTTCAATAATATAGATGATGTACGAGTATAGTCACACAAGTAAATAGAACTTCATAAAGCATATAAGTGTTATTTAGTTAGATAAATAACGTTAGAACTAAATGAATATACTTATATATATTGACTGCTGATTGTATTATATTTTGACTGCCTCTGTGCCACGGTGGGAGTGCATACGACTGCTACGCAAGAGGTCGTGGGTTCGATTCCCACCCAGGATAAAACTTTGTGTGATGAGCACGATGGTTTATTCTGTGTCTGGGTGTTATTTATCTATAATATGTATGTATTTAGAAATATATAAGTATGTTTATCAGTTATCTGGTTACATAGTACAAGCTCTTTTAAGTGTGGAATCAGATGGCGTTGTGTGAGTTGTCCCAATAATATTCATTATTATTATTAATATACTATGCATTCGCTGTGCTATTATAGAGTATTTACAAACTCTAAACGTGTGAAATTCTGTGACCAAGTATGTGTCAATATTATTATATCTAATGTAGTTTTTAATCTACCAATTTCTAGTAAAAATGTTATAAAACCTTTGTCTAGCTCTGCATACCTGATGTATGTATTTATGGGAGTATGTAAATATGTATATATGTATAAGTTCAAAGGGTATATAAGTATTTTCTTTATCTTAGCATCTTATCATTCTACTTACTTCCAACCCAACATCGGTAATAAAAGCGGACCCCAGGTCTGTATTTATTGTCTGCTAGGAGCAGCTTGATAAGGTTTGTTAAAATTTTCGGTCCCTCTGGGAAGGTATTACGAAGGCCTGTATAATGCCTTTAAAAGATAAAGCCGCCAATTGTAACACCAATTTAGTATCACATTATCAATATACTAACTAAAGCGCTCTGGCCAAACTGAAGCGCTCGTGGCCTCGCGGTCTCAATGTTCTGTAAACGATCACTGAGTTACGCAACATTCACTATGGCTGGTCCTCGGATGGGTGACCACTTTGTGGCATTTACATTTGCGAGCGTTTCCGTGCTTCGGAAGGCACGTTAAGCCGTTGGTCCCGGTTACCAGTAAAATGGCAGTCGTTAAGCCTGGTTGAAGGCCTTATGGGCGGCTTGAAAATTTCAACAGCAGGTAGCCACAACCTGCGTCTGTCTATTTCAACACGGCAATGGGCTCACCACCTATTACGTGGGACAGGAATCCATACGGTGAAAAGTGGGCATATAATATGCCTCTGCCACCCCTTCGGGGATAAGGCGTGATGGATATTTTAATATACTAACTAACAGTTAAACAAACGTGTATTCCTGTAAATTAAAATAAGAAGTAAGAATTGTCATGTCAATCCATTGTATCCTTGCAAAGGACAAACAAACTCATTAGTAAAATAGAATAAAAACACTCGAAAGCGTTGTTTCATTGTATTAGCGGGCAAATTTCAGAATAAACCGAGTCTCTCCCAAAATTTCTCGAAGCACCTCTTGGAAAAGGACCTTCGTTAAGTCCGAAACTATTTGGGGCTGTTCTGAAATTCGTACATAAATACAACTGTATAGTTGTAACATATTATAAAACCTAGTCGCCTACCACGACTAATAGATATAGGAGTGTGGGTGGGGTTTGTCCTTTTAAACATACTCATTGATTCTACTAGTAGAATAATGGGTGCCGACAGGCTCTGAACTTTACGTTAGCGATTTATATAAAATACCACGCGAGCACTCGGGTGAAAGCTAGTATATAATGTTAGTATGATAGACGCTGTCGGAGGTTGGCTTTTTTTTATTTCCTCATCACTCGGTCCTGCGCCTTTCATATCCAATCCCACTCTGCTACTTTTACCATATGTCAGAGGGTTGTCCTATCTTATGTATATCGAGTTGCGATCTCTGGTCCCGAACACAATTGCACCATCGACCACTGCGTCTTCTAAAGATGTGGCCAGCCCATTGCCACTTTAACGCGTTTACTCTGCAAGTTATGTTCACTAGTCTGTTTCTCTGACAGATAATCTTATCTCGTTTCTGAGCTTTTTTTTTATGTTTGGCACGTCAAAGTGGCGTCGTCCGCCTGATGGTAAGCCAAGACGACGACCCGTTAATGAGGGCCGCTATCTCAACCTACAGAGCTCCGCAAGCAACCCTCAACTTGACGGCCCAGAAATATGCCTTTTCACGCTTCTTTTAAAGGACTCAGGATTGTAAGAGGAGGGAAACTCGTGCGCTGGCAGAGAGTTTCATGTTTTTATGGTGCGACATAAAAGAGACCTACGGAATCTTTAAGTTCTGGGCAAGATAGTGTCCACAGTGTGAGGATAACATCTCTGCCCCGACCGTGTTGTTCGGAAATAGAAGGGGGAGTATAGGACTAGTTGGAAGAGCTCTTCAGTACACTCACCGTGGTAGATGCGGTAAAATGCAGCTAATCTGGCGACCGTTCTGCGCATCTCCAACGGCTCAAGAATGCCAGTAACATCTGGACAATCTACGATGCGGATGGCACGTTGCTGCTACGCGTCGAGAGCTTCAAGCAAGTATTTGGCAGAGTCATCCCAGAGATGTGAGCAGTATTCCACGCACGGACAAATCTGACACTTATATAATAAGCATCTATGCTCCGGCGTGAAAAACCCGATGTAATTTTTATTGTTGAGCTCTCGACGAACGTCTAACCCCAGAATGCTTAGGTCATTTTTAAGTTGTGCTCTGAAGAGTTGGAAGGTTATAAATAGTATAAGTGGGCTGGGTAAATTAGATAATAATAGGAAGAAACTACCTCTTACAAATGGTATTGTTCCACCAAAACCAGAGCATTTTTCTTTGATGAACACGCACATGCTTCCAATTTTAAATGTTTCGAATTTAATATAAGAGAATGCGCAAAGTCGCCCCAGTTCAAACGCAACCAAAACTTAAGGTTTATAGTAAAATTTAACAGAAGAAATTTTAAATAACTTTCTTTTATTTATGTACTTTTGTCTAAAAGTGTGTATCAATCAATCGAAATAACCAAACGTTGTCCACAGCTATATGTAAGTCAACCATTGGTATGGTACTTCTAGTTTATAAAATGTCAAAGGTAATCGGAATTCCTGAAATGCATATTGTAAATTGTTATAATAAATAAACTCAAAAGGCACATAATAGTTATCATGTTTTGACTGCTAAAAATATATCTAAAGCCACTTGGGACATCAACAAGAAAGAAAGAAGGGCCCCAACCAGGGATTACCAAACCCAAATTAAAGTCCATGGACATTTCTCGATTATCGATTTCTGCGTAAACGCAGTTCATCGTTGCTAACGCGGGTAAGGACCGGCCTCAGCGACATCCTGACTGTGTGCACCGCTCGATGCGATTCCGTGGTGATGTTGCACTGGGTAGGTTTACACGCGAGAGCGTTATATAAGTTTATATAAGACAATCACGCAGAACGCTGTATAAGTCTTACTGTATTTTACTAACACTAAGTTAAGATACCAAATGTTACTAACTAATAATAATATGGACTCTGTCTGAAATAAAAATCATTATAATTATTATGTCTTTTCTTTACACGGGTATCTTCTTTTTTTTCTCACGAAGATACCCGGACTTTTGATATGCTATATGCTATATGATAAGCTACTGCAGATAGGCCACGCCCGCCTTATGTAGAAGAACGGTAATGGATCACCTCCAATGGGAGTTAAACTAATGTAAAATGTGCTAACTATGAAATGGGCTATTGGGTTGGGGCCCCCAACCCAATAGCCCATATTTTAAATGGATCGGATGAATTAAGCTATTGATGAAAACGGCGTCTGCCATTTTAATATATTATTATTAAACTACTGGCAGACGGTGACTCACCAACTCACTAGATGGGCACCCTATACAATCACCATAGGCATGATAAGCCTGTAAGGCGACAGAGGGCAACACCGGTGTGAGCGGCTTGGGGTGTCGAGCGGTGCGGCGCCGGTTTCACCTTCGCGGGACAGGCCCGGAGCGGGCTTCCCCGTAGTTATGCATTGAAAATGACACTTCCACCCCCGAGCATATAGCTCTAGCTCCCTCCCTCTGACCGGCCAATTAAGGCAAGCCAGAGTTGAGATTTGCTGCACTCCCGGGAGTAGCACTCTTACTGCTCTCCCGTTAGGCCATTAAAACCTAACCGGTGCAGAAAGGCAACAAAACTCTGAGGAATCGGGACCGATGTGTAGCCACGCACATTCAGCTCGCCACAAGCTGCCCTGCGGATGTGAGCTTTTCAATAACTTACTGATACATTTTTTGTTGGTATCAGAAAGTGGATAAATCAAAAAGCGAATCTACTATTCGCTAGCCCTCATAAGGTTGCATTAATCCTATAAAAGTTAACGACTGTCCTCGAGGGGTATTATTATATTATTATTATCTCCTTTATTCATTAATTACACATATAAATTACATTTTTAAATACATTATAAATATAAAAAAATATCTATTTAATAATTAAAAATTGTATCCCACCGGCATCGGGTACAGGGACCAAGCTACCGGTGGTCAGAACTGCAGAGACAGAAATTTCCGCACAATACGTGCCGTGCCCAGAAGAACCGCCTTTTGCATCAAGCCCTTGACCCAACTGCCTAACGCGAGCCTCTTGAGATGTTGGTCGAGGCTCTTGGCGATCAGACCATGTGCCGATACGACTATCGGAACAATAATCGCTGAATCCACATCCCACATGTCGACAACCTCGTGAGCAAGGTCCAAATATTTTATTTGTTTGTTTTTTTCTGCTTTCACGAGATTCTCGTCATGTGGTATGGTTATATCAACGATTAATGCAAGGCGCTCTGACCGATCTATTTTCACTATATCAGGCTTATTGGCTACAATAGTCCTGTCAGTGATAATGGATCGGTTCCAGTACAACGTGACGCGCATACCTATAATACGGTACCTCTGAATCAACAAGATTATATTTTAGTGCAAGTTGCTGATGGACAATCCTGGTCACTTGGATGTGCTTATGCAAATACTCGCCGTTGGCAAGACGAGAACAACCAGAAATTATATGTCTAAGAGATTCGCCAGGTAGGTGGCATGCCCGACATATGTCAACAGTACCATCTCTCAGAATATACCTCCGATGGTTATTCGTCATAACAACTTCGTCTGTAATTGCACAGATAAAACCCTCGGTTTCTCAAAATAGATCACCGAAACATAGCCAGGATACAGATGCTAATAAATCTACATCAGGCCCATGTAAGGCCCGATAAAATCGTCCATGCAGCTTTTTACTCTGCCATATTTTCTTGCGATCGTCAGTACTAAGTATTACTGGTTTGCGCCAGTTCTCTTTGGCAAAACAGCGAGTGGGGTCAGTCCGTTATCTACTGCTACCACATCTCTATGCATACCCACGCTAGTATGAATAAAATATTCTCTAAGGTTGCATATCTCACGGTTATGCAAAGACTTGGCGTTTATAAAGCCACGACCTCCACACTTCCGAGGGATATACAACCTCATTACAGACGAACGAGGGTGATGCATCCGATATGTGGTCAATAAAGAACGGACTTTTCTATCTAGGATGTCTAACTCAGTTTGAGTCCATCTAAGTATGCCGAAGGAGTATACTAAGACTGGCATGACCCGCCCGTTAATAGCGCGCACCTTGTTGCCGCCTGAGAAAAGACTTTTTAGTACTTTTATCAGGCGACCCAAGAAACGATCTTGCAACGTTCGTTTCATGTCAGTCTCAGTAATACCCAAAGCTTGCGACATACCGAGATATTTATAGGTTTCAGTCGCGGAAAGAGACCCAAATTTTTTGTAGTCTGAAACATTTATTCCTTCAGATACCACAATCCGCCCCTTCTTAACATGCATGACAGCACATTTATCTACACCAATCTCCATTTTGATTGAATTACTAAAAGTTTCAGGGACCTTTAGTAACTCAGTCAAATGGGATTCAGTAGAAGCAAATAATTTCAAGTCATCCATGTAAAGAAGGTGCGACACAACCTGACCTCCTCTCCGGAGCTGATAGCCTAACCCTGAATCCTCCAGTAAAGTACTGAGAGGATTCAGTGCCAGACAAAACCATAAAGGACTCAAACTGTCACCCTGAAATATACCCCTCTCGATCTTGACAGATTCACCATTTCCAAGAACTTGACGACATCCTGGATATACAATAGCCGTTCTCCATTGCCCCATACATGCCTTCAAGAAGGTGCACAGAGTTGTATCAACTTTGTACAACTCTAGCACCCTCAACAACCATGTATGAGGCACAGAGTCATAGGCTTTCTTGTAATCAATCCAGCATGTCGCCAGATTTCTTCGGTTACGGCGGACCTGCTGATTAATGGCCATATCAAGAATAAGGAGTTCTTTAGTACCACGTGACCTGCTTCTACATTCATTTTGAGAGTTGGACATTTTGGAATTATTATCAAAATGAGTTGTTAATTTTACTCTCAAAACCGAAGTAAGAAGTTTATAGACCGTAGTAAACGTAACCAAGTTATCGGTCTATAATTCCGTGGTCCGTGGTACTACCTGATTTAAAGAGAAGGTGAGTAATGCCTGAGGTCATAAAAGATGGAAGCGACCCAGACTCAAGTGATGTTTGAAAGCAAGATGCCAAACAATCATGTGAGCTATGGAACCATTTTAGCCAAAAATTGTGCAGTCCGTCCGGCCCAGGTGACTTCCAATTGGGTATCGAACGAACTGCACTGGCGATGTCATTAGACGTTATTATTATTGGTTCCATAGTTTGAATAGACTCACATGACAACCCGACATCTCGCATTCACTCATCCTCTCTATGACTAACAGGCGCCGACCAAATGCTTCACCACAATGAATTTGTGGCTTCAGCATCGGGTAGGCACATGTCAGTCACACCATGATCAGGCTGCTCCCATCTTCTATACACCCACCTCTCATCTTTTTGGAACGAACGATTTTGAACACTCTTCCTGTATCGTCGTATACGATTTGCCCACGCATAAACTTTCTGCTTCAGGTACTCAATACGTTCTGTGACCCGTAAAGAATATTCGCAAGGACCAATATCAGTCCCTGCAAACGCCCGGGTCACAAAACACATTACTCTCGGGCGTGTATTACCCGCCCTGAAGCAACACAGCTTGCCAATGAGCACCCTAGTCTCGGCGATACGACGCTCAATTCTGCATTGCCAGGCTGGGACAGATTTTGGTCGAATAGCTGATTCAAATTGTGTAAACTTAACACCAGCTACCCGACAAACTGTAACAGCCGCACAATACAGAATTGAGTGCGCATCACTTATGTCTACACAATTGTCAAAATAACTTGATAAAACCGAGTCCATGGCACACACTAGCGCTATGTTCTTTTTATGCGTAGGCAAACGCGGCAGACGTGGGCGATGCTGTCGATCAGAAAACCTATACTCATTAATCGCTCGTTCCAAAGTACTCCTTAATTCATCACTGTACTGGGTACTTACTCTAGTAATGACATCATCCAGTACTTCATCAATTGATTCAAGATGCTGTACGTCATTAGGTGTTTCATTTATTACACTAGATTATGACGAAGTAGGAATGATGTGGTTACACTGTACTTCATAGCGGAGCCTCTCAAGTGCGGCGTCATCCAACATGTGACAGCGTTGAATGGCTCGCACCTGATCCGACAGCCGTTGTGCCGAAACGTTGACAGTTGGTTCTAGTACCTGAAACAAAGGCAGCATACGAACACGGTACGCAGTGAGATTAATTCCTCCCTCTGTAGCCGAAAAATATGCCCGCATAACGTTTTAATTCATAGACGAAGTCCATCGTATGTGGTGCACATTACTACCGGCAGCGGGGGCCCTAATCGAGGCCGGTGGGCCTCTGGGCTCCAAACACGTCGGTGGCCGGCGTCTCCCCTGGTGACGTACAGGTGTTGGCGATATCGGGGGGGAGAAATACTTGTCGCTCGATAATGAGCTCAACGCCTCAGCAGCATTCAAAGTCAATACTTCCATGTGCTGCGAGGCGGAGCTTTGCGACGAGTCCGGTGGTGTTATCTGTGCATTTCGTGTTCTGGCTCTTGTTAGCATAATATATTTACATAATTTTTGTACTGTAATATTTTCTGTTTGACATGACTTTAGACGTCATGTCATTCTCAATATCATAAATTTCTTGTATTTTGCATATTTATTATTTGGTTTAATTTTTCTATTGTATGTTATATTGTAATTGTACGAGTAAATTCTATTTTATACCTGAAAAATGTCTTAATGTATAAATATTTCTAAATTAATGTTTTCTTTTTTTTGGCTTTGCTTAAAAGCCTCGAACGGTTGGTAGGTGTTTCAATGAAAGAAAAAATGTAGACATTGTTACTCTCCGCGAGGCCACTAAGTCAGGTGTAAAACTCCGCGAAAGTGGTGCGTGAGAGTGTGTACATTATGGTACATATTACACTGGGTGAGTCCGTTATCAGTTACAACTACATCACGATGCACATCCGTGTGAGTATGTAAGAAATATTCTCTGAGGTTGCACACCTAACGGTTATGGAGGGTCTTGGCATTAAGTAAACCTCGACCCCCACATTTCTGCGGTATGTACAACCTTATCACTGATGAACGCGGGTGATGCATTCGGAATGCAGTAAGTAATGTACGGACCTTCCTATCCAGGGCTTCAAGCTCAGTCTGAGTCCACCTGAGTATGCCAAAGGAATACATCAGAACTGACAGAGAGCGCAGAGCATTGGCGGTTAGATGTAAAATGCTGGCTCGCAGATTTAGTAGGTGTACTAGTGGGGTGAAATTGACTCTTTGTAGAGCTTTTTGTCAGACGTTCTACACTAGTAGTCTGTGGGTCCGGTATACGCAGAGGGCTTATAACGCACTGCGTGTGCAGTATAATAACTCACTTAGAATGTTGTTGGGACTGCCTCGGTATTGCAGTGCGTCAAGCATGTTTGCTGAAGCGGGAATAGATGACTTTTATGCTATAATACGCAAGCGTTCTGCGTCAATGTTGCGGAGACTCAGGGGCAGTTCTAACAGTATTCTAGTAACTTTGGCTGATAAGATTGACAGTCCCTACATTAGACTCTGGGCAGGTAGACTTGAGCACAAAGGTGTACATGTACCAAATTAAATTATGTTTGTTACTGTGTCTTTCAAATAAAATTTAGTATATAGTTTAATTCATTTTATTTGATTTTATTAATTAAATATGATTTTATTAATTTTATGTGACTTAATTTTAATGATTTTACTTGAATTTATTGTTTATTTTGGATTTTATTTAAGAAGTTTCATTTAATTTGATTTATGATTTAATTTAATGTCTTTTTATATTAATTTTCTGTAGTTCGGTATTAATAATTGTATTGATGATTTGAACTTACTGTTTTTAATTTTTTATTACTTGAATTTATTGTTTTAAATTTCATTTTATTAAGTTTAAATTTTTTTGATTTGATGTAATTAAATTTTATATGTTTGTCTATGGGTGTGTACTTACCTGAAATAAATGATTATTATTTATTTATACAACATATCAATTACATTTTTAAATATATCTATAAAATAAAAAATACATTTAAAAATATAAAAAATAGTGACCCACCGGTATCGGGTACAGGGACCAAGCTACCGGTGGTTAGGGCTCCAGAGAAAGGAATTTCCTCACAATACGTGCCGTGTCGAGAAGAACTGCTTTCTGTATCAGGCCCTTGATCCAGCTGTTTAACGCGAGCCTTTGTAGGTGTTGGTCAAGGCTCTTGGCTATAAGTCCATGGACAGATATGACTATCGGTACAATGATCGCTGAATCCACACCCCACACGTCGACAACCACATGAGCCAAGTCTAAATATTTCTTTTGTTTGTCTACCTCGGCTTTCATGAGGTTCTCGTCGTGAGGTATGGTGATGTCAACAATCATTGCACGGCGTTCTAATCGATCTATTACCACTATGTCAGGCTTATTGGCGACAATAGTCCTGTCCGTGATAATAGATCGATCCCAGTATAATGTGACATGACCATTTTCGAGAACTGGGTCGGGCATATATCTATAGTATGGTACCTCTAAATCAACAAGATTGTACTTAAGAGCAAGTTGCTGGTGAATGATCTTGGCTACTTGGTTGTGTCGATGCAAATACTCACCGTTTGCAAGACTCGAACAACCAGAAATAATATGCCTAAGGGATTCTCCGGGACGATGACATGCCCGACAGATGTCTACCGTACCATCCTTCAGGATATACTTCCTGTAGTTCTTTGTCATTACAACTTCGTCAGTAATTGCAAAAACAAACCCTTCAGTCTCTCCAAAGAGATCACCAAATCGTAGCCAAGATACTGATGCATTGAAGTCTATATCAGGCCTGTGTAAGGCCTGATAAAAACGACCATGCAGCTCCTTACTCTTCCATACCTCCTTGCGATCAGTAACACCAAGTACTATAGGTTTATGCCAATTCTCTTTAGCCAACGAGAGCGGGGTATGTCCATTATCCACTGCAACCACATCGCGATGCAACCTCGTGTCAGCATTGAGAAAATATTCTCTGAGGTTGCATATCTCACGGTTATGGAGGGTCTTGACATTTAAAAAGCCTCGACCTCCACACTTCCGAGGGATATACAACCTCATTACTGATGAACGAGGATGATGCATTCGAAATGTGGTCAACAGGGACCGCACTCTCCTATCCAGGGCATCTAATTCAGTCTGAGTCCATCTAAGTATACCGAAGGAATACATTAGTACCGGTATGACCCACCCATTGAAGGCACGCACTTTATTACCGCCTGATAAAAGACTTTTCAGTACTTTTTTCAGACGGCCAAAGAATCGCTCCTTCAATGTTTGTTTCAGACCAGATTGATTAATTCCTAATGCCTGTGATATACCCAGATACTTATAGGTCTCAGTAGTGGAGAGAGATCTGAGTATTATGGAATCCGAAAGCTCAACACCTTCAGACTCCACAATCCCACCCTTCTTTACATGCATGACTGCACATTTGTCAACGCCAAATTCCATTCTAATAGAACTACTGAAGGATTTTGTTAACTTCAATAGTTCTATCAGTTCCAATTTGGTGGTGGCAAATAGCTTAAGGTCGTCCATGTAAAGCAGGTGGGATATAACTCGACCTTCTCTCCGCAACTGAAAGCCTAGCCCTGAACTCTCTAGTATAGTACTAAGAGGGTTCAGTGCCAGACAAAACCATAAAGGACTGAGACTGTCGCCCTGGAATATGCCCCGTTCAATAGGCAAGCCATTTGTTACAATCTGACGACATCCTGGATAGCAAAGGTCTGTTCTCCATTGCCTCATACATGACCGCAGGAAAGTACAAAGAGTTGCATCCACTTTGTACAGCTCCAGCACCCTCAGAAGCCAGGTATGAGGCACAGAGTCAAAAGCCTTTTTATAATCAATCCAACATGTCGCCAGACTGCGACGATTACGGCGTACCTGTTGGTTAATGGTCATATCAATAATAAGGAGCTCTTTGGTGCCTCGGGTCCCACCTCTACATCCATTTTGAGACAAAGACAAGACTGAATTTTTATCTAAATGTGAAGTAATTTTGATTCTCAAAATGGATGTTAGAAGTTTATAGACTGTTGGTAAACACGTGATTGGTCTATAATTTTTGGGATCCAAGGCATCGCCAGATTTATAGAGAAGGTGGGTTATTCCAGTCGTTATAAAATCGGGCAGAGAGCCCGACTCTACAGACGACTGGAATTGAGTTGCTAAGCGAGCATGTGAACTACGGAACCACTTTAGCCAAAAATTATGCAGTCCGTCCGGTCCCGCTGATTTCCAGTTGGGCAATGAACGGACTGCATTTGCTACATCGTCTTAATCTAATAGGGAATGGGACCCCACTGCAGATAGTCCACGCCCGCCTTATGTAGATAAAATAATATAAATAAAAATATCTTTATTTTGCATAGACCATTTTAACGGCGCTTACAAAATGTCATACACTATTTAAAATATTTAAAGCGACCACCGGTTCGGAACGCGGCCCACCTGAGAAGAACCGGCAAGAAACTTAGGAAGGCTTTTTTTTTGATGGCCTATTTACAATTTAATATTATTTCACTTTGCCAGCAGATCATTTCCAGGCGTCCCTGTCCTGCAAATAGTCTGTAACGGAGTAAAAACCTTTTTCACAAAGCTTGTTTTTAATAAACTTTTTAAATTTATTTAAAGGTAAATATCTCAGGTCACAGGGAAGCTTGTTGTAAAAGCGTATACAGTTACCCTGGAAAGAATCGCCAATCTTATGTAGTCGACTGTGGTGGACTGAAAGATTATTTTTATTTCTAGTGTTTATATTATGTTTATCACAGAGCTTAGAAAACTGTGATAGATTTTTCTGGACATACATAAGATTGGCAAAAATGTATTGTGATGGTACGGTTAGAATATTTACTTCTTTGAATTTTTCTCGGAGAGAAACTCTGGGGCCCAAATTATAAATAGCGCGTACAGCCCGCTTTTGTAGAACAAAAATAATATTTAAATCTGCAGCACTCCCCCAAAGTAGAATACCGTAAGACATAATACTATGAAAATAGCTGAAGTAAACCATTCTAGCCGTATCCACATCTGTTAGAGTCCTGATCTTTTTTACAGCGTATGCAGCCGAACTTTATCTAGAGGCTGTCTTTTCTAGTTATACCTAGTTACACTAGTATAGTTATACCTAGGAACACAGTTGATTCTACAAACTCTAACACTTGTCCATTCAGTTGAACATTGGCCGCAACTTGTTTTACATTTGGTAGAGTAAATTTTATAAATTTAGTTTTATTTTCATTAAGGCAAAGATTATTTGAGCTGAATCAATGAACTACTCTTGCAATTGCATTGTTTACATCGTCATAGTTATCTAATTGTCTTTTAATTTTAAAAATTAATGAGGTGTCATCTGCAAACAAAACAATCCTATTCCTGTCCCCTACATAAAATGGTAAATCATTAATATAAATGAGGAACAAGGATGGCCCAAGTATCGAGCCTTGCGGCACACCCATTGTAACCATGGATCCTACAGAACGTGTACCATTAATATCGACCCTCTGTATTCTATTGTTCAAATATGAAGACAGAAGGTCGAGAGCTTTGCCTCTTATTCCATAGTGGTGTAATTTTTTGCACAGCGTTTCATGTTGAACGCAATCAAAAGCCTTTAGAAGAACGGTAATGGATCACCTCCAATAGGAGTTAAACTATTGTAAAATGTGCTTACTATGAGTATGGGTTGGGGGTTAAATGGATCGAATGAATTAAGCTATTGATGAAAACGGCGTCTGCCTTATTAATATATTATTATTAAACTTCTGGCAGACGGAAACTCGCCAACTCACTAGATGGCCCCCTATACAATCACCATAGGCTTGATAAGCCTGTAAGGCGACAGGGGGCAACACCGGTGTGAGCGGCTTGGGGTGTCGAGCGGTGCGGCGCCGGTTTCACCTTCGCGGGACAGGCCCGGAGCGGGCTTCCCCGTAGTTATGCCCTTGAAAATGACACTTCTACCCCCGAGCATATCGCTCTGGCGCCCTCCCTCTGACCGGCCAATTAAGGCAATCCAGAGTTGAGATTTGCTGCACTCCCGGGAGTAGCACTCTCACTGCTCTCCCGTTAGGCCATTAAATCCTAACCGGTGCAGAAGGGCAACAAAACTCTGAGGAATCGGGACCGATGTGTAGCCACGCAAATTCAGCTCGCCACAAGCTGCCCTGCGGATGTGAGCTTTACAATAACTTACTGATACATTTTTTGTTGGTATCAGAATGCGGATAAATCAAAAAGCGAATCTACTATGCCCTCATAGGGTTGCGTTAATCCTATAAAAGTTAACGACTGTCCTCGAGGGGTAATAATAATTTTTATTATTATTAAGTCATCCATGTATAAGAGGTGGGATATAATCTGGCCATCTCTCCACAATCGATAGCCTAACCCTGAATTCTCTAGTATAGTACTCAGAGGATTCAGTGCTAGACAGAACCATAAAGGACTAAGACTGTCACCCTGTAATATACCCCGTTCAATATTTACAGGCACACTGTTCCCGCAAACCTGTTGACATCCTGGATAGCATAAGACTGTCTCCCATTGTCCCATACTGTAACGCCCCCCCCCCCCCCCCCTGCTGGATCGCCAGTATTTCGATATGCGCGCGATTGAGAACCGTGTGTAGAAAAAGAGAAGATGATGGATTCTAAAATCTCTCGCTAACCGCTGAGTTAAAATTCTAGCTAAAGAAAGGAATACCTAAGTGATGCTATTGAACATGTTACGTAATATATGGCCTTGTGATCCGTAATCGTCTAGTGGTTAAATTTATAAAAAAAAGTAATTTTTTGATAATATTTTATAAAATCTCTGAAAAACACACTGATCGAAACATACAAAAGATGAATGGTGAATTGTTATCTTAAAGTAAAGAATAGTTTGTTTACTGCAAATAAAGTCTCATGCATTCTGACCTGATATAACTGACTCGAACTAATTTCTACTTGTAGGTGATTCGGGCTCGATTCTGGGTCCTGTAAATTTTAATTGACCTATGAGACTAGCCTTAGTCTATACTACATTACCCCAATTTGCGTCCCGTCAAGTATAACACAATATAAATTTATTCCGACAGATTTTGGTCTAAAAGAATATTTCAAGTAGAAGTCGCAGAATGAGTGAGTGAGTTGTTTGATGTGAAAATTTGTAGTCCTCTTGACAGCAGGACGAAGTGACCAGAATAAATGTACTCAACATTAAATACTGTTTTTGAAGCATAGCACTAACATGCGCTGATGAGCAATCTAGGGTATCAATCTCTGTCTGGAGTCTAGTAGTTTGATATGGAATGATAGGTCATATTGACTGAGCGTACTAAAATAGCTTAATAAACATAGCTTCCAAAGTGTCATATTTGAATTCAAAGCATGTGTGTAATTGGAGCTCAAAGTAACTTTAATCAAGTTAATCATGACTAAGCCAGATAACATCACAGCAAGGAACTCCCCTCGTTGCGAGGATTTTCGTCATCACTACAGATCGGCCAAACTGTGCTAGACTTTCCCCGGAGGTATTTGTTTAACCCCATAAGTCGTCCTGTCGTGTGAGTACCATTAGCGTCGAACACCATGGCTAGAGAAAAATTAAATGAACTCGCATTACTTCACAGCCAATGAGATAATTTCGAGTAAAGTTGTATATACGCTCCGCCATATATCGCCTCGAAGTGTGACTAATATCTAGTAGAATTGACACTGATTAAATACATTCAGCACTTAATTCAGTCTTTATCTGAAGTCTAGCACTTACACGTACTAGCGTGAAACTTAGAACCTCATATTAAATATGAAAGGTCATAGTTGGATAGTTGGATGTATGAAAGGTCATATAGAAGACTAGCGCATTATAGTAGCTTAAATAAATTAAGCTTACTAAATAATACATTTGCAGTCTAGGCACATCTGTAAGCTGGAACTCTGGATCATATTCATCAAGTTAGTCATGACTAAGCCAGATAACATCACAACTAGGAACTTCCCACGTTGCAGGTTCAATCATAGATATCCCCCGAGAACTTATTTACAGCCTCATAAATCGTCCTGTTTGTGTGAGTATCGTAGCGTCAAACGCCATGTCTCATTAATATTAGTGTGTATTCGAATTATATAGGTTTGTAGTCGTTGAATAGCTGTGCACGTCGACTCAAATAGTAGTGTCTGATGGTGATATACGCTGGACTATCTATATTTTCTCGAAGTTAGCCGAAATCTAGTATGATTCAACACTGATTAAATGTACTCAGCATTTAATTCAGTCAAAAGGAACAATTTTGTAACGTATGTAGTACGCTACATTAATTCAGTCGTCATTTGTAAACGCCAGCACGTCGCATCGTCAATAATACTTGTTCTTATAATGTTTAGACCAAAACCAAACCGGATAAAGTATATTGAAGTTATCTAATTAAATCAGCTAATCGTTCTGTCGTTAAGCTAAATTTAATTATTCCTTATTTACTAACACTTTTTTACGATGTTTTAAATTATTTAATCAATGTTTTAAATTATATAAAATCTGAAGTCCAAAAGATTACAAATGTATATAATATGCAAATAGATATCTAAAAATAAATTCTACATGCACAACCTCTTATCTAAAAATCACACACATGCACATAAACAAATTTCATACATTTCAGTACATATGATACATATATTTTATTATAATATAATCTGTTTATATCTGACCCGTTGAGCCTCATAATGATGCTCAATCAACGATATCTTCCTATTTAATTAATTAATTTTAGTATTTAACTTACATCCATGAGAAAATTCATAATCAAACACTAAATAATCTCAGCTTATTCATTTTATTTGCACACTGAATTATCTAGATATATTTTAATAAATCAAAAACAAATCTATTAGTTAATCTTAAAAGCATTCAAATAATAATCCATCTACCTAGAAAATAATTAATTTAATTTGAATAAAAGAATATCAAAGAAACATTAGATGATTTCAATAAGTAACAAAATATATTTTAATAGAAATAATTATAAACAATCGGCAGTCTCATTAAGCAATCATACTTAATAGGAATAATTATAAACAAACGGCAGTCTCATTAAGTAATCATACTTAATAGGAAGAATTATAAGCAAACGGCAGTCTCAATAAGTAATCATACTTAATAGGAATAATTATAAACAAACGGCAGTCTCAATAAGTAATTATACTTAATAGGAATAATTATAAACAAACAGCAGTCTCAATAAGTAATTATACTTAATAGGCATAATTTGAAACAAAACCAGTCTCAGTAAATACAAAAGGATAGTCTCAATAAGTAATTATAGGTACTTAACTTATAGGCAGCTAGTCACACAAACACTAGACCTTTTTCGGAGGTCTTACTCTTAGTTAGGCAGATGTGCCTGAATACGCGCCCGGTTTGCAACTGAATAGAACTTTTCATAATTTGAACTCATGGTATTTTGGCCCTTTGTCCTCAGTTTTGAACAGAACAAAAAAAGGTATCCCTTTTTTTGTTTACAAAAAATGCGCGCGTCCTTCAGAGAATATTATTTTAACACAAACATGTGTCAAGTGGTCACAAGACAAAATCTCAGATATCAACACAAAAGTTTAGCAGAAAAACTGTTTAAATGGTTTAGTTCCCACTTATGCGGCCAATTTTAACTAGAATTAATATCATTGTACCCAAAGCACTTATGAACTGTCACCCGATATTACTATTTATGTGCGTATTTTTAAATGAATATCTCTTAGCATTCGTCTGACCCAAAGTTAAAATAAGTACAAAAAATATAACGATTTATGGCCCGAACCGCACTTGTATGCAAACCCAACGAAGTTTTTCGTAACAACAAAAAATTATAAGCCATTTATGTACTCCACTAGTTACTTTTATTTATTATATAAAGGGGGGCGGTAGAGGCCGTCACATCTCCCCCCCTGAATGTGTGCGGAAAATTAACCTGTTCACCTTTACGAACACATTCATAATCTTTTTATAGCTCCAAGCCCAGTATCTTCTAAATTCTTCTTCAATTATATCTTATATTACATAAAACTAGATCCCGTAGCTTCCATTACGCTAAACGTCATCAAAATTTCTTTACCTGCTGCTGATCCAAAGAGATTATGAATTTGATTTTTATTTCTCCGTAGAGATTTTACATACGAGCTTTCCCCCCCAGGTAAGTGCTCCCAGCAAGACCTGATAATATAGAAAACCACCCTCACGTGCCAGTGGTACACAAACCACCTCACCTGTTTATGATAAATAAGCCACATCACCTGCATACGGTATCATATAAGTCACCTCACCTGCCAATGAATATTATATTTAAGGTTGGACTCCTTGACTTCTCTAACGCTAAACGCGAAGTTTCTCTACCTGCTGCTAATTTGGAAAAGCTATGAATTGAACTTTTCTCCTTAGAGATTTACTTTACTAGCATTACCTTTTAGGTAAATGCTTCTAACAAGCCTCTAAATTATATCTCCTTCGAGAGGTTTATAAGCCACCTCACCTGCTCGTGTTACTCAGGCAACCTCACCTTGCTAGTGATATAAATACAACCAAACCTGCTAATGGTATATAATATAATGCTGATTCGGAAAGAACTCATTTACGAGTATTACCTCTCAGATAAGTGCCCCTAAAAAGCCTCTAAATTACCTGTACTGCAAGTGGGTTATAAGCCTCCTCACCTGCTAGTATTACACAAGCTACCTCACATTGTTAATTATACAAATACAACCTCACCTGCCAGCTATAAAAATGCTGACTGACAGTGTCTCCAAACCGTTTTAACAATAGTTATAAACATTGTGTAAGGGTCCAAGCCACCTCACCCCTCTAGTATTTTAAAAGCAACTTAACCTTGCTAGTGGTGCAAATGCAACCTCACCTGCCAATTATACAACTGGTGACTGACAGACTGAATGGCATATTTATAAAATAAAGTTAAAACTAACTTACTAGAATACTACTAACAACATCGAAATCGTGTTCTCCAACGTGACGAGTGTTTCCAAATAAATATATACACGGTGTCAAGGACCCAGTCACCTCACCCGCTATCGATGTACCTACTAACTAGCAAATGCAGTAACGATGCCAAACGATTCCATTGGTGTTACAATAAAATATCTGGTCTAGCTAGGTGTTCACTATGTTGTTAATATAATAAGTGCGAAAGTTTGTAAAAATGGATGTTTGTTACCTTTTCACGTAAAAACAATTGAACGAATTTTAATGAACTTTACAATAATATAGCTTAAGCATCAGAATAACACATAAGCTACTGTTTATCCCGGGAACAAGTTTCTGTAAGAAACGGGAACGAGAAAACATCTCTACGCGAGCAAAGCCGCAGGCGTCACTTAGTAATAAATAAAGATGAAACCGGATTATTTGAACTAAAACATGATGAGAGTCTCCAATCCCATCTCCAAATTTATTCTAGTATAAGGGGCCAATCAACCTCGCCTACTAGCGAGTACCTGCTGATTATCGGACGAGTACCTGCTGATTAACAGACGAGTACCTGCTGATTAACGGATGAGTACCCGCTGATTAACAGACGAGTACCTGTTGATTATCGGAGGAGTACCTGCTGATTACCGAACGAGTACCTGCTGAATATCAAACGAGTACCTGCTGATTATGGGATGAGTACCTGTTGATTAAGGTACTAGACAACGACGTAGGTGTCCTTACAGGGTTGGTAAGTCAGACGACAGTCGTTTCAATCAATGCCGGAAGTAAAAGTCAAACGCTAGTTGCTTTTAACAACCAAACATAAACAAACTTCTAAGCTCTAACCCCAGGTAGAATTTGGAATTCCCCATGTGTGTTTTTCTGTTGACAAAGAATTAATAATGCCAGTGGAACCATTTTCTAACTTATCAATACTATTCTTAGTCTCATCAATTTCTTGTTACGAATACTCAGATCCGCATTTATAGCTAATGGGTCACACCGCTGGTCGCACCAAATCCACATCAATTTGCTAGGAATAGCCGCCGCTTTTTGTGAAATCTGTTTCTTCTGCGCTTATCAAACATGAAAAAAAAATCCTCTTTCACGTAGCCTATATAAGGATTGAATTCATTTCGTTGTTTAAAATAAAGACAATAAATATATAATATGTACAAAATCCAAAACAGATTGCATGTGACTCTTTAAATGCAGTTTCAAATTTATAAAATAATTTATTTTTTTATAACCTTTCTCTTTTTTTCAAAATTCACCATTCATCTTGACTGTCTATAAAATGTCTTGTAACAAAGCCTATTATTTAACAGATTTGGCCATTTATTTTATTACAGGGTTATATTGTTGTTACGAACCCTTAAACAATAAAATATCTATTTCGTTTGTTCGTATCGTCTGAAAGTAATCAATGTTTTTTTTAAAACACAGATGTTAGTAAGTTACACAAATGTATTTCTAAGACAAAGAGATATCCGCTATTCATTGAATTTGCTGTGGGAACTATATAAGTAAAAATCCTTTTTTTTTTTTTTGAATAAGGAATTGTTATTGTAAAATAACAGACCCAAAATTTCTATTTTATGGCACACCAGATGGCGAACCCGCCTTACCTAAAGGCGACAGACTCGACAATTTAGTACATGAAACCTATGTACATCTTTAGATATACCGTACTGCTGCTTAACCTCTTATGGCCTAATAGCATGAAGATATTTAAGCAAACTTAAATGCCTACGTTGTGTATTTTTTTGATAAAAGTTTGTATAGACATACAAACATACATACAAAATATTTATAGTGTTTATATTGAACCTATGTTCGACTAATATGACGTATAGTATCTATTATTAAATGTAATATCAAACAATTACTAAATTTATTTATTTGACCCTTTGTTTGTTTTTAAACGTTGTGTTAGTAATTACCAAGTTCTTTGATACTTCGTTGCAATTATTTTTAATTATCACATTTTTAAAGACGAATGTATCCTGGTCAACACGGTACCAGATGTAACGCCCCCCCCCCCCCCCCCTGCTGGATCGCCAGTATTTCGATATGCGCGCGATTGAGAACCGTGTGTAGAAAAAGAGAAGATGATGGATTCTAAAATCTCTCGCTAACCGCTGAGTTAAAATTCTAGCTAAAGAAAGGAATACCTAAGTGATGCTATTGAACATGTTACGTAATATATGGCCTTGTGATCCGTAATCGTCTAGTGGTTAAATTTATAAAAAAAGTAATTTTTTGATAATATTTTATAAAATCTCTGAAAAACACACTGATCGAAACATACAAAAGATGAATGGTGAATTGTTATCTTAAAGTAAAGAATAGTTTGTTTACTGCAAATAAAGTCTCATGCATTCTGACCTGATATAACTGGCTCGAACTAATTTCTACTTGTAGGTGATTCGGGCTCGATTCTGGGTCCTGTAAATTTTAATTGACCTATGAGACTAGCCTTAGTCTATACTACATTACCCCAATTTGCGTCCCGTCAAGTATAACACAATATAAATTTATTCCGACAGATTTTGGTCTAAAAGAATATTTCAAGTAGAAGTCGCAGAATGAGTGAGTGAGTTGCTTGATGTGAAAATTTGTAGTCCTCTTGACAGCAGGACGAAGTGACCAGAATAAATGTACTCAACATTAAATACTGTTTTTGAAGCATAGCACTAACATGCGCTGATGAGCAATCTAGGGTATCAATCTCTGTCTGGAGTCTAGTAGTTTGATATGGAATGATAGGTCATATTGACTGAGCGTACTAAAATAGCTTAATAAACATAGCTTCCAAAGTGTCATATTTGAATTCAAAGCATGTGTGTAATTGGAGCTCAAAGTAATTTTAATCAAGTTAATCATGACTAAGCCAGATAACATCACAGCAAGGAACTCCCCTCGTTGCGAGGATTTTCGTCATCACTACAGATCGGCCAAACTGTGCTAGACTTTCCCCGGAGGTATTTGTTTAACCCCATAAGTCGTCCTGTCGTGTGAGTACCATTAGCGTCGAACACCATGGCTAGAGAAAAATTAAATGAACTCGCATTACTTCACAGCCAATGAGATAATTTCGAGTAAAGTTGTATATACGCTCCGCCATATATCGCCTCGAAGTGTGACTAATATCTAGTAGAATTGACACTGATTAAATACATTCAGCACTTAATTCAGTCTTTATCTGAAGTCTAGCACTTACACGTACTAGCGTGAAACTTAGAACCTCATATTAAATATGAAAGGTCATAGTTGGATAGTTGGATGTATGAAAGGTCATATAGAAGACTAGCGCATTATAGTAGCTTAAATAAATTAAGCTTACTAAATAATACATTTGCAGTCTAGGCACATCTGTAAGCTGGAACTCTGGATCATATTCATCAAGTTAGTCATGACTAAGCCAGATAACATCACAACTAGGAACTTCCCACGTTGCAGGTTCAATCATAGATATCCCCCGAGAACTTATTTACAGCCTCATAAATCGTCCTGTTTGTGTGAGTATCGTAGCGTCAAACGCCATGTCTCATTAATATTAGTGTGTATTCGAATTATATAGGTTTGTAGTCGTTGAATAGCTGTGCACGTCGACTCAAATAGTAGTGTCTGATGGTGATATACGCTGGACTATCTATATTTTCTCGAAGTTAGCCGAAATCTAGTATGATTCAACACTGATTAAATGTACTCAGCATTTAATTCAGTCAAAAGGAACAATTTTGTAACGTATGTAGTACGCTACATTAATTCAGTCGTCATTTGTAAACGCCAGCACGTCGCATCGTCAATAATACTTGTTCTTATAATGTTTAGACTAAAACCAAACCGGATAAAGTATATTGAAGTTATCTAATTAAATCAGCTAATCGTTCTGTCGTTAAGCTAAATTTAATTATTCCTTATTTACTAACACTTTTTTACGATGTTGTAAATTATTTAATCAATGTTTTAAATTATATAAAATCTGAAGTCCAAAAGATTACAAATGTATATAATATGCAAATAGATATCTAAAAATAAATTCTACATGCACAACCTCTTATCTAAAAATCACACACATGCACATAAACAAATTTCATACATTTCAGTACATATGATACATATATTTTATTATAATATAATCTGTTTATATCTGACCCGTTGAGCCTCATAATGATGCTCAATCAACGATATCTTCGTATTTAATTAATTAATTTTAGTATTTAACTTACATCCATGAGAAAATTCATAATCAAACACTAAATAATCTCAGCTTATTCATTTTATTTGCACACTGAATTATCTAGATATATTTTAATAAATCAAAAACAAATCTATTAGTTAATCTTAAAAGCATTCAAATAATAATCCATCTACCTAGAAAATAATTAATTTAATTTGAATAAAAGAATATCAAAGAAACATTAGATGATTTCAATAAGTAACAAAATATATTTTAATAGAAATAATTATAAACAATCGGCAGTCTCATTAAGCAATCATACTTAATAGGAATAATTATAAACAAACGGCAGTCTCATTAAGTAATCATACTTAATAGGAAGAATTATAAGCAAACGGCAGTCTCAATAAGTAATCATACTTAATAGGAATAATTATAAACAAACGGCAGTCTCAATAAGTAATTATACTTAATAGGAATAATTATAAACAAACAGCAGTCTCAATAAGTAATTATACTTAATAGGCATAATTTGAAACAAAACCAGTCTCAGTAAATACAAAAGGATAGTCTCAATAAGTAATTATAGGTACTTAACTTATAGGCAGCTAGTCACACAAACACTAGACCTTTTTCGGAGGTCTTACTCTTAGTTAGGCAGATGTGCCTGAATACGCGCCCGGTTTGCAACTGAATAGAACTTTTCATAATTTGAACTCATGGTATTTTGGCCCTTTGTCCTCAGTTTTGAACAGAACAAAAAAAGGTATCCCTTTTTTTGTTTACAAAAAATGCGCGCGTCCTTCAGAGAATATTATTTTAACACAAACATGTGTCAAGTGGTCACAAGACAAAATCTCAGATATCAACACAAAAGTTTAGCAGAAAAACTGTTTAAATGGTTTAGTTCCCACTTATGCGGCCAATTTTAACTAGAATTAATATCATTGTACCCAAAGCACTTATGAACTGTCACCCGATATTACTATTTATGTGCGTATTTTTAAATGAATATCTCTTAGCATTCGTCTGACCCAAAGTTAAAATAAGTACAAAAAATATAACGATTTATGGCCCGAACCGCACTTGTATGCAAACCCAACGAAGTTTTTCGTAACAACAAAAAATTATAAGCCATTTATGTACTCCACTAGTTACTTTTATTTATTATATAAAGGGGGGCGGTAGAGGCCGTCACATCTCCCCCCCTGAATGTGTGCGGAAAATTAACCTGTTCACCTTTACGAACACATTCATAATCTTTTTATAGCTCCAAGCCCAGTATCTTCTAAATTCTTCTTCAATTATATCTTATATTACATAAAACTAGATCCCGTAGCTTCCATTACGCTAAACGTCATCAAAATTTCTTTACCTGCTGCTGATCCAAAGAGATTATGAATTTGATTTTTATTTCTCCGTAGAGATTTTACATACGAGCTTTCCCCCCCAGGTAAGTGCTCCCAGCAAGACCTGATAATATAGAAAACCACCCTCACGTGCCAGTGGTACACAAACCACCTCACCTGTTTATGATAAATAAGCCACATCACCTGCATACGGTATCATATAAGTCACCTCACCTGCCAATGAATATTATATTTAAGGTTGGACTCCTTGACTTCTCTAACGCTAAACGCGAAGTTTCTCTACCTGCTGCTAATTTGGAAAAGCTATGAATTGAACTTTTCTCCTTAGAGATTTACTTTACTAGCATTACCTTTTAGGTAAATGCTTCTAACAAGCCTCTAAATTATATCTCCTTCGAGAGGTTTATAAGCCACCTCACCTGCTCGTGTTACTCAGGCAACCTCACCTTGCTAGTGATATAAATACAACCAAACCTGCTAATGGTATATAATATAATGCTGATTCGGAAAGAACTCATTTACGAGTATTACCTCTCAGATAAGTGCCCCTAAAAAGCCTCTAAATTACCTGTACTGCAAGTGGGTTATAAGCCTCCTCACCTGCTAGTATTACACAAGCTACCTCACATTGTTAATTATACAAATACAACCTCACCTGCCAGCTATAAAAATGCTGACTGACAGTGTCTCCAAACCGTTTTAACAATAGTTATAAACATTGTGTAAGGGTCCAAGCCACCTCACCCCTCTAGTATTTTAAAAGCAACTTAACCTTGCTAGTGGTGCAAATGCAACCTCACCTGCCAATTATACAACTGGTGACTGACAGACTGAATGGCATATTTATAAAATAAAGTTAAAACTAACTTACTAGAATACTACTAACAACATCGAAATCGTGTTCTCCAACGTGACGAGTGTTTCCAAATAAATATATACACGGTGTCAAGGACCCAGTCACCTCACCCGCTATCGATGTACCTACTAACTAGCAAATGCAGTAACGATGCCAAACGATTCCATTGGTGTTACAATAAAATATCTGGTCTAGCTAGGTGTTCACTATGTTGTTAATATAATAAGTGCGAAAGTTTGTAAAAATGGATGTTTGTTACCTTTTCACGTAAAAACAATTGAACGAATTTTAATGAACTTTACAATAATATAGCTTAAGCATCAGAATAACACATAAGCTACTGTTTATCCCGGGAACAAGTTTCTGTAAGAAACGGGAACGAGAAAACATCTCTACGCGAGCAAAGCCGCAGGCGTCACTTAGTAATAAATAAAGATGAAACCGGATTATTTGAACTAAAACATGATGAGAGTCTCCAATCCCATCTCCAAATTTATTCTAGTATAAGGGGCCAATCAACCTCGCCTACTAGCGAGTACCTGCTGATTATCGGACGAGTACCTGCTGATTAACAGACGAGTACCTGCTGATTAACGGATGAGTACCCGCTGATTAACAGACGAGTACCTGTTGATTATCGGAGGAGTACCTGCTGATTACCGAACGAGTACCTGCTGAATATCAAACGAGTACCTGCTGATTATGGGATGAGTACCTGTTGATTAAGGTACTAGACAACGACGTAGGTGTCCTTACAGGGTTGGTAAGTCAGACGACAGTCGTTTCAATCAATGCCGGAAGTAAAAGTCAAACGCTAGTTGCTTTTAACAACCAAACATAAACAAACTTCTAAGCTCTAACCCCAGGTAGAATTTGGAATTCCCCATGTGTGTTTTTCTGTTGACAAAGAATTAATAATGCCAGTGGAACCATTTTCTAACTTATCAATACTATTCTTAGTCTCATCAATTTCTTGTTACGAATACTCAGATCCGCATTTATAGCTAATGGGTCACACCGCTGGTCGCACCAAATCCACATCAATTTGCTAGGAATAGCCGCCGCTTTTTGTGAAATCTGTTTCTTCTGCGCTTATCAAACATGAAAAAAAAATCCTCTTTCACGTAGCCTATATAAGGATTGAATTCATTTCGTTGTTTAAAATAAAGACAATAAATATATAATATGTACAAAATCCAAAACAGATTGCATGTGACTCTTTAAATGCAGTTTCAAATTTATAAAATAATTTATTTTTTTATAACATTTCTCTTTTTTTCAAAATTCACCATTCATCTTGACTGTCTATAAAATGTCTTGTAACAAAGCCTATTATTTAACAGATTTGGCCATTTATTTTATTACAGGGTTATATTGTTGTTACGAACCCTTAAACAATAAAATATCTATTTCGTTTGTTCGTATCGTCTGAAAGTAATCAATGTTTTTTTTAAAACACAGATGTTAGTAAGTTACACAAATGTATTTCTAAGACAAAGAGATATCCGCTATTCATTGAATTTGCTGTGGGAACTATATAAGTAAAAATCCTTTTTTTTTTTTTTGAATAAGGAATTGTTATTGTAAAATAACAGACCCAAAATTTCTATTTTATGGCACACCAGATGGCGAACCCGCCTTACCTAAAGGCGACAGACTCGACAATTTAGTACATGAAACCTATGTACATCTTTAGATATACCGTACTGCTGCTTAACCTCTTATGGCCTAATAGCATGAAGATATTTAAGCAAACTTAAATGCCTACGTTGTGTATTTTTTTGATAAAAGTTTGTATAGACATACAAACATACATACAAAATATTTATAGTGTTTATATTGAACCTATGTTCGACTAATATGACGTATAGTATCTATTATTAAATGTAATATCAAACAATTACTAAATTTATTTATTTGACCCTTTGTTTGTTTTTAAACGTTGTGTTAGTAATTACCAAGTTCTTTGATACTTCGTTGCAATTATTTTTAATTATCACATTTTTAAAGACGAATGTATCCTGGTCAACACGGTACCAGATGTAACGCCCCCCCCCCCCCCCCCCCTGCTGGATCGCCAGTATTTCGATATGCGCGCGATTGAGAACCGTGTGTAGAAAAAGAGAAGATGATGGATTCTAAAATCTCTCGCTAACCGCTGAGTTAAAATTCTAGCTAAAGAAAGGAATACCTAAGTGATGCTATTGAACATGTTACGTAATATATGGCCTTGTGATCCGTAATCGTCTAGTGGTTAAATTTATAAAAAAAGTAATTTTTTGATAATATTTTATAAAATCTCTGAAAAACACACTGATCGAAACATACAAAAGATGAATGGTGAATTGTTATCTTAAAGTAAAGAATAGTTTGTTTACTGCAAATAAAGTCTCATGCATTCTGACCTGATATAACTGGCTCGAACTAATTTCTACTTGTAGGTGATTCGGGCTCGATTCTGGGTCCTGTAAATTTTAATTGACCTATGAGACTAGCCTTAGTCTATACTACATTACCCCAATTTGCGTCCCGTCAAGTATAACACAATATAAATTTATTCCGACAGATTTTGGTCTAAAAGAATATTTCAAGTAGAAGTCGCAGAATGAGTGAGTGAGTTGCTTGATGTGAAAATTTGTAGTCCTCTTGACAGCAGGACGAAGTGACCAGAATAAATGTACTCAACATTAAATACTGTTTTTGAAGCATAGCACTAACATGCGCTGATGAGCAATCTAGGGTATCAATCTCTGTCTGGAGTCTAGTAGTTTGATATGGAATGATAGGTCATATTGACTGAGCGTACTAAAATAGCTTAATAAACATAGCTTCCAAAGTGTCATATTTGAATTCAAAGCATGTGTGTAATTGGAGCTCAAAGTAATTTTAATCAAGTTAATCATGACTAAGCCAGATAACATCACAGCAAGGAACTCCCCTCGTTGCGAGGATTTTCGTCATCACTACAGATCGGCCAAACTGTGCTAGACTTTCCCCGGAGGTATTTGTTTAACCCCATAAGTCGTCCTGTCGTGTGAGTACCATTAGCGTCGAACACCATGGCTAGAGAAAAATTAAATGAACTCGCATTACTTCACAGCCAATGAGATAATTTCGAGTAAAGTTGTATATACGCTCCGCCATATATCGCCTCGAAGTGTGACTAATATCTAGTAGAATTGACACTGATTAAATACATTCAGCACTTAATTCAGTCTTTATCTGAAGTCTAGCACTTACACGTACTAGCGTGAAACTTAGAACCTCATATTAAATATGAAAGGTCATAGTTGGATAGTTGGATGTATGAAAGGTCATATAGAAGACTAGCGCATTATAGTAGCTTAAATAAATTAAGCTTACTAAATAATACATTTGCAGTCTAGGCACATCTGTAAGCTGGAACTCTGGATCATATTCATCAAGTTAGTCATGACTAAGCCAGATAACATCACAACTAGGAACTTCCCACGTTGCAGGTTCAATCATAGATATCCCCCGAGAACTTATTTACAGCCTCATAAATCGTCCTGTTTGTGTGAGTATCGTAGCGTCAAACGCCATGTCTCATTAATATTAGTGTGTATTCGAATTATATAGGTTTGTAGTCGTTGAATAGCTGTGCACGTCGACTCAAATAGTAGTGTCTGATGGTGATATACGCTGGACTATCTATATTTTCTCGAAGTTAGCCGAAATCTAGTATGATTCAACACTGATTAAATGTACTCAGCATTTAATTCAGTCAAAAGGAACAATTTTGTAACGTATGTAGTACGCTACATTAATTCAGTCGTCATTTGTAATCGCCAGCACGTCGCATCGTCAATAATACTTGTTCTTATAATGTTTAGACCAAAACCAAACCGGATAAAGTATATTGAAGTTATCTAATTAAATCAGCTAATCGTTCTGTCGTTAAGCTAAATTTAATTATTCCTTATTTACTAACACTTTTTACGATGTTGTAAATTATTTAATCAATGTTTTAAATTATATAAAATCTGAAGTCCAAAAGATTACAAATGTATATAATATGCAAATAGATATCTAAAAATAAATTCTACATGCACAACCTCTTATCTAAAAATCACACACATGCACATAAACAAATTTCATACATTTCAGTACATATGATACATATATTTTATTATAATATAATCTGTTTATATCTGACCCGTTGAGCCTCATAATGATGCTCAATCAACGATATCTTCGTATTTAATTAATTAATTTTAGTATTTAACTTACATCCATGAGAAAATTCATAATCAAACACTAAATAATCTCAGCTTATTCATTTTATTTGCACACTGAATTATCTAGATATATTTTAATAAATCAAAAACAAATCTATTAGTTAATCTTAAAAGCATTCAAATAATAATCCATCTACCTAGAAAATAATTAATTTAATTTGAATAAAAGAATATCAAAGAAACATTAGATGATTTCAATAAGTAACAAAATATATTTTAATAGAAATAATTATAAACAATCGGCAGTCTCATTAAGCAATCATACTTAATAGGAATAATTATAAACAAACGGCAGTCTCATTAAGTAATCATACTTAATAGGAAGAATTATAAGCAAACGGCAGTCTCAATAAGTAATCATACTTAATAGGAATAATTATAAACAAACGGCAGTCTCAATAAGTAATTATACTTAATAGGAATAATTATAAACAAACAGCAGTCTCAATAAGTAATTATACTTAATAGGAATAATTTGAAACAAAACCAGTCTCAGTAAATACAAAAGGATAGTCTCAATAAGTAATAATAGGTACTTAACTTATAGGCAGCTAGTCACACAAACACTAGACCTTTTTCGGAGGTCTTACTCTTAGTTAGGCAGATGTGCCTGAATACGCGCCCGGTTTGCAACTGAATAGAACTTTTCATAATTTGAACTCATGGTATTTTGGCCCTTTGTCCTCAGTTTTGAACAGAACAAAAAAAGGTATCCCTTTTTTTGTTTACAAAAAATGCGCGCGTCCTTCAGAGAATATTATTTTAACACAAACATGTGTCAAGTGGTCACAAGACAAAATCTCAGATATCAACACAAAAGTTTAGCAGAAAAACTGTTTAAATGGTTTAGTTCCCACTTATGCGGCCAATTTTAACTAGAATTAATATCATTGTACCCAAAGCACTTATGAACTGTCACCCGATATTACTATTTATGTGCGTATTTTTAAATGAATATCTCTTAGCATTCGTCTGACCCAAAGTTAAAATAAGTACAAAAAATATAACGATTTATGGCCCGAACCGCACTTGTATGCAAACCCAACGAAGTTTTTCGTAACAACAAAAAATTATAAGCCATTTATGTACTCCACTAGTTACTTTTATTTATTATATAAAGGGGGGCGGTAGAGGCCGTCACAATACATGCCTTCATGAAGGCACGCAGAGTTGCATCAATTTTATACAACTCCAGTACCCTCAAAAGCCATGTATGTGGCACAGAGTCAAAAGCTTTCTTATAGTCTATCCAACATGTAGACATATTTTTACGGTTACGGCGTGTCTGTTGGCTAATGACCATATCAATAATAAGGAGCTCTTTCGTGCCACGAGAACCACTTTTACATCCATTCTGAGAGGAGGACAAGATGGAGTTGTCAATCAAGTGAGATGATATTTTCTCTCTCAGAATAGATGTTAAAAGTTTATAGACCGTGGGGAGACACGTAATAGGTCTATAATTCTTAGGATCTGAGGCATTTCCAGATTTAAAGAAAAGATGGGTCACTCCAGTAGTCATGAAATCTGACAACGATCCTGACTCTAGGCATGATTGGAATTGACATGCCAAACGTTTATGTGAACTCTTAAACCATTTCAACCAAAAGTTATGCAGTCCGTCTGGTCCTGCTGACTTCCAATTCTGCAACCGACGGACTGCATTGGAAACATCATCCGGTGTTATAGTAATTGGTTCCATTATTTTAATAGGTTCACACAAACGTTCGACATCTCACATCCAATCCCCTTCGGTGTGATCAACGGGCATCGACCAGATTTTGCGCCATAATGAAGTAGTGACATCATCATCCGGCCGATGCACTTTAGTCCTAGTCGAGTCAGGATGCTCCCAATTTCTATAAACCCATCTTTCGTATCTTTGGAATGTTCTATTTTGATAATGTCGGTCTATCTACGAACACGATTTGCCCATGCATAATTTTTTTATTTCAGGTAATCTATGCGCTCTGTGACTCGTGCTAAAAAATCTCGAGGTCTGATATCAGTCCCCGAGAAAGCCCGAGTCACAAATCGCATCACTCTAGGACGGGTATTTCCTGAAGCAAATGAGCTTACCAATAAGTGCCCTAGTCTCGGCGATACGACGCTCGATTCTACACTGCCAAGCTGGTACTGCTGTTTTTGGTCGTGTAACAATGTTATTATTTACAAACTTCACATTTGCAACACGACATGCTGCAACAGCTCCGCAATATAAAATCGAATGTGTATCACCAAGATCTTCGCTATTATCAAGATAATTTGATATTAACGAATCCAGGGCACATACTAGGGAAACCGATATTATAGCATAGCACATTCCAAAGCACTCCTTAATTGATCATTGTAATGGGTACTTACGTTTATAGCACTTGTATCCATCACATCATCGTTATCGCGATTTAAAACACTTCTTAAAGTTTGGGTCTCAGGCAATGATGATGTTGATATCTGACCAAGACTACTACATACGTCTGAGCGTAGCCTCTCAAGTACATCACCATCCAAAAGATGACATCGTTGGATGGCCCGTACCTGATCCGATAAGCGCTGTGCTGACACGTTGACTGCTGGTTCAAGTTCCTGAAACAGAGGCAGCATTCGTAAACGATACGCAGTGAGGTTAATTCCCCCCTCTGTAGCCATAAAATATGCCCGCATGACGTTCTCATTTAATGAATTAGAAATTGTAAACATTTTAGATTTGTATTGGATATGTTTTGACATTGTCTGTCATAGTCTTTTGCTTCTATTTCTCATTATATTTTGATTATAGTGTTCTTCAAAATGATGCATTTTTTACTAATATTTCTGTATTGGTTTAGTTTATCTCGTTTATATTGTAGTATTTCGTTTTTAATATAATATTAAACAATTCAATAAACGGAAAAAATGTTGACGTTATTAAATGTTATTATTATCTTTGTCTCTTCTTCACGGGTATCTTCTATTTTTATTTTATGAAGATACCCGGTCTTTTGGCAGGCTTACATGAGGACATATTGGTCTAACACGCAGAAGCCCTTTGAGAATTTTAATCTAATAGGAAATGGGACCACATGGGATACAGGCAATCCACGCCCGCCTTATGTTGTAACATGCAGTTTTGACTAGCAAGGTAGTGCGAACATATTGCCGCCAGACGTCGCTAGTTATATTGACGGATAGGACCTAGCGTTTGCGTATAGATGGCATTACCGGGTCTGATATTCAACAGATCCCATTTTAATTAACTTTCGTAAAACAAAAATATAACATCAAAATTGAATAAACAGTTTTTTTTAAGAGTACTAGTATTTAAATCAATAAATAAAATAAATAAATATCCATCACGCCTTATCCCCGAAGGGGTGGCAGAGGCATATTACATGTCCACTTTTCACCGTGTGGATTCCTGTCCCACGTAATAGGTGGTGAGCCCATTGCCGTGTTGAAATAGACAGACGCAGGTTGTGGTTACCTGCTGTTGAAAGTTTTCAAGCCGCCCATAAGGCCTTCAACCAGGCTTAACGACTGCCATTTTACTGGCAACCGGGACCAACAGCTTAACGTGCCTTCCGAAGCACGGAAACGCTCGCAAATGTAAATGCCACAAAGTGGTCACCCATCCGAGTACCAGCCATAGTGAAAGTTGCGTAACTCAGTGATCGTTTACAGAACACTGAGACCGCGGGGCCACGAGCGCTTCATTAAATCAATAATTCAACATAAATATAAAATAACTTTAACTTAGTCTATGGTGGTAGAAATTAATATGTTTCTTACTGAACGACAAGAAAAGGATATTTTTGACAGTTCTCCAGAGTGGGGTCGGAGTGAAAAAAGGATAAATACGAGGATTGTGGAAGGATCTAAATCAATTTTCGACCTGAGATAGTTAAAGGATACCCGAAGTTCTCCAGATTTCTGAGATATTCTCCAAAATTCGTTAATAGTGATTTTTCTTGTGCAAGTTTTGGCCAACCCAGCCTAATTCTATAGCCGTTATAGTCATAATCACGTACGAGTGTATAAGAAACCCCGCTATCCACGTAATTGCTGGAAGCGTTGTGGTTTCCCTTGGAGAAAAGGCGCGGGGGCTTCGCAAGATTCTGCTACTTGTTTGTGAGTTGTACTCACAAGGGCCGCTGCTCACGGCCTCTGTGGGCTGTCATCGGCCTTCCTCAGCATTGGGCACCAGCGGGTCTACGCACGAAAGCTCGGCGTGAGCGGATTTGTCAGCTCGCTCCGCAAGTTTCGCACCCCAGCACAAAAGCTGAGTACCTTTTAGTTTCTACTCCTGTATCTGCTGCATATTTTCTTGAGTGTGTGTGAAGAATATCTATCTATGAACATTATAACCTTAGCATTGCATTTATGTAATAATTGATACCTGTGATGAACTTTTATTGTTAAATATTTATATTTTTATTGGGAGGTAGATTTTTTTTCTTAAAATAATCGAATTCCTTCTTTATTAAACCTTGTAAAGAACAATTGTGCAAGCATATTATTTATCTCCCAACCACACACACTCTTCATCAAGACGCCCTGGGATTATTTCTTTTAGAGTCTCTTCATTGCTCTGCCCGGAGTGAAGCTGGTGGTAGCACCCATAAAAAAAAAGTGTTACACTCTATTTAAGAAGAACCATATAGATGATATGACTTGCAATTGCTATTGGTATTAGCAGTAAATGCACACGCCTGCGTTTTCCTGTAATTGAACTCGACCAGATATCAAGACCCCACCGAGAGATGCGGTCCAGACTCCAATCGAGCTAACCCTTAAAGGCACTCCAAGCATAACGCGCAACTTTGAGGGCATGGACTAGTCCCACCGTAAGTGTCCACGTCACCGTAAAATCATAACTGAACGGTGGAATAAGAGATTGAGTTGTTCAAAACAGCAATGATAATTTAAATGTGCGTTCGTTGATAGCTACTTAAGATTCTATACACCTCACTGTATTAGAAGTAAATCAATGCGAACACCTCGTGAGCTTGGGACATAATCTTACCTACACGACGCGTCGACAGTGCAAAGGACGTTATAAATTTATGAGGTAATAACTGTTACTGTAATGTTGCTTAAGCTTAAAAACCATTTCTGTTTTATATAACGGTGTCGCATAAATTACCTTAACTTGTGAACGCTTTGCACTAACATTGGTAAGTAATTTTCACTCCTATAGTTCTCTTTTTTATAATCCCCAACGTAAAAACAACGTATAAGTTTGACGTGTCTGTCTATTTGTCTGTCTGTGCATCGTAGCTTCCGAATGAAATAACCAATGTTAATTTTGTTGTTTTTTTTTTTATTTTATATGTAAGTTAAAGTCGAAATATTTTATCTATGTTTGATGCAAACAGGTCCAAGATGGCTAATGCCACAAAATGGCGGATAAAATTGATTTTTTTTCTTTTTTACTCCTAGTTTTGTACGTTTATTCTATTTATTTATGTATACTATATCACATGTGTCGACGGTATTAAAAAAAATCTTATTGCTTGTAAATGTTGCTAGTGATTAAACTATAATAGTATATTAAAGTATATTTGAAAAAAAAAGAGATGCTATGCTTGTGCCATCGAAACTGTTAAAATACAACATACCACCCATCGGAATATTCAAAACTGTTTGCTGTATATAAGTTGGAAGCCAACGGTCAGTTGCAATATTGCGGATTCAGAATTCATAAAGCAGGCTTAAATACATTTAGATCTGTCGTTTAGTTTGCTTGTATTCGAATTCAATAGTGTTCAACAAATCTTACCTAAATCAATACACGATATTGCATTTATTCCATATTGCTTTTGAAATTTTGTTAGGTTGGTAAATATTTAAATCGCAAATAGTGGTGTGAATGGTTTGTAACAACTTTCTTTTAATGTTCAAGTGAATTTTTTATTTTATTAGGTAGGAAAATATAGACATACCTTTAAAATTATTTCTATATTTTTGTTGTTGCAATATTAAATTACAATTTACAATTATAAATGTCTAAATATAAACACATGAATACCGACACCCACGTATTCCATACTGAATGACTCATCCCTGACCTGATACAGGTGCCCAATACACTCGCGGTATTACTTCGTTGGATAGCAATGGCTATCCTTTGTTTTAGGTACGACAGGCCCCGGATGTCATGAGATTTATCCCTTAACTTACGATCAATCTTAGAGACAAAAGCCTTAGTATCGCTCCCCTAACATCCCACCGTTTCCACAGCCACCGGTGTGACTAAATATTGGGACACCAACACCACGTACGTTTTCCCCCTTTTATGAACGGCATCTTCCGCTGCGGTCACTGGTGAGTGGACGGTTCGAACCAGATGACTGGCGGCAAAAGTGCTGACATAATTATGTTGCGTCCCACACCAGACACTTAACATTCTTCCAAGCTACAAGGGTCAAACCGTCCGGTCTTTCGGTCCGGCGTTTGATAGACGCAGCGGAACTTTAGCTGATACTAGTGCACGTTGGATTAAATCTTTAGCATGCATATAAATAAAATTAAACCGCAAAATTTGTTGCTAAGCGCTAATCTCAGGAACTACTGGACATAATTGTAAAAATATTTTTGTGTTAGTTAGCCTATTTATTGAGGAAGGTTATAAGCTATATATATAATATAATATATACCATTACGCTACTACCCAGGAGAGTGGAGCAGTAATAATAAATGTCAACAAATCGGGCAAACTTTCATACATTATTGTAAAAGTAATAGGCGGCGGGATTAAATGGGTGCGACGTGGGTTAGAAGTATGTCACGGGCAAAGTCGCGGGGAGCGGCTTATATTTAATAAAAATCGACTAAGTGAAATTAATACTATTATTATGGTACCAATAGAGATATTTTTATTACTTTCAATGTATTAGTGCACTTAAATAATTACATTAGTATTACGATACAAACAATCTCTATCACTGCATAGTCGATGCTTACAAATTGCGAAGAATAAAGCACATCACTCTCACAACTTTATACGTCGTTCAACGTCATATCTTCGGGGACGCTCGCAATGTGTTAAGATTGATGATACTTCATCCGAGTGGTGTAGTCTCACAGCGGGCGTACCTCAGGGTGGCGTTCTTTCTCCTTTGCTTTTTTCAATTTTTATCAATACTCTCACTTAATTTATTTCTTCTCACTTCCAATTCTATGCGGACGATGCTTTTGCCAGAAAATTACTTTCAAGCTGCGTAGATTGAGGTTGATATGTTACTTATTATGATAGTAAGCTTGCTGCCAGCAACATAAAACTGACACACATTGCTATCTAATACCTCACAACACGCTTACAATCAATCACGCTTACTTCTTCGAAGTGTTAGTCTGATGAGCGTGACATAAATTCCTACCACGGTTATTTGTAAAGCGCTCGTAGCTCCACTAACTAAGTGTTCTGTAAACTATCACTGCGTTAAGCATCTTTTGTCATGGCTGGTCCTCAAATAATGACCTCTTAGTGGCATGTCCAAAATTGAGCTTTTTTGTGCTTTGGAAAGCACGTTAGGCCGTTGGTCTTATAAAATTTTAATAGTAAATCGATACAACCGGCACTTGAACATGGCAAGGGGCTCCACCACCTGTTACATGGAATAATAATGCATATATACGCTGACATTGCGAGGCATTTGCGAGACATTTATTTTTACACACCGCCGTCTAGCCCAAAGTAAGCTAATAATATATAAATAAATAAATAAAAAATAAATATCCATCACGCCTTATCCCCGAAGGGGTGGCTGAGGCATATTATATGCCCACTTTTCACCGTGTGGATTCCTGTCCCACGTAATAGATGGTGAGCCCATTGCCGTGTTGAAATAGACAGACGCAGGCTGTGGCTACCTGCTGTTGAAATTTTTTAAGCCGCCTATAAGGCCTTCAACCAGGCTTAACGACTGCCATTTTACTGGCAACCGGGACCAACGGCTTAACGTGCCTTCCGAAGCACGGAAACGCTCGCAAATGTAAATGCCACAAAGTGGTCACCCATCCGACGACCAGCCATAGTGAAAGTTGCGTACCTCAGTGATCGTTTACCGAACACTGAGACCGCGGGGCCACGAGCGCTTAAATAATATATAAGCTTTTGTTATGGGATCTAGACGACTGATAAACATACTTATATATTTCTAAATACATACATTTTATACATAGGAAACACACAAACTCTGAAACTAACATTTGTGGATACACTACCACTGCCATGTGACCAAATATCTGCCACTGAGGCAGACATTTGGTCGTATAGTGTGTTTCTGACCACCATAAATGAGTAAGAACGCACGAGGGGTGTGTTCTTCTTGATTTTACGCACAATTGTCAGGAAAACAAAATGTAACGAAAGAATGACAAACCAAATTGTGCTGAATGTGCAATACTCTGCTTTATAATGTGATTTTATATCATAATGTTTCACATACAGAAAAGGGATCCTTGTAACTGCTTGACAGCAACTAGAGACGTTGGAGAGTAAGTTTCATTCACTGGGGAGCCTATTGCTACCATGAGATCGTTATAAATAGTATAAGTATTAGTTCTACCACATGGGCTGGGTAAATTAGATAATAATAGGAAGAAACTACGTCTTACAAATGGTATTGTTCCACCAAAACCAGAGCATTTTTCTTTGATGAACACGCACACGCTTCCAATTTTATATGTTTCGAATTTAATATAAGAGAATGCGCAAAGTCGCCCCAGTTCAAGCGCAACCTAAACTTACGGTTTATAGTAAAATATACCAGAAGAGATTTTAAATAACTTCCTATTATTTATGTACTTTTGTCTAAAAGTGTGTATCAATCAATCAAAATAACCTAACGTTGTCCACAGCTATATGTAAGTCAACCATACCAATAATGGTACTTCTAGTATATAAAATGTCAAAGGTAAACGGAATTCCTGAAATGCGTATTGAATTTTATTATATTAAATAAACTCAAAAGGCACATAATAGTTATCATATTTTGACTGCTAAAAATATATCTAAAGCCACTTGGGACATCATCAAGAAAGAAAAAAGGTCCCCATCCAGGGATTACCAAACCCAAATTAAAGTTGATGGACATTTAATTACAGACCCCCTTGACATTTCAACATTTTTTTTATTGACTAAATAATACCATTGACATTTGACACTCACAATTCACATAAAATAATGCTCAATCATGACATGACAAATATTTTATACCCAATTGCACAGTATAACATTTCTAGAACCATACATACATTCGAAAACTCACATTGTATTGAATTAGATGGAATATGTATCAAATTGTGTCATTATTACGAAAGCGATGATATTCCTCCTGTACAATCTCTGTTGGCGTTTTTACTACATTGTTAACAACGACTATTTTTAAACCACTATTTAAGAAGAACCATTTAGATGAAATGACTTGCAATTGCTATTGGTCAATAGCAAGACATATCCATGAAACCAGTATTAGATAAAGTGTTCGAAAAACTTATACATGTCAGCCTATACAATTTTGTCGAAAAATATAACTTACTCACAGAAGAACAGATAGAATTTCGAAAGGGTAGAGACATTGACTGCCTCTGTGGCGCGGTGGGAGTGCATCCGACTGCTACGCAAGAGGTCGTGGGTTCGATTCCCACCCAGGATAAAACTTTGTGTGATGAGCACGATGGTTTATTCTGTGTCTGGGTGTTATTTATCTATAATATGTATGTATTTAGAAATATATAAGTATGTTTATCAGTTATCTAGATCCCATAACACAAGCTAATATTAGCTTACTTTGGGCTAGATGGCGCTGTGTGAAAAGTGTCCCACAATATTTATTTATTATTTATTTATTTATTTATTAATAGGACAATTTACTTATTTTTAGATAATGCATATCGTGGAGTAGATAATAGCATACCGGTAAGTGCACTATATATACACTACATATGGCTATGGCGCTGTGTAAAACAAATGTTTCAATATTTTGTTATCTATTGTGAAAAGCGTAAGCCGCTGACTCAATGTTCTATAAACGATCACTGCGTTAAGCAAAATTCGCTATAGTTGGTCCTTGGATGGGTGACCAGTTTGTGGAATTTACATTTGCGAGCGTTTCCGTGCTTCGGAAGGCACATTAAGCCGTTGGTCCCGGTTGCCAGTAGAATGGCAGTCATTAAGCCTGGATGTAGGCCTATTGGGCGGCTTGAAAAATTTCAACAGCAGGTCGCCACAGCCTGTTACAATTTTTTTAGGGCTAAATATAGAATGCAACTTAACCTTGAAGTAACATATGGAAGACCTGTGTAATGACTAACTAACTAACTAACTATCTTCACGCTGTATCCCTGACGGGGTAGTCAGAGAGGACAGATCGCCAGGCTTCGCGATCCATGCATACTTCTTTCGCTTCTTCGAGATTCATCAATCGCTTCATACACGCACGTCTGGGTATCCGAGTACTTTTGACCTTTCCGTTTTTGAGCAATCTGCTCACGTGGTCTTCATATGTAAGTCTCGGCCTACCCTGACTCCTTCTACCCTCTACTTTTGAACAATATATATTCTTCGTCAATCGTTCCTCACTCATTCGTTGGACGTGTCCAAACCAACGGAGCACGCCCTTTTCCAGCTTAACGCTGACACTTTCATTCAAACCTGCCAAATTGCGTATCACTTCGTTACGTATTCGGCCAGCCAAGGTAACGCCGCACAACTTTCGAAGTGATCGCATCTCCACAGCATTCAATTTACTTTCATGCATCTGCTGACATACCCAGGTTTCACTACCGTAAAGCAAAGTTGGCACTAGCACTGCGTTATGAATCGCCAGTCGTGCTTCTTTTACGATGCTTTGTCGCTTTACTAACTGGGACAAAGCACCGTTAACTTTGTTTCCGGCAGCTACTCGCCGTTCCACATCCGAATCACATCTTCCATCCGCGCTAAACATACTTCCTAAATACACAATTTCATTCACTTGCTCTAGACGTTCCTGGTTTACCCTAATCTCGCATTTAGTTCTTACGTCACCTCTTTCAAATACTAGAACCTTAGTTTTACTTGCATTCAAGCGGAGACCCTTACTTTCACACCCCTCTTTCATATTAGTGACTAATGCCTGAAGGTCGGCTTCTGATGAGGCCATGAGCACCGCATCATCAGCGTACAGCAGACAGTTTACTGTAAAGTCACCCAAATTCACACCCATATTAAAATCTTTCAACTTCTGCAGGCAACTGTCCAGATACACTATGAACAGCCAGGCGGACATGACACATCCCTGTTTGACGCCTGTACAGACATCAAAAAGAGGTGACACATCCCCCCCTACTCGCACGCAAGCCTTACAGTCCCTATAAAGCGACTGTATTGCCCGCAGTAGCGAGCCGTCCACACCATATCCTGGCAGCAAGTCCCACAGCGTTTCTCTCACAACGTTATCAAATGCTTTCTCTAGATCCACAAAAGCGCAGAAAACCTTCTGGCTAAGAGCAGAAACTTTTCCGCGATCATGCGGAGAGAAAACACTTGATCCATGCAACCTCTTCCACGTCGGAATCCGCATTGAGCCTCCCATAAATACCTTTCAGACTTTTCTTGCATTCGTGCCGTTATAACCTTTGCATACACCTTACTAGCTAAGCTGACCAAGCTGATCGCCCTGTAGCTGGAGCAGTTTAGGCGCGAGCCTTTCCCTTTGTAAATAGGTACTACAACTGCTACTCGCCAGTCATCTGGGACCTCACCCGTCCGCCAGCACAAGTTGCATAACAGACATAGTGTGTCCCAGACACGCGACCCACCGTACTTGATCATCTCAGCAGTGACTCTGTCTTTTCCCGCAGCCTTACCACATTTCATACTTCTTATCGCTTGTTCTATTTCTTTCATACTAATGACTTCAATGACATCGGGATCCGGAGCATCGAAGTGAGCTCCCCTTCCCGATGTGGCATCTCTGTCTTTTCTTGCATACATCTTTCCATAATATTCACTCCATCTCTGCAGGACGTCACTTTGGTCTGTTAGGACGTCATTGTTAACACTAAGCACTTTATTCATACTGCAGATTGCCGAGCAACTCCGGGTCTTGCCTACCTCTTTCCAGAAGAGCTTGGCATTATCCCGGAAATTGGACGACAACCTTTCATCCGCTTTCATTCTGCACCTTTCACGAGCTTCTTCTATAAGTGCCTTCGTGTTAACTTTCTGCAGCTTGTATCTCTCTTTCATATTAAAATCATTCCGCGAGGCTAAGTAGTCTAGCCATGCTTTCTTCTTCATTCGAACTGCTTCTTTCACTTCCTCATTCCACCATGCATCACGCTTATTACTACTGCCTCTTTTCGTTTCTCCACACACTTCCACAGCGGCATTTATCATACTATCCCTAAGGTTCTGCCATACACTTTCCACATTCTCACTGCTTACATTGACATCGCCAAGCTTTTCGGCTACCCTTTCATTATATTTATCCCTAATGGATGCATCCTGCAGCTTCCAGCTTTTGATGCTATAAGTCGGCTCAGGTTCAGGACACTCGGTACGATGACGCCAACCCGCGAACAGACCCCTAATCCTAGTTATGACTAGGTAGTGGTCTGATCCCAGCTCAGCGCCTCGATAAACCCTTGTGTCCATCACCTGTTTACGGAGCCGACTATCCATTAGGAATAGATCTATCATGCTTCTCTTTGACTTACATCTCCTCGTATACATATGAATTTGTTTGTGGTTGAACATTGTGTTCGCCACAAACAAATCCTTTTCCTTACAAAATGCCAGTATTAGCTTGCCAGCGTCGTTCACCCTTTTATCCCCATACTTCCCGAGTACCGACTCAAAACCATCGCGAGCGGTACCCACCCATCCATTCAAGTCTCCACATACTATAAGTCTTTCATTTCCTTCTATCACATTTAGAGCTTCTCTCATACTCTCCCAGAAGTCCTCTAGCTCACTCGCGTTCGACGAAGATACTGGCGCGTAAGCAGCTACCAGGAAAATCTTCGTCAAACCAAGTTTTACACGGATCCAGAGGATTCTAGGACCTATCAGTTTGTACTCATACATACCGGAGGCCAATCGCGAGGACAGCAAAATTCCAACCCCCCGACTGCCATGCTCGCTCTCTGGTACTCCAGACCAAAGCGCGAGCATCCCACCCGGGAGCTCCAAGACTTCGCTGCCCTTGCGCTTGGTCTCTGTCAAGCACACTGCATCTAACTTTCTCTCATTCATAACATCCATCAACTCATTCATCTTATCTGTCATTCCTCCCCTAACATTCCACGCAGCTACCCTGCACTCCATCCTCCACTTCCCGCCGTGTCGGGCCGCGCGTGTAGGGTGGCGGTCCCCTACGCCGCTCTGGCTCACACTTTTCGCACCAGCGGGGACGAACTGGTGCGCGTCGCCTCGGGGGCACGCCCTAGCAGTAATCGCCCTGGTGGCACTCGTGTTGGAGTAGAATTGCAGCCGTAGCTGGCAGGGATGGCGACGTGCACGCTTCTACTCTTCATCCCTTCATTTCTTCATTCATTCTCTTCATGTGTAATGAAATAAATAAATATTCTTATATTTATTTATTTAAACTTTATGCACAAAAATAGTACACTACCGGACTTAATGTCAAAGGCATTCTCTACCAGTCAACCATAAGGTGATGCAGAGCAGAAAACAAGGTAGGCGCATTTATGTCAGATTAGCAATATATTTAATATGATGTTTTAATCCAACAATATTTTCTTTTAAAATACAATTCAATTACATATATACATTAAAATAAATACAATTACATATATAAACACACATAAATATACATACATTAATAACTACACACATACATAAAATATACATTTAGATTTATGAACAATTTTCCACTTCTGAAAAAAGCAACTGTCGCCTTAAATATATTGAAATTATTTGACAGTCTGACCTCAACAGGAAGCGCGTTCCAAAGGAGAACAGACTGGACAAAAAACGAAGAACCTAAGAAACCAGTGGTATGAGAAGGACACAGAAGAAGTAGATTATATGCTTTTTACACTGACCAAAGTTGTTCATATTTCAACTATACTAACTGCATATTTTGTATCTTCATTAAGATATGCTGTAATATTTCGGGGTAACTCCACTCAATGGAAACAGTGTTTAAATCTCAAAAAAGGTTTAAACGAGTGATATGTAGACTCGAAACAACGGCCAATTGTTAAACAAAACATATTTTAAAAATTTAATTATATTTCATTGGCAAGTCTATATCTACGAAATGGCTGTATTTGTCAAAATAAATGATTAATTTAACAGTGCCCGGCTCAGACACAACATTAGTATAACGTCTTCCAGAACAACCCTAATGAACTAATGAATAAAAGTGCATATTGTATGGGACCGAAGATACACAATAAATTACCCAGTTAATATCACATTGTTGAGATTGATAGTTTGTTGCTATTTAAGCGAGGATATAAAGAAGTATGCAAGGATCACGAAATCAGACAATCTTTTTTTTTTATCTAGCTCCTCAAAATGACGCCGTCCGCCTGATGGAAAGTCATGACGACATCTAGCGAATTGAGGGGCACTCTCTTAGTCTACATGACTACTGACAGCGGCCCTCAAGTTGGCGGCACAATGATGTGCCTCTTCACGCTCCGCTTGAAGAACCCGGGATTGTAAGAGGAAGGAAACACGTGCGCTGACAGAGCGTTCCAGGTAACTATAGTTCGACAGCGAAACGATCTTTTAAATCGTTTCGTTCTGGCGAAAATTATTTCCACTGTATGGGAGTGGCACTTCTGCCCAGGACGCGTTGTTCGGGAACGAAAAGGGGAGTCTGTCCTCTCTGTCTACCCCGTCGAGATACAGCGAGAAGATAGTTAATTATCTGACCTGTATCACGCTGGTCAGACGAGTTGGCATAGGGTTGCCAGATTTTCTTAGGGGATGAAGAGTAGAAGCGTGCACGTCGCCATCCCTGCCAGCTACGGCTGCAATTCTACTCCAACACGAGTGCCACAGGAGCGAACAATGCTAGGGCGTGCCCCCGAGGCGACGCGCACCAGTTCGTCCCCGCTGGTGCGAAAAGTGTGTGCCAGAGCGGCGTAGGGGACCGCCACCCTACACGCGCGGCCCGACACGGCGGGAAGTGGAGGATGGAGTGCAGGGTAGCTGCGTGGAATGTTAGGGGAGGAATGACAGATAAGATGAATGAGTTGATGGATATTATGAATGAGAGAAAGTTAGATGCAGTGTGCTTGACAGAGACCAATCGCAAGGGCAGCGAAGTCTTGGAGCTCCCGGGTGGGATGCTCGCGCTTTAGTCTGGAGTACCAGAGAGCGAGCATGGCAGTCGGGGGGTTGGAATTTAGCTGTCCTCGCGATTGGCCTCCGGTATGTATGAGTACAAACTGGTAGGTCCTAGAATCCTCTGGATCCGTGTAAAACTTGGTTTGACGAAGATTTTCCTGGTAGCTGCTTACGCGCCAGTATCTTCGTCGAACGCGAGTGAGCTAGAGGTCTTCTGGGAGAGTATGAGAGAAGCTCTAAATGTGATAGAAGGAAATGAAAGACTTATAGTTTGTGGAGACTTGAATGGATGGGTGGGTACCGCTCGCGATGGTTTTTAATCGGTACTCGGGAAGTATGGGGATAAAAAGGTGAACGACGCTGGCAAGCTAATACTGGCATTTTGTAAGGAAAAGGATTTGTTTGTGGCGAACACAATGTTCAACCACAAACAAATTCATATGTATACGAGGAGATGTAAGTCAAAGAGAAGCATGATAGATCTATTCCTAATGGATAGTCGGCTCCGTAAACAGGTGATGGACACAAGGGTTTATCGAGGCGCTGAGCTGGGATCAGACCACTACCTAGTCATAACTAGGATTAGGGGTCTGTTCACGGGTTGGCGTCATCGTACCGAGTGTCCTGAACCTGAGCCGGCTTATAGCATCAAAAGCTGGAAGCTGCAGGATGCATCCATTAGGGATAAATATAATGAAAGGGTAGCCGAACAGCTTGGCGACGTCAATGTAAGCAGTGAGACTGTGGAAAGTGTATGGCAGAACCTTAGGGACAGTATGATAAATGCCGCTGTGGAAGTGTGTGGAGAAACGAAAAGAGGCAGTAGTAATAAGTGTGATGCATGGTGGAATGAGGAAGTGAAAGAAGCAGTTCGAATGAAGAAGAAAGCATGGCTAGACTACTTAGCCTCGCGAAATGATTTTAATATGAAAGAGAGATACAAGCTGCAGAAAGTTAACACGAAGGCACTGATAGAAGAAGCTCGTGAAAGGTGCAGAATGAAAGCGGATGAAAGGTTGTCGTCCAATTTCCGGGATAATGCCAAGCTCTTCTGGAAAGATGTAGGCAAGACCCGGAGTTGTTCAGCAATCTGCAGTATGAATAAAGTGCTTAGTGTTAACAATGACGTCCTAACAGACCAAAGTGATGTCCTGCAGAGATGGAGTGAATATTATGGAAAGATGTATGCAAGAAAAGACAGAGATGCCACATCGGGAAGTAGAGCTCACTTCGATGCTCCGGATCCCGATGTCATTGAAGTCATTAGTATGAAAGAAATAGAACATGCGATAAGAAGTATGAAATGTGGTAAGGCTGCGGGAAAAGACAGAGTTACTGCTGAGATGATCAAGTACGGTGGGTCGCGTGTCTGGGACACACTATGTCTGTTATGCAACTTGTGCTGGCGGACGGGTGAGGTCCCAGATGACTGGCGAGTAGCAGTTGTAGTACCTATTTACAAAGGGAAAGGCTCGCGCCTAAACTGCTCCAGCTACAGGGCGATCAGCTTGGTCAGCTTAGCTAGTAAGGTGTATGCAAAGGTTATAACGGCACGAATGCAAGAAAAGTCTGAAAGGTATTTAGTGGAGGCTCAATGCGGATTCCGACGTGGAAGAGGTTGCATGGATCAAGTGTTTTCTCTCCGCATGATCGCAGAAAAGTTTCTGGCTCTTAGCCAGAAGGTTTTCTGCGCTTTTGTGGATCTAGAGAAAGCATTTGATAACGTTGTGAGAGAAACGCTGTGGTACTTGCTGCCAGGATATGGTGTGGACGGCTCGCTGCTGCGGGCAATACAGTAGCTTTATAGGGACTGTAAGGCTTGTGTGCGAGTAGGGGGGATGTGTCACCTCTTTTTGATGTCTGTACAGGCGTCAAACAGGGATGTGTCATGTCCGCCTGGCTGTTCATAGTGTATCTGGACAGTTGCCTGCAGAAGTTGAAAGATTTTAATATGGGTGTGAATTTGGGTGACTTTACAGTAAACTGTCTGCTGTACGCTGATGATGCGGTGCTCATGGCCTCATCAGAAGCCGACCTACAGGCATTAGTCACTAATATGAAAGAGGGGTGTGAAAGTAAGGGTCTCCGCTTGAATGCAAGTAAAACTAAGGTTTTAGTATTTGAAAGAGGTGACGTAAGAACTAAATGCGAGATTAGGGTAAACCAGGAACGTCTAGAGCAAGTGAATGAAATTGTGTATTTAGGAAGTATGTTTAGCGCGAATGGAAGATGTGTGCCGGAAACAAAGTTAACGGTGCTTTGTCCCAGTTAGTAAAGCGACAAAGCATCGTAAAAGAAGCACGAATGGCGATTCATAACGCAGTGCTAGTGCCAACTTTGCTTTACGGTAGTGAAACCTGGGTATGTCAGCAGATGCATGAAAGTAAATTGAATGCTGTGGAGATGCGATCACTTCGAAAATTGTGCGGCGTTACCTTGGCCGACCGAATACGTAACGAAGTGATACGCAATATGGCAGGTTTGAATGAAAGTGTCAGCGTTAAGCTGGAAAAGGGCGTGCTCCGTTAGTTTGGACACGTCCAACGAATGAGTGAGGAACGATTGACGAAGAATATATATTATTCAAATGTAGAGGGTAGAAGGAGTCAGGGAAGGCCGAGACTTACATATGAAGACCACGTGAGCAGATTGCTCAAAAACGGAAAGGTCAAAAGTACTCGGATACCCAGACGTGCGTGTATGAAGCGATTGATGAATCTCGAAGAAGCGAAAGAAGTATGCATGGATCGCGAAGCCTGGCGATCTGTCCTCTCTGACTACCCCGTCAGGGATACAGCGTGAAGATAGATAGTTAGATAGTTAGTTAGTTAGTTAGTTTAATTTACATCTTCGCTTTCAATTCGTGTGATCGAGAAGCTTTCTGCTCTCATTAGACATTACCTAGGATCTTACAATCTTACCCCGAAAACTCTATTATATGGTATAGTTAGTTACTTAGTTAGATTTTCTTATCTTCGCCGTCTAAGTCCAATGGACAATATAAAATGGAACATAATCGTATTATTAACCGCTATTACTATTCCAACCGCTACCGCTCTGAGTAGAGACTCAGCTTTACAGAAGTGATCAAGTGATCAACGTCCTCGTGTATTGCGTGCTCGCCTTGCGTGACGTGGTCTTACTTTACTCGCGCTTTGCCCGAGAGTTCAATAACTTATGCTATAAACTCAGTTTATATCTGGATGTGATACCCTTGCTACTATAAATATATATTAGATTAATATATATTTTTGATAGTTTAGACTGTGTGTGGCTTCATCCGCGCAGTTCCCGTTTTTATGGAAATATCGGGAATCCCGTTTTTATGGAAATATCGGGAATCCCGTTTTTATTGCTTTTCCAAAGACTTAAAGTACACATTCACCAAATGTCAGGTTTCCATGATTAATGTTTAGGCTGTGTGTGGTTTACTGACATAGTTTCGGTTCCCGTGGGAACACCGAACTCGCTCGTAATACAGGCCTTAGGAGATGCTTCTAAAAAAGGTGTAGGTTCGTAAAGTTAATGTTACTAACTTAGAAAATGACAATCTTTATAGCTTATTTACGTTATTAGAGGTAGAATTTCTTAGGGAGCACTGCGTGTTAAAAGGAACCCCAATGCAAAGTTATATTATAGGTTTCGTGATCAATGAGTCAGTTATTATAACTTCTGTTTTACCCCCTTATGGGTAGAAATTATCAAAATTCCTTAAAACGTATTTTTTTTATATCCAGAAGCAGGTATAAGAAATTCGGTGTTGCTATGTTTGAAAATGAAGAATTTTCCATATAAACTTTCAACCCTTGTTAACCCCCTTATAGGTATAATTTTGCAAAACCGCAATACACGTTTCCATTTATTTGTAACTAAAAACAGGTGTACATGAATTCAAGTTTCTAACTTTGAAAATGACGAACTTCCATACAAACGTTTATCGCTTATTTACTTCCCTAGGGGTAGGATTTAGCAAAATCGCTTCTTAGCGGAAACCTACATATTAAAAAGAATCTCCATGCGTAGTTTGACATGATCAATGAGTCAGTCAGTGATTTTGCCTTTTATATATATAGACTAGCTGACCCGCGCAACTTCGTTTGCGCCACATAACAGAAACAGGCAAAGAAAGAGACATAAGTTAAAGAGGGTGGCGCGTAGGCTGAAACCACGTTTGAAGTATTCACTTTTTAACAACAATAAACTGAATGAAATCGGAATACTTGTTTATGAGTTACTTAAAACTGAATAATATACAAACCTACTTTATATCCCGGGAAAACATCTTATTTCCGCGAGAAAACCTTTTTGTGTAGTAACGACTTCACGTGAGCGGGCACAACTTTCGAAAATGTTCTACCTATATGCCGATTTTCATCAAAATGTGATTTTATAACAGACGTCAAAATAATATAGAAATATTAACAAACTTTCACATTTATAATATTAGTAAGATTACATTCCCGTGGGAATACCGGGAATTCTTTCTTGATGCACATCTAACGTGGGTACGTAAATAATACGTTCACCAAATTTTAGGTTGTGTATGGTTTTACCCACGTAGTTCCCGTTCCTGTAGGTATACCGTGTATTCCTTTCTCAGTGCTGATTCAAGGTAGATACCTAATAAATTTCAGATATTTACCTATGTTTGATAATTTAGACTGTGTGGCTTCATCCGCGCAGTTCCCGTTTTTATGGAAATATCGGGAATCCCGGTTTTATTGCTTAGCCAAAGACTTAAAGTATACATTCACCAAAATTCAGGTTTTCATGTTTAATGTTTAGGCTGTGCGTGGTTTACTCGCATAGTTTCCGTTCCTGTAGGATTACCGAACTTGCTGGTAATACAGGCCTTAGAAGATTCTTCTACAACAGGTGTAGCTACGTAAGTTCATGCTACTAACTTTGAAAATGACAATCTTCCATACAAACGTTTATCCGTTATTTACGTTCTAAGGGGTAGAATTTCGAAAAACCCCTTAATAGGGGGCACCTACGTGTTAAAAGGAACCCCCATGCGAAGTTTGGACTTCATAGCTTCGTTAGCTTCCTGGATTTTTAGTTAGTACAATCCCTGTTTAACCCCCTTATAGGTATTGTTTTACAAAACCGCGATACACGTATCCATTTATTTGCAACCAAAAACAGGTGTACGTAAATTCATGTTTCGAACTTTGAAAATTACGAATTTTCATACAACCTTTTATCGCTGATTTACTTCCTTAGGGGTAGAATTTTAAAAAAATCATTCTTAGGGAAACCTACGTGTTAATAGGAACCCCCGTGCAAAGTTTGGGCTTCGTAGCTTTGTTAGTTTTATAGGTTTCGTGATCAATGAGTCAGTTATTACAACTTCTGTTTTACCCCCTCAAGGTTAGAATTTTTTTAAAATTTCTTAACACGTTATTTTTTTTTATACAGAAGCACGTATTACAAATTCGGTGTTGTTATGTTTGAAAATGAAGAATTTTCCATATAAACTTTTAACCCTTGTTTACCCCCTTATAGGTAACATTTTGCAAAACCGCGATACACGTACCCATTTCTTTGTAACTAAAAACAGGTGTACATAAATTCATGATTCTAATTTTGAAAATGACGAACTTCCCTACAACCGTTTATCGCTTATTTACTTCCCTAGGGGTAGAATTTCGCAAAATCCCTTCTTAGCGAAAACCTACGTATTAAAAAGAATCTCCATAAGAAGTTTGAGATTCATAGCTTTGGTAGTTTCAGAGATTTCGTGATCAATGAGTCAGTCAGTGATTTTGCCTTTTATATATATAGATTTATTGTCCCTTTTTTCATTCATTTTTTTTTCTTGCCACCCTTTTAGGTAGAATGTGTTGAACTAACCTATTAAGCTCGTATTAGTTGATAGGCGCCCGAACAATTCATAACAGGGTGTGCGATTGTTGACCAAAGCATCAAAGGTTTATTTGTGTGTGGTATACTGATCTCAGGGATGGCTCGGATAAGTACCAGCTCGTTGCTCTCGACGCGTTGCATCAACATACCAACCGCATTTTGTCCGAAGGTTACCGACAATCTTAAAATGTGTTCTTCGTATCTACCACGATGATTGTTCTGAAGAACTCTTCCATTCTTGGTCCCACACTCTTTTTGTTCTCGAACAACATGAACGAGGCAGAGATATCAACTTCACACTGTAGACACAATCGTGTCAGAACTGAACGATTCCCTATGGAATCGTTCACAGTAACCTATGTATGTCTTAAGTCACACCATAAAAATAAGTATCTCTTAACCAATGTGGGTGTTTTTCTTTTCTTACAATCTGTTTTACGATAGTGTTTTACAAGATACACGAAAAAGTATATATCTGGGCCGTCTGAGAGCCGCTATCGAAGCATTACTAGCTATATAGCGGCCCTCAATTACGAGTCGTCATGCTTTCCATCAGTGTAATGGATAATTAAAAAAAGCGCTTGAAAAGTTAGGAATGGTAGTCTGCACTCTTAGATTGATAAGGTCATCGTGTACGTGATTTACTTGAAGAACATAGCACGGATAGATAAAAAAATCTTTATAGCGATGTGCATAAAATGAGAATAATGCCTATTAAATCCCGCTTACGCAAATTACTAATGTCACTTGTACTACTAAGCAAATATTCTTATTAATCTATAGTTCTATACTACTAGATAAAGCTAAAGAGTTTGTTAGTTTGTTAGATTGAACGCGCAGTGGTAGTGTATGCGACTGCCGCGACTGAGGTCCTGGGTTCGATTCCCGGGTCGGAAGAAATATTTGTGTGAATGTTTGTTTCGGTTATAATATGTATGAATTTAGAAATATATAAGTATGTTTATCAGTTGTCTAGATTCCATAACACAAGCATTGTATTAGCTTACTTTAGGCTAGACGACGCTGTGTAAAAAAAAATGTATTACAGTATTTATTTATAAAAACAAGAAAAAAACTACTGGACCGAATTGAAAAAAATCCTATTGAGTTGGATATTCCATTTATTGAGGAAGGCTATAAGTAATCATAAATGTTGGAAAATCGGGATTTTTTTAATACATCATTGTAGAATTTATAAACGACGGGATTAAATAGGTACAACTGGAGTTTGTACTTTGTCGAGGGCGAAGCCGTGGGAGTCACATAGTTCATTATGTAACCTGCGAGAATATGAGAAATGCAAATTTAGGCAAATTTTGTACTGTATGTTTATGATATTATTTAAATTGTCAACTCATTAAATACCACTTCCAGTTATAATAACTCTTAAACCAAGAAACATTCAAGCTTCCATTCTTCAATGCACAAAATAAATTAAGTGGAGGTAACCGTTTTGCTTTGAGGCAAAACTTCCTTTTAAATTTGCGTTTGGCCACTTATCTATTCGTTGTAATTAATTTATTATACTTCAGTTTTACACAGCTGTAGGTAAAATCATGAACATTACAGAAGTATGGACGGAGCTTTTGATAAAACAAAAACATTTTATTTGAATGTTTATGTGCGTGCGTACACTCATTATTCTCATTTTATGCACATCGCTATAAAGATTTTTTTATCTATCCGTGCTATGTTCTTCAAGTAAATCACGTACACGATGACCTTATCAATCTAAGAGTGCAGACTACCATTCCTAACTTTTCAAGCGCTTTTTTTAATTATCCATTACACTGATGGAAAGCATGACGACTCGTAATTGAGGGCCGCTATATAGCTAGTAATGCTTCGATAGCGGCTCTCAGACGGCCCAGATATATACTTTTTCGTGTATCTTGTAAAACACTATCGTAAAACAGATTGTAAGAAAAGAAAAACACCCACATTGGTTAAGAGATACTTATTTTTATGGTGTGACTTAAGACATACATAGGTTACTGTGAACGATTCCATAGGGAATCGTTCAGTTCTGACACGATTGTGTCTACAGTGTGAAGTTGATATCTCTGCCTCGTTCATGTTGTTCGAGAACAAAAAGAGTGTGGGACCAAGAATGGAAGAGTTCTTCAGAACAATCATCGTGGTAGATACGAAGAACACATTTTAAGATTGTCGGTAACCTTCGGACAAAATGCGGTTGGTATGTTGATGCAACGCGTCGAGAGCAACGAGCTGGTACTTATCCGAGCCATCCCTGAGATCAGTATACCATACACAAATAAACCTTTGATGCTTTGGTCAACAATCGCACACCCTGTTATGAATTGTTCGGGCGCCTATCAACTAATACGAGCTTAATAGGTTAGTTCAACACATTCTACCTAAAAGGGTGGCAAGAAAAAAAAATGAATGAAAAAAGGGACAATAAATCTATATATATAAAAGGCAAAATCACTGACTGACTCATTGATCACGAAATCTCTGAAACTACCAAAGCTATGAATCTCAAACTTCTTATGGAGATTCTTTTTAATACGTAGGTTTTCGCTAAGAAGGGATTTTGCGAAATTCTACCCCTAGGGAAGTAAATAAGCGATAAACGGTTGTAGGGAAGTTCGTCATTTTCAAAATTAGAATCATGAATTTATGTACACCTGTTTTTAGTTACAAAGAAATGGGTACGTGTATCGCGGTTTTGCAAAATGTTACCTATAAGGGGGTAAACAAGGGTTAAAAGTTTATATGGAAAATTCTTCATTTTCAAACATAACAACACCGAATTTGTAATACGTGCTTCTGTATAAAAAAAAATAACGTGTTAAGAAATTTTAAAAAAATTCTAACCTTGAGGGGGTAAAACAGAAGTTGTAATAACTGACTCATTGATCACGAAACCTATAAAACTAACAAAGCTACGAAGCCCAAACTTTGCACGGGGGTTCCTATTAACACGTAGGTTTCCCTAAGAATGATTTTTTTAAAATTCTACCCCTAAGGAAGTAAATCAGCGATAAAAGGTTGTATGAAAATTCGTAATTTTCAAAGTTCGAAACATGAATTTACGTACACCTGTTTTTGGTTGCAAATAAATGGATACGTGTATCGCGGTTTTGTAAAACAATACCTATAAGGGGGTTAAACAGGGATTGTACTAACTAAAAATCCAGGAAGCTAACGAAGCTATGAAGTCCAAACTTCGCATGGGGGTTCCTTTTAACACGTAGGTGCCCCCTATTAAGGGGTTTTTCGAAATTCTACCCCTTAGAACGTAAATAACGGATAAACGTTTGTATGGAAGATTGTCATTTTCAAAGTTAGTAGCATGAACTTACGTAGCTACACCTGTTGTAGAAGAATCTTCTAAGGCCTGTATTACCAGCAAGTTCGGTAATCCCACAGGAACGGAAACTATGCGAGTAAACCACGCACAGCCTAAACATTAAACATGAAAACCTGAATTTTGGTGAATGTATACTTTAAGTCTTTGGCTAAGCAATAAAACCGGGATTCCCGATATTTCCATAAAAACGGGAACTGCGCGGATGAAGCCACACAGTCTAAATTATCAAACATAGGTAAATATCTGAAATTTATTAGGTATCTACCTTGAATCAGCACTGAGAAAGGAATACACGGTATACCTACAGGAACGGGAACTACGTGGGTAAAACCATACACAACCTAAAATTTGGTGAACGTATTATTTACGTACCCACGTTAGATGTGCATCAAGAAAGAATTCCCGGTATTCCCACGGGAATGTAATCTTACTAATATTATAAATGTGAAAGTTTGTTAATATTTCTATATTATTTTGACGTCTGTTATAAAATCACATTTTGATGAAAATCGGCATATAGGTAGAACATTTTCGAAAGTTGTGCCCGCTCACGTGAAGTCGTTACTACACAAAAAGGTTTTCTCGCGGAAATAAGATGTTTTCCCGGGATATAAAGTAGGTTTGTATATTATTCAGTTTTAAGTAACTCATAAACAAGTATTCCGATTTCATTCAGTTTATTGTTGTTAAAAAGTGAATACTTCAAACGTGGTTTCAGCCTACGCGCCACCCTCTTTAACTTATGTCTCTTTCTTTGTCTGTTTCTGTTATGTGGCGCAAACGAAGTTGCGCGGGTCAGCTAGTCTATATATATATTCTATATATAGATATAGACAGCTAGTCTATATATAGATTTTAAAACGTTCTTCTGTGGAATAACTGGAGAACATGTGTCCCTTGCACAAAGCGATGTTGCTCCGACCAGGTAGAATGATTATACATGCTGGACCGCAGCTCAACGGTTAATAAAGAGCTGTTGTGTCATTACTCAGCGCAAGAACTCTCAAAGCGCGATACAGGATTGCTAGGTGAAGGCATCTTAGTATCGATGTAGTTTGATAGCTCTATGCTAAATGTCACTCTTCGTGGAGGTCAATTGCGAGATGAGTATAGTATCTTCTTATGTCGTCAATCGCGCCAGTGCCAGATGTGAAGTTCTAGTGAATCCGGAACTGTATACTACAGATTCAAGTGTGTCAGAATCAAATCTCAGTGAGTCAGGGCTAAGTGCAGTTTTGCGGTGCGTGGTGAGGTAAGCATTTCCACGCCGATTTTCTATGGCCAGCCTCTGCACCAAAAACAATCCGGATTAAGAGTTACCAGACTGTCATTTAATCAAATTTGTTATGTTTTACATAGATTATTAGGTAGTCCACGCAGCCACAAGTCACAAGCCTCAGTCTGTTCTCAAAACAGTATCAAAATTCTTTATTTTAACCTTCAACAGTTAAACAATTATACCTGAAATTATGCAAACGCAGAATGAAAATTAACGAGTCCCTAATGGTATCCACATATTTCCAGTACAAATGGCGTCGTCTAATATATTGCCCCAGTTCATTGTCTGTTATCTGTGTTTATGTTCGAAGCACGTGTGGCGTGCTGGAATATTTTGAAATATCACTGGAATAAACACATTGTATTCAAAGTAGCTTGTAAGGGGTGTAAGGGGCCTTTCCACGATCTCCGGGGCCCAAGCAACCTCACCTGCTAGTAGTACACCTTCCAGAGCTTGGAAGCAATTAGGAAAACACTCGAGATGGCTTGTACTTATCGCATTATAATATAGATTTTCGGCAAGTCAACCTCCCTGCAAGTATCTGCAGACCAACAGTACAATAAAAAACTTAAATTAACTAAACACAGTAGCAAATAATACCGCTTAAACTAAAAATATAATTTTGAGTGCTTCTAGAAGTCAATAAAAATGGCTCCAGTCTTCAAATTTACGTGAGATTTGAAAACCACAGGGTAGTCATTAATATGAAGAAGAATATTATTTTGCAGCGTAATACTTGAAGATAAACTAAGTTTTTGTCGTTATAAGTTGACTGATTAAGAGAATTCGGACCCTTACCAGATATTGCAATGTGTGAATGATTATGGATTGAATATTATATAGATTGAATATTGCAAATGATTCGCGTCAATTTTACATGATGTCGCGGTTATATTAGGTGTAAAATGGCCCTACAGGAATCTTAGGCACATGCCAGCCTTACACTTATAGTGGTGCACCCGCTGACTAATGAATTAAGTCAGGGCGAAAAGGAAAAAATCTAGAAAGGAGACCAAACAGGCTGCATAGCGTGATACACATGGGTGTTAAGGAAAAAAAATGTATTACATAGATAATAAATACAGTGGGATATTTTTTTTACTCAACGCCATCTAGCCCAAAGTAAGCTAATACAAGCTTGTGGTATGGGATTTAGACACCATATAGACATACTTATATATTTCTAAAAATATACACATTATACATAGGAAATACCCAATCTCCGAAACAAACATTTGTGGATCACACTAAAATTTAATCCGACCTAGGAATCTAACCCGGACCGGGACCACTAAGGCTGTCAAATTAGAAAAAGCCTTCATCTAGCAGCAGGCTGCGATGGTATAATCCGATTGTTACAGGATGTAATTGTTAAGTGTGTAGGCAACTTTGGCGATTTTTTTTTCGCTAGCGAAATTTTAATTCGATGTTCAAAATCACACTCTTTAGGTATGTAACATAATTATAGCGCAAAATAAATCTTTTAAGAATAAACACGAGATTTTTAAAAGATTTTTTATGCTTTTTGCCCACTTTATGCTTTTTATGTTTTTCGGGTCTTTTTCGCATAAATATAAATAAATAAATAATATCGTTGGGAAAACTTACACAATGTTATGTGATTCCAAACTAAGCAAAGCTTGTACTAAAAAATAACTAACTGATAAAAATATTTATATATTTCAAAATACATACATATTATAGATAAATAACACCCAGATACAGAATAAAGCATCGTGGTCATCACACAAAGTTTTATTCTAGGTGGGAATCGAACCCACGATCTCTTGCGTAGCAGTCGGATACACTCCCACTGCGCCACAGTGGCGTTTAATAATAAATTAACATTTTCTCACCTCTCGACGTTTCGGCTATATTACAATAGCCGTGGTCACAAGTAGACTAAAGACCCGAAAAACATAAAACGAATAGTAGAAGTCATGTGAGATTAAAAACATTACCTACTTTATGAAAAAATATTTATGAAAACTGTAGACGATGCAGGGTGGTGTGATCCAGGAAATTCGGAATAAAAGGCGTAAGTAGACGATGGTAAGAATAACGAAGAACACAAAAGTTCGCCTAATGAAGTGCCTGGTGTTTCCAATTTTCCTTTACGGAGCCGAAACCTGGTCACTCACATAAAACAATAATGTATAAATATAACGTTTTCGTAAGCGACGCATAAATACATTCAACGGTTCGGGTGTAATAATCATAGCACACGCTTGTTTGCCACCATAGTAAGTTCTAAATAGCATTAGGGATCTATATATTTATAAAATGTTAGTTAAGTGTTGTGTCCAGTTCATAGGTAAAACATAAGACAATAAGAATTGTATTCTTCATCCGAGCGTCATCCCAGTTGCACTTGAAGTACTCGCTTCAAATCCGAGGCCCGCCTTTCCGTTGTATGTTTACTACTGTAAATGATCTTAAGTACTTAGTTTTGTGTCGTATGCCTTAGAATAAGTATGCCTATAACGTAAACCGTATAATTATAATTAAAACTAATTTTATTGTGTACTCGTTCGTATGTGTTAATAAAACGCTTCTACGGTGCGAGCATGTGTGTGTGTCGCTGTCGATACAATGTTTTATACCTACCTACTATATGCAGTTGCCTTGGGCCGACGTTCACACTCGCACGCTCTGCACCTGAGAACATTACATCGTCTTCTTCTTCTTAGTCGGTCACTCTTGTCAGAGTGGCTGTTGATGAGCAGGGCTGCGGTTCGCCGTCACCACTTGCTTTCATGGCTGATGCATGCTGCGCTATCTGCCTCCACTTTTGGCGGTTTTCGGCACTGCGAGAACATTGTACTGCGGTCGACTGTGTAGCAGTTTTAATCAGATCCATCCAACGGGTAGGGGACCGACCCCGTGACCTCGTTCCCTCCACACGGCAGTGTACCACTAGTTTTTCTATTGAACTCTCGTTTCTGGAGATGTGTCCATAAAATTTCAGTATTCGTAGCTGCACAATCGACGATAATCTATCCTTTATTTGAAGTTCTTTCAGGATAGAATTGTTGGTGCGGAAGGCCGTCCAAGGTATTTTTAAGAGACGTCTCCAGCACCACATCTCTAGGGTATCAATTTTCCGGCGATCCTGTAGTTTGAGTGACCAGGTTTCGGCTCCGTAAAGGAAAATTGGAAACACCAGGCACTTCATTAGGCGAACTTTTGTGTTCTTCGTTATTCTTACCATCGTCTACTTACGCCTTTTATTCCGAATTTCCTGGATCACACCACCCTGCATCGTCTACAGTTTTCATAAATATTTTTTCATAAAGTAGGTAATGTTTTTAATCTCACATGACTTCTACTATTCGTTTTATGTTTTTCGGGTCTTTAGTCTACTTGTGACCACGGCTATTGTAATATAGCCGAAACGTCGAGAGGTGAGAAAATGTTAATTTATTATTAAACGCCACTGTGGCGCAGTGGGAGTGTATCCGACTGCTACGCAAGAGATCGTGGGTTCGATTCCCACCTAGAATAAAACTTTGTGTGATGACCACGATGCTTTATTCTGTATCTGGGTGTTATTTATCTATAATATGTATGTATTTTGAAATATATAAATATTTTTATCAGTTAGTTATTTTTTAGTACAAGCTTTGCTTAGTTTGGAATCACATAACATTGTGTAAGTTTTCCCAACGATATTATTTATTTATTTATATTTATGCGAAAAAGACCCGAAAAACATAAAAAGCATAAAGTGGGCAAAAAGCATAAAAAATCTTTTAAAAATCTCGTGTTTATTCTTAAAAGATTTATTTTGCGCTATAATTATGTTACATACCTAAAGAGTGTGATTTTGAACATCGAATTAAAATTTCGCTAGCGAAAAAAAAATCGCCAAAGTTGCCTACACACTTAACAATTACATCCTGTAACAATCGGATTATACCATCGCAGCCTGCTGCTAGATGAAGGCTTTTTCTAATTTGACAGCCTTAGTGGTCCCGGTCCGGGTTAGATTCCTAGGTCGGATTAAATTTTAGTGTGATCCACAAATGTTTGTTTCGGAGATTGGGTATTTCCTATGTATAATGTGTATATTTTTAGAAATATATAAGTATGTCTATATGGTGTCTAAATCCCATACCACAAGCTTGTATTAGCTTACTTTGGGCTAGATGGCGTTGAGTAAAAAAAATATCCCACTGTATTTATTATCTATGTAATACATTTTTTTTCCTTAACACCCATGTGTATCACGCTATGCAGCCTGTTTGGTCTCCTTTCTAGATTTTTTCCTTTTCGCCCTGACTTAATTCATTAGTCAGCGGGTGCACCACTATAAGTGTAAGGCTGGCATGTGCCTAAGATTCCTGTAGGGCCATTTTACACCTAATATAACCGCGACATCATGTAAAATTGACGCGAATCATTTGCAATATTCAATCTATATAATATTCAATCCATAATCATTCACACATTGCAATATCTGGTAAGGGTCCGAATTCTCTTAATCAGTCAACTTATAACGACAAAAACTTAGTTTATCTTCAAGTATTACGCTGCAAAATAATATTCTTCTTCATATTAATGACTACCCTGTGGTTTTCAAATCTCACGTAAATTTGAAGACTGGAGCCATTTTTATTGACTTCTAGAAGCACTCAAAATTATATTTTTAGTTTAAGCGGTATTATTTGCTACTGTGTTTAGTTAATTTAAGTTTTTTATTGTACTGTTGGTCTGCAGATACTTGCAGGGAGGTTGACTTGCCGAAAATCTATATTATAATGCGATAAGTACAAGCCATCTCGAGTGTTTTCCTAATTGCTTCCAAGCTCTGGAAGGTGTACTACTAGCAGGTGAGGTTGCTTGGGCCCCGGAGATCGTGGAAAGGCCCCTTACACCCCTTACAAGCTACTTTGAATACAATGTGTTTATTCCAGTGATATTTCAAAATATTCCAGCACGCCACACGTGCTTCGAACATAAACACAGATAACAGACAATGAACTGGGGCAATATATTAGACGACGCCATTTGTACTGGAAATATGTGGATACCATTAGGGACTCGTTAATTTTCATTCTGCGTTTGCATAATTTCAGGTATAATTGTTTAACTGTTGAAGGTTAAAATAAAGAATTTTGATACTGTTTTGAGAACAGACTGAGGCTTGTGACTTGTGGCTGCGTGGACTACCTAATAATCTATGTAAAACATAACAAATTTGATTAAATGACAGTCTGGTAACTCTTAATCCGGATTGTTTTTGGTGCAGAGGCTGGCCATAGAAAATCGGCGTGGAAATGCTTACCTCACCACGCACCGCAAAACTGCACTTAGCCCTGACTCACTGAGATTTGATTCTGACACACTTGAATCTGTAGTATACAGTTCCGGATTCACTAGAACTTCACATCTGGCACTGGCGCGATTGACGACATAAGAAGATACTATACTCATCTCGCAATTGACCTCCACGAAGAGTGACATTTAGCATAGAGCTATCAAACTACATCGATACTAAGATGCCTTCACCTAGCAATCCTGTATCGCGCTTTGAGAGTTCTTGCGCTGAGTAATGACACAACAGCTCTTTATTAACCGTTGAGCTGCGGTCCAGCATGTATAATCATTCTACCTGGTCGGAGCAACATCGCTTTGTGCAAGGGACACATGTTCTCCAGTTATTCCACAGAAGAACGTTTTAAAATCTATACAAAATGTCATGTGATGATGTATTAAAAGATCGGTTTTAAAAAGATACCTATTTAGGTTTAATATTAATTAAAAATATTTAGTTTATATATTATTTATATACATTTTACAAGAAGAAGGAATAAATGTAATAAATAATATAAATATTTATTACATTTATTCTACCGTTCTTATTGTAAAAATAATCTATATAAAATTTAAATAAAACCACTTTTATTTGACTATTAAATTCTATTACACGGCAATGGTCTCGCCACCTGTTACGTGAAACAAAACTGCATACGGTGTAATGTGGGCGTATAGTATGCGTCTACCTACCCCTTCGGGAATAAAGGCGTGACAATATGTCATGTCTTGTCATTAAAACTATTATAATGTCAATGTCAGGGTCAATAAAATATTATAATTTAAAATTTAGTAACAACCAAATATCGTTATAACAAAATGTTCTTCAAGGTTATACCTACTTCATAGGCTTGTGTCCAAAGAACTCGGTAGGGTTTTCATACTCACTATGACCATCTCGATATTTCTACGACACAGTTCAACGTTGTATTCGGGCATTCTGTTCCATCTTAAATTTATTATTTCAGTTATGCTATTGTGCACGAGACATAAAAAAAAGTATTCCTATGCCTTGCTAGATTTTCAAGAAAAATTTAAAAACTAGGTAAATAATTTTAATACGTAATTCATATCATAAATCATATCCTTCCTATTCTATCGTAGCTGCAAAGGACGTCTTCAATACGGAACTATTCAAATCACGAGCACGCACTGCTATTAATATTGGAAGCTAGTACTGGGACTCTGTTTAAACAAGTATAAACTAGACGTGAAATATACACTTGGACTGGCAGAAGGCAATAATATATTAGTTCTGCTCTAAGGCGTACTATTAATTTCAGATGATTTGTAGAGGCTACGAGTTCCATAGAGACGTTGTAGTCTTTGATGTTTATCGCAGTGAATACAGCAACTGCGCTGGTACGGTTGAATAGAGATATCTTATATTTTAGAAAATTTATATGCAAATTACAGTTGGTACATAGACGAAATCATTTGTTACAAATTGATTGAACTATTAAGATGACAATTATTTATTTATCTATCACTCCTTATTTCCGAAGGGGTGGCAGAGGCATATATATTATATGCCCACTTTTCACCATGTGTGAAGTGTGAGCCCATTGCCGTGTTGAAATAGATAGACGCAGGTTTTTGCTACCTGATGTTGAAATTTTTCAGCCGCTTATAAGACCTTCAACTTGGCTTAACGACTGCCATTTTATTAGCAACCGGGACCAACGGCATTACGTGCCTTCCGAAGCACGGAACTGGGGTAAATGAACAATTAAACCTAACGTATTTTAATTTTATGGGTGGTTTGAAAATTTCAACAACAAGTCGTCACAATCTGCATTTGTTGTCTATTTGAATATGGTGATAGGCTCTCTACCTATTACGTGTAACAAAAATTAACACGGGGAAATGTTAGCGCATATAGTATGCCTCTGCCTGTGACTGATAAATGATAAGTAATTCATTAAATTTTATTGTAATATTTCTATATTTTCTTATTATTAATATATGTATCTTATTTTTTACAAGGGTATCTTCTTTCTTTTCTCAAAAAGATATTCGGACTTTTGGTAGGCTTACATGGGGACATAGGTCCAACACGCAGAGGCCCTTTGAGAGTTTTAATCTAATAGGGAATGGGACCCCCACTGCAGACAGTCCACGCTCGCCTTATGTAGAAGAACGATAATGGATCACATCCAATGGGATTTAACTATTGTCAAATGTGCTAACTATCAAATGGGCTATTGGTTTAGGGGTTAAATGGATTGGGTGATTTAAGCTATTGATAAAAACGGCGTCTGCCATTTTAATATATTATTATCAAAATACTGGCAGACGGTGACTCGCCAACTCATTAGATGGGGCCCCTATACAATCACCATACTCATGATAAGCATGTAAGGCGACAGAGGTCAACACCGGTGTGAGCGGCTAGTGACGTCGAGCGGTGCGGCGCCGGTTTCACCTTCGCGGGACAGGCCCGGAGCGGGCTTCCCAGTAGTCATGCCTGCTCTGGCTCCCTCCCTCTGACCGGCCAATTGAGGCAAGCCAGAGTTGAGATTTGCTGCGCTCCCGGGAGTAGCACTCTCACTGCTCTTCCGTTAGGTCATTAAATCCTAACCGGTGCAGAAGGGCAACAAAACTCTGAGGAATCGGGACTGATGTGTAGCCACGCACATTCAGCTCGCCACAAGCTGCCCTGCGTATGTGAGCTTTTCAATAACTTACTGATACATTTTTTGTTGGTATCAGAAAGTGGATAACTAGAAAAGCGATTTATGAAGAAGAAAAGAAATACTTGAAACAAGACCCTGAAATACCAACTCTTCTAGCCACACTTTGTCCATCTATTGTGGTATAGAAATATCAACCACCTTCCCAAAATTATTGTGAAAGATTTGCATCTAGTAGTATATTACGACATTCATTCGTAAGATTGATTGATTAATGTTAGTAATATTTTGAATGTGAATGCTTGCGATAATTATTCTTAAAGAGGTACTCGTAGTAGGTAGGTACAATTTCTACACGCAGGTGAAGTTGCGGGTGAAGTTGGATACTGAGAAAAAAGTATTTTAATTCATGCTAGAATTAATGAATTAAAATTCTTTTTTTTTTCGTGTGGAAATCCTTATCTATGTTCCTCATATATCTAAAGACTTCTACCAACAAAACCACACGTTTCCCTACCTATGGCTGGGAGTCCCGGGTGATTTTACTGTGGGGTGTTCATAAGTGCAAACGGCTCCGATTTAGCTCAGATTTGTTACCTTATGAGCTCCTTATTTGTTTACTACATACATACATATTGTCACGCCTTTATCCCCGAAGGGGTAGGCAGAGGCATAATATACGCCCACATTTCACCGTATGCATTTTTGTTCCACGTAACATGGACAGGCGCTGGTTGTGGCGACCTGCTGTTGAAAATTTTAAGCCGCCCATAATGCCTTCAACCAGGTTTATCAACTGCCATTTTACTGGCAATCGGGACCAACGGCTTAACGTGCCTTCCGAAGCATGTATGTAATGTCCACAAAACGGTCACCCATCCAAGGACCAACTATAGCGATTGTTGCTTTACGCAGTGATCGTCTACAGAACACTGAGTCAGCGGGGCCACGAACGCTTCCTTTACTACAGAGCTCTAAAAATTAAAAAGTATTTTTTTTCTTTAATAATTTATTTGTCATTAGTACTTTATCATTATCAGTCATATATTTATCATTCATAGAAAAAACAATTAATGTTATCCAAAAACGGCATACAATTAAAAACATATTTCCCGAATACAATTCCAAAACAAATAGAATATTTACTTAAAAACAACGTCGAATTTCACTGGAATTACACTTGGAACCATCTCGAATTTTCCGTCCAAATTACCATAATACCTGAGAACCCTTTGCTTGCCCCAATAAACAGACAAACTTAACGTTAGCAAAAACAGTCTTAATTAAACACCTACAATAAATTTAAATGAAATTCCAACATTATCATCTAAAGAAGCTGAAAACATTACCACCTACTTATGTGAATTACACAAGTTGTACTAATTTAGCTATCTTCATTATTATATTCATGAGAAGAAACTTTCTTATACAATCTTGCAGATTTTGAAATTGTGAGGGTGATGTAGGTACCAACTAATATGTCCATCTATTTATATAAAAATGAATCCCTATTTCCTTTGGTCACAGCATCAAGCGTGAATGGCTGGACCGATTTGAAAAAATCTTTTTGTATTGGTTAGCCTATTTATTGAGGAAGGTTCTTAGCTATATATCATCACGCCACTACATAGGAGAGCGGAGCAGTAACCATAAATGTCAACAAATCGGGGAAACTTTCATACATTTTTGGAAAAGTAATAAGCAACGGGATTAAAAGGGTGCCACGGGGTTGGAAGTATGTCACGGACGAAGCCGAGCAGGTCAGCTAGTAATAAATAAATATAGATCTATAATTCAGTGTTTATTAAGTTTACATAACATTACATATTGTCACGCCTTTGTCTTCGAAGGGGTAGGCAGAGGCATATTAAACGCCCACATTTTACGGTATGCATTTTTGTCTCACGTAACAGGTGGTGAGCCCATTGCCGTTATCAAGTTTAATCGCAAATTTGTTTATCGTATTTCAACACGACAATGGGCTCACCCTTCGGGCATAAGGCGTGATATATAAATAAATAATTGATCGTTAAATTTATGTTTTTATAAAATAACTTTAACATAAAGGAATATACTTCGTCTGTTTTTTTTTGTCCTCGTGGATGCTATGACTCCTACCGACTAAAACCACACGTTACCCGTCTATCTGTCTATAGCCAGGAGTCCCAGGTGAGCCCTCGGAAGGATAGCCCCAGGGCTTCTTCGCTTTGGGGGGACTTTGTGTGATATCCGTTTATATTCTTTGATTAAAAGAACGCTCATTCTATATAATAATCAAATCTATATGAAAAAGGTATTCAGCGACTGAAAGAGGTATCAAAGTAATTTAAGCTAGTAAAGAAGTAGAGTCAGTAGTAAAGGTTAAGGCAGGGAAATTCTAATATCTGTTTCTAATGCAACGCTAGTAGCAGATTGAAAAACTATGCCCTCAGAAGCATAACAAAAACCAAAGATGTAACACTGAAAATTAGAAGACTCAAATGGAGATGGGCAGGGCACATGATCAGACGCTATGACAAATGGAGAAAGAAAGTGACAAAATGATACCCCAGAGACGGCAAAAGGAAGAGAGGCAGACCACTCAAAAGGTGGGATGATGACATCAGATTAGTGGCAGGATTGATATGAAACAGATTGATTGACTGGAAAGATTAAAATGGAAAAGGTTGGATTGGCAAATAGACCTACAGAAAACAAGCAATACGGGAATAATTTTTCCAATATTTATTAGTTCTTACCAAAACTAAAAGTTTTTAGTTTCATAGTTTTTTTTTTCTAAACTTTATTATTATTATTTTAAGTGGGTTTGAATAAAAGGCTTTATTATTATTATACTTTGGTAGCATAGATAGCAAGAGTATCCGGAAGGAATGTGTGTTGTATTGTGAGAAAGTGAGACGTAAAAGTTAGTAAACTTTAAATCCGCAAGAAAACGGTAATAGTTTACATAATTTAAAATATCTTCATCAATTGAGCTTATTGCTAATCTAATCAGCTAATCTGTTCATCGGTTTTCGTAGAGTATGTGTGGCAAGCTGTGTTGTGAGTGGAGTTGGTCACTAACTTGGCTGAACAACCGTCATGTTGCTCGCATCCGAGAACAACAGTTTAATATGCTTTTCAAAAAACGAAAATTCTCGTTTCGATCAATTGAACATTTTCAATTGTAGGTTGCCACAACCTGTGTCGGTACATTACAACACAGCAATGGGCTCTCTGCCTGTTTACATGGCACAAAATGTATTCGATAAAATATGTGTCTACATATTCGGAGATAAGGGCGTGATACTTAAGACGGCAAAGGGTCACCACCTGTTACATGGGACAAAAATGCATACGGTGAAATGTGCGCGTATTGTATGCCTCTGCCTTCCCCTTTGGGGATAAAGGCATGACAATATGTATGTGTGTACAGAAAACTTAGCAAACGGAACCTACGAGTGCATGATTTCAAAATAATTTCCATTGCACCCTTAACTTCACCATTTGGTCCCAACACACAGTGTTTACTGAGTATAAAACCTTTACGTGGGTTATTATTCTCAAAACACTGTCAATGAATGCATTGTTATTGTTTATACAAAATTAATTTTAACACAACTACCGTCATTCTAAAGCCTGTTCTTAAAATAGTAAAATAACAAAACTTGTCAGCGTGTGAATGTAGTTTATTTGCAAACAACCTTATGAATACACAGCAGAACAAAACAGCTAATTTAATATTTGCCCAGCTTAACTTCATAAGGGTATGTCAATAGGCCATGTACTGTAACAATAGGCAACTCGGGATCCAAGTGTCCCAAATAAACATCGATCTTGTACGCTATTTATCTTGGAGTGAGCTATAAACACTGTTTTGTTGAGCGTTGCAGACGAACAACGTTTTGTCGCGTTGAATGCAACAGCAAGCTTAGCTCAAAGCCTCAATTTAATGTTCTATACCAGTGTAATAATTTCATTGACTGAACTTGTGAATGGGAGAGAGATAAGTGTGAATGTAGAAGCAATAATTATGTACCATATCTATCTTCACGCTGTATCCCTGACGGGGTAGTCAGAGAGGACAGATCGCCAGGCATCGCGATTCATGCATTCTTCTTTCGCTTCTTCAAGATTCATCAATCGCTTCATACACGCATGTCTGGGTATCCATGTACTTTAGATTTTTCAGTTTTTGAGCAATCTGCTCACGTGGTCTTCATATGTAAGTCTCGGCCTACCCTGATGCCTTCTACCCTCTACTTTCGCACAATATATATATATATATACTCTTCGATAACAATCGTTCCTCATTCATTCGTTGGACGTGTCCAAACCAACGGAGCACGCTCTGTTCCAGCTTAACGCTGATACTTTAATTCAAACCTGCCATATTGCTTATCACTTCGTTACGTTCAGTCGGCCAAAGTTACGCCGCACAATTTTCGAAGTGATCGCATCTCTACAGCATTCAATTTACTTTCATTCAACTGCTGACATACCCAGGTTTTGCTATCGTAAAGCAAAGTTGGCACTAGCACTGCGTTATGAATCGCCAGTCGTGCTTCTTTTACGATGCTTTGTTTCCGGTAGCTACTCGCCATTCTACATCCGAATCACATCTTCCGTCCGCGCTAAACATACTCCCAAAATACACATTTTCATTCACTTGCTCTAGACGTTCCTGTTAACCAGGAACGTCAGAAAACCCTAATCTCACATTTAGTTCTTACGTCATCTCTTTCAAATACTAAAACCTTAGTTTTACTTGCATTCAAGCGAAGACCCTTACTTTCACACTCCTCTTTTATATTATTTTTTTTTTTAGTTGGGACTAATCCCACCACATTCCAATTACTGTGACTCCTGTAAACCAGGATCTACAGCAATGACCAAAACACCAGAAAAGTTACACCGAGCTCGATCTCGGTGATGTCCCAGGAGAAGTTAGCATTTCTTGGAACCCGCAACGAAATTAATCAGAAGATTTTTTTTTTTGTAAAATTACAATCTAGCTAATAGACTAATAAGTAATTACACTTTAACCTAAACTGCTAATATAGAGTAAAATTATAAGAATGTGTCCAATAATACGTTTCTTAATGTCTCTATTAAGGGGAAGTCACTTTGTTCATGTGTTCTTTAAAAGTTATATTACTATGTTACACTGACACTTTTCAGTTTTCTCACTAAATCTGTATGGTCAAGGAGTTGAATAGCCTCGACATTTACATGATGATGAAGTCGTTTTTGATGAGCTTTGGCGTTTTTTTGTACTACATTAGCTACGAGGTCCACTTTAAGGTCTCTGTGGAGGTCGTCATTTCTAATGTACCAAGGAGCTTTAACGATGCCCCTAAGTACTTTATTTTGAAATATTTGTATCACTTGCATGTTACTTGATTTGGTACAGCCCCAAAGTTGTATACCATAAGTCCACACTGGCATTAGGACTTGTTTGTACAATAATAATTTGTTGTGCACTGACAGTGAGGAATGTTTGCCTAACAGCCATTGCAAATTTTTGTAGCGAAAATTAAGCTCACTGCGTTTCTTTTTTACATGGACCTTCCATCTAAGTTTTGCATCGAGTGTCATCCTTAGATATTTTGCTGAGTTCTCGTATGGAATGGTTTTGCCATTTATATACAGTGCATGATAATTGGCACTTTTATTTGTGAAGTCTATGTGAACTGATTTGGCTTCGTTCAGTTTTATTTTCCATTTTTTTGTCCAGTCATATATGATATTGACAGTTGTTTGAACCTTTGCCACTGCATCCGCATGAGTGACCCCTGTGGCCATAATGGCTGTGTCATCTGCAAATGTTGCTATGGTGTGGTTTTCTAAACTCGGAATATCGCAGGTGTATAATAAGTACAGGACTGGACCTAATACACTACCCTGGGGTAGTCCAGCTTTTATTTCCTTTAAGTCTGAGTACGCATCGTCTTGTCTTATTCTGAACATTCTTTGGGTCAAGTAAGACTTTAGGATAGCCGCAAACTGTTTCGGAAGCATATTTTGAAGTTTATGTATAAGACCTTCATGCCATACCTTATCAAAAGCTTGAGCTACGTCTAGAAAAACTGTTGACTTTCTTATGTTCTAATGCTTTTTCTATGATATTGGTGATACGATGTACTTGATCTATGTTGGAATGATTTTCTCTAAACCCAAATTAATAGCTTGGGATTAGGTAGCGTTCTTTTATAATGGGCTTCAATCGTTTTAGGAGCAGCTTTTCAAATAGTTTTGATACAATGGGTAGTAAAGAAATTGGTCTATATGAAGCGGTTTCATGGGGTGGTTTGCCGGGTTTGAGTATCATAATAACTTCAGCTACTTTCCACATATCAGGTATATGTTTTAATCTAAATGAAGCATTATTAAGGGTGGTGAGTTTAACAATCACTTTACGTGGTAAGTTGCGCAATACTTCCGCCGTAATTAGATCATAACCTGGTGATTTCTTTGGGTTTTATTTCATTAAATACCTCCTTTGGAGTAACATATTTTATTTCTAATTCGTCACACGATGCTTCACTTACAGGTAGATCCTCAGAGGTTTCCTCATTTGGTCGGAAAATTTGCTCTAGGTGTTGTACAAATGTAGCTGCTTTTTGTTCATGATTTATTGCCCAGCCGCCATTTTTATCTTTAATTGGAGTGATCTGCGTAGTCGGCTTTTTGGAGCTCTTTATACATTTCCATAACGAGTAATTTGTCGTCTGGTCACTTGTTAGTTGACTTAGGTAACTATTTACCTTGTCATTATTAAAATTTTGAATTTCTCTCCTTAGTCTTTTGGTGATATTGTTGAGTCGAGTTTTATCTAGTGGAAATCTATTTCTTTGCCATTTTCGTCTCAATGCCCGTTTTCGGCTAAAATATTTCTGATATCTATAGGGTAACAGTTACTTTTAATTTTTTGTTTAAATTCTGGCGTATTACGCCACGCGCATTGTTGTAAATCTGTTACAAATTTCAACACGTCACAATCTAATTGTTGCGGGCTTTTTAATGCTACATTTAGGTTGATAACTGCTTCCAATTCATACTTGAAGCTTTCTCAATCTGTATATTTATTAATTAAAAATGGTTTACTCTCTTTTTGGGTAAAAGTTTCACCTAACATCAATAATATTGGCGAGTGGTCCGTACTCATGTTAAATCCTTCCTCAATTTGTAGAAAATCGGAAGACAAGTTTTTATATATGAAAAAGTCAATTAAATCTGGTAATTTCCCTTTTTCCGTGGGCCAGTAGGTAGGTTTACGTGTTGATATAACGTTACAGCTCATTTCTCTTGCCGCACAAAGTAACTGTTTGCCTTTAGAGTTGGTTAATCTCGATCCCCAGTGAGTATTTTTAGCATTAAAATCGCCACCTAAGATAAATCTATTACCAAGATTTGTAAGTAGTGTTTTGTACTGCTCTGCTTTTAAATTATGGTTTGGCTGACAATATATGGCAGAAATTGTAATTGGGTATTTTTTAGTCTTAATAGTAACAGCTATCGCCTGAATAATTTGTTCTTCACACTTATGTTGTACATAATGATTGATAGTATCCTTAATAATTATGGTACTACCACCTCTAGCAGTGTTATTGGGATGCAACGCGTGATAACAATTATAACCCTTGATTCTAATAAATGATTCTTTGGTGAAATGTGATTCTGAAATAAGACAAATATCTATATTTTCGGTATTTAGGACTACTTGTAATTCATCTTGATGTTTTGTTGAGTATGCACATCCAATGTATGTTTTGAAATAATATTTTTTAACCTCATTGAATGTGCCTTTACTTTCTCTCTAAGTTGCTATCTCTCTCTATTAAACTTTTCATACTTAATAGACCTATAAGAATCCTCGTCCATGGCGTTTATTTTAATGTTCTCGCCATTCATCATTTTCACGATGAACGAGTCGTTTGCAATTGATGCAGAGATCAAATCATAAAATTGTTGATAATTTTAAACATTTTCTACAACAATGGGTGGTGGTTGTGGAGGTTTTTTGACCTTCATTGTTTTTTCGTTGGAGCTAGTTCCAGGATGTTGTGGTGGGGATGGTGTCAAGTTCAATTTCCTTTTTTCCTATTCTTTTGACGTACCCACTCTGTTTCTTTGGCGAGTTCTTCTTCGTCAGTCTCATATTGGACCGTTTGAGTGGAACTTTCGTTATTTAAACCTGTTTTGTTCTTAGAGGTTATTTTATTGTTGCTCCTGAACTAAGTTCATTTAACTCTGGAGGCGCTCTATTTGGCCTTTCAGTTCTAATACTAATTGTTCCAAGTTTTTTCTTTCTGATTTCTCTTTGACATAGTGATCGTATAAAATACGTTCTGTCTCGGTTTTAATGTTAATTTTGGTAGTCGAAGCCATTATTAAATATTAAAGATAGCTGCGCCTTATTTAATATTTACTTACATGATTAATGTTTGATTTATCGATAACTGGGTCATCGCTTCGGACGGACGACTCAACGTGACGGAATCAATGGCTGCATCAGCACTTTACTCGAACACAAATAATTATGCGCGAGGCAGCGGTGACGCGACCGTTCGCTGCGGAATTCGAACAATAATAATAACAGAAGATAATGTGAGGAAGTAAGAAAAGAACGTAATGCCTCTTCCCTCCTTTGCAAAGCGGGAGACCTGGAAAGCAACTAGGTGTAAATCCTATAGAAATAGGGAAGCACCACGGTAATAGTATATTACGGGTCCTATGTGAGCTATGTTTGATTCCAGTAATATGTATGGCAGAAACGTTTAAAAGCTCGAAAATTCACCCTCGGTGCCACGAGATCCTCATAGTAAACTACTCCCGACGTTACTTGTAAACAATTAAGCATATTATATCGCTCATTTTGCCAAATGCTACACTCCCAAAGTATATGATGGGCGGTCTGATCATATTTGGCGTCAGCAGTTGAACACTGACAGAACGGTGACTCAACCAGCTTAAACGAATGTAATTTGCTCATAAAGTTACCATGTCCCGTAAGAAATTGAGCAACACAGTGATCAACCTCCAGCCAGGACATTCCCAGGCGTTCACGAACGTATGGGAAAAACTGGTAGAGGTGGCGCCCTTTGATGGAAGTGTTCCAACGCAGCTGCTATTAGTCTGAAAGTTCTTCACGTACATTATCACGATACAGTCTGGCAATTCTATGGCGATCTCTTTCTAACAAAAACCTATCATCCATGCCATCCTAAGCCGAATAGTATAAATCAGCGCGTCTCTGAATTTCGAGATCAACCGGGAGGACCCCTGCCATCACCGGCAGAGCCTCCGTGCTAACCGTCCTCTAGGCCTTGCACAAAAATATCAATGCAAGGCGTTGAATTTGCAGTAACTTTAAACGTGCAGCACCAATAATGGCCTTATCTGCCCATACCGGCGCCCCGTGTCACATACAGCATAGATAAGTGGCCCCGTAAACGACCTTCAGTATTTTGAACGAAAGTCCCCATGTAGCAGTAGATATTCTCGACAACGCATAAAAGCTATTTTTAGCCTTTTCAACTACAGTTTTATGTGCTCAACGAATGCAAAATTTCGCTCTAAAATCAATCCTAAATAGCAAACCGAAGTTTTATTTTTAATGTAAACGTTATTGAATTTAATGTCCGGTGGAACTTTCAAACTTCCTTTTAAAAGCAACTGATATGTATTGTTGGGTGCAAATAATAACCTGTTTCGTACGCCCCACTCCGCAACGACGCGAAAACACGTGTAGGTCAAGCTGTCGAGTCCCGCACGAGTATTCGACTGAACGAGCAACATACCGTCATCGGCGTATCCTGTCATTGAACAGCCCTCCGGTAATGGTAAACTGAAAAAGTCATCAAATCCAGTTCCACAAGTGTAGGCCTAGCACAAACCTCTGAGTAGATAATGAATTATTGTTAACGTCTGGTAGTAGAATACTGACCTAATTTTAAAGTTGTTGTACATTGTGAAAAATTTGAATAAATAAGAGAGTAAATATTTCTATAGCAACCGCGAGACTTTAATTTCATCAATAGCATTGGCCACCAAGCGTTATCGTAAGCCCCGGAAATTACTAGGAAGATGGCCAGCACATATTGAGAAACCGATGAAGTGACAGTCTTTCGCACTGATATCGCTACGTCAATAGCAGATTTTCCTACTGTAAATCCAAATTGATTTTCGTGAAATTTAATACCGCGCGGCAGGAGCCGGGGTACTATGAGACGCTCTAAAAGCTTTCCCAAGGAGGGCAACAGTGTGATCGGTCGATACGACTTAGGGTCATCTGGCGGCTTGTCGCCTTTTTTAGGAATAATCCGAATATAGCCACATCGTTACCGTCACCCGACGCCTTACCAATGGACAGCGACCTAACAATTTCGAGGAACTCATCAGAAGTTGGTAGGTCTGACTGGGGTGAGTATGGTGGCTCAAGAGCCCACTGTCTTATCTGTCGGTGATATACACTATCGTTCTCCGAGCAGTCGTCGCGTATAAGAGAATCCAAGAGGTAATCCGTGGTTTCCTTCAGGCCTATAGTATGCGAGTTGTTAATTTTGATATTTCGTACATAGGCAAGATCAACAGAACGGTTAGCCCTAAACTCATGGTATTTAGGCAACCACGAACCCTCAGCTTCCAGCCCATGCACTAGTTTACGTAGCAAATTACCCTTTGATTTTTCAACAGTCGCCCTGTAATGGGAACTGGCAACTCTAAGACCAATCGCATCTCCGAGTGTTGTTAATAGATCCACGACCAATGACCACGTCGGCACAGTAGGTAAAAGTTTCTGACATTAACAAAGCACTCTCTTCGACAGACAGGTTACCACGACCAAAATCTATAGCGTGAGCCGCAAACAGAGAACCAAAGAGCTCCGAGTAAGAGCTAAGTAAGAGCTTGTAAACGATTAGACGATGGTTACTACAGGAAGCATCCGGGAGGACACGCCACTCGGTTGTCAAGACGTCGCCGCGGGAAAGCGTCACGTCAATAGAAGACTCACCCTGAGAGCCGCAAAAAGTAAGTGGTGCATTGGGACAATTGTGTATAGATAAATTCATTTCTGCAATGAATTCTTCGACGGCACAGCGCCGGTCCCTATCGAATACACGTAGTTTGCCATACCATAATGTAGAAGAGGCATTGACATCAGCGCCTATGATTATTCTTTGACCCACAAGAGACTGCAGGACGTGACGAGAATCGATATGATGTGAATATTGAAAGTAGCAGCTCACAACAAACACCCTATAGGCCGAGGAAGTAACCTCAGTAACAGCACAATGAGATGTCATGAGGTTGCTCAAAGATGTTACAGTAAAATTTGTACTAGAAACATAAATCCCAGCTCGTGCCTTGGAATGTAATTGTACCACTCTGTTACGCAGACCCACCTGCGTACCACCTGCTCTGGTATTGTTCCTGTAAGAGGACAATGTCTAATTTGTTCTCGATTACTAGGCAGTCCGGTTCCATCATGACCCTATCGTTGTGTAAATTAAGCTATCCTATAATTATAATTTTCATGTTCCAAGATTTTTTTTTATTAAATGAAACAACTACATGTAGTTTCTGCTCAGAATGAGCTGCTGCAGCCTATGCTTATGGGTATGACACTCCTGAGAGCCGCAACGGTGGTCATGGGGCTTTTTAAACCTTTTGCAGGTTATACAGATTTTAAAATCAGTATTGTCTGTATGTGTACATGCTCGTGTATCATGTTCCTCGCCGCAATTTGCACAGCTGGGTGACTTGCTGGTACAAAATTTGTGAACATGACCGTATTGTTGACAGTTCATACAACGCACTACTAGGTCATCGATAAATCTACAAGTGGCCCAATCAATAAATAATTTATCCTTCGTGGCCACCAAATGATTCCGGATCTCCGGCTCCAGCTCCAAACCCACCCACGAACGACCGTTAGCTAAACGACGCCTACGAACTATTTTGGAATTGTTAATAAAGTCCTCCTCGCTAATTTTTAATTCGTCCTTAATGTTTTGGCGATATAAGGCTCTAATAAAGCCATGGTCTTCCATAGACCCAGGAACATCTTTAACTAGGATTCGCGATTTACGACCCTTGGGTTTTTCTAAGCGCAAGCCCGCCGATTTGATTGCGTCCACTGACTCCAATTTCTTGAGTTGGCTTTCGCTCGCAACACGAAGTACTACACCTGATTTCGCGGTTTTATTAATGCCTACAATTTGGAAGCTATCGTCACTGGGCTTGATAGCTTTCATAAAGTGCCTGTTTAGTCGCGGACGCCGTTGTGAACTCGGTTGAATGATCAGGCGCGGGGTAAGCCACCACACAGGGTCGGGCTGGAAGAGCCTTCACTGCTGCTGGGGCGGAGGCCGATTCAGCTGGACGTAACCTTAGTTTATCCGCATATGACATTTTTGGTAGCTGACATTTAAGTGCTTGCAGTTCTTTGGCCATATTTGCCACCTTAGTTTCGTTGCATGACGATTTTAATGCCAGAATAGAAATAATGCTGGTCAAGCGCTGGTTTAAATCCATGATAGAAGTTTTATTAGACAAAGTGATTCGCGATCCCTGATCGTTGATTATATTATGTATTGTAGCAATATAACTGTTTGCCTGCTCGACTAACGTGCAATATTCGCCTTAATTATGGTATTCCGACAAGTCACTATTGACCAATTTAACTGATTGTACCCGTTTGTTTACATCTTCGGGTGTTTGGAAAACCGGAGACATTTCACTAAAAAGTCGCTTTGCCGGTGGCAACCTTATATTACGCACATACGCGTTTACCTCCCCCTCTATCGGGTGCTTCATCTCGGAAGGGCATTATTTTTTAACACTAATTATATAGCACAAATAAAAAAAAGTGTCTAAATAAAGTGTAAACAATAAAATTATCGGCGCAACTTAATTCACTGATACCCACACTTTAGAATGAAAATCAAAAAAAAACTTACCGATTAATAAATAGCAATCTTTACGCGATTAACGACAATAAAACCAAGTTTCACTAACGTGTTACCGAAACACAATCACTAAAATATCACATAAATCAATTCACGAGCTGGGAATACAAAATAATAATAATAAATCTTTATTCATTTAGGTCACAAAGTAACACTTATGAACGTCAAGAATATTGCTTCTACATTTACATTTACTGCCAGATTCGCAAAGCAATAGGTAGAGCCTGAGGAAGAACCTGGCAATAAAACTCATGGCCACTCTTTTCTAAACGCCAGTAATTACAATAGTTTGATTAACATGATATTTGACCAATTATATAGTAACGAATTTATACAAACAAAAAAAAACAAAATCAATGTTGTGTTTAAATCATATCAAAATTAGAGCGATTATAGTTGCCGGTTCTAAGGGCAGCCTACCCTTGAAGAAGAAGAATCTGGCAAGAAAGTCAATGCCATTTTAAAATGTAGGAATGGCTTACAACATTAAAATTACACTTACATTGTTCCTTTGGATTTATGTGAGAACAGTCGACTAAACTTAAGTTTACCTTAAATATAAATAAGATTATTTTTAATAATTGCTATAACAGCTATGAGCTGACCAGTCCCAACAGACGGCACCCGTTCACGGGTATGACGCATTATATCAGCCATCGCCCTACTCAACCGTATTATAGGGAATAAGGCGACCCGATACATACGCCACCACTGCCAGGACACTTAGGCGAGCATGACATACTCAAAAACTGCACACCAACTATCATGTCAATTTCAAGGAAATAAATAAGTCTACATGGTGCTCACACAATAACAAACTCAAATTACATTGTATACCGGGACTAAACGCAGCCAATTTAGAAACCTTTAGTTGTCAGATGTTTCAAATTATTAATAATGTAGAGATGTAAAAATACAACATATATATGCAGATTCAAGGCATATAACAAGATTCATTCGAATCCTAAATAGCTCAAGCGAAGAGCAAGCAACTCATTTCCATTTATTTTTATCGTTCAAATAATCATTAGTTGTGTAATAGGCCCTTTTCAAGAGGTGCCTCTTAATTTCCGCCTTAAATTTATGTAACGGCGGGTTCATAATGTTTAAAGGAATTTTATTATATAGTCGTACGCCAATTCCTGCAAAAGAGTCGTGAACCTTTTGTAAACGATGATGCGTTCCAATTAATTTATGCTTATTTCTAGTATTTATCGAATGTATGTCACTGTGTCTATTGTATAAATGTATGTTCTGTTTAACTAACATAATATTTGCAAATATATACTGTGATGCAACCGTTAAAATGCCAATTTCTTTAAATTTTTCTCTAAGAGACACTCTAGCACTTAATTTATATATTGCACGTATAGCTCTCTTCTGGAGTACAAAAATTACTTCTAGATCAGCTGCTTTGCCCCACAGCAAAATGCCGTAAGACATGACACTATGAAAATAACTAAAGTATACCAGCCTGGCAGTTGCCACATCAGTAAGCTGCCTGACTTTACTAACGGCAAAGGCTGCCGAGCTGAGTTTACCTGCAAGACACGTTATTTGGGCATTCCACTGCAGTTTGCTATCTAAAGTGGTCCCCAAAAATACAGTTGATTCTACAAGATTAAGGGTATCACTGTTCAATGTTATATTTGTACCGCAATTCCTGACATTAGGCATGCTGAATCTGATACATTTTGTCTTCTTAGCGTTTAATAGCAAATTATTGGTCGTAAACCAATCTACAACATGGGCAAGTGAACTATTTACGCCGTTAAAATTACTAAGCGTGCGATCAACTTTAAAAATAAGTGACGTATCATCAGCAAATAGAACAATGTCGCACAAGTTCTGTATATAGAATGGCAGATCGTTAATATAAATTAAAAATAGAAACAGACCCAGAATTGTTCCCTGCGGTACGCCCATAGCAACAGATGCTCCAGGGGAGCGAATTCCATTGACATCAACATGTTGTATTCGATCATTTAGGTAGGAGGCAACAAGGTTCAGTGCAGAGTCTTTGATATCATAATAAAAGAGTTTTCCCAATAGTGTTTTATGGTCAACGCAATCAAATGCTTTGGAGAGATCGCAGAATATACCAATAGCATCTTGTCTATTCTCCCAGGCGTCATATATATGATTCAGAAGTGTCACACCTGCATTAATGGTAGAACGACCCCTTGTGAACCCATACTGCTCCTTATGTAATAGCATATTTAAATTAAAATGAACTTGTAATTGTAGCAATATAATTTTTTCAAAAATTTTGCTAATGGCTGGTAATATTGAAATTGGTCTGAAATTACCAGGGTCGGTTTTGGATCCAGATTTAAATAGAGGTATTACTTTACTGTGTTTCATTAAATCTGGAAACACTCCTTTATCAACACATTTATTAAATATTTCAGCTAGATGTGGTGATATATTAACAATGATAGACTCAATCAATTTTACAGAAATACCCCACAAGTCAGCTGTCTTTTTTGAGTTAAGTGACTTGAATACTTTAATGATATCATTTGGGTTTACATATTTGAAGCCAAATAAGACACTACACTGATCCACGCTGCCCCCAAGCATGAGTTGAGCTTTTATTGGACAAGAATTTAAGGAGCTAGTTGTTTTCGCGGGTATGTCTATAAAATAGTTGTTAAAAGTTTGTGCTATATCTAAATTATTATTACACACTTCGTTATTTATAATTAACTCAATGTTATTATCACGGGGTAGTAATCGACCGGTTTCAGTATTGATTACATTCCAAGTCATTTTTGCCTTGTTTTTTGACTCTTTAATTTTATTACTTATATGTAACGACTTGGCAGCAGCACAGGCCCTTTTAAAGGTCTTAGAATAAATTTTAACATATTGAATAAAGGCAGGATCAAAATTAAATTGCTTCATACCATATAGTTCGTACAACTTAGCCCTACTTTTGTAAATTCCTGCAGTTTGCCCACTCACAAAATTGCAAGTTTTTGTTTTTATAAAATGTTTTTGATTTAAATATGTTGTTGTACTCAGCTTTAATTGTATTAAATAAGGAGTCATATAAGCTGTTTGGATCTTCCTGATTAAAGTCAATATGAGTGACTTTTGCTGAAACATTTACATTATATTGTTTAAGTCGATGTGCACTCATTGGTATACATACAATTTTATTCTTTTTAGAAGTGACATCAATAGGAAATGCTGCTTTTTGACCAAGATGATCTGATGGAAAGTTACTTAGTATCTCCCTTGTTGTTGATACACAGTTGCAGAATATATTATCTATACATTTTCTAGAATGTGAGGTGATTCTAGTTGGATCACAAAATAAATTTTGTAAGCCAAAAGACTTAAACAAATTTTTAAATCTAATTCATTTCGAAGACTGCACAAGTAAATCAACATTAAAATCCCCACACACCACAACATGTTTTCTACTAGTGAACAAACGCTTCAATACATTTTCCATTACAGTTTCTAATAAATTATAATCCCTATCTGGAGGACTGTAGACACAGAGGACAATGAGTTGCTCAAGCTCAACACAGGACAATTCTGCAGTACGCTCAATAGAAAGGGCCACAATATCTTTACGTTCTTTACATTTTAAATTATTAGATACAAATATAAGAGAGCCACCACGAATAGCTTTCTTTCTAGAGAACGCACTGCTAAGTGAATAGGATTCATTGTTGAACAATAGTTCATGACTTTTTAACCAATGTTCTGTAATACAAAAAATGTGAACATTGTGTTCCTTTATATAAAGTTCTATTTGTAGTAGTTTTTCAGATATGCCTTCAATATTTTGGTGAACTAAGTTTAGACTACTAGAAGTATTGTTGATATCCTCAGAATTATTACAACAAATATTATTTACAGTGTCTTTAAAAAAAATTGACTCAATGGGCTCAAAAGACCTATAACCATGGCCAGATTTTTTACCTGTTGTCTTACAAACTAGTTTTTTGAGATAATTTCCCAAGTTAGTAAATCATTCCTAATACGCTCAAAAGGAGCTGGTTTATAAGCCAATAATTTGGCTTGATTCAATAAAAAATTGGATAACAATACAGCTATCTGACGTCGTAAAAAATTTGATAGTAAACAACTATCTAATGTCAAAAAATAATAATTCTGTAATAAAGGATTACAGTCAAATAATTCTATATTCCTACAATATGTGGTCAAGTTATGTAATTTTCTATTTATATTGTATCTAATATTATTTTCAATTTGTGTAAAAGATTTGCTATATGAAAAAGTTAAACAAAAGAAAAATTATTAAAATTACGGAGCGATCGCACAGACCTGCTTGCACAACAAGAGCGAGAGGAAAGAGTATCAGTACAGCAGACAGTTTACTGTTAAGTCACCCAAATTCACACCCATATCACAATCTTATAACTTCTGCAGGCAACTGTCTAGATACAGCGTGAACAGACATGACACAACCTTGCCCGCAGTAGCGTCCGTCCACACCATATCTGGGCAGCAAGTCCCACAGAGTTTCTCTCACGTTATCAATGCTTTCTCCAGATCCACAAAAGCGCAGAAAACCTTCTGGCTAACAGCCAGAAACTTCTTAGCGATCATGCGGAGAGAAAACACTTGATCCATGCAACCTCTTCCACGTCGGAATTCGTATTGAGCCTCCCATATATACCTTTCAGACTTTTCTAGCATTCTTGCCGTTATAACCTTTACATACACCTTACTAGTTAAGCTGACCAAGCTGATGGCACTGTAGCTAGAGCAGTTTAGGCGAGAGCCTTTTTCTTTGTAGATAGGTACTAAAACTGCTATTTGCCAGTCATCTGGGACCTCACCCGTCCGCCAGCAGAAGTTGCATAACAGACATAGTGTGTCCCAGACGCGCGACTCACCGTACTTAATCATCTCAGCAGTTATCTGTATTTTCCCGCAGCCTTACCACATTTCGTACTTGTACCTTTGTATTAGATGGCGTTGTTTGAAAATATACCAAAATCGATATTTTATTATACGTTCATAAGTGGCCCGCTGTTCTGTAAACGATAACTGCGTTAAGCAACTTTCGCTAAAGCTGATCATCGAATAGGTGACCACTTTGTGGCATTTACATTTGCGAGCGTTTTCGTGCTTTGGAAGGCACGTTAAGCCGTTGGTCCTGGTTGCCAGTAAAATGGCAGTCGTTAAGTCCAGTTGAAGGCCTTATGGGCGGTTTGAAAAATTCAACAGCAGGTCGCCACAGCCTGCGCCTATCCAATACAACACGGTAATGAGCTTACCACCTGTTACGTAGGACAAAAATGCATACGGTAAAATGTGGGCGTATAGTACCATAGAGCCTACCCCTTCGGGGAGAAAGGCATGACAATATGTTTTTTAATCATGAATACAAGAAAAGTCTGAAAGCTATTTTTCGACTACCTCGGTGGCGCAGTGGTAGTGTATGTGACTGCCGCGACGGAGATCCCGGGTTCGTCGGAAAAAATATTTGTGCGATCCACAAATGTTTGTTTCGGAATTTGGGTGTTTCCTATGTATAATATTTATGTATTTAGAAATAAACTAGTATGTTTATCAGTCGTCTAGATCCCATACACAAGCTTATATTAGCTTACTTTGGGCTAGACGACGCTGTGTAAAAAAAAACGTCCCACAATATTAATGTAGGTCATCTACATGAATACCGAAAAGGTCTTTGTGGGAAAGGATATGATACATATTGAATAAATAATTAAAAATTGATTTGATTTGAAATCATTTTGCGGTTTTTCTTGCTTCTAAAAGCAAGAAACACCCCAAAATGATTTTTTATTATTCTTGAAGGAGATTGGTTGAAAGTAAGTACTTATTCATGAAAATTTTACAATTGTTGTGCTTTTGTGACTCGACTGCACTAATTGAAGCAATTTAAACGAGAGTACACATACTATCAAACAACAGCACCGACCAGCAACACACACCCACTCCATCAAGTTAACCTGTTTCTTTGTCTTTCATAGTAATGCGAAGTTTTACGAATTATTATGTTACATTTTACCAGCTGTTCTTCACTTACTTTAAAATGGACCGATATTTGATGGCAGCGAATACTTGACGTTATCATAAGATATAATTTTCACGTTGACTAGACCACATTACGTAAACTGAAAATAAATGAACTCAATATTAATTTGGCAATTGTAATAGTAGATGAATAAAACTAATGAGTTTTGATATTCCAATGTTCATTCGTCAGCAAGAAAGTCGAAGTATTTTGCAGCATTACAAGCTAAACAAATCGTGCCATCACGTAACTGACAGGAGAAATTAATAAAGGCTACGTTCCACTAAACACCCGCAACGATCAACATCCAATGTATCGTTCCTACTAAAGCTCATGGTCGTTGCGAACGATCGTATGACGTCATATATGACATCAGTGTTCAGTCGTATACCACGTAGACCACATGACGCCCACTTCACCCACAAAATTTTGGTGAATCAAAGTGGGCTTACAGCGCCCAAGATGCGCGTTCCACTTATAAATTTCGATCACAACGCCTGCGGCCCATTTTCTTTAGTGGAACGGCAATTTCACTGCGGTCGTGGGCGTTGCGGACGATAAGTGGAACGTGCCATAGTCATATAGCAATAAATCACCTTGATACGGCTATACTTTCTGGAAATGAAATATGTAATATATGTAAAAATTACAGGCATTGAATTTAGTCCAGTAAATTAATCTATTGTATAAATATTAAAACTAATTACTATCTAAATCAAGGATAGTTACACAAACTATGATATGCTGTGACAAAATTGCAACCGGAATTGCATGTACTGACATGATGGAGTAATCCGGCGACAGGCATTATACGCCAAATTAGATGGAAATTGCATTCATGCCATGTGCAATGAAGGACTAGATATCAGTAGAACTAGTGCTCACGATTGGTCGCAAACGTACAGTTTGCAAATTAGTCAACATAATAAATTTTATGAGCTGATTCGTATTCGCAAGAAAAGAATTTTAATTTACACATAGGTACAAGTAACTTTCAGCTTAACTTAATTTAACTATCTTCATCCTGTATTCCTGAATGGGGAAGCAAAGAGAACAAATCGCCAAGCATCGCAATCCTTGCATACTTCTTTAGCGTCCTGTAGATTCTGTAACCTCTTCATACATGCACGTCTCGTCTCGGGTATCCGAGTACTTTTGACATTTCCGATTTTGAGCAGTCTGCTCACGTGGTTTTCATATATGTAAGTCTCGGCTTACCCTGACTCCATCTGCCCTCTACTGACGCACAATATAATATTCTTCGTTAATCTTTACCCACTCATTCGTTTGACGTGTCCAAACCAATGTGTACAAAGTAACTTTCACATCTTCATTTAAGCGGTATGCTTACTGTTTGTATCTGTCGTAGTTATAGCTATTATTACAACTGCTTGAGTTTTTGCAAACGTCTGTAATACGGGGTTGGACAAAAGGTTCGTTTAAATGGTTGGCAGTGCGAGTGTGGCACCTCTAATGTTGCAAACGTCCATAGGCCACGGGTCTTTACATATTTTCAGGAAGTCTTATTAGAGAAACTAGAAAGAACTTTTTATTTTCTTCAATGGTTTTGAGTTACGTTATTATTAATTTAAAAGATTGGCGATTCTTTTCAGGGTAACTGCATACGCTTTTACAACAAGCTTCCCTGTAACCTGCGCAATTTAACATTAAATAAATTTAAAAAGTTCATAAATAAAAAAGCTGTGTGAAAAAGGTTAATATTCTATTAAAAACTATTTGCAGGACAGGAAAATAATATTTAATTGAGAATAGGCCATCAAAAAAAAGCCGTCCTAAATTTCTTGCCGGTTCTTCTCAGGTGGGCCGCGTTCTGAACCGGTAGTCACTTTAAATGTTTTAAATAGTGTATGATATTTTGTAAGCGCCGTTAAAATGGTCTATGAAAAATAAAGATATTAAAATAATATCATTTATTTTAATTTATTTTATTCAATTATAAGTAAAAATACTGTATAGTTTTCAGTATCAATGTCTGTTTGTGAGGCTTATTCCTGCCTGTCCTATCTCCTTATTTATGGGTGTGAATATGGAAACAGGAAAAATAGAAAAATAGTCGTGAAAAGCTATGAGATAGGTAAGCAAAATCTGACCTTAGCTGACACTAAAATAACAGGTATATTATTTACCTCTAGCGTTTTTGAAATTGTCGTGTCAACCCGCTCTCACATAAAACCTAACAAATTTCAAGGACTGTCGCACTTTGCGTGCTAACGGTTTCGTTTTCTTGACCCAAAAACCTTTTGTAGTGTTTATAAGGGCGTCTTGAGAGCATCTACACTTGGATTGCCTAAAAGCTTTTCTATAACCTCAAGAAAAGAATATTTCATACATAGCAAAAGAAAAATATTTGCATATCTTGTGGAAACCCAGCACTATATCCATTATAAGAGACTTGAACTTTTCTTTTTAAAAAAATCTCTGAAAATGTCAATGACAGTGAGATTTGGCTTTATTACATAATTCACACCTTATTGGACAAATCAATTCGTATGTTATATCTGCAACAATTTAACGATTTTTTTTTATATTTTATTGCTTTGTAATATTGTAGCATAGAAGTTATACTTATTATTTACACCTTGATACCTGAAGGGATGGCAGAGGTAACTGTACGCCCACATTTCAACGCAAGCATTTTTAAAGCATAATACGAGTATGTCCTAATTATTACGTATCTATTATTTTAAAACGTATCCATTAGGCGGTCTAAACACTATCAATAATAAATATACAATAATGATATTATATTTCACAATAAGAAATGATAAAATATTCAGATCATATTCCATTATTACTTTATTCCAACAGCCATATTGGTTTTGAACATTTCTGAAACATAGCTCTACTTGTGCTGTATTTGTAAACGATCACTGGATTGATGGTGCAATATTGACCTACTTTTCTTCACCTGCTATTGGAGCACACACTAGAAGAGGTCATGGCAAACAGTACGGCTGGTAAAGGATTTTGTTCTTTGTCTGGCCAGCATGGTGCAATAAAGTCAATCAACCGCCAAATAAATTTGGAAGAAGCCTAAGTCCAGCATTGGATTTAAGAATTGTGTGAGCAAGCATATAGTGTGCCTTTAGGGGAAAAATTATAAAATATCTGATCCACTTTTAGATTTATATCAACTTGAAAGTCCTGATTTTTGATGACATAATATTCCTAAATAAATGTTGGTTTAATTACCTAAAACTCGTGGCCCCGCGGACATAGTGTTCTGTAATCGATCACTGCGTTAAGCAACTTTCACTATGGCTGGTCCTCGGATGGGTGACCACTTTGTAGATTTATATTTGCGAGTGTTTCCGTGCTTCGGAAGGCACGTTAAGCCGTTGGTCCCGGTTGCCAGTAACATGGCAGTCGTTAAGCCAGTTGAATGCCTTATGGGCGCCTTGAAAAAATTCAACAGCAGGTTGCCACAACTTGCACCTATCCATTTTAACACGGCAATAGGCTCACCACCTGTTACGTGGGACAAAAAGCAAAGCATACGGTGAAACGTGGGCGTATAGTACGCCTCTGCCTACCCCTTCGGGGATAAAGGTGTGAAAGTATGTGTATGTATGTTTAATTAACTAAAATCGATATGTCTTGGAAACCATAAAAGCTAGACGAAAAATTTAAACTACTTTTTAGTAGTAAGAAGTATAGATATTGATACATGTAGTTTTATGCCTGCATTAAACAGGCAATTTATCGACGTTTTTAAAGGACGGATGTTAACAAAAAATGGTCTGCTCTAGTCGCCTTAACGTTTGAGGTTTGTTGCTTACTTCCCGAAAATAATATACAGCAAAGCAGGTTGTACTTTGGACAAAACATTACACAGAAGCATTACATTTGAACCTTTCCAAAGAAGCATGGCTACACCCGAACCGTTTAAAGTGGGTGGTGACGTACAGAGTTCGACGTGAGTCCTGGGGCGATTGAAGGACGCCGAGTGGTTTTAGTCGGTAGAAAATCCGTCATGGCAAATCGTCTAAAATCTTTATTTCCAAACGTAGAAAAAAAAAAATGCTCACACGCATTAAACAAATATTTACCGTTCACCCTCGGTCATTTGTCAGTCAACCAATCAATCTTCTCACTTCATTCGTCAATGACGCGCACTTCTAGTCACGTTCCTTTTGTTTTGTTTGCGAATTCTTGCACACATTTGTTCGGAACACGAATTATTCTTGTAGTTTCTTTTTAGGCGTAAATTGTTGTAGGTACGTGAAAAATACTTTATTTAATAAAAATAATACGTGTATGTATATACTTATTTAAGCACGTAATAAATTATATATTTCTTTACCTTACTATAAGAATTATTTTAAATTATCTGTGACCTAACAGAACAAATTCATTCCGAATTCTTTGTTTGGCGCTACTCTTTGTTTGGAAAAGGAATGATAAATTAAATTAAAAAAGCATCAATGACTGCCTCGGTGGCGTAGTGGTAGTGTATGTGACTACCGCGCTGAGGTACCGGGTTCGGTTCCCGGGTCGGAAAAAATACTACTGTGATCCACAATTGTTGGTTTTGGAGTGTTTTCTATGTATAATATGTATGTATTTTGAAATTCATATAAGTATATGAGGTGTCCAGATCCCATAGTACAAGCTTATAGTTTAATTTGGGCTAGATGGCGCTGTGTAAAAAGTGTCCAACAATATTTATTATTATTATATAATTTATGAAAAAAAAAACTAATAGGAATGTAGTTATTTATGAGTTTTCATTGAAAAAGTTATCTGATCGTGTCTATTTAGGACTGTCGGTGTGCGCGCCCATCGTATAAAATATTACTCTCATATTTTTCCCAAACACGCAAAGGGAAGTATAAGTTCCTAAATCCCAAGCGCTGTATATATTAACAGAAATAGCTATAAAGTAACTATTATATACTTATTTATTTAAATAAATAGTTGTTAAGTATATTTATAACTTTCAAAAGCAAAGCAACAAAGCCTTTTTCACAAATAAAAAATCTTCAATAAATAATATAGTTTAGGATTTTTTTACGCAGCGCCATTTTGCAATATGCTTGTGCTTTGAAATGATTAGAATTCTTACATATTTCTAAATACGTATATATTATAGGTACATACGTAGTCCCAACAGCATTTGTCCCGACCAGTGATTTAAACTCAATATTTTAGCAAAAACAGTCAACTAAACTACCACTAAACCGTCGCGATAGTCCGTATAGACATATTCAGAAACATTACATACATTAGCAATGGACTGTGATGGCTGCTTCAATTGAGATATTCACTTATTAAAACCATTTATAATCAATGAACAATATATATCAAATTCTATCAAAATCATATATTGAATGAAAGCACTTTCTTCTACCTAATGTTCGATTTATTTACTTTTAAATCTGACTGGTTTCACCTTACGGCATTTTCAGAGGTTAACTCATATTTTATATATCTCAGATGTCATTGAGTACAATAAATGAAAGTTGAACAATATAATAAACAAAAGGAAATATGTGCAATTTTCACCAAGTGCCATCAATCCACAGGATAAACAGCCATCAAAATCGGTAAAGAAATGCGACCTGTGGATGAGAACAACCACACACACAAAACAAAGTTCTTGTAAATGAATGGAGAATCGTTGACTACTCGTAATTACTCATTCAATTAATTAACAAATTACCTTACAAAATATTCTGGAAAACTTTTTTCATTGAATTTTACGATAACTGAAAATGGATCGAATGTACATTTTTCTTTACATCCATTATACTTACTTTAAATAACAAGCATCAATTCTTCAACATGATTGATTGTATCTGAGCAATACATAATGATTAGCTGCTTGAAGGTTTTTGTTTATTACGTGTCGACTTTCTTTTTATACTAACGAGCGTCAGAGATAATAATATACGTAGGTACACCTAACTCTTGAAATTGGAAGTAGTTTACTAAGTATAACATTCATACATTTATTTAGTAATCGGCTACTTAGTTTCACATATTAAATAGGTATTTGACAGCCCAGCTTGCTCAGTTTTCTGTAAACGATCAATATGTTGTGCATTTATACTACTTATAACACCTTCTTGTCTTTCTTTCTTTATCACTATAGATAACAAGAAAGTAGACTCTAAAATGAGGGCTTTGCGTACACTATTTTACAGTAAGAGTCTTTGCCAGAACAGAGAGAACCATAAAAACTTGTACCGCTGTACCAGTGTACGTGTTCCCCTTCTCTGACAACCTTTTTTTTAGGCGGAGCGCTCATCATTTGGCCGTCAACTTGAGAACGAAAATTTTCTAGACATATTTTTCCAACAGGCGAACAGGAATCACTCTGGCGAGCCAAAACAAATGAGGAATTGTTCTCGGATTCATGATTATGAACTGAAATTAGATTGAGGTTTTCCACTTACTCTATATTTGTAACTATCAGTAACAATTTCTTCCACTGCATTCTCTTGATTAAATTCCGTGTCGTATCTATGAGTATTATCCACATCTGCGACAAACACAAAGCCATATTGTTTTGTTTACTTGTTTTCGCGTTTCCGTTTCCGTGCTTCGGAAGGCACGTTAAGCCGTTGGTCCTGGTTGCCAGTAACATGGCAGTAGTTAAGCCAGTTGAATGCGTTATGGGCGCCTTGAAAAAATTCAACAGCAGGTCGCCACAACTTGCACCTGTCCATTTCAACACGGCAATAGGCTCACCACCTGTTACGTGGGACAAAAAGCAAAGCATACGGTGAAACGTGGGCGTATAGTACGCCTCTGCCTACCTTCGGGGATAAAGGTGTGAAAGTATGTGTATGTATGTTTAATTAACTAAAATCAATATGTCTTGGAAACCATAAAAGCTAGACGAAAAATTTAAACTACTTATAAGTAGTAAGAAGTATAGATATTGACACATGTAGTTTTATGCCTGCATTAAACAGGCAATTTATCGACGTTTTTAAAGGACGGATGTTAACAAGAAATGGTCTGCTCTAGTCACCTTAACGTTTGAGGTTTGTTGCTTACTTCCCGAAAATAATATACAGCAAAGCAGGTTGTACTTTGGACAAAACATTACACAGAAGCATTACATTTGAACCTTTCCAAAGAAGCATGGCTACACCCGAACCGTTTAAAGTGGGTGGTGACGTACAGAGTTCGACGTGAGTCCTGGGGTTCTCCTTCTGAGGACTAACCCGGGATTCCCTGCCACAGGCGATTGAAAGACACCGTGTGGTTTAGTCGGTAGAAAATCGTCAAAAATCTTCATTTCCAAACGTAAAACAAAAAAAAAATGCTCACACGTATTAAACAAATATTTACCGTTCACCCTCGGTCATTTGTCAGTCGACCAATCAATCTTCTCACTTCATTCGTCAATGACGCGCACTTCTAGTCACGTTCCTTTTGTTTTGTTTGCGAATTCTTGCACACATTTGTTCGGAACACGAATTATTTGGAATATTATCGGAAATTCTTGTAGTTTCTTTTTAGGCGTAAATTGTTGTAGGTACGGGAAAAATACTTTATTTAATAAAAATAATACGTGTATTCATATACTTATGTAAGCACGTAATAAATTATATATATCTTTACCTTACTATAAGAATTATTTTAAATTATCTGTGACCTAACAGAACAAATTCATTCCGAATTCTTTGTTTGGCGCTACTCTTTGTTTGGAAAAGGATGGATAAATTAAATTAAAAAAGCATCAATTACTGCCTCGGTGGCGTAGTGGTAGTGTATGTGACTACCGCGCTGAGGTACCGGGTTCGGTTCCCGGGTCGGAACAAATACTACTGTGATCCACAATTGTTGGTTTTGGAGTGTTTTCTATGTATAATATGTATGTATTTTGAAAAACATATAAGTATATGAGGTGTCCAGATCCCATAGTATAAGCTTATAGTTTAATTTGGGCTAGATGGCGCTGTGTAAAAAGTGTCCAACAATATTTATTATTATTATAAAATTTATGAAAAAAAAAAACTAATTTGAATGTAGTTATTTATGAGTTTTCATTGAAAAAGTTATCTGATCGTGTCTATTTAGGACTGTCGGTGTGTGCGCCCATCGTATAAAATATTATTCTCATATTTTTCCCAAACACGCAAAGGGAAGTATAAGTTCCTAAATCCCAAGCGCTGTATATATTAACAGAAATAGCTATTAAGTAACTATTATATACTTATTTAAATAAATAGTTGTTAAGTATATTTATAACTTTCAAAAGCAAAGCGACAAAGCTCTTTTCACAAATAAAAAAAGCTTCAATAAATAATATGGTTTAGGATTTTTTTACGCAGCGCATTTCTAAATACGTATATATTATAGGTACATACGTAGTCCAAACAGCATTTGTCCCGACCAGAGATTTAAACTCAACATTTCAGCAAAAACATTCAACTAAACTACCACTAAACCGTCGCGATAGTCCGTATAGACATATTCAAAAACATTACATACATTAGCAATGGACTGTGATGGCTGTTTCAATTGAGATATTCACTTACTAAAACCATTTATAATCAATGAACAATATTTATCAAATTCTATCAAAATCATATATTGAATGAAAGCACTTTCTTCTACCTAATGTTCGATTTATTTACTTTTAAATCTGACTGAATGCACCTTACAGCATTTTCAGAGGTTAACACATATTTAAATATCTCAGATGTCATTGAGTACAATAAATGAAAGTCGCACAATATAATAAACAAAATTAAATATGTGCAAGTTTCACCAAATGCCATCAATCCACAGGATAAACAGCCATCAAAATCGGTAAAGAAATGCGACGCGTGGATAAGAACAACCACACACACAAAACAAAGTTCTTGTAGCTGAATGGAGAATCGTTGACTACTCGTAATTACTCATTCAATTAACTAACAAATTACCTTACAAATTATTCTGGAAACTATTTTCATTTGAATTTTACGTTAACTGAAAATGGATCGAAAAAATTTATTGAACACGTGTTCGAATGTTGCAGAACGTGCTCGCCTATTGGCTGTGGGAGAATGGGAGTCAGGTGTTTGGCTTCAGGCTCTTCCATCGCCCAACATAGGTACTATGTTGGACGACACTACATTCAGAATTGCTGTCTGTCTTCGTTTAGGTGCTCCCTGCGTTTCTCCGCATTGCTGTCAATGTGGTGAAGTAGTCGACAGCCTTGGGCATCACGGTCTCTCATGCAGCAGGAGTGCAGGTCGCAGGTCACGTCATGCATACCTTAATGACATTATCCGTCGGGCTCTTGTCACCGCCGGTGTTCCAGCCGTTCTAGAACCTAATGGTTTGGCGCGTGACGATGGCAAGAGGCCAGACGGTATGTCATTGGTGCCATGGAAGATGGGAAAGCCTTTAGTTTGGGATGCAACTTGTGTTGACACCCTGGCTCCTTCTCATCTTCATAGCACGGCGAGTTGCGCTTGTGCTGCTGCTGCATCCGCCGAGACTCTCAAGCGGCGCAAATATAATAATTTAATAGGTAATTATATTTTTGAGCCGTTTGGGGTCGAGACACTGGGCTCGTGGGGCCCAAGTGCTCGTTCACTGTATAGTGATATCGCAAAGCGACTGGTCGATTCTTCTCGTGACCATAGGGCTGGCCTCTTTCTCGCTCAGAGAATAAGCATTGCCATACAACGTGGCAATGCGGCCAGCCTTATGGGAACCTTACCGGTTGATTTTGATGGGGAGGAATTCTTCGACACCTAGTCGGGGCATCATTGTCAGTCTTGTAATAATTCCCACCACCCGCCCCCTTCTTTTTGTATTGTTTTCTGTAAATATGTTAAATTTTAATTTGTTAATAACATATTAGATATTTTCATAATTTAAATCTTTATATTCCGACACCTTCTTGTCTTTCTTTCTTTATCACTATAGATAACAAGAAAGTAGACTCTAAAATGAGGGCTTTGCGTACACTATTTTACAGTAAGAGTCTTTGCCAGAACAGAGAGAACCATAAAAACTTGTACCGCTCTGCCAGTGTACGTGTTCCCCTTCTCTGACAACCTTTTTTTTAGGCGGAGCGCTCATCATTTGGCCGTCAACTTGAGAACGAAAATTTTCTAGACATATTTTTCCAACAGGCGAACAGGAATCACTCTGGCGAGCCAAGACAAATGAGGAATTGTTCTCGGATTCATGATTATGAACTGAAATTAGATTGAGGTTTTCCACTTACTCTATATTTGTAACTATCAGTAACAATTTCTTCCACTGCATTCTCTTGATTAAATTCCGTGTCGTATCTAAGAGTATTATCCACATCTGCGACAAACACAAAGCCATATTGTTTTGTTTACTTGTTGGAGATAATTATTATAATACCAACCTTTGTCCTATTCGCACAGAATGCTTTCATTGCTTCCGTATAATGTCTACTATACAAGCTTCACTATTCTTATGACTATCAAAGAAGTAAGGTCATATTATAACACAATATTGAAGTAAACACGTTAAGCCGTTGGTACCGGTCGCCAATTAAATGGTAGTCGTTAAGCAAAGTTGAAGGCCTTATAGGCGGCTTTAAAATTTTTAACAGCGGGTCGCCACAGCCTACGCCTGTCCATTTCAACATGGCAATAGGCTCACCACCTGTTACGTGGGACAAAAATGTATACGGTGAAATGTGGGCGTTTAAAATGCCTCTGCTTACCCCTTCGGGTATAAAGGCGTGACAATATGTATGTATGTATGTATTTAAGTAAATGGTTGTGACTCACGGTGCTGAGACGTGATCACTTACGGTAGGGGAGTCTATGCCTTCAAATTTGCTATGCTTGGAGTGTCTTGTCTTGTCTGTACTGAGTTTACTAGAATTACTGTGAATTATGGAAAATTATAGCTGTGAGATCTGTGCTGGTGATGTGTGTTTAAATAAATTAAAAACTCGTGTTTTCTCGACGTTGTCGTTTGATGAAAAATACGAGTACAATATTATTGTCAGAGGACGTTCTGTTTGCGATTTGAATCTAATTCAAAAAAAAGGTTATTACCTTTTTTTTGTATTAGATTCAAATTATACGTCATACGTCATTTTAATAAAAAGTATTACGAAAATTATAACTGGCTAGCGGGCTGTGTACACACAAATAAATTATTTTGTTTTCCTTGTATATTATTTTCAAAACAAGATAAAAATAATGTTTGGTCTAATATCGGGTATTCAGATTTCAATAATTTTTACAAAGCGGCTGCTAAACACGATTTGTCAGAAAAACATATAGATTCTTGTTTAAAGTTTCGAATTTTTGGAAAAGGTAGAATAGAGTCTAGTTTGAATAGCCAGTTCAAATGAGACGTTGATAGGCACAACGCAAAAGTTGATAGGAATAGAAATATTTTTAAACGATTGATAGACGTAGTTTGCTTTCTCGGTAAACAAGAATTAGCTTTTCGTGGTCATGATGAACACGCTTCATCATATAATAAAGGTAATTTTTTGGAACTTGTAGATCTGTTAGCTAAATATGACGGTAATTTAGAAACTCATTTACAATCGAAATCTGGTAGCTCATTTACGGGGTTGTCGAATAGAACTCATCTGATTTCTAGCGTCGCGTCTGTAATGTATAATGAGATAAAAATTTAAATAACACAATCTGATGTTGTTGCTGTTATTGTTGACGAAACTTCGGATGTCAGCGGTCGCGAACAATTAGTTCTTGTTTAAAGATATGTTCGTGACTCAGAAATAATAGATCGATTTATAAAATATATTGATGTTTGTTCTGATCGGAGAGCTGTCACTTTAAGCTCGATTATTATCAAAGTTTTAGAGGAATTTAATTGCCTAAATAAAGTAGTTGCTCAAACTTACAATTTGGCGTCAGTTTTATCTTCTGAGGTTAATGGAGTTCAAAGCATAATAAGACAAAAATGCCCACTCGCGACGTATGTTTGGTGTTCAGCACATTAACTTAATCTTTTTCTTTCTAAGTCTTTTGAAAGAGTTTCGGAAACCAAACGTTTTTTCAGTATAGCTACCTGCTGTTGAAATTATAAAGTCGCCCACAAGGCCTTCATACTTGGCTTAACGACTGCCATGTTACTAACCCCGGTTACCATGCCAGTAGGCAGTAACATGGCAGTCATTAAGCCAACCAACGGTTTAGGATGACTTCCAAAGCACGGAAACACTCGCAAATATAAATGCCACAAAGTGCTCACCCATCCGTGACCTGTGAAAATTGCTTAACGCAGTGATCGTTTACAGAACACTGAGTCAGTGCGGCCACAAGCGCTTCATTTCTCGCGGGGATTTCGGGTAGTTAGGGCATGCATACCCTATCCGAAATCCTTGTGCACGCCACTGCTTATACCAGCTCTGCTTGAGTTTTAATTTAAGTATTTTAGCCCTTCTACTTCTTTTTTTTTTCTCTCCCTTCCCTTCTACTATTTTATCCCTCTAGGCATACAGTGAAGATTGTTAAGTTATTTTACTAATTCATCATAAGGAGTCTTGAATGTTTAAAATAAATCATCTATTATACGAAACCTATTGTACTAGTAGGTATTCTGTGATGCAAATAGACGCATTGTAACATTGCCTTTATAATAATAATATTCTTTATTGAAAAAACTGGATCCATTACATTATGGGATTCCCTCACACCTGCGCTAGTAACAACTGTGTTGCAGGTGCGAGTGTCTTCCCCAATATTAAGGTGACACTGGTTTCAAATATTCTGTTTGAACATTAGTTATGTATAAATTAAACAAGTATAATCTAAAGCTTACATAATTAGTGTGTGTGAGTGTGTGTGTGTTTGTGTGTGTGTGTGTGCGCGCGCGCTCGCGCACTAAATGTGTCACGTCATAGTGCTTTTAAGAGATTCTCTACAGTGTCATATTCCATATATTTTAGCCAGTCAGATACAACCACTTTAATATTTTTATAATTAAATTTACGTACTTTATGAATTTTGTAACATTTGTTATATACGTGAGGAGCCAAAAAATTATAATGTCTTTGGGCAAATGCAGATTTGGTGCGAGGTACAAGGTATCGTTCTCTACGCTTTTGCTCGGTTGGTTGTAGCGGAAGAGCTCGTTTGTGGTAGCATTTCCTTCACAAATATCTTTCTTACAGAAAATACACCCGCCAATTCATACACAGATGAAGTAGACTGCCGAAACGGTAAGTTGCTTAAGGTACAACCTTAAGCACCATACGCTGCGCTCGTTCAACCTCAATCATATGAGTCCTAGCTGCACCGCCCCATGCGCAGATGCAGTATCTTATAATACATTCACACAAAACTTGATAAGTCTGTTTAAGTATTGCACTATTAGCTACGGTGCGCAAGTTTTTAAAGATGTAGACTAGTCTTCTAACTCTAGTTGTTAATGCCATGAGATGCTCAGTCCAGGAAAGCCTACTATCTAGTATCACACCCAGGTACTTAATAGACGTTACTCGAGAAAGCGCCACACATTCACAGTTTGTGAGAACATCTCTCCTATTACATGGAAAGGTATGGACTTTGACAATGTGTGATAAGGCAGGCTGACTCACAGATGTCTTACTGAAACAAACATATTTTGACTTGCTGGCGTTTAATGATAGAAGGCTATTCTCCAACCAAGACGTCACTTTTGCCAAGCCAGTCTCGGCCAATTCAAATACCATGTCCCAGTTTTGACCATGAAAGATTAAAACTGTATCATCAGCAAACATAAGAAGATCCAGGTATTGCAGGTTAGCCTCCTTGCATAGTTGATTTATGTAAATCAGGAACAATGTAGGTCCAAGTGTAGAACCCTGAGGAACGCCGTATCTGTATGTAGAATCGGCACTTTCATATCGCTCCACTTTAACACGTTGATACCTATCGGTCAAATAGTCTGTGAACCAATCCAGAACAATTCCCCTTATACCATCGTTCTCCAGACGAGTTATTTAAATTGGAATAGAGACAGTATCAAAAGCTTTTTGTAAGTCTAAGGAGACGCCTAAACACTTGTAGCCTCGATCTAAATAAGATACTACAGTTGAAGTTAGCGTCAAAACGGCGTCTTCAGTTGACTTGGTTGCTCTGAAGCCAAATTGGAGATCACTAATCAGTTGGTTTTGTTCAAGATATTTCATAACTCTCTTATTTACGATTTTTTCCAGTATTTTTGATAAAGTTGATAGAATTGAGATAGGCCGGTAATTATTTGGCTCATTTCTGTTGCCAGACTTGAATACAGGACAAACAACAGCTCTTTTAAATTTAGCCGGAAATGATCTGGTAACGAGACTCAGATTACACATAAATGCAATGTGTGGGGCCAGAGTAATAACATTCTGTTTTAGCATTTCGGACGTAATTTTATCTAACCCTGGTGCACTATAGGATCTGAGTCCTAGAATGATACATCTTACTTCATTGGGATCAGTTGGCATGAATGACATGGAATTGAGTGGTGAGGTATCCTCAGTGGCTTTACGTGACAGTTCCTGTTCGGATATATTTATTTTACACAGCAAATGACATGGAATTGAGTGGTGAGGTATCCTCAGTGGCTTTACGTGACAGTTCCTGTTCGGATATATTCATTTTACACAGCAATTTGTTTGCTAGTGAAGCTCCAACTCCAATAAAATAGTTGTTCACCTTATCAAGTGACTCTAGTGGACCTGCAGCAACACTCAATAGGTCATCAGATGGTTCGCTGGTTTTCTTTATGTCACAGAATTCTTTTACTAATTTCCAAGTATCCTTAATGTTGCCTTTACTTTTATTTAATCGCTCTTGATAATATTGCCTCTTCAGGGCTTTTATAATAAAATTGCATGTTGGAACAAAATTGCATGTTGCAACATATATTAATGATAAGTATTTTTGAAATGTATGTTATTTGGTTCCTTTACTGTAGCTTTGTGTAGTTTATCCCTTTTCCTTATACACTTTACTATTCCTTTCGTTATCCACGGTTTAAGTGATCGAAATCTGTTGCAATTTCTTACAATTTTAGTATTATTCCTAATTATGTTTAACAGATTTGTTGTTATTATTTCCGATGCAACATTGACATCAGTAGTTTCATAAAGATTATCCCAGGACAATTTATCGATTAAAAGCTTTATTATTTTAAAGTCTATAACTGTTTTATTGTGTACAATTGTTCTTTTAGTGATTTTCGGGTAATTAATGAATAGTAGTGTTGGTCGGTGGTCTGTTATTGGCTGCTCAAAAACTACAGTCTTCCAACGATGGGAACATTTTGTCATGATATGGTCAAGACATGTCATAGTAGGGATGCGCGTAGGTTTGTCAATTCCAAGTCTAAGTCCATGCATAGCCATCAAGTTAAGATAGTCTTGAGCTTCACTAGAAAAATGTTCAGGTAGAATGTCGATATTTATATCTCCGGTAAGGATTATGTTTTTTGTACGAGTATTGTCCAATATGCCACCGACGGGCTCCAGATACAGTTTTGGATTATCAAAACAAGGCGGCGATATGAACAAATAATTGTGTAATCTGGTTTAATAGAGATGACCAAACAATTTCCCTCCTGGAAAACAGGCTCGATGGCACATGAATCAAATACATTACGCACGTATACTACTACCCCATCGTTTTTGTTTATGCTATTTTTTGTCCAATATTTATTATTGTTATTCATGTCTTGAGGGGGATTATTCAAATTTGTGAAACACTCAGACAAAAAAAAATATCTAAATGCATATTTAGGGCGGAAATAAATACTAGTAGGAGGTCAAAATTACAATTAATGCTTCTAATGTTAAGACTTATCATTATTAATGCATTATGGGTTCTAAAATTCTAGAGCAAAGATAGGTATCACCAAGAGTCATACATTCGCTCTGGTCAGATGAATCTAAGTCTTCTGCCACAGTAATATTAACGTTGTTATCGAATTTAATAAAAAAGGATTGTAATGTCTTAGCGGTGTAGTTAAAATTATATTAACTAACAGAGGTTTCACTAGAAGAACGAATACAATTTTGCTATTATATTTGTTACTTAATTTCTTAACACTGCAGAAGTAAGACCAGAACAACAATAAATCATAGCACAGGTAGCGTTTCGTTAGTGCTTGCAAAAAATGTATAGTAAATTTGTTACATTTACTCAGCTGTATACTAAAATTTAACCTATCAAAACTGAAAATTATCGTAAAAATTTTAGCATTAGGACTGGTTCCAATATTCTGTATTGTATGACATTTGTATATCAGAAGTGGCAGGCATACCGTAATCTTATTTACTACGACGTATTTAGAGTTGACAGGGTTGTGTAGCGTCGCCGTTGCTGTTTAACCTATACATGGACAGTAGCCTGAAAGAAGTGCAAGAGAGTACGTATGGTATAAAAATGGATGAACTGACCGTCAAGTGCCTCCTATACGCCGATGATCAGGTAATACTAGCATCATCGGCGGAAGAGTAGCAGTTGATGGTTAACATTATGTATGATGCGTTAAAAAACAAAGGAATGAAAGTGAATGTAAATAAGTCGAAAGTAATGGTTTTTGAAAGAGAGGCAAATATGACGGATTGCTCAATTGTTGTGGAAGGAGAAAGAGTAGAACAAGTAAAAGAGTTTGTATATCTAGGTACAAAATTTGCGAGAAATGGAAAGTATGACTATGACATTGAGCGAAGAGTATTGGCAGGAAATAAAGTGAATGGAGCCATGTACGCCTTTATGAGCAGTCAGAACATTTCGAAGAAGGCACGTTTGGCTGTACATAGAGGTGTGCTGGTCCCCACACTTATGTATGGCAGTGAAAGTTGGGTATGGCAGAAAACGCATAAAAGTAAAATAAATGCAGTGGAAATGAGAAGTCTGCGAAGTATAGCTGGAGTGAAGTTGATGGACAAAGAAAGGAACAGCACGATAAGGGAACATTGCGGTATGACAGAAGATGTAGTGACTAAGATAGAAAAAGGGATGCTTAGATGGTTCGGACACGTGGAGAGGATGGATGAAAGTAGACTGACGAAGCAGATTTATGTGGCGAGAGTGAATGGGCAAACTGGTAGGGGTAGACCTCGGCGTACGTATTTCAATCAAATCGAAGACCTTTTGGAAAAAGGCCAGGTCAAGAGTACCCTTAACCGGCGAGCGTGTACGAAAACACTTATGAAAGTAGAAGAAGCGAAAGTGGTATGTCAGGATCGTAGCAAGTGGAAAACCATAGTCTCTGCCTACCCCGATGGGAAACAGGCGTGATAATATGTATGTATGTATTTAGAGTTGTGTAAATGTAGTTGGATTAGTGTATTTCTGTTTGTAACCTTAAGTGTGTCAGCACTACTGTACTGATAGTAGTACAGTGAGTTAGTAGTACGTAGTAATATGTGTTGATTATATTTAAAGAGACAAATTGCGTGTTTATCATTTAGTGTACGCAAGAACAGTAAATAACAAAAAAATAAATCAATTAACAACAAATAAAGTTTTAAAACTAAAATATTGGTAAATATGGCTATGAGGCAAGCCATCCATAAAGCAAGATTTGGTACATAGGTAAGTGTGAGACACGGTTTAATATCGGTCGAAGTAGCTAGTCATTTTTCCCGTTGTTTCAGACATTCAAAGTCGGACTCTTGTTCTATTCTCTTAGGAGGCGCTCCATCTTCCTTTTTAATATAAACTTTGCCATGAGACGTCCAATGGTAGGCATAGTCATTACGCCTAGCAAATTCTCTTGCTAGATGGTAAAGCTTCTTGGCTTTAGTGGTGAGACTTTCAGAGACGAAAACGGAAGTATTACCCGCCATTTCCAAGTGCGAGCTGTTTAGCCGGTTCGTTTTATTGTCTCTGTTATATTTTTTTATGCTTGTTAGCAATCTCTCTTTGGCCATTATCGTCGTAAATTCTGCTGTTATCGGTCCACCACTTTGAGGATGCCTGTTGCTATTAAAACGAGACACGCTTTCAGTTCATGCGTGTGTATTTCAGTCTTCACAGCGACAGCCAAGAATTTGACAATATTTATTAGGTCGTCTTTCGACTCGTTCGACATTTTTGGTACATTACAAATTTCCAGACTTGACGATTTCGCATTTCTTTCCAGGTACTCGACTTTAGTCTCTAACGATTCTATGTACCCCAATGTATTACTTCTCTCGCGCTCTAAATGTGTCAGCTTAAACTCGTCATCGTCATACTTATTACTCAAAAATTCAACCGTAGCTTTTAGTTCCACGTTTTGTACTTTTATTAGGTCCAGATTGCTTTCCATGACGTTAAATTTGTCTTGTTGTTTGTCTTGTTTATGTATGTCTGTTCAAGATTAGCTTTCAATTATTCGATGCCCTCCACTGAAAATTAATGTCAATGGACATTCAGATACTACGAGTATACAGATTGGAACAGGATATTGACATGGTATTAATATTTAAATATCTAGTACATCTATCTTGTATATCATTGTGTCTAAATGTTACAAAAAAGAAGCGTCCTGTTACAAAGAATTCTCGTGGTCCGTTTTTAAAAAAAAGAATGTTCACAAATGCACATATTATTTATAATTTCACACACGCAGAAACACTCAATTTGGAAAACTGGTAAAATACACTTTTAGAAGGTAAAAGAAATGATATTGGAAGGCGAGTGTTCAAGACGAAAGTTCAGACCGGACTGACTGCCCTGCGGGGCATCCTTGCCTAGCATCGTAGGTGGGAAATGCTGAGATCAGCCGGATCCCATACATGAGGGCTACGTAACAGCCCCCCGGTTAAGAGGAAACTTACCCTTAAGGAAAGTTTTCGGAAAATTACTCTATTCGCAACCGCGGTTGGGTGACGATTGTATCTAGCTCAACAGGCGGATTTTCATTCTGCTCATTTAGAATTGTTGTCCTCCTTGGCATTGAACACTTGCCCTTTTTACAAAAATACACTAAAGCTAAGGATATACATACAATTATGGATAATACACTGAGGATAGGAAAACTAACATGTGTTTTAAAATCATTTGTAGAATCTATAGAATTCAAATCGTCTATGATTTGATCGGATATAATTTTAAGATCCTTAAGATTATCTAATTTTACATTATTAATTTTGAGAAGAGATAAATTTAATTTCTTGACATGATCAATGTTGCAACAACTATCATTAATAATATTAAAACTAGAAGAGACCATCGGTAATTTTACAGTAGGAACGGTTTCTTTTACAATTATGGTATTCTTACAATATGCTACGCAATTATAGGGGATGTTCAAGGTGCCTGTGCCAGATATGACAGTTTCTGAAAAGATGCTATCTGAACATTCAATGGTAAGCTTTGTAGGTTCAGATTGTACAAATATCCAGTTATTGTTGTTTAATTTATGCCAAATGTCAATGCTCCCATGAAGGAACCGGTATTGACGGTTTTCGGGAATGGAGGTCACTGCTTTAGTAATTATATCTATTTCACAATATTGGTTACCTGACACTGCATAAATTTCGGGCAATTTGCAAAGATACATATTGTAGGATATGTCTTTACAGCTATCCATATCTTTTATAAATGTAAACGAAGACTTATCTTTACTTAAAGCTAAGAACTGTTCAGTAGGCAAGATCAGGCTAAAAGAATTTGTTTTTTCTAAATCATAAGGAATAGGCAATGGAATACTCTTATATAAACTATATTCTAATACACTAACTAGAGGTATTCTGATTACAAATATTAATTTATCATCTAAATAGTAGCAAATTAACTCGGCAATGTTAATTAATGTATGAATATTATTTAAGTCTAATTTAACAGGAAACTCCTTATATTTAGGCAATATTTTAAGATTATTTACAATGTCGTTATACAATTGGCGAGGCGTCAAAACAGATGGGTGTAGAGTGTTACTCTTAACAAACAGAATAGAGTTTAGTACATCTTCAATCCTGAAAGATAGAGCATATAGATTGGATTGAAGAATATTTATAACGTTGTCAAATCTTAACTTAAAGCTATTAACTGCTACAATTTTAGACATATTATTAAGTGACAATGTCAATTCATCTACAACGTCGTTCAATTTTGCCTGATTGAGATATATTTCATGAAGAGATTTATTTATATTAGATATAGCTGATTGAGAGACTATAATACTCTCTTTTACTGCGTCTGTAATTTTCTTCTCGTTTGTAGAAAGTCTTTGTATTGCGTTATTATAATTTTCAGCGTCATCCTCATCTAAAGTGCCAAATATGTGTCTAAAAACTACACCGATGCCAGAGATCCAAGCAGATCTTTTCGAAAGATTGTTGGAAATTATATGAGAAAACGAATTAAAATCGCGTAAAATGTCAAAATACAATGAATTTAAAGGCTCTAGTATGTTATGGCATTGTTTTTCATCTATTTCTTCACTTTCTCGACATTGATAGCGTATTATATTAAAAACATCACGAATATTTTCAATGTGGCTTTTAAATGCAGATATATCCAAAGGAATGACAACGTGAAATTGGTCATTTACTGATTTCACAGTGCCGACGGGATCGAAGAGTATACCAGGACCCTGGGTGATGTATTCAATGTATTGATTTTCGCTGGTTGCCATGATATAAGCGGCCTCCAGTCTGTAATCGTAATTCATAATAACTATGTTAATTAATTATTAAAAGTACCTAAGATTATTATACTAAATTATGATTATTATATTATAGCTAATATTTCTAGCCGTTCAAATGTGCTGGCTTTACTTCATCGAAATGATGCTTAATGTGACGTCTATTTATCAGAAGGGATAACGTGTTATTTCCATGAATTTCTACAATTTTGTACGGGCCCTTCCAAACCGGTGATAAAGCCTTTCGTAATCTCACGTGATTTTTCAAATAGACATAATCACCAACCTTGTACTGGACCGAGCGAGTGTGCCTATCATAATAAGCTTTGGACCTTTCTTTTGAAGCTCTGATATTTTCGAGGGCCTTTTCCCGGGAAATTTTAAGACGGTGTTGGAGCATTTTGACGTAATCAGGGTAGGTGACATCTGGAGAAAGATCGAAAACTGAATCAGGGATAAATGGTTTATGTCCAAAAACGAGCTCATATGGCGTAAAGCGAGTTGTTGTATGAACGCTGCTATTGTAAGTTAACATAGCGGTGTAGACAAATTTGTGCCAATTAGTTTGATTTTCGTTGACGTATGATTTTAAATATTCTTTCAAGGTCGAATGGCTTCGTTCAAGAGCCCCCTGCGTTTGAGGGTGATAAGGTGATGACCATAATTGTTTTATCTTTAAAAATTGGCAGGTTTGTTTAAATAGATCAGCAGTGAAATTTGTACCTTGATCCGTAAGTATTGTTTTAGGAATGCCGAAAAATGAAATAAAGTGTACTAAACATTCACAAGATTCTTCGGCAGTTGCATTGGAGATAGGGTAAGCTATAGAGAATTTGGTCAGATCATCTTGGAGAGTGAGTATAAATTTAAGCTTCTGTAGTCCAGCTTCGGGTAAGGGGCCCACGATGTCTAGACTAATTCTTTCAAAAGGACGGGTGGAAGTAGATGTTATTTGCATAGGAGATCTATTGATGCCACGATATGCTTTATTAGACTGACACAGAGCGCAATTTTTAACAAAATTATCGATGTCTGATCTCATATTCTTCCAATAATAACGTTCTTTTATACGATCAAACATTCTATTTGAACCGAGATGCCCTGCTATAGGTATGTTGTGATTCTCTTTAAGGATCTTGACAATTTCTGAAGGTACAGGGTATATAATAGTGTTGTGATATACATTAATCTTGATATTAGTGTTATTAAATAAATACATAAGCATACCATAAATTTTAACAAATGAGTGGCGTTCAAAAGCGTTCTTAAAATCTGAAATAGATATTTCGTTTATGTCGCCACAGAGGATTATGTCATCTCTCACTGATTTTAAGGTTTTGAAAATATCGGGGTATGTAGAGTTATCAAAGTAGTGTACCTTGGTGAATAGTAAGTAGTAGAATTTCCCTGTTGATTCCACCCTTTTAAAAGAATAAAGTTCTAACTCACTTTGTAATAAAGTGTTTAGATCCTCTGGCGTAGAGAATATGTCTGTTAAGTAAGGGTTGGATTCATCGAGATCTACTGACACGGGGATAATGATTATTTTAGAGTTGCTTTTGAGTAATGTTTCGTTGAATTCTGCGATCTGAGTTGTGTAGGTTTCGTTGTTATTCGCAAAGGATTTTAGGAAATCGGAGTATTCATTATTAGGACTTGTTTCAGGTATCTCGACAATGGTTGAGGGATTTGGAGAGTCTGCGGAAGTAGTGGGAGTTCCTAACTCTAGGTCTATGTTTGGACTAGGGTCAAATGCACCCAAATCGATTAATTCGTCAAGGACTTCCTGGGGAATGTCTAACTCTGGGCTGGAGTTAGGGTTGTTGTTTATGCCACTGGTAGAGGGTTGTTCTTCGGTAATTGGATTAACTGGGAATCGTGACAATGCATCAGCATTGCTATTTATTTTTCCTTTTTTATACTCTACTTCGTAATCAAATTCTTCTAATTTAAGTCTCCATCGTACTAGTTTCGAGCCTGGGTCTTTACAGTTAAATAACCATTTCAGGGGACGATGATCGGTAACAATTTTGAATCGACGGCCATAAAGATATGGCCTGAAAGTTTTAGTTCCAAAAACTATTGCTAAGCATTCCTTCTCCGTGACACTGTAACTACTTTCGGCTTTATTTAATGTCCGTGATGCGTAAGCTATGGGACGGTCTTTCCCTATAGAGCCTTGCGATAGAATAGCCGATATTGCGTAATTTGACGCATCACATGTTAAGACAAATGGTTTAGAAAAATCAGGGTATGCTAAGATAGGGGCAGTAGTTAGAGCATTTTTTAGACTCTCAAAAGCTAGTTGCTGTTCATTTTGCCAATGAAATGGAATATTCTTTTTCAAAAGATTGGTAAGAGGTTTAGCTATTTTAGATAGGTTTGGTATGAATCGGCGATAATATGAAACCAAGCCCAAGAAGGACTTTATATCTTTTGGGCTTTTTGGCAAAGGAAATTCGGAAACGGCTATGATCTTTTCTGGATTTGGTTTTACCCCTTTGTCTGTGATAATATGACCGAGATATGACACTTCTTTACGGAAAAACTCACACTTGTCGGGTTGGAGTTTTAAATTAAATTGACGCAGCCTTTCAAAGACGTCGGACAAGTGTTTTAGGTGAAGATTGAGATCGAATGAATGAATCACAATGTCGTCTAGATAGACGAAGCATTGAATTCCTTGTAGGCCAGACAGAACGGTATTCATAAGCCTCTGAAACGTCGATGGAGAGTTCTTAAGGCCCATCGGCATTCTAGTGAACTGGAAGTGCCCCTGTGGGACAGTGAAAGCAGTTTTAGGTGCATCCTTTTCTGCCATTTTGACTTGGTGAAATCCAGAGGCTAAGTCAAGAGTACTAAAATATTTACATTTACCGAGTTGATCTAAAATCTCTGTTATATTCGGTATAGGATAAGAGTCTCCTATTGTGATATCGTTCAACTTCCGGTAGTCTATTACTACACGCCACTTGCGCTGACCTGATGCGTCTATTTTCTTTGGAACTATCCAGATAGGAGAGGACCATGGAGAGGTAGAGGGTTTGATTATACCATCGTCAAGCATTTTATTGATCTGGAGTTCAACTTCCTGTTTGTGAATTTCTGGGAACCTGTAGGATTTAGTATTGATTGGAGTAGAGGAAGAAGTATTAATTTCATGTTGTAAAGCATCTGTGGAAGTTAATCGGTCGCTAGGAAGGTGAAAAATGTCGGAGTAAGTAGAACAGAGGTCACATAGAGCATCTGTTTCTTCAGGGTTTAGGTGAGAAACTCTCAAGGAATTTAGAACTTGTTCAGTTCGATTGTATATATCTCGATTTACTTCGGAGTGCGATGTATGGAAAATCGTGTTCTCTTCGGGTTTCTCCATTGGTTTGATTTCTATGTTCAGGTTTGAATCAAATTGAACAGGAGATTCAGATATGTTGACAACGGTTAAATTTATTCTGGAATTTGGTTTCACTTTTACAATACAATTAGCTATTAGAAGGGTATTACTTATATGCTGGTCCAAAACTAGGCCTTCTTTTATTTCAGGATTAAGAACGGAGCATTCTACAATTGACTCTGTTCGGGGTGGAATAAAATATGTAGGTTCACTAAATTTTAATCTAAGTTCCGTGTTATTGATAAACAAAGTGTTTTTGGTATAATCAATTTTGCAATCACAATAAGAGAAGAGGTCGTTGCCGATTATTCCGTCATATGGAAAACTTATATCTGGAACCATATGGAAGTGGTGACTAAGCGAATTGAAATCAATTGGTATATGACCTAGAGTCTTCATTGGATTTTCGGTTGATCCCAATCCATGGAAGGATATGGAATGATTTGTAATCATAGGCATTTTCTCGATGACGTTTATTTTTAGGAAGCTGATAGAGGCACCACTGTCTACAAGAAATTTGAGGGGCTTATTGGAAACGGAAGTAAGGATTTCTACATGAGGTAAGTATTTTTTTATACAATTTTTTGTAATATTATGTGTTCTAGGAGATATATTTTCCTTTTCAGATGCCGTACAAGATGGACAAGATTTTGATAAGGATTGGAATGCGGCAATAGACGGAGGAGGAGTATTGGCGGAGTCAGAGTGTATCCGGTTATCCGGTTCGTTGGTGAATGAAGTGGAATTGGAATTGATGGTTACCCGGTTATCCGGTTTGTTATTAAATGAAGTGGAATTGGAGGTTACCCGGTTATCCGGTTTATTTATATAGGAAGTAGAATTGGAATTAGAAGCTACCCGGTTATCTGGATTTTTAGTGGATGAATTGGAAACAGTGGAATTGTAAGGGCCACTATGAATTTGGGGCTGGTTACCCGGTTTGTTAGTGGATGAATTGGAAACAGTGGAATTGTAAGGGCCACTATGAATTTGGGGCTGGTTACCCGGTTTGTTAGTGGATGAATTGGAAACAGTGGAATCGTAAGGGCCACTATAAATTTGGGGCTGGTTACCCGGTTTGTTAGCGGATGAATTGGAAACAATGAGTTGATTAGATAAGGCTTTAGTATCGGTTTGTTCGGTTGTCATGCCCGCACGATACTGAACGGGTCGGATTACTCGTTTAAATGATAGACGTTCATATTCTCAGGGTTCTGTGATTCTTCAATAACGTCGACAGCGTGAATAGGTTGATTATTTCTCGCAGAACTGTTCGACGGCTGTTGATGTGGAGGGTTGCCAAATCGTTTATTGTTATAATCACGTTTTCGGCAGTTCTCAATAGTGTGACCTATCGCTTTGCAATATCGACACACTGGAGTTGAAGTAGTTGTAAATCCGTGGCTAGTGGATCTACTGGCAGTGTTTTGCGAATGCTGTATACCGCTTCGATTTGGTAGAAATTGTCTTTGAAGGGACCGACCTTGATTAAATGAATTGTTGTTATTAAAAGACGACGTGTTACGCTTAAAAGTGCTCTGTAAAATTTTCTCCTCAGACATGGCAAAATTGATGGCGTCGTTCAATGTCTCAGGGTCACGACATCTGACTACAGTAGACAAGCGGACATTTAAACCACTAATAAAAGTGTGCAAGGCAAGGTCTTGCATCGCAGCGACACGGCCAGCGAGTTCGCCTTTCTTTTTAGTAGGTATAGAAATATTGATCTCTGTTAAAAGTTTCGATAAACAAGATTCCAAACGCAGGGCGAACTGGTTGACCGTTTCGGTATTGGATTGACGACAATCTTGGAGATCTGAGAGCAGTGCAGCATAATGTTTCCTTTCCCCAAATTGTGATTTTAAGAAGTCTTCTAATTGTGCCCATGTGTCGAATTCTTTTATGGCACACGCACTTTCGGCACGACCTTCAAGTTGACTTAATATGTATTTTAGTAGAATGTTTTGTTGTGCCGTACTTGCGAGATTTATCGCATTTCGGCAATTATTTAGAAACGCGTTTATTTTTTCTCGGTTGCCATCAAATTTATTTATAAATTTTATCAATACATTTATATCGATATCTTTGGTTTCTTTGGGGAGAGGCATCGTTATGACCGTGTCTTTGGTTTCTGTAGCTTCCTTAGACATGCCACACTTGAGCTTAATACAGACTAAAACAAGGAGATAAGCTGCAGACGGTAAAGAATGCGATAAGGAAAGTATGTTGCACTGACCTCGGGACTAGACTAAACAATATGATACTTCGATGGTTTGTTCAGCGATGTATAATGAGCGACAATACTCGTAATTGTAATAAACACTTATCACTTCTTTGTTAGTTGTAAATGCGATATTTCACTAGCACTGATCACTTTGAAATCAGTAAATTTATCAATTTTAAGGAACTTACAGGAGCATGGCGACTGCATAAATACCACAGGTCATGTTGCGGCTGGAGTTTACCTTCACCAAGGTAAGCAGGTTCGGCGATGTATCAGGTCGGCTTAGCAAGATACAGGTGCATATACGTAGATTTAGTACCACAATTTTGCACTACACTTCGCGACGCGGCGATTAGATATGGCGATTCGGGGTTACACAGGAACAGCGGCACAGGTTTTAACCCACAGTTTACACGATACGGCGATTGGATACGGTGTTTTCTTGGGATTTTGAGGCGTACCTGGATTTCCGTTTGAAATCCCACCGCTGCCACCAATGTTACAAAGAATTCTCGTGGTCCGTTTTTAAAAAAAAGAATGTTCACAAATGCACATATTATTTATAATTTCACACACGCAGAAACACTCAATTTGGAAAACTGGTAAAATACACTTTTAGAAGGTAAAAGAAATGATATTGGAAGGCGAGTGTTCAAGACGAAAGTTCAGACCGGACTGAATGCCCTGCGGGGCATCCTTGCCTAGCATCGTAGGTGGGAAATGCTGAGATCAGCCGGATCCCATACATGAGGGCTACGTAACAGTCCGTTGCCACGCTGACTCTGTTCTGTAATTGATCACTGCGTTAAGTAAGTTTCGCTATAGGTGGATTTGCGGATTTTATATATGCGAGCGTTTCCGTGCTTTGAAAGGCACGCTAAGCCGTTAGTCCCAATTGCCAGTAAATTGGCAGTCGTTAAGCATGGTTAAAGACCTTATGGGCGCCTTGAAAAATATCAACAGCAGGTCACCACAGCCTACGCCTCTCCATTTCAACACGGCAATGGGCTTGCCACCTGATACTTGTGACAAAAATGCATACGGTGAAATATGGGCGTATAGTATGCCTCTGCCTACCCCTTCGGGGATTAGGCGTGACAATATGTATGTATGTATGTAAATGTTTCAAACATGTACCAAAAGAACTGTTATAAATATAACAATGTGTAACCCTTTGTTATAACCGCGGGACGGCAATGATGAACCTGTAATACAGGTTTATTCTCAAACCTACTTCAGGCTTCAGCAGCATTCTCTCACAAATTTGAGTTTATGTTATTTCATTTTAAATGTATGTATCAGGGTTAAATTTGTAATGTGATTATTTTTTTATACCAATGAGGTGGCAGATATTACCCCACCTGATGGAAAGTGGTCACCGTAGCCTATGGACGTTTGCAACGTCAGAGGTGCAGCACTCACGCTGCAGACCCTGTAAAAACCGTCAAAGATCCCTTTTGAAGAAAACCCATACTGAAGACGTTTGGAAAAACCCAGGCAGGGAGCTCATTCCACATTTTAAGGTCCGTATTCCAGAACGTTTCTCAATACTCAATCAACGCTTGAGGCTAGATTTTGCCTTATAAAATCAAGCGTCCATTGAGTATTGAGAAACGTTCTGAAATACGGACTTAAGCGTACGCGGAATTTAAAGTCCTTATCGGACCTAACTGTATGCCAACGCTCCAGACGCAAAGTGTGAGAGTGAACATCCTGTCTATGGTCAAATCTCCTATTTATTTAAAATAAAAAAAAAACTAAAATATTCGATGGCTTTGCATCCTGTTGTTTAAAATACCTCGAAGGTAGTGCACGCAAAAAAACTCGGATCCGAACAAATATTTGTGTAATTTGTAAGAAATTGCCGTTTCTTACTGAAAATCTAAATGGTTTTTTTTTAGTTTATAACAAATTTATTTAATCAAAATAGTTACCATTATTATCTATACATTGCTGCCATCTAATAGGAAGGTCATTTATGCCTTTGCGATAGAACTCTGAGGATCTAGACTGCACAAACTGTGTGAAAGCACTTTGTACTGCCTCCTGGGAAGAAAACATCTTGTCACGTAGATAACTGTCCAAATCACAAAAAAAATGGTAGTCCGTTGGAGCAAGGTCTGGCGAATACGGAGGATGACGAATGGTTTCTAACTGCAGTTCCTGAAGGGTCAAAACGGTTTCTCGTGCTGTATAAGGTCTCGCGTTGTCATGGAGCAATAATGGTGAAGATCGATTCATGAGTCGGGGCTGTTTTACTGCTAGTTTTGTCAACATTGTTCGGAGTTCGGCACAATAGACATCTGCCGTTATTGCTTGACCAGATCGGAGAAAGCTATTGTGAATAACATGCTGAGACCACCAAACCGTTACCATTACCTTTTTATTGGTAAATTTTGCTATAGGACACTGTTGTGGCGTTTGACCTGGGGTCAGCCATTGCATTTTTCTTTTACCGTTATCATAAAGAATCCACTTTTCAACACATGTCACAATTCGATCAAATATTCCTTTAATTTCTGTACCGATTCAACAAGGCAATACAAGTTTCAACACGCGTTTCTGCAGATCAGTCAAATCATGAGGCACCCATTTTTCGTATTTGTATTTATTTTATTGATTTGACGCAAATGAGTCAGTATTGTGGGTAAGGTAACGTCAAACCATGCCGCAAATTCCTGGGTAGTTTGACTAGGATCGGCTTCCATCATCTCTCTTAATTCATCGTTATTCACCTGTGTGGGCGGTATTCCTCGTGGCTCGTTCTTCAAGTCGTAGTTTTCATCACGAAAGCGTTTAAACCAAAATCGCACGGTGCGTTCATTAGCAGACCCCTCACCAAACGCAACATTGATATTGCGGGCTGTTTTTGCCGCGTTACTTGCGCGTCGGAACCCGTATTCAAAAATTACTCGAATTTTCACAATATCCATTTTTCTTGTTTAAGTTGAACAACAAAAACAATTAAAAGTCGATATTAAATTGTTTCACATTTTTAAAAAAAGATCATCATAGAAACCATGTGAATAAAAGTTTCATTCGAAAACCTCAAACCATGGAGATTCTATTTCAATTCAAAAAACCTATTACAATAAAACGGCAATTTCATACTTTAATCCCTATTATTTGTTCCGAAGTTTGGTTGTCTTTTTTGTTTTATTGTAACGTTACAAAAGAAATTGCTTTCAATAAATTGAAAAATAACCTCAAATATAACAGAAACGTTCGTGACTCTAGTGTTCTGTAAATGATTACTGCGTTAAGCAACTTTCACCAAGGATGGTCCTCGAATGGGTGACCACTTTGTGACATTTACATTTACGAGCGTTTCCGTGCTTCGGAAGGCACGTTATGCCGTTGGTCCCGGTCGCCAGTAAAATGGCCGTCGTTAAGCCCAGTGGAAGGCCTTATGGGCAGCTTGAAAAATTTTAATAGCAGGTCGCCACAACCTCCGCCTGTCCATTTCAACACAGCAATGGCCTCGCCATCTATTACGTGGGACAGGAATACACATGGTGAAAAGTGGGCATATAATATGCCATTGCCACCTCTTCGGGGATAAGTCGTGATAGATAAATAAATAAATAAAATATAACGTAAAACTTGTCAACTGCCGTATGGTTTCATTCTGAGCAAATGGCAAAGGTTTTTCATACAGCCTTAAGTAAATACTTATACCTTTTTTATGGGCACTAGCAAATGCATTTGCTTCTAGCTTACGCTTGTAAGGTTTTGCTCCAGTTTTATTCAAACAGCCCAGTATCAAACAAAAGCGTCATGCAATCGAATATTGAAAAAAATCTGTTATCTGTGGACTTTTTATTTATACTAGCGGCACGCTATGATGGCCGTATAATTGTAATCAATGTATTAATTTGGTCTAGAGATAGTTCGTGTTTCTATCCTTTCTAGAGATCTTAAAGATACCTACAACCAGGATTAATGCTCGATTGATGATCTGAAACGCTCGAATAGAAGTGCCACAGTCCCCTTATCGAATTGTGTTTGTCTACAGAAAACTACTAGCGGGTTACTAATTTCAATACCAGTAGGTAGTTTAAGGTTCTTTTTAGTTTTACTACATTACACCGTTTGTACACATAGTATCGAGACCTGGTGTGCGTACCTCTACGATGACTTGTATGGGTCCTTAATTAAACATCAAGGCGTCAACTCTCGGATGATTGATAATAATGATTCAATTATCAAGATTGTAATCCATTATTAGTGATGTAGGCTGTATTAAACATGAAAGGGATAGGTAGGGTTCTTCAAAATAGGCATTAGAAGGGTCGGTAAAGTAAGTTTAATACACATTTATATAGTAAAACACTATAGGGTGAGAACAAAAGATATAGGAAGCGGGTGTCTTTCCGATTTCTATGGGTGTATTTTCTATTACTTGGATTTATTTACAATCTTAGTTTTAAAAATATATGGACAGAGCTATCTATATATTTAAAAGCAAAACTGACCGACTGATCGATTAAACGATTAACGATAGTTGAAACCGGTGGGTCCATGAAATATTGTACAAATATTCTATAAAGAAGCGTGTTATTTAGAAAACACCAAACTTATTTTTAAAATATAGCTACAAAATGTGGCTAGATATTATCTTAAACACACATGTTACTAATGTTTTAATTATAATTACGTACTTTTTTAATCATATACGAGTTAAATACTCGTATATGATTAAACAAGTATATGATTAAAAAATAATACCTTTTAGTTTAAGAAATAACAGCTAAATGTGGGTATTATGTGTCTAAAGAAATAAAAATGTATGACTATATAATTAAAATCACTTACTTAAAAAATCTTCGAAGACACCTTCTCGCAATATTGAAACACTCCATAGATTATACAACATGATTTATAGTAACTTCCTACAACTTATCTGTTCGGTTACATCGGCATTATGCGGGACACGTGGTGTTCAGCCGAGATGCAAATGAATAATATCGGGCCGCACCTAGCAATTCCAACAATTATGGCTCTTGATACGTTGCAAATCGACAGAGGCAATAGAAATATAATATGGACATCCGGTCAAAAGGCACCGGTGTACCGTATTATGCCAAATTAAGATCTACTCTAGTAATAAGAAGATCTACTCTAGTACTAAGAAGCTCAGTAATACTGATTAATTCATTTTAGATTTAATTGTATCAGTTCCAAATCAAATATAATTATAAATAAGCTGAATAGACACGTGTCTGCCGGAGTTGCTTGTTGGAGGATATAAAAGATGCCGTAGTAGCCATAGGGAGGCATTCTCAGTCAGAACATTGAAACCAACAGTGCTCTCTAGAAACAAGCTGTTTATATAAGAAGAGCTAGTAATTAAAGTGTAAAGTTAATAGACCAGTAGGTAATCAGAAATAATGTATTCTATTTGTTTTGTGTTTACCACACTTGAAAATGTATCGTGATCAAATATTGTATTTTGTCTGGTAACTGTTGTTAACGTAATATATGGGTTTGTTAACTATCACCAAACCGTTATATTCAGTAAACTGACAAAGTCAGGTTTTAGCTTAACTTTCCATGTTTTGATTATACATTTCACCGTACTATGTCGTTTTCTTTTATGCAACTTAAATTATCCCTTTGTTCTAAATAGGCCTTTTGTGTTTACATTAGTACAGAAAAAGCTATTACGTGCTTGAAGCAAGGATTCTTATAAAAATTACGTTTAAGTGGTGGACAAGGCGTTGCAAAGTTTGTATGAAAAATGTTTTCTTCGATTTATTCCATTTTTTGTGGAAGTAGCTGATACTCTCTTTATTCTACAGTGGATTAACTATATAGCCCACTTATTTATTCTGGTTGAAGTTCCTGTGAGAAACCGGTACAGGAAAACATTAACCGCGAGTCGCAGCCGTCCCCTATTAGTACTTTATACATACATATTGTCACGCAGCAGGCAGAGGCATATTAAACGCCCACATTTCACCGTGTGCATTTTTGTTCCACGTAACAGGTGGCGAGCCCATTGCCATGTTGAAATGGACAGGCGCAGGCTGCGGCGACCTGCTGTTGAAAAATTTTAAGCCGTCCTAAGTAAGTAATAAGGCCTTCAACTTGGCTTAACGACTGCCATTTTATTGGCAACCGGGACCAACGGCTTAACGTGCCTTCCGAAGCACGGAACTGGGGTGGGTCTAAAAGGCCGAATAAATTTAATAAAATGTGTCTATTTTAGATGTAAAATTTGGAAGAAATTTTGAACCCGTTGCCCTTTTTAGTGAGGTGGTAACAAAAAGGCTAAAAGGTCTTATGTGCTAGACACTAATATGTGCTAGCACAACCATTAGTTTTTTGTGTTTTGTTTTTTTGTTAACTATTATGTGCTAGCACAACCAATTAGTTTTTTGTATACTAGAGATATTTTAAAAACAATGAAAGTAAGGGATTATGTTTAATTGACGATTCCGAAGACAGGATTTTTTGGTATATTTGTGTTATTATAATTATGTAGTTCTGACAACTTTTTTCTTTAACTGTAATCATAAATTTTCAGTTGATCTCACAAGTTGAACATCGACTTGCAACTTATGCGCACCAGATGAATCGTCGGCTAGACAAACTTTTTGATTATGCTCCTTGGCTGTGAATGAATATTCATTCGCCAAGTAAAGCTTTTTATATACCGATTGCATATTTTCATCTTCTATTATATAAAAAAGTAACGATCAACTGTAATCAATCAATATGTAAGTAAAGTAAAAATCTTTTTATTGTACACCAGGAAAAACAATGTGAACATGACTATTAGACTTCATGGTATAACAATTGGCGGCCTTATCGCGCGAGACAATCTCTTACAGGCAACCAATATGACAGAATAGAATACACTATATTGTATTAATCTTATCCGAAATTAAAAACAATTTTTTTTGAAAGTACAGTGAGTCAACGTCTTATTGCTTAAAGTGATTTCTTTCAGACAACCTTAGTATGAATTTAATATTAGAAATAATCTTAAATTGTAGTTTATGGCGAATTAGGCATAGTGACAAAGACAAAAGTTAATTGTGCCGGGTCACGGGTTCAAGCTCCGTCCTTAACCATGTTGTCTATTTCAACTTTATTAAAAAAAATTGAATTGATTATACGCCCATTATTTAAACAGTTTAGATCACAATCAGTATGGTACGTGATATAAATTATTTCCTTTGAGATTAAACTTCAACAACACTACTTACCTACTAACTAACAAGCTAAGAGAATGTTTACTTCTGTGTATGAAATTTCATTTCAAACTGCATAGAGAGTCGGAGAGTAAAGGAAAACTTGTACGAAATAATTGACCTAGTTCAGATTAGTATCGATTAACAGAATTGCTTGAAGAGGTGCAGGTATGATGCTGCGGTTTCATTAAATTTCAATGTAAAATAAATGATGATAATTCAATATTTGAATCAATTTCATGCAGTGCTGTCTAGCCTAAATAAAGCTAATATGAAATGCTGATGCCATGAGATATGGAATAGAATAGAATAAACTTTATTGCACACCAATATAAAAATAAATCATACTAAAAGAGAACAACTTTATGTACGGCCTTATCGCTAAATAGCAATCTCTTACAGGCAAACAAAAGACAAAATAAAAAATAATCCGAAGTTGTTTCTTTGCCTCGAACCCTGAAGCCATCAGCTTGAACATACGGACGGTGCATACTTCAGACCGAATCAGCTGCATCAACCTACAGGCGACCCGAGCGAAATATCGTTTCAATCGTTTCTACGCTCTCGCCGTCCGTAGCGACCACCTTTGTAGGGACTACCGCCATCTTGGTCCCTAACATGTATTCTGACCTGGTATAACTGGGTCGAACTAATTTCTAGTGGGCGATTCCGGCTCTGATGTCTGGCCATACGTATACGAGGGGATGTATGTCAAAGAGAAGCATGACAGATCTATTCCTAATGGATAGTCTGCTCCGTAAACAGGTGATGGACACAAGGGCTTATCGAGGCGCTGAGCTGGGATTAGGTATTTTTTATTGTATATTGTATTGTTTTTATGTATATTATTTGTATTAAGTAGGATTAGGCGTCTGTTCGCGAGTTGACGTATGGTAAATGCCACTGTGGCAGTGTGTAGAAAAACGAAAAGAGGCAGTAGTAATAAGCATGATGCGTGATAGTATGGCGACATCGACAATGTTTATTGTAATTTAATATGCGACTAACCTGTACCTCGTCCCGGGGTAAGGCAGTCGTCTCTAGAATCTAGGTCGAGCCACTTGTGTGTTCGAATAAACGCATGTATTTTGAGTCCGAGTTTAACTCCTATCCTATTTGATGCTGGCTATGCATAACGGAGTACTACAAGTCCTACATACATACTACTATATACATAACAGTCAGCACAATAGAATGAAGGAGAGAAAGAAGCAGTTCAAATAAAGAAGAAAGCTTGGTTGTATTACTTAGCCTCGCAAAATGATTTTGGTATAAAATAAAGAAACAAGCTGCAAAAAACTAACACGAAGGCACTGACAGAAGAAGCTTGTGAAAGGTGCAGAATGAGAGCGGATGAAAGGTTGTCGTCCAATTTTCAGGATAACGCCAGGCTCTTCTGGAAAGAATTAGGCAAGACTAGCAGTTGTTCGACAATCTGCATTATGAATAAAGTGCTTAGTGTTAACAATGACGTCCTAACAGACCGCACAGATGTAGTAAATATTATGGAAAAATGTATGCAAGAGAAGACAGAGATGCAACATTGGGAAGTAGAGCTCACTTTGATGCTCCGGATCCCGATGTCATTGAAATCATTAGCATGGAAGAGATTGAACAAGCGCTAAGAAGTAAGAAATGTAGTAAGGCTGCGGGATAAGGCAGAGTTAGTGGTGAGATGATTAAGTACGGTGGGTCGCGCTTCTGGGACACACTATGTCTGTTATGCAACTTATACTGGCGGACGGGTGAGATCCCAGATTACTGGCAAATAGCAGTTGTAGTTCCTATTTGCAGATGGAAAGACTCGCCTAAACTGCAAAACAGGCCTAAACAAGGCGATCAGCTTGGTCCGCTTAGCTAGTAAGGACAAAGGATATAACGGCAAGAACGCAAGACAATTCTAAAAGGTATTTGTGGAGGAGGTGCAAAATTACAGACAATTCGATTGTTGAATGAAAGAATGACAAAAACAGTCGATTGTACTTCTATATATTTAAAAATGTTCACACCACTATGCTAAAATAATCGGAAAATCGGAAAATACTCGGAATCTATGGAATTGGCAATATCTACTCATTCCACTAGTTTATACGATAAATCGTTAACCGTACAGGCTGTGCGGTTGTGGAATGCATTGCCTATTCCAATTAGATGAGCTCAGTCCCTGTATGTGTATTTAATCAGACAGTTAATCCTTCTCTTATTGCTATGAGTCCGATTATTCTGAAGTTTATTCTATTATAAATGTATTATGTATATACTCTTTTCGATGTCTGTACAGGCGTCAAACAGTGTTGTGTCATGTCCGCCTGGCTGTTCATAGTATATCTGGACAGTTGCCTACAGAAGTTGAAAGATTGTAATATGAGTGTAAATTTGGGTGACTTTACAGTAAACTGTCTGCAGCTGTACGCTGATGATGCGGTGCTCATGGCCTCTTTAGAAACTGATTTTCAGGCACTAGCCACTATATGAAAGAGGAGTGTGAATGTAAGGGTCTTCGCTTAAATGCCAGTAAAACTAAGGTTCTAGTAATTGAAAGAAATGACGTAAGAACTAAATGCAAGATTAGGGTAAACCAGGAACGTCTAAAGCAAGTGAATGAAATTGTGTATTTAGGGAGTATGTTTAGCGCGGATGGAAGATGTGATTCGCATGTAGAACGGCGAGTAGCTACCGAAAACAGAGTTAACAGTGCTTTGTCCCAATTAGTAAAGCGACAAAGCATCGAAAACGAAGCACGACTGGCGATTCACAATGCAGTGCTAGTGCTAACTTTGCTTTACGGTAGCGAAACCTGGGTATGTCAGCAGTTGCATGAAAGTAAATTGAATGCTGTGGAGATGCGCTCACTTGGAAAACTATGCGGCGTTATTTTGGCCGACCGAATACGTAACGAACTGATACGCAATATGGCAGGTTTGAATGAAAGTATCAGCGTTAAGCTAAAAAAGGGCGTGCGCCATTGGTTTGGACACCTCGAACGAATGAGTGAGGAACGATTGACGAAAAATATATATTGTGCGAGAGTAGGTAGAAGAAGTCAGGGTAGGCCGAGACTTACATCTGAAGACCACATGAGCAGATTGCTCAAAAACAGAAAGGTCAAAAGTACTCGGATACCCAGACGTACGTGTATGAAGCGATTGATGAATCTTGAAGAAGCAAAAGAAGTATGCATGGATCGCGAAGCCTGGCGATCTGTCCTGTTTGACTACCCCGTCAGTGATACAGCGTGAAGATAGTAAGTTAATTAGTTAGTATAAATGTATGATAATGTTTATATAATGTAATACAGAGACCCAACAGCATAAACAAGCCTTGGTTATCAAAGGACGTGAACCAACTGATCAAAGAAAAAATGACACTATGGGGCAGATATGCTTTGACTGGGCTTGATGAGACTTATAAGGAATACAGGAAATAAAACAATAAGCTTACAAATGTTAACAGATCAGAGCATCAGATCATCAGTACGACAGCAGGTTACGTCAAAAATAAGCATCCCTACTATTCTACATAATGTCCAAGGTGAGACTGTAACCACACCAGCAGAGATTGATTGGAAAGTGGTTAGTTAACTGAATGGTTGTGAAATAAAACTTCTGCTAATATTTTTTAATTATAACTGTATATTATACATTTACTAGTACTTAAATGATAGTTATTTGTTCGTGAACCATCTACCTGCCGGATTGTATCAAATTCTTTCCTTAATTTACAACTTACACTACAATATTTTGCAAGCACATAATAATGGACACTATGCAGGCTACTCTTATGGAAATGAGTGCAAATTTTAACAAACAGATGAAGGAATTCGATGCACAATTGCAAGGGACATCAAGTTTACCACCAAGCTTGACTGGTTTGTCTTCAGAATTTGTCTCATACAGAGCCTTTGTGACACAGTCACTCACACTATTACAGCTACAGATGGATGCACTATCCCGAACTATTGATAGAATTGAAACTCAGAGACGGCGAAAAATCCTGCTTATACATGGGGTCGAGGAGGCTAAAGATGAGGTGCCTGCAACCGCCGTCACTGACATCGTCAAGCAGCGCTTGGGTATTTCAGGGTTTGGCTCCTGTAACATCAGCCGCTGTCAAAGGTTAGGGAGAGCCACTTCCTCTAATAAATCCAGGCCTATTCTTGAAAAACTTCAGGATGTGGAGGTCAGAGATAAGCTATGGTTCGCCAAGGCTAAATTGAAGGGTTCCGGTGTCACCATTTCAGAATTTCTAACCAAGTGCAGCCACGACGTGTTCTTGGCTGCTCGTGAAAGGTTTGGGGTTGCTCGGTGCTGAACCAGAGAAGGTAATATTTTCGTCGTTGGTCCCGACGACAGACGACATCGAGTCTTTTCTCTCGCTGACCTCGACGAAATCAGCGCTAGTGTGCCTAAGCCCATAGTAACAACACAGGTTACATCTTCTAAAAATATGGGACCTAAGTTGAAGCGTGCAGCCACGGTTAGAAAGTAAAGTTGATGATTATTCAGTTACAACACAGTTCAGGTACAACGTTTTCATTGTTTGTTTACAACTTCATTAGCATTGTAGTTACGTAGGTACGTAGAAAGAGAACTTTGCGTAGGTACCTCAAAATTATAAACCCACTCAAATTGATCTCATTATGGTCTCTTCTCCTGATCAAGTCACTAAGCACGGGCAATACTCGGCTGACTAGTTCTCATATCATGACCTACTCTATCTTTCTTACAAAATCCGTCCTCCTAAGGCAAAACCTAAAATCCTTCTGCAAAGTAATTTTTGTGGCATGGATCTTGATACCTTGCGTGAAGACGCCGGTAAAATAGATTGGATGCCACTAGTTACTTCTGGATCCGTAGACGAGCAAGTTAATATTTTTACATTAAACCTTATTCTACTATATGACAAGCACGCTCCTGTTCGAGCAATCAAAATCAAACATCCACCATCTCCTTGGCTAACTAATGAAATTAAATCTTTGATTACTAAAAAAGCTGCCGCTAAATATCGATATAAAATTAATCCTACTGACTTAAACTTTGAGAAATATGTTTTGGCTCGGAATCGCTGTGGAAAGGCGTGTAGGAATGCACAACGCCAACACATTCATCATTCAGTTCAAAACAGTGACCCATCTAAGGTCTGGAAATTTTTAAGGACATTGGGGGTTGGGAATAAACGGCAAGAGTTAAATCCTAAAGATTTGAATATTGAGGTTCTTAACCAGCACTTCACTGCCATGTCCAATTTTGATAGGACTCTGAAGGCACAGACCATGCATTATCTTTCGACAATTCCAACCCCAAACCATTCACCTTTTGTCTTCGATCTATTTACCGCTAGTGATGTTAAGAAGAGCATTATGGCTATTACATCTAAGGCTGTTGGTAGTGACTGTGTGGGCCGGAACATGATTGTTAACAGATTTCCGTCCAATATCCATTCTACCATTCCTCTCTAAAGTACTTGAACGCCTTGTCCACACCCAATTCACTTCATTTATCCGCAAACATAATCTCCTCAGTCCTTTCCAGTCAGGGTTTCGAGCCGGTCACAGTACAGTTACAGCTTTGATAAATATTACGGACGATATTAGATCTGGTATGGAGAATGGCAAATTAACTGTTCTATGTCTCCTTGATTTTAGTAATGCGTTTAATACTGTAGACTTTGACGTATTACTTTCTGTACTCAGCTCTCTTAACATATCTCCTACGGAAATAGAGTGGTTTCGTAGTTACCTGAGTGTACGCCGTCAACGAGTATGTATTGAAGATGACATTTCTAGCTGGTGCAATACAAGTCTCGGCGTACCTCAGGGTGGCGTGCTCTCTCCCCTCCTCTTCGCAATTTTTATAAACTCTATCTCAAATCAACTACATTCTTCCTACCACCTCTATGCAGACGATCTCCAAATTTACACACAGGCTCCCATAGATCAACTGCCGGAAGCGGTGGATACTATCAATGAGGATTTGTCTAGAATAACGTCATGGAGTAGATCATATGGATTACAAGTCAATCCATCTAAAACACAGATCATTGTAATAGGCAGTCCTAGTACAACAGCAAGAATAAATTGGTCTCAGGTTCCACCGTTTGTTTTTGATGGTGCTACGATTGCTGTTAGTGATAAGGTAAAAAATTTAGGTATAATCATTGATTCCAATTTATCATGGGGTCCACAACTCCAGGAGTTGAGTAGGAAGATGTTTGCCTCCGCAGGATCAATTAGAAGATTACAACGTTTCCTTCCTAATGCTACGAAAATTGCGCTTGCAAAGTCCTTGCTTCTTCCAATACTTGATTATGCAGATGCCAGTTACTTAGATCTCGCCGAGAACCAATTCGAGAAACTGGAGCGTGTCCAAAATGTTTGCATACGATTTATATTTGGCTTGCGCAAGTATGATCACGTTTCTCAGTTTCAAACACAGCTCAAGTGGTTACCTATACGACTTCGCCGGAATACACATATTCTATCCTTATTATATAATATTCTGTTTAACCCCTCTACACCTTCCTATTTAAAAGAACGTTTTAAGTTTCTTCAATCATGAAGAAACTTAAAACGTTCTTTCAACACATCAACACATGACAGATGTTTGAGGTCATCGGAAAACTTAGAATTAAAAATGCCACTGCATTCCACAAAATTTTTAGACCATTCTTTTAGTGTTAAAGCAGTTCGCTTGTGGAATAGGTTGCCACTTCAAATTAGACGAGCTGAGACGTTACAAAGTTTTAAAACTAATGTTAAAAATTATTACTTGACTAATAATTGTTAAAATCTTCCAAAATTATAAAGTTATTTAACACATTACGTATAAACATTTTAATACATTTATGTATTTCTATATTTGTATTTATGTATATAGTTCATAAATTTACATTTGTGTATATTGTCTACTTCTTTCTATATATATTTATATATGTTTTAATATTTATATATATTTATATAATGTTTTGTAGAAAGTAATTTATTGTATATAGGAATGTACCTATATTATAAATTTGACGCCGACAACTGCCAGTTCGCTCCTACCAATATTCTTTTCCATCCAAAGGTTGCCTGGCAGAAATTGCTTTAAGCGATAAGGCCCCCATTGTACTGCTATTTTGTATAACATTTCTAAATTGTAATACTACCTTGGCGTACAATAAAGTATATAATAAATAAATAAATAAATAATAAATAAATAAAAGTAGGTAGATAAATAAATAGTATAAATTGACATTTGACAATTACACTGACACTTTATATGTCAACTTCCTAGACTAGACTCTGCGCGACAAAAGTAGGGCTGTGGCTAAAAATGGTACTAAAATTATTTTAGTACTTCATTGACATATGTCATGCTTTTATCGCCGAAGGGGTAGGCATAGGCATACTGTACACCTAAATTTCACCATTTGTAATTTGCCCTTCAGTTTTTTTTACCTTTAGTACTTCAGTTTATTATTAATAACAGGGTATTGTTATTGTTGTCATTACTTTGTATATTAGCATTAGTACTATAGCATACTATAGTATCGAAACATTTCATAATTCTTTGAATATGCTGACTTTATTGTTAACATGTTATTGCTTTAAATATGTGTAGGTACCTATGACCTTTGTTTTTCTGAATCCGTGCAGACTTTATTCTATATTCTCCTTGCTTGTTCCTTCTGTTTTTACCTACTATATTTTTACATAACCTACAAAATGATATTTTTCGTATACCTATTTATATATTTTTCTTTTTCACTACCCTTGGCAAGCTGTATTCACTAATAAGAATTTATATATAATCATTTTTTTTAAGTACATTATGAGGTATGAATCTATGGAATCTATATTATATTATGTCTTATTATTTTTATATTTTAATATTGTTGTAAAATGAGTTTAACTCCTACATATAAAGTAGTTAAGTTTATAGATTTTAATTTATAGTAGATATTAACTTTATGAAAACAGCATATAGGCCCATTTATAAATAGGTAGATATTTGTTTTTTCAAAGCATGTAGAATTCAGTTGAAAATGACTAGTTAAATCTGTTTTAATTTAATGCGCATCTTCTGTTAATGGGGGCTTTGAATTAGTTGTCTGTGCCTGAACTTAACCGTGTCACTTCTAGATTTTCCACTAACCTTAACTTAAGTTGTAAATTTATATATAGTTTTCTTCATTGTGTAACCGGCAGATGGAGGTATGTAGGTACTGTTACGTTAGATTTTAGAGTATTAATATAGTATATATTTAATATTTATTTTCTTAATTATAAAAAAATTATTATATTTTTTAATTTATATATACCTATAATATATAGTCTTATAATTTTATTTATTACAATATTCAACAATCTATGATGCTTTCAGGTTACAGCAGTGACGATGAGTTTTTCTCTGCAAGCAGTAATATAAGTTCACAAAGCGAGCCCTCCCTTGCTGAGATTTTGTCGTCTCAACTCTCTGGAGTGCCTTGTAATTTTAATGCTATACACATTAATGCTCAAAGCATTCCGGCACACTTGCCGGATATGCTGGCATCATTTGACTTTCCTCATATTCATGCTATACTTGCCTCTGAGTCTTGGCTTAATCCATGCTTATCTTCCTCCGCTTACGCCCTACCAGGATTTAACCTTGTTAGAAACGACCGCTTATCGTCGTACGGAGGTGTGGCAATCTATTTACGTTCTCACATTCCATATGATGTTATAAGTTTATCACCTCAGCCACCACCAGCTTATGCTGGTGAGCATCTTTTTCTAGAGATCGAATTATCTCATTCCAAAGTTTTACTTGGTGTTTTCTATGGTCCCTCTTCTACTTTTCCTCGTTTAGATACTTTTATCCCATCACACGATCATATCATAATTATGGGCGATTTCAACACCTGCCTCATTAAAAACGACACGCGTTCCTCAACCTTCCAATCTATTATCACGTCTTATAATCTCTCCATACTTCCATCTGATACTACTCATCACTTTCCAAATTGCAAACCTTCCTTGTTAGATCTTGCCATTGTTTCTTCTCCTAATCTTGTAGCTAAACAGTGTACTGCTGATCAGTTTTCCTTTCATGATTTGATATTCCTTTCCTACCAGCTACGTCCACCTAAACCTAAGGCTAAAGTAATTTTGCATCGCAATTTTGGAGGTATGGATATGGACGCTTTGCGTGGCGATGCTGCTGACATCGATTGGGGTTAGCTTTTTAATGCTCAATGCATTGATGAGAAAGTACAGCTGTTGACATCTTCTCTCATTGGGTTGTACGATGTGCATGCTCCTGTACGAAAAATAAAAGTTAAGCATCTTCCCTGTCCCTGGTTGACTGAAGACATCAAATCGCTTTTATCCAAAAAGGCATCTGCCAAGTCCAAATACATACAGGCGGCACCCGACTGACTATAATCGTGAAAAGTACGTGTCCATAAGAAATCGTTGCAGTAAGGTGTGTAGGAACGCGCAACGCCAATACATCCACAACTCTGTTGAAAACGGTGACCCAGCGAAAGTCTGGAAGTTTCTTAAATCATTAGGAGTGGGCAAATCTCGGCATGACTCAATACCTAAAGATATAGATTTAAATTTACTTAATCAACATTTTTCTGCTTCGTCAAACTTAGATAGAATGACAAAAGACATTACATTGCAACATCTTTCATCTGTTCCGACTCCCGATTGCTCCCCTTTCGTTTTTAGTGAATTGTCCGGTTGTGATGTTAAGAAGAGTATAATGTCAATTACATCCAACGCAGTGGGAACTGATAGTGTCAGTCGTAATATGGTCGTCCCCATTATCGATGAACTTCTTCTAGTTATTACTCATATACTGAACTTTTCTATTAACTATAGTGTATTTCCCTTGACTTGGAGAGAGGCTCAAATAGTTCCTATTCCTAAAAAGAAAAATCCTTCCTCATTCACTGACTTTCGTCTTATTTCTATCTTGCCATTTCTCTCTAAGGTTCTTGAACGCCTCATTTATAATCAACTTAACAGTTTTCTTACCAAAAATTCCCTTTTAAATCCCCTTCAGTCCGGATTTCGTCCTGGCCACGGTACAACTACCACTTTGGTTCAAATAACTGAGGATATCAGGAACAGTATGGAAAATGGTAAACTGACACTACTGACACTGTTGGACTTCAGTAATGCGTTCAACACCGTTGATTTTGAAATACTACTTGGCATTATGAGATCTCTTAACATATCTCCAACAGTAATTGACTGGTTTCGTAGTTACCTGTTTGGTCGTCGGCAGCGTATTAGTATCGAAGATACCATTTCCTCTTGGTGTACAACTTCTGCTGGCGTACCACAGGGTGGCGTTCTATCTCCTTTACTCTTTGCAGTTTTTATAAACTCTATCACTAAAGAACTAACTTCTTCCTACCACCTTATAACGGTTGACGGGCTTGGTAGGGGTGGTGCGCACTAGGTAGCAACAACACACCTACGTACACCCATCAGGTACGTTTGGTAATCCCTGGAGATGTGTAAGTAACACTATCTCAAAGAATCACCGGTGCACCAGCTAGCAGAGCATGTGTATAGGGAGTGAGTATGGACCAACCTGGAGCAGAGAAATACCAGAATTTATAAAAAGAGGGCGCCAGGTATCTCTCCATCAAACGAATGATGCAATTAAAAAAAACTCACGCTATCGACTTATTAATTATATTTATTTAAACTATATCCCTATGTAGACATGAATATACATATATGAAAGTAAAAAGAAATGGCTTAGTAAAGCATAGTAGGACCCATATATATATGGTCACTTAAAAATAAATTTATATTTAGTACAAATAAAAATTTAAACCAAAGTATGGAAATGGGCGTAGCCTAAAATGACAAATATTAAAGCAGTTGTCAGATGCCTTAATAATATCTAAATTATATGCAGACATACATTTAAACTATTTCTTAGTTTAGTTAAACACACAACGCCGCTTCCTATCATCATCATCATCGTACACTACAACATAACAAGGTAAAAATAAAGTTCCACATTAATTTTATTTTGTGATAATAAAAAGATTATAAAATATGTGTAACTGGAACGTCACATCGGTAGTCCAGTATATTAAAGTAGTTGACAGCTACATAGGTAATAGAAAAATGAATATTTAAAGTTAAAAGTTATTACTTTTAAACTATCAACATCAGTCGGCCTTTACCGGGTTATTATACATAGAAACTAATTAAAGATTACCACTTATCTGTATTTAATTTTGACGAACATCCAAGTCCTTCACATCTCTTTCTATTCTAGAAGTCCAGGTAGCAAGTAACCGGAGTAGAGAGAAATATCCTCTTTGCACATAGTCACAGCTTACTTTAAGTCTTCTTACAGACATTCAGGAGTAAAATTTGTAGAATGCAGAGAACGTGAAACACGTTAAGCTCAATTATTATATAGATATAAAAACGAAAACATAAACCTAAACCTAAAACCCCTGTAACAATAGAAAAGTTACAGACATTAGTAATTTGTAATAAAAATCACTTCCACCCTCAACATTCTGTTAAGGAATTCAGTCTAAGAGATTATATAGTTTTAACTTACCACTTATTTCAGTGGGGTTTTAACTAGATCCTTCTATCATCATTCTTTTTCATCTTGTTTGCCAAGTCTCCCGATAAGCAGACTGAAATACAAAGTACAACCATTGCAAGAACATATTATTCGCCAATGCCAAGTAATCTTGCAGATTACGAAGAAACAAATACAAACAACTATCCTCACCTTCTAGCATTAGCTAAAAAGACTTCGGATATTAATCCGAATTAAATCACCATGACCAAGCGCTTTTTCATCACGCCGTTCTCGTCAAAAAGAACCAGCTTCTTTTTTTTTCCCCCGTTCGATCACGGCAGGCTAAAGTCATACACCATACAGCCTTGACAAAACATTGGCAGAATAAACGAAATCAACATAAAAACCTTACTATTCCTGTTTGTCACACCGCACGCAATACATTATGTGTGGATGTGAGTCAGGACAGCCAATCTATCTAAGTTCAATGTCCAGCACCAAACCGAAAGACACCATAGACGCACGCGTTAACTTTAGAACGCGCCATAAGAGTCGAAACGTTCGTGACAGTTTTGACAACGTCAAACTCATGTCGTTCCGAACAAAAACAGACAATGTGAAATCATTTAAACTTTTAAATAATTAGACAAATGACTTTAGAGTTATAACTAAAGTATTGTGAAAATTGAGTGTGTTTCAACAAAAGGGATGTATATAAAAACAAGGTTAGTAAATAAATCTTAGGAATATGTAACCGACACTCAGAAGTGTTACAACCTTTATGCAGATGATCTGCAGATTTACACTCATGCGCCTTTGGATAAATTGGTGGAGGCTGTCAATGCCATCAATGAAGACCTTGTCTCTATTTGCAAGTGGAGTAATTCTTATGGCTTAAAGGTAAACCCTAACAAGACACAGGTAATTGTTATTGGCAGTTCTAGAATGATGCCTAAAGTCGACTGGACGCTACTCCCTTCGGTTTCTTGTAGCGGTACTATTGTACTTTACAGTCAAGAAGTAAAAAATTTGGGCATATTGTTCGATAAATACCTGAACTGGAGTCCTCAAATTCGAGAATTAAGTCGTAAAATGTATGCTGCCACAGGTTCCCTGCGTAAGCTGCGAAATTTTCTGCCTGTTGCCACAAAGACTGCGCTTGTGCAATCCCTCCTATTTCCTATCCTTGACTATGCTGATGCCAGTTACCTCAACCTCACTGAAGACCATCTTAACAAACTTGAGAAACTCCAAAATCTCTGTATAAGGTTCATATTTGGATTGCGCAAGTATGAACATGTATCCGTACATAGAACACAGCTCAAGTGGTTACCTATCCGTCTTCGCCGGAATATTGTCCTTGTTGTATGATGTTATTTTTAACCCCCACACTCGGTCATATCTCAAAAATCGCTTTGAGTTTATGAATGACGCACACTCCAGGACACTGAGATCATCTGAAATTTTAATTTTAAAAATTCCCTGCCACTCTAGCAAATTTTTAGATAAATCTTTTTCGGTTCAGGCGGTGAGGTTGTGGAATGACCTGCCAGTGACAATTAGGAGAGCACAATCTCTGCCTGTTTTCAAAAACTCATTGAAGGAATATTACTTACGTGAAAGCTAATGTAATCATCATTGATTAAAGTCTTTAGAACTGTATTGTGTGTATGGATGTACATTAATGTATGATTTATTGTATGATTATATATTGGTATAGTTTGTAAATATGTATGATTATATGTAGGTATGGTATATTTGAAATGTAAAGTATTTACTTGTTTTTTATGTTATTATATATATATTTTTTTGCCAATTTTTTTCTGATTGCATAACTACATAGTAATGAGAATCGTAATCAGTATGCGTACACCACACTGCCCTTAATAAATTTACTTTTTTTCTCTTCATCCCATGGTTGCCTGATGGAGATTGCCGTAGCGCGATAAGGCCGCCAATTGTACCTACAACTTACATAAATAATGTATTTTTTTTTATTTTATTTTTGTAAATTTGGTGTACAATAAAGAGATATATTATTATTATTATGATTGCGAAGGTATTTGCAGATCAGTTTGACGGTGTCTACCAAAAGGAAACACTTGATCAATTATCATTCTTGGATTCATTATTACGGATCGAAGAATCTATTGGAGATATTGTGTTTACAAAAGAGAAAATCCAAAATGCCATTAAAGAAATGAAAACAGACTCCTCACCAGGACCAAATCAAATACCTGTGATCATTCTTCAGACTATTTATCAACAATTATGCAGACCTCATTCAACACAGGAGTACTGCCGGATTTGTGGAAGACTGCCACTGTTACACCGATATTCAAAAAGGGAAGTAAGTTAGAGCCCTCTAACTATAAACCTATTAGCTTGAACAGTGTGGTCTGTAAGGTTATGGAAAAAAATGTGGTTAAGCTTATCAGAGAGTTTTTTTGCTGAGCTTACTGTGATTCCTGTACAGCAACATGGGTTTTGCCCCCATCGGTTCACCATATCCAATTTGCTTTCATGTTTGTCATCATGGACAAAGAATTTCAATAACAGAGAGCCTGTAGATGTAATCTACTTGGATTATGAGGAAGCCTTTGACAAAGTTCCGATTAGAAAACTTTTACATAAACTGGAATTTGTGGGAATTCGCGGGAGACTGCTTAGTTGGATAGGAGCATTCCTAGAACAGAGATCCTTTCGGGTAAGAGTGGGTGAAATGTTATCGGAGCGACGCACCATTACCAGTGGAGTACCACAAGGCTCTGTATTACGACCAGTGCTGTAAATATTTATACTTTCGACCTGCCACACTGCTTGAAATGTAGTGTCAGTGTCTTTGCCGATGACACCAAGCTTTTTGCCAACCCACTGACTGATTACGAGCGTCTCCAAGCAGATCTAGACCGAATATCAGACTGGTCGAAGGAATGACTCCTTAATCTAAATGCATCAAAATACTCTGTGCTTCATATAGGAAACCGCAATCCTCATCATTCAGATATATTAAACAACACACAACTTGTGAACGTCAAACTACAAACAGATCTAGGGGTGAAGATTACTGAGGATCTGAAATGGGAGTCCCACATAACATCAATTACGAAAAGAGCAAACAGTTTGATCTACCTCACAAGGAAAGCATTCGGAACCCTAACTCCAGAGATGCTGATGAAGATTCACAAATATTTTATAAGACCTATATAATACGCTTTTCAGATCTGGAGCCCTTATTTTGTTAAGGACATTGAACTCTTAGAAAAGGTAGAAAAGGTACAGAGAATACTCAAACAAAAAATATATGAGGAGCGTTTAGCGATGCTGAAAAGTAAAGGATTTGGACAACTTATTTGAACGAAATATTAATGTTCACCGTAGATGACATTACTTGAAGTTGAGTACCAGTTTTTCCAACAACACACAGACATTTCTTAAGTAACAGAGCGGTCAGAGAATGGAACAAGCTCCCAGAGTTTGTAGTATCAGCCGGAAATACAATTTAATTCAAGAACAGTCTTGACAAGTACTTAGAACAACATTAATGAAAAAAAAATAAGGGAAAAAGGGATACAGGCACTATCAGTTGTCTACAACTGCCTGCCTGCTAATTAATAATAACAATAATAATTTGTAAGTGTACATATGTATCTATGTTTATATATAGTATGTATTATGTGTATGTATATGTATTGTATATATATATATATATATATATATATATATATATATATATATATATATATATATATATGTTACATATGTTATTATTATGTATTGTGCATATTGTATCATGTAGCTAAATGTAAAGCTAAAATTAGTTTTTTTTTAACACCAATGCTACCCATCTTCCTAACAAATAACACCCTTTTCTGTGCATCCCAATGTTGCCTGGAAGAAATTGCTTTTTAGAGATAAGGCCCCACTTTGTACATTATCTGACTAAAATATGTAATCTAGCTTTAATTTGGTGTACAAATAAAATTTTATTCTATTTTATTCTATTCTAAAATACTACAAATGTACCTTTGTGCTCACTCAGTTTTTGTCGCAGCCCTTGTAGGCCGTTACGTACTTCAGTTCCTTTTACGGTGTCAGGGGTCCTCTACTAATGGACCCTTGCCTTTAGCACTCGGGAGCCGCTATAAGAGCTACGAGAGTTACGGTATTGTAAGTACATTAGACACATAATTTGTGACTGAAATTTTAAATTTCCTTACGAATATATAATACAATAATTATTTTTTTATGTGAAAGGATTTAAAAATTTAAAGTATAGAAAGTTTCAGTCTATTTGGATATGTTTGCCGTTATTGGAAGTAACACGTTGTGTCATATCAAAACGCCTCTGTTTTTTCATCCCACTTCCCTAAAAGGGCTTTAGATCAACTCTGGCATTATGTGGTCGAAGCAAATTTTATATGTGTAGTTGAATTTTCACTTTCTTTTATCCCCGACGGAATATGCAGAGAGTTACCATCGATACTTACCAGTTGTATTGGGTCCCACACGATAGATCTATAATCATTTTGAAATGCCTAGATAAATTGTGGGTACCTGCTTTTAAAGTTTTTAAGTCTCGCCTATTACAGAGAACTTCAAAATGGTGTAATGGCTGTCATACAACTGGAAATCAAAATTAATAGTTTGATGTGCCAACCGAAGCAAAAACTTTAATGAGAACCTGCAGAACATATATTATTTTTATCACTTTACTGAATTTGTGAGCGAGTAATTCAAATATACCTTTTCATTTGATTTTATTGTAAATTAAACAACAAAATATGTGTTAAATTGCGGTGACATTAATTAGAATGCCTCACAATACAAGCTGTAGATCACAGTAACACTGAAACACCATACCGTATGAAATGTTTGAGTTATTTGATATTAACACCTCTACTATAATTATTTATTTTATATCATTGTTTCATTTACTTGTGTATTCAGTATGCTGGAAAACAGAAATTGATTAGATTTAACATGATTATTGTTCAGTCGATAAAAAAAACTACAGAAAAGCAGATTCCACTTTTACTCCACAGAGCAAGGAATCAATGTCACTCGTGCTCTATTGGAGACGCCTTATTCTAAATTGGATTTATATTTTTAAATAACTAGGTATGGATAAGTATATAATATACAACGCAGGTACTTATAGCAAGTGCGTCCAGAGCGCACGCACACGGTTAGGTCCGATAGAGGCTTTATTCCGTGTACGCTTAGATTGTGGCTGTAAAAATTGTGGTGGTAAAATTTTTTGGCGAAATGTCAAAAGGTCTATTGCACATTTGTAAACTTGGAAAATGCCTATGACCGATTGATGGGGCATGAACTATGGACAACACTGCCAAGTATGGAGTAAGCAGTCACTTGATACTAGCACTGAAATCTCTCTAAGAGGGCTCCAGTGCTTGTGTCAGGATCAACAGAGCCTGCACAGACATTTTACACATTGAAAAAGGTGTAAGACAGTGTTATGTAGCGTCGCTGGCGCTATTTAACCTATACATTGACAGTTGTTTGAAAGAACTGCAAGAGAGTGCGTGTGGTATAAAAACATTTAAAAATGAATTATCTGACTGTCAAATGCCTCCCATGCACTGATGATCAGTTAATACTGGCACCATCGTCAGAGAAGTTGCAGTTGATGGTTATATATTGATGGTTGTGGACTGCTACGCAAGAGGTCCTGGGTTCGATTCCCACCCAGGATAAGATTTTGTGTGATAAGCATAATAGTTTATTCTGTGTCTGGGTGTTATTTATCTATAATATGTATGTATTTTAAAATATAAAAGTATGTTTATCAGTTATCTGGTTACCATAGTACAAGCTCTGCTTAGTTTGGAATCAGATGGCGTTGTGTGAGTTGCCCAACATTATTTATTAAAAACAAATGAAAGTGCATGTAAATAAGACAAAAGTAATGGTTTTTGAAAGAGAGGAAAGTATGACGGATTGCTCGATTTTTGTGGAGGAAAATTTGAATATTTACGTTACGAATTTGTGAGAGATGGAAAGTGTGATTGTGACATTGAACGAAGAGTTTTCGCTGGAAATCAAGTGAATGGAGCCATGTACACCTTTATGAGCAGTCAGAACGTGTCTGAGAAGGCAAGATTGGCTGTGCATAGAGGAGTACTTGTTCCTACTCTTATGTATGGCAGTGAAAGTTGAAAAGTGTGTCAGAAGAAGCATAGAAGTAAAATTAATGCAGTGGAAATGAGAAGTCTGCGGAGTATCGCCGGAGTGAAATTGATGGACAAATAGACTAACGAAACAGATTTATCAGAAGAGAGTTGCTCATTCACTTTCTTCTGATAAAACTGGTAAGGGGCGACCTCGACGTACATATGATTGTGTCAATCAAATAGAAAATATTTTGGAAAAAGGTCAGGTCAAGAGTACCCTTAACCGGCGTGTGTGTATGAAAACACTTATTAAAGTGGAAGAATCGAAAGTTGTATGCCAGGATCGTAGCAAGTGGAAAGCCAAAGTCTCTGCCTACCCCGATGAGAGACAGGCGTGACGATATGTATGTATGTATGTATGTAGAAAATAGTGGCTTTAAATTTTTTTACTAGGTTCTTTTTCTGGCTCTAAACTTATGTATTAGTAAAAAACAAAATATACGCGTGGTAGATACTCGTACTATTTTACTAGAGAAAATTTTTGAATTTTTTCTCCTTTCATTACTTACAATGCAAGCATCGTACGTAACGTATAGAGTACAGAGAGTTTACGTAAAATAGTAGTGAGTAATAAAATACAAAGAGGACCTTTTCTGTATGTTATTGTACTATTCGACATCCCTAACGAACAAGACGGAAAGTAAAAGAGCAACAGCCCGTGTAACCTGAAGTTAATGACATCCTCATTGTTGTTGTTGAAAATGATTGTGCAAATACTTATTTACACTTAATTCGTTCATTAAATCTCCTCAACGTTCTGTACTGTACGTAATCGTTTATTTTTCTAAACATTATATTTGAAGTCAACTGAGTGTAGACGAGTTAATGAACTCAGTAGTACGTAAATGAAACAATGGGGTGTAAGGGGGCACCACCATTATCTCTGTGCCTAAACTACCTCACTAGCGGTGCACCTGCTAGTCAGCGGACGAGGCAATGACGCAGTTACCTTTACAGGTTTGGGCGGTCAGAAAGCATTTGCTCCTAACATTGCCAAAAATAAAAACCAAACCAAAGCTGCTCTTAGTAACCAATACAGATGGTTCCTAGGCTCTCAATCCAGAATTTGGAAAGAACTAACTGGAAATACGCAAACAATAAAAAGATTTTAGTGAAGTATTAGAAGTACATCAAATTAACCACTACAGTTTACTGTTGAACGTTTTCCTATTTCATTTTTTATTTTGGAAGGGTGGACAGGTGTGTTGGTGAAGGGTTTTGTTTTCCTCGTCATGGCTTTCTTCGTGAGCCGGGGCACCACTCATATGTAAGGCTGACTTGAACCTGAACCTATACTATATAAACTAGTGTTTTATAAGAATAATGAATGAAGCACTGATAGATCTCTATCTATCAGTGCTTCATTCATTAGTCTGTCTAGACAGGTTGGAAGGTGGCACAAAAAATATAGTCTCGAAAGAAAAAAACACAATTACCTTTAATCACCCATTCCTAAAAGCAAAACAATAAAGTAAGTGGGGTTACCTTCAAAGTGGTACTAATGGTTGTAAATCATTTGGAGTTTTAAAGCTAGAAATGACAGGCACCCCCTTGTTTACATGTGTAAATCCTCATGGAGCTATACCGGAGTCCTATCAACTAACTAACAGTAAAAATGTTTTATCTGTAAAATTTTTAGATTTATTAAAAGAATAGTGGGGGTGATATAAAAAGACCAGTAAAACAGAATAATGATGTTATTTGCAAATAATTTTTCTGTTTCTGTGTGTGTGTGCATTTGCTAATAATAATCCCGCTTCTTAGAAGCATTCAGATGTTATCGCGGTTTTTTGGGTAGGATTCGGGTACGTCACACTTCTTTATGGGGGTGAAGAGCATACGTAGAGCTTTCACGACACGCCTCCGTCTAGAATCTGCTTTTGTAGCAACCCTGTTTTAAAATAAATACACTATACACGAATAAACTCACAACCCTAACAACCAAAGTTCTTTAGTAGTTCTTTTGATGTTGTGTCCGCCTTTTGTATGCCTGTATAAAGTTACTTGCACTGTCTCGACTCACTTTGATCTATGAGAGCAGTAATTAAATCTGCTTTTGTGCCGAACTTTCTAGTTTTATTTTTCTCAAATACACTTGTCCTAAGGCGTCCATGTAGTGTATTTATATGTTTTCAGTTTGTAAGTTTAACAACATTAATGCTTTAAATAGTTTCAAAGCTTTGAAGATTTGTTCTACGTAGTATGTGTTCTAGTTCCGTATATTTTCGTGGTCTTTTAAGTATTTCTTTTGTTCGCAGATAATTTGCTTATAAAATACTTTTTTTCTTGTATTCCTTATTACGTTTAAGAATAATAACTATTTATTTATTTAAATCTGCGAGTAAACAAGTTTATAATCATATTGAACTTCAGATTTTTTATACAAAAGAGCAGTACAGTGCCTTATCGCTTATAACAATTTTATTATGCCAGGCAAACAAAGAATCGAAGAATATGTTGGTTAAAACGTGTTTGTAGTTATTGTCATCATGTTGATATAATAGGAATATTCCCCATTTCAATAAACTTATTTAACTATTTAATCTGTATTAAATCTATAGCTGTATGCTTTGTTAATTTGGCAAAGAAATTTTTTTTTGAAAATTTGACACAGAGTACACAGGGAATAAAGTATTTATGAAACATATCTATTCTGAGTTAAAAGGCACTTGGAACCTGACGTTTACTTATCACCTATCTAAATTCATCACAGAGCATGGCTGTTTCGCCTACTGCTGTGGAAGCTGGTCAATGTACAGTCGGACCCCGTGCGCTTTTCTGCCCAAGCATACGCTCACAGGCAATATAATTCAATCAGTCATTTCAACTTGTTACGAGTATAGCCGACTGTGGTACAGCTATAGCCAGCAGCCAGCAGAATTGCACTACTGCGCTGTACCGTAATTATATTCAAGTACTTAAAAAAAGTGTCATTAAGCACTAGTATTTAATCATAGTTCTTCATTACGTTGACACGTTAGTACGTTAACAACTTTATTAGATCTCTTAAGTAAATTTTGTTTCCTTAATTTAGAACTATGTATTTATATTTATTTATCACGCCTAATCCCCGAACGGGTGGCAGAGGCATACATATTGTAAGCTCACTTTTCACCATGTGTATTCCTGTCCCACGTAATAGGTTGTGAGCCCATTGCCGTGTCGAAATAGACAGACGCAGGTTGTCTATTTCAACGCAGACGCGAGCGCTGGCGCAGATGCCGGTGCAGGCGCCCATAAAGCCTTTAACTTCACATAAAGACTGCTATGTTACTGGCAACCGGAACTTAACGTGCCTTCCGAAGCACGGAAACGCTCGCAAATGTAAATGCCACAAAGTGGTCACCCTTCCGAGGATCAGTCATCAATCCTAGTGAAAGTTGCGTAACTCAGTGATCGTTTACAGAACACTGAGTCCTCGGGGCCACGAGCGCTTCAATTAAGAATAATATATAAAAGTTAAAATACACAAGTAAACTTATAAAACCTTTTGTAAAATGTAAACCCTTTGAAAACAAATGGAACTTTGACACTAACTTTGCAAAGGTTAAAAATTTAATTAATGTATTAAATAACAAACGAGTGACGGTTTTTAAAATGTGATATGCTTTTGGGTTCTTTGTTTGTGTTGAGTATCAATCACCCGTTTTAATTTACTGAGTAGCACTCAAGCCTTTAGTTCACAGAATCCCTACCAACATGAGGTCACCTATGTTACAAATTTATATGAAGATAAGCTTTTGCCTTTGTAAGGGTTCCGTATCCAAATGGTAAAACAAGACCCTAATACTAAGACTTCGCAATCCATACGTCTATCCGTCTGTCATCTCGAAATCCGTAAAGTTTCGTTAAAATCCATTTTGTAGTTTATACGTGAAAGAGTAACAAACATCTATTAATACAAACTTTTGCGTTTATAATATTAGTAGGATAATGTACTAATGCCGTGCTCACATTATAGAAATAATAATTTTTTTACATACTCGTTGTGTCTATTTAGAGTTCTTTATACATTTTAGGATTTCAACTTAAAGAAGAATTCTACATTTTGGGAAATTAAAAAATCTAAATTTTGGGAAATCAACTTGCTGAAATGCAACTTTATGCGAATTCAACTCAATGGTTCTAAAGGATTATTTAGACAGTTGACATTTTTAGTTGGTCTTGGCCCTTTTTTTACTGATGTTCAAAATTCTATACCATACTTTTACCAACTAAAATGGTCCGAGACTCTTGGGTGAGCCCTTGGAAGAGTAACACCAGGGTTGACGTCAATATTACTTTTGGCCTAAACAAAACAACGACCAAATATTTCTTGAGTCTTGAAAATGTTCAAACAGCCCATCTTTTAGGAATTGGATAAACCATCACTTAAAACATCTACTTTTCAGGTGCAAACGTTTAAAGGTTGCCCGTTGACTATATAGGAGTAAAATAAGGCAGATGATAATTATCGCATATTTTAAAAACTCAATACCCGTTTTTAATCATTGTTTAGAAATACTAAACTATACAGAATACTTCACTAAGTATTATGGTAAATTAGTCCGACAAGGTCCGGTCAAGAAAAAGATTATTTTAATAATTTTACTCGTATTTGCTTGAATCCTGAAAACTTAATATATATAATAGGTTTATAGCCCCTCAGGAATGCATTTTAGAAAATTTCCATCAGCTTGTATCTTATTCTAAATACTAAACTGTTAAGCCACAAACATTAGCAAAAATCAGTTTTAAAATCTGAGGGCCCAGTTGGTTAAAACCCTTTTATTCACATGAAATATTTAAAGAATTTACACCTCTAAACCAAAGTGCGTTAAATTATTCGTGATGAACATTTTTTAAAACACGCATCAAAAAGTACGGGTAACAATTTTTGAAATGAAGTATCTACAGGCTTAAGGAATTTTTAGTTTAAAGCTTTGGTTGAGTACATTTTTTTTATTTATATCGTGGCATTTGTTTATTTATAAAATAACTTCATAACTCCTCAATTGGGCTGCTACTTAGTGTTTTTTTTTAAATGATTAAGAGAAGCATAGTAAGTTATTTTAAAATTAAGCTATGGATTTATTGTGATTTTCATAATTAATTTATTGGCATGTAATTCTACATTTAATAAGCTTAAGACATAATTATAGTAATGTTATGTTATATTTTCAAACAAAATGATCGTAAGTTCTCCACAATATTATTTGTATTCTGTGGAGTCAAACAAGATTGTACATGCACGAAGCGGAAATATTTTCGCTGCATATTTTGAAGTGTAGGTAGGTCACTGTAGTGGTACAGTGACCTACCTATTCCAGCCGGAAGTTCAGGTGACTGAAGCATGCTATATATGTAGCGTTATCTAATACCTCTATCAAACACTAGCTATGCTCCTCATGCTTTGCCCGTAATCTACTTATACAAATTTAACTAATCTAGTTTATGCCATCCAACTTTCTAAAGTCCATATATAGGGAATACTTAAAGTAAGAAATTCATTTTTTTACACTGTAAATACTACAGTATAAAAAAATGAATTTCTTGATGCAAGGGTTTCGGCTTATCGTTGATAATTATTACCATATCACTCACATAATTACCAGATCACTCACTCCATTACAAGTGAGTGTGTGATCTGGTAAATAGGTTAATATTGATTGAGTGGCCACAGTCGGGAATTGTACGACGTGGGTTCGCCAGTTACAACTGCTGCAAAATGTTGTATTTTCAATATAATACTATTGTCGTGAGGTACCCACAAAGGTACTCACGAATGTCAGGCTGCCTAGAGGTTACATAGGTATACACATTACAAAACACAATAAGAATAGGTACACAAAGCATATCACACATGTAACAAAGGATGACACATGACAGTAACATAAAAATGAAATAGAATAACTATAAGGAACGGTACCGTTATTGTATTACTAGGATAACCACGCATTTGTTTACTGAGCCCGCTCATTCAGTTACAGAAATGGGGCTTTACCCCCTCATGGGTGGTAGTGAGGGAGGCACGCATGCCAGCCCTCAGCGGGCAAAATACCGCCAGCGTATTAGTAGAGAGAAGCCATCTGCCTACGCGCCAATAGTGCTCCAGACTAAAATTGCCCATCTGAAAGGGCGTACCGGCCGGATGAGCCCCCGTGGCTGTTGGTAGGATAGGACGTATGTGAACGCAGCAGCAACCGAGTCGTGTGTTAGTGGCCTCCAACACTCCCATATAGGCACCCCATGCCTCGCATTACTAAACTAGGTTCTATAAAATCTGAAAATGACCAGCTGATATCACTATCAGTACCCATAGACTGAAAAGATTGCTCTCTGCTACGCATGGCATACGCCTACAGTTCGCAAACTGACCGGAACTTCGGAATCCAATACCAACCGTCCGTCAGGCAATGGTGGTGGTTTCTGCCACCACGCAACATGAGGCAGCCGAAAGTGGCGCCCTCATCGGCCATTGTCGTTCTTAATAGGTTACCAACCGGCAACCAGCGCCCTTTATTATTGGAACACCTAAAAAGTAGCTATAATGCTTAGAGCATTATTGTAAGTACTTCAAGCAAACAAACATTCAACGCCACTGGCGCATTACTTACATTGCAAAATGGCGCATTATTTACGAAACTTTGTGTGATGAGCACGAAGGTTTATTCTGTTTCTGGGAGTTATTTATCTATAATATGTATGTATTTAGAAATATATAAGTATGTTTATCAGTTTGGTATCTGGTTACCATATTACAAGCCAGCTTAGTTTGAAATCAGATGGCGTTGTGTGAGTTGTCCCAACGATTTTATTATTGTTATTATTGCGTTAAACTTATCTTCGTCTCTGTAAAACTTCGCATTCGTGACAACTATGTTAACTCAGTCGAATATTTCATTCCACTAAAAGCTGGAATGGTGGTGTTTTAAACTACTTTGTTAAGGAGTGGATTATATACGCCATAAAGCCATTATGTCATAAATGGCATCACGAAACATGAATAAATCCATCATAAAATCACGCCCTGCTATTGTTAACTCAAATAACCAACATATAAATCACAACCCGTGAAATCTGTCGACAATAGTTACTTTATTGCAATGCAATTAACCCAATAATCAGAATAATACTACACGTATTTTTATTTATCTACCACGCATTATCCCCGAAGGGTTGGCAGAGACATATTATATGCCCACTTTTCACCGTGTGCATTCCTGTTCCACGTAATAGGTGGCGAGCCCATTGCAGTGTTGAAATAGACAGACGCAGGTTGTGGCTACCTGCTGTTGAAATTTATCAAGTCGCCCATAAGGCCTTCAACTTGACTTAAAGACTGCCATGTTACTGGCAACCGGGACCAACGGCTTAACGTGCCTTCCGAAGCACAGAAACGCTCGCAAATGTAAATGCCACAAAGTGGTCACCCAACCGTGACCACCCATAGCGAAAGTTGCTTAACGCAGTGATCGTTTACAAAACACAGAGTCTGCGGAGCCACGAGCGCTTTATTTATGGTATATAAATGAAGCGCTCGTGGCCCCTCGGACTTATATACCTAGTACTTCACATTATTAGGGCGCACCGGTTGAATTATTTTTGATTCGTAATTTTTCAACATTTATGATTACTAATTCACTCTTTTGCGTAAAAGCATGATGATATATAGCCTTTCCCAATTAACGGGGTTAGCCAAAAAATAGATTTTTTCACACGAACCAGTAGTTTTTGAGATTAGCGCGTTCAAACAAACAAAATCATCATTATATTAAGTATAAGTAACCCTGTTTATTCTGTCCAAAATTTCTAGACCTTGATTTAATAAATTATAGAACTTTGCAATTTTGGAACTAATTTCAAAAAGGTCTATAGCCATACCAGTAATATTCTTTGAATTTGTGGGCACGATTACTAACCAACTATCACCTTCAGTTCTTTATCATAAAGAATTCCCAATAGTTTATAAGCCCTACCCTGTATTTGGAGCCGGGGGTCAACTTTATTTGGCTGCTAGAAGCAGCCTTTTCTATGTCGGTTTTATTGATGTGAACGAATGCCGTATGAGCTCTCAACCCTGTAATGGCGCTTACGTTGTTGCCTCGTTTGTCAATTATATCACTGCTACTCGTAATACTAAGTACGGTTTCTTGGGCCCTGGAGTCTGGGTGCGCCCCTAAAACCTAAATAACCGAAGTATCAACATACTTATACCGCTGAAATGATTTGACTCAAAATTTTAGTTGTTTTAGGATGAAAATTCCAAAACAAAATTATAAATTTTAATTTATCTATCACGCCTTATCCCTGAAGAGGTGGCAGAGGCATATTATACGACCACTTTTCTCCATGTGTTTTCCTGTCCCACGTAATAGGTGGTGAGTTCATTGCCGTGTTGAAATAGACAGACGCAGGTTGTGGCTACCTGCTATTGAATTTTTTCAAGCGGCTCAAAAGGCCTTCAACTTAACTTAAAGACTGCCTTGTTACTGGCAACTAGGACCAATGTCTTAACGTGCCTTCCGAAGCACAAAGAGCTCGCAAATGTGCCACAAAGTGGTCACCTATCCGTACCTAGTCATAGCTAAAGTTGCGTAACGCAGTGATCGTTTACAGAACACTAAGACCGCGAGACCACGAGCGCTTCCTAAAATATACTACCTTTAAAGTTACCAATACACTACTAGTCCTATGGTATATTGAATCCTACAAAATACAGTCCCAGGGACGTATAAATTCACCTACGAATACCATAGATAACGCTACCGAGAACATAAATTTTGGGTAAATAATCTTAGTAAGGTATTAAGGGGTGCGCTGAGTTATCTGTGGTTACTGTCAAAATAATGACTTTTAAAATATATACTAACACAAAACACAATTTGAACCTATTTGGTTCGGTAAAATTGAACAATTGAAAAATTCATAAAATATTTATAAAAATACTAGTTGACGCCCGCGGCTTCGCCCGCGTGGACAAGTTTTCCCGTTCCCGTTTCCCACAGGAACCTGTTCCTGGCATTAAAAGTAGCCTATGTGTTATTCTGATGTATAAGCTATATTATTGTAAAGTTTCATTAAAATCCATTAGTAGTTTTTACATGAAAGAGTAACAAACCTCCATACAAACTTTCGCATTTATAATATTACTGGTTGACGCCCGCGGCTTCGCCCGCGTAGAGAAGTTTTCCCGTTCCCGGTTTCCACAGGAACTTGTTCCCGGGATAAAAAGTAGCCTATGTGTTATTCTGATGTATAAGCTATATACTGTAAAGTTTCATTAAAATCTATTCTGTAGATTTTACGTGAAAGAGTAACAAACATCCATACAAACTTTCGCATTTATAATATTATTAAGATATGACGGTGAGTCCATTAAAATAGATGGTGTCATATATTTAGAGTGTACTAAATTCACTGTGACGTAATACACAGCTGGTGCTGTACGGGTGGTTATCATTCATTAATAAACAAATGATTGGTTTATTAATGAATAATTGAATTGGATGACAGTTGTGAGAAACGGCAGTCGTTGAGTCAAATTCAGGGGTGTATGGGCGGCTTGAAAATTTTAACAGAAGGTAATCACAACTTGCGTTTGTCTTTTTCAACACGTCAATGGGCTCACCGCCGATTACGAGACAGCCTTATAACATGCCCCTACCACCTCTTCGGGAATGAGGCGTGATTGATGATTTTTTATAATTTACTAACGGAGGCTGCAGCTCTCCTAGCGCATCAGGGTATAGTGCGTCTTAAAGATCAAATTCATGTTGGCGTACTTCCCCCAAAGAAGGGGGTAAAAACAAAACCTTAGATGAGGCCGCAGTGGTATCCAAGTCTGCAGGGAACACCAGTACCATCTTTCCAAGGAGTTGCCCGGATGCGCCTGGGACTAGACATTTTTGTAGGGCCCGTGTGGTTTAGTCGATCGGCGTCCGGCTTAAACACAAAAAGATAGTCTCGATGAATTGAAATCAAGCTTACGAATTTTTAAAATATCCATCACGCCTTATCCCCCCCCCGAATGGGTGGCAGATGCATATTATATGCCCACTTTTCACCGTGTGGATTCCTGTCCCACGTAATAGGTGGTGAGCCCATTGCCGTGTTGAAATAGACAGACGCAGGATGTGACTACCTGCTGTTGAAATTTTTCAAGCCGCCCATAAGGCATTCAACCAGGCTTTACGACTGCCATTTTACGGTCAACCGGGACCGACGGCTTAACGTGCCTTCCGAAGCACGGAAACGCTCGCAAATGTAAATGCCACAAAGTGGTCACCCATCCGAGGACCAGCCATAGTGAAAGTTGTGTAACTCAGTGATCGTTTACAGAACACTGAGACCGCGGGGCCACGAGCACTTCTTAATCCCATTAATAAATAGATTAGAGTTAGTAGTTACCAGTAAAATCCGGTTGCCAGTAAAATGGCAGTCGTTAAGCCTGGTTGAATGCCTTATGGGCGGCTTGAAAAATTTCAACAGCAGGTAGCCACAACCTGCGTCTGTCTATTTCAACACGGCAATGGGCTCACCACCTATTACGTGGGACAGGTAAATCCACACGGTGAAAAGTGGGCATATAATATGCCTCTGCCACCCCTTCGGTGATAAGGCGTGATGGATATTTATTTTATTTATTTTTATTTTAGTAGTTAGTTGGTATTTTTAATTGTCTGACCCTACATGCATTTATTTTAAATTTTATAATGTTATCGAGGGAAAGATAGTTAACACTAACCTTTTTCTTGGTTTTGGCGGGAGACTGCGAATGACGCGGTCGCCACTCCGTTATTAATTTTTCAAACTAGTGTATTTTCGGGTGTTTGTGTGTAAAAATGATGGTGTTTTAAACATAAAAGCTTCGACAACGTGCACAAGAGTTGTGAAATTGGATAACTTAGTGGAGCGCGGTTATTTCTGTTACTTTCCAAAATCCACATATAATTGCAGTAAAATTTACCATCATTTTACTGCAGTAGAAATTAGAACTTTGAACAAACCTATACATGAATACGCTGCTATCAATATGAATAATTTACTACTTTTGAATGAAGAATATTCATTATCTACTTGAAAATTATCACTATAAGAAAAAAATAATATAATTTTCGTCGTGACCAAGTCCAAGCTGGACATCGCCAAAATAACAAAAAAAAACCTTTTTCTTAAAATTAAACGAATGAGCTGTCAAACATAATATAAGTCTTGTATCAGTCTTGTATCCAACCAAATACATTTCAATATGTAAGCGAACAAGACGCGAACTTATTGTAGGCATTGAGCAAATTGCTTGTAATAATGTCGATGCGCCATTGGCCCTATCATTTTGTACCAGTGTGTGTACCTATTAGCGCACTTCAGAGTTAACAGACCAAGCAAAAGATTAAATTAGTTGGGATTATATTTACCATCTATGTATCAATATCATAAAGCAGTATTGTTCTATCTGGATCTACTGACAGGATTAGAGATTTTTGACTTTTAGAAATATGTAAAGTACTCTCGATAGCACTCAGGGTTACGGAGTGCTATGAGTTGCTTTTTATTCCAGGAACATATTCGTGTGGTAAAAGAGAATGGAATAAAGTAGCTTCACTTTAATTAATTAATTAGTTAAAGTATTAACTAGAGTTTACATTACAGACGTGCGTGTATGAAGCGATTGATGAATCTTGAAGAAGCGAAAGAAGTATGCATGGATCGCGAAGGGAAGGGAAAGGGATTATTAAAATTGCCATCAAATTTTTGTGTTATTTATTTTTTTTAGGGTGTAACGTATCTTCATATGATGTCACAAGTATAAGTTACAAGCAATTTAAGAAAACCGGCACTGAAAACGTCTACGGAATAATTTAAATGCGTTAAGTGGTAATATTCATTGGAGTTCAATTCAATTCAAGTTATTTTGGCCTTTATGTTATTTCTATCATCCATATTATTGGTATCTTAGACCATTTATCTAGTTAAATGATAGTAAGTATTCGAATATTTATCATCTAACCCCTAGTTAAATTTTTTTGCTACCTAAATTAATGTAATGTCTACGTATTTCACTCTGCGATACTTAAGATTGTTTCCAAGTCTGTACAAGTACTCGCACGACACCAAAGCTTGCCAAGTCCCACACATACATGGGCATAATTTCCGATAGAGCGCTTGCAAATCGAAGTTGAACATTTTTTATTCGTATAGTCAATTTTGCTGTCTTTTGCGGATTTTAGTAAAGTGTATTTTTTTTCTTATTCTTGAATGTTGGTATATCTTCTAGTATTATTCTGTTCTGCTCTATTGTGTAGTACTAGAAATATTAGTATGTAAAAATGTTATATTAAAATCTTCAGTTTTCTTTAACACCCGGCACATATTCAACGGCTTAACGTGCCTTCTAAAGCACGGAAACGCTCGCAAATGTAAATTCCACAAAGTGGTGACCCATCCAAGGACTAGCTATAGCGAAAGTTGCTTAACGCAGTGATCGTTTACAGAACACTGAGTCCGCGAGGCCACGTGCGCTTCCGTACCCACGTAAAAAAATAGGCTAAATCACTGTTTTGTTCGGAATTTAAATATTTAATACATTGAATAATCCTAAAATCGACTCACAAATCTTGTTTGGGACCACCGCAGTGTAATAGTACGGACCAAATTTATGTTAACCGGATACCAATCACAGACATACCTTTGTAAAATATTAGGAACCCATGTCAAACTCAATGCGATCTTTTATTAGTTCTAGTTTGAAAATAGGCTTGTGCACTCATAGCTATTTCAAAGAAAAAGTCTTTGGAGATCGGGCAATTCTTAATATTTAACATTTCTTTTTTCCTAACAGTACATTTAAAATATTAAATACGAACATGTTAAGCAAGTTCCCGCGTACCTCCCGAAAGTATGCGATACTGCAAGTACTATCCAACACCCAAACAATACACTTATAAGATAATTTACGTACTATTACCCTTTGCTTTTAGAAGCGCTCGTGGCCCCGCGGTCTCAGCTCAGTGTTCTGTAAACGATCACTGAGTTACGCAATTTTCACTATGGCTGGTCCTCGGATGGGTAACATGGCAGTCGTTAAGCGCAGTTGAATGCCTTATGGTCGGCTTGAAAAATTTCAACTGCAGGTCGATACAAACCTGTGCCTGTCCATTTCAAATGCATACGGAGAAATGTGGACGCATAGTATGCCTCTGCCTACCCCTTCGGGGATAAAGGCGTGACAATATGTATGTATGTATTACCCTTTGTACAGTGCCTTCTAGTAAAACAAATAGCAATGGGGTTCTACCGATGTCATCCGCGTCGAAGCAAACCTTACCTGAAAGTACTGCACCTGCTGATTACTTAGCTTTTAGGAAAGATCAGGCAGTGAGTTAAATCACCCTATCTCTACATTACTTCGTAAAAAAACTTAACTAACTTAACTGCCTTCACGCTCACCGATCACCAGGCTTCAGATTCCTGTCCCACGTAATAGGTGGTGAGTCCATTGCCGTGTTGAAATAGACAGACACAGGTTGTGGCTACCTGCTGTTGAAATTTTTTAAGCCGCCTATTAGGCCTTCAACCAGGCTTAACGACTGCCATTTTACTGGCAACCGGGACCAACGGCTTAACGTGCCTTCCGAAGCACGGAAACGCTCGCAAATGTAAATGCCACAAAGTGGTTACCCATCCGATGACCAGCCATAGTAAAGGTTGCGTACCTCAGTGATCGTTTACCGAACACCGAGACCCTTAAACTAAAGATAAACTTAATATTATACGCCACGAGCGCTTAAACTAAAGATAAACTTAATTTTATACGGAACGCGGGGTGCGAGTCGGGGAACCTCCACGTTGGCGGTCCAGTTTCCTATCTCCCCCGGGGACGCCCGGACGGCAGTGGAAAATGGGCTTAGCTGGTGCACCCTAGAGCATCGGCTAATGGGCGCAGTCTTCAGCATTGTTCCTGTTAACCAATGTATTTACCAATATCCCGACAGTCGACCCTATGTCCTGGGGGTTGCGGTATGGCAGGCCTTTAAGGCCTGCGCAGTGATGGAAGTTCCCTCCTGGCCGGTAGTAGCGCTTCGTTGTCGTTGCTCTCGGCTTCGGCCGGTAAAAGCTAATCTTTGTCGTCGTATGGATGTGCAGCTGACGTGGTATGGTGGGCCTGTAAGGCCCACGGTTTCGCGATAGCTCCCGCCCCGCCGTCGTATTCGGGGGTATCGTCGTGAGCAACTCATGCGCGCCCCCGAAAAGTGTCTGGCCGTGGGCGGATGGTCGGGGGACCCCACCTAGCTGGCCACATGGCGACGGGCACCCTCCCTGTTTTCTGGTGGGTGCCCATTTAGCGCATGCACATACCAGCCCCCCCCCCCCCGAGACGGACCTCTCCATCCTGGGGTGCCTCTTGCCGGTTCTTAGTGATTTAATCTCAGGCCTACCCTGCGAGCCGGTTTAGGGTGAGGCGGAACACCGTGGGGTTTAGTGAGTAGGAAGGCCCCCATAGTGGCCGAGACTCCTATACACCATCGTTACGCACCGTCATCCCTGCTGCTGGGCCAGCAGGGATGACGGTGCGTAACAGCGTACCCCGCGATAACAAAAAAAAATTATAGAGAACGCGGGCCCAACTAAGAAGAACTGACAACTACAAATTAATATTATTTTACGCAGCCACCAAATTATTTCCAGGCGTTTATGTCCTGAAAATAGTGTTTAATGGCGTAATAGCAATTTTCAAAAAGAAGTTTTTGTAAGTTGAAGAAAGTCAGTATGTTGATACAAGATGTTCTGATTGTACCCGGTCGAACTATGTCAAACCTTAGAAAATATCTACGGCTGTATGCCATTTTTCTGTCATTGAAATCAAATTCGAATTCTATATTCCAAATATGAGAATTTAAACAATTAAAATTTTAGCATTTTATTAATAAAATGTTTACGACCATTCGGGCTATATTAATTCATTTCCATTGAAAGGTATAAAGTCTTAAATGTACATTAACATTTTATTGAGGAGAATTTTATCAGAAATAGGCATTTTGTTTGACGTCTATAGTAAACAAATAACTCCATTTCTACACGGTCGTGTATGTGTGTATGAATAATACCTATTTTATCAATTGATTTGTATTATACTACTCGTTTATGTTAACTTTATGCTGTCGGCGAATTCAGATTAATCGATTTTAAAAATGGAGGCTAATAGGGATGACAGTCTTATTTATTAAATTTGGAGAGACACCTTTTATAATTAATTCTACAACGGGTTTGCTTCAATATACAACTTCATTACAGTAAATTCTGGGTATCATTTTGTTGCTTCTAGGTAGTTTTACTTTTAATGATCTAATAATTAAGTAATACAACCTATACGGTGTATTATTAAGTAATTTTTAAGAGCAAAATAAAATGTAACATAACAGGAATCCACACGGTGAAAAGTGGGCATATAATATGCCTCTGCCACCCCTTCGGGGATAAGGCGTGATGGATATATATATAGATAAATAAAATGTATGAAGCGCTTGATGATTCTTCAAGAAGCGAAAGAAGCCAGGCGACCTGTCCCCTATGACTACCCCGTCAGGGATACACATGAAGATAGCTAGTTAGTTAGTTTAATTATTATTATTTATCTATCACACCTCATGTGGCAGAGGCATATATATTACATGCCCACTTATTACCATGTGTATTCCTGTCCCACGTAATAGGTGGTGAGTCCATTGCCGTGTTGAAACAGACAGACGCAGGTTGTTGCTGCCTGCTGTTGAAATTTTTAAGCCACCCATAAGGCCTTCAACTTGGCTTAACGACTGCCATTTCTTCTGAGTTTTTATTCTCGTACCTTGTCCGACTTGTCCGACTAATGGACAAGGTAGATCTTTGAGGTTCAAACCAGCCTCACGTGCAGTGAGGCTGGTTTGAACCTCAAAGATCTTGGTAGAATAAAAAAGAAATTGGGACCTAATCACACAACACCAACTAGCTCAAATTAAGCCTCTGTAAACTTGTTGTGTAACATATTCTAAATCACAAAGCACTTAGTTATATAAATTAAAATTAAAACCTGACAACAGATTCACGCTATTTATAGGTATGAAAATTTTTACCACTAGATAAAGAGTATTTATTTGATAAACTGTATTTAGCTTGGATTACAGTAAAATACATTGTTAAAAACGTGTAAGTCATCTAAATTTAAACTTTCCAAAACTGAATTTTCAAAAGAAAAATATCAATTTCTAAACATTTCCCGCAAATTTCCAAGACAGCGATAAAATTAAGTTTACATTCAAAACTTAGAATAAATAACATAATGTATCTCAAAAGATTCGCTGTTCGTCGTTGTGAAAATTTACAGGATACTAAATTATGATGATATTCCTACTGTCCTAGTTTTGAATATAAGTACGAAATATATATTATTTTATCTAAGGTATAAGCTTCTTTTCTTCAACTTTACCAGATTTCTTCAAAAATAAACTAAGTATTATTATTTTAGAAACAACCACAGTTTTATAAATAAATGCTATCCCTCTAAAACAGATAACTGTAAAATCACATATTTTTTTATTAATGTGAAACAAGACATCCTGGTTCAGGACGGGGATTGAACTCGTGACCTTTGCCTAACCAAGGCAATGTTCTAGCCACTGAACTAACCGTACCTTACCGTAGCTTATATTGGAATCTTCATTTAAGAGTATGACCAACTGTAAAATCAATGTGGTAGGTAGCCTATGCGGATGCGGATCTGTCCTCTCTGACTATCCCGTCAGGGATACAGCGTGAAGATAGATTAAATTTCGTTTTTTTACACAATATTTGTCATTAGTTAAAATCACACAGCACAAGTTTACAGAGGCTTAATTTGAGCTAGTTAGTGTTGTGTGATTAGGTCTCAAAATATTTTTTTACTGTACCAAGATCTTTGAGGTTGAAACCAGCCTCACGTGTAAGTCACCCGACTAACGGACAAGGTACGAGAATGAAAACTCAAACCAATAACCCCTTTTCTAACACGTCCAGTCAGCTTGCTATAATAAGATAAATCACCATTCCAAAATCATCACAGGTGTTTTATGGCGATTGTGATAAGCTTATTTGAGTTAACAGGGGGATATAGTCTGCTTGTAAGCTACCTAAGTCATTCCGGCAAGAGCTCATATAGATCTTAAAGAGAGAGATTTTAAAACCCCCTGGTAATTTCCTGCGGTACGTAAGTGTATTCCGTAGTTTTGTGTTGTCAAAATTTTTACACATTATGACCCTAACACGTTTCTGGCTTTATTGTCTACAGGTGTAAGACATATACAGAAGTATAGCTGGAGTGAAGTTGAAGGATAAAGAAAGGAACAGCGTGATAAGGGAACATTGCGGTATGACAGAAGATGTAGTGACTAAGATAGAAAAAGGGATGCTTAGATGGTTCGGACACGAGAAGAGGATGGATGAAAGTAGACAGACGAAGAAGATTAATAATTATGGCGAGAGTAAGTAAGAGGAAAACTATATTCTCTGCCTACCCCGATGGGAAACAGGCGTGAAAATATGTATGTAGGTGTAATCCGATCTAAAGTGCTACACAAATATTGGTGTTACTCACACACATATTTTGCTAATACCTTTAGGGAAAACCAGTCAGGCTGTTTTAACAAAATTATAAAGTGTCAAGTTCTTACCAATACTCGTAATTTTTAAGCTTTACTCAATTTCTGCTGATAAATAGTCACAAGACTGTAGATGCGACATCCTACGAACTATAATAGAAATAATACCATTTGTACCTTCCACTTGAACCTTATTCGTAGACTGTGAGCAGGCGTTGTCTGAATTTTACTAATATTCGATAGATGGCATTGACATGAGTCTACAGTAATAACCGAAGTACAATTTTACCTGCATGAAGAAAATCTTACATAAAAATATAGATGGCGCTAGATAGAAGTCTTAGCTTTCACACAGGTCTTGTTTAAAATTGAACGATCATTTCCGTCACCTTTGTTATCGTGTTTTCTTTATACAAAAATTTAATAAAAAATTAAATAAAAAAACCCCACTCTATTAATATTCATAGTATAAGGACCAACCCTTGAATTTTTAAAATGTCGGGTCTCTGGACACCATTCTGGTTGCAAATCAGTTCGAAGTCATCAATTAGTTGTCTTTATACGATTATACTGGCACGCCTTAAGTACTTAATTGAGTAAACATATGCCAAAATGCCTTAAAAAATCAAACAAGTCGAGACTAGAAGTATTCATACCAGAGAATCTAATTGTGCAGGTTAGTGTGATATGTTGTTTTTAACTAAAACAAAAATATGTATCACAGTAAAGTCTTCAACTCACAGTGATATTTGTTGATTATGTTGCAACGGTATCGATGAATTGGAAAGATAAAGTGCAAATATAGTTCTTTAAAGTAATAGAGAGTAACTCCTGGTGGTCACAATGACTGTTTTTCAATTAAATTTTGCACATGTCATAAATTGGGTCATTTTTATTAAAAATTCTTCCCAAGTAATAGATACTTTGTAGCTACTAGCACCTAGATAATCACGAAGCGCTGCACTATGAACTCATGTAGGGTAGAAATCAAAACACAGATTATGGGAAGTATAAGTTATATTATAGTAAAAGTAAAGTTTATATAATTAAATTATAGCATAAATCTTTCAGTAGGTACGGTAGGTAATAGCACAGTGTAAGAAATACATTTTCACAGTGTGAGCAGATTTTTGTTATATTTAAGTACAATAGCTTACATTAGTACGTATTATATTGCTGTGCATGACAGTGTATTGGCGATACGTCAATTCTTCCCCGTAATTGAAGTATTACCTATACAATTTAATGAAGATGATAGATTCTATGTTAAATATATATGTTTTTATTTTGCTGTTATACATTTTTGTACATATATCATATCGCAGAACTTCTAAATTTACTCACGTTTTGTGCGTATTGCAAAAACTTTGGTCAAAGCATCAGAGGTGCGATGAAGAAACTTACAAAGTAGTTATTGTTGTATTCTAGTATGTGTAAATTTCCCCGATTTACACATTGAAACTAATAGACTAGAGAATAAAGAAAGACATCTTAACTTCGATTCACAACTCTCTCTCTCTCTCACTCTCTCACTCTGTCTCTTCCTCTCATACAAGTAAAAGAAATGCTATAGTCACTCTTAAAGCTATAATTTAAAAGTCTTCTTATAGTATAGAAAGCTGTATCGAAGCTACACTCCGTTCACATAAAATTCCTAACTAACCTTTCAAATCTGATTGCTCCATTTAAGAGGATGGTCCCCGTAACTAGGTTATATAAGATCTACAATGCTTATTGGTAGGCTAAATTTTAATACTAAGGCAGGGAATAGAATCTAGCATAGTACTTACATAGGATTATGAAAAAGAAGAAAATTATTTAATCAATCTAACACTAACCGACGTTTAAAACTATGAATCTACAAGTATTTGCCAAAAAGCATTACTATTATTCGCTAAAAAAGCTTAATAAACTTATTTGTTAAACTATGAATCGTTGATTTGTGCTATACCTCTATTAATGTGATATTAATTGAATCATGAATGTAATCAATAACTATATTATTGTAATCTTTAATGTCATAATTATTTTGTATCGTAAATTTATCTTATGTCCAAAAATTAATGATAGTGTGAGTGGAAAATTTATGTATTTTGAGGCACTTATGAAGTGGCTGAACGATAGTTATAGGTAGTGCATACTTCTATAAATGTCATGAATATAACCCTAATAAATTGTTGAACCGTCAGTATTAGATATCACAAATTAGTTAAACCATGGACTGATTTTTACAGTACCTACTTATATTTATTATATTTTGCTATACTTCCTCAAAGAATCTTGTATATTGACGAAATAGTTTATTCATCTTTTGAATCTTCTTTCCCATCTAATTTGCTTTCTATATTTAATGTTTTCATATTTGTTTTATTGTGTTTACGCATCTGGTGCTCGAATTTCCACTGTTACAGAAGTCGGCCCAGGAGCTGTTGGTGATCTAAGTGTAGCAGATCTTAGAGATGTCCCAGAATGTCCACTACTAGCTCTTGAACCACGACGGGATCCTGAAATAAAACAGTTTTAAAATATTATTATACATAGTAACTTGTAAAATATATACCATGTTTTTGGCATGAAATGAATTAGCATGCCGTGTAAATATATTTACGAGTATAATAGAGCCTAATATCAATAGCTTGTAGTCAACCGGAGATGATCTAGTTTAATTATATTTTTGCTCATCTAATATTACAGTGTAAAGCGTTTCCTAATTTTCATGCATTTGTAGGCAATTAGGTCGAAAGTCTAGCTTACAAAATTTTAATACTTTTAAAATACTTTTAGAATAGTTTTAGGTGATTTTATTACGTAAGTAGGTATTCTATCTATAAAATTACGAGAAACATTTCGCTAATTTGAAAAGGAGTACTAAGAGGGCAATCATCTACAATTTGCAGATGCAGATAAATTTTGCTACGTCTATAAGAAGACAGTAATCTAAATGAACGTAACAATAAGTTTATAACAAAGTTAAACTAGTACCTATTGAGAACTCTAATTTTTAGCAAAAATAAAGTAATAGTTACTTTTGGATATGATTAATTTCGTCTTATATTTGTAAATACATAGAGCATATTATTGTTCTTTTAACATAATGATAAGAAATCAGTCAATTATTCGTTTTGACATGTGTAGGGTTTAAACAAAAAACACTAAAGTAAAATGGCATGTTTTATATTATATGTATATTGCATAAAATTCTAATATTGCAGTAATACAGTATCGAGGTATGACTAATCTGAAAACAATTAAACAATAATATCTTTAATAAATAAAATTTAAATGTAGCAGATTTACATTAATGGTACACTAACTTCCAAAGAAGCGAGATAACCCTTAGTTTGGAAGCTCTTTTAGGACAGGTTCGGATGAAACACTAAATAGACCTAACATAAGTTTACATAAAAACAATTATAACTGAAGTTGATCCAAACTAACGACTTAACTTCGAAAGTATGCCGAGATAATGACTTTCTATGACCATATTATTAACATAGTATTACGTAAATCTTGTAGAAATGTGTTATTTAATTAACTGTTTTTTTGTTATATTTATAGGTAAATAAGTTATATTGTATTTTAGTTGTACTGTACAATGTCTTGTGCAATCAAAAATAATTTAAATTGGTAAAGATAATCATTTATTGATCAATTAGGTATATTTACAACATTTTCGAAATACGTGATGTAAATTCAAATTTCAGTAGAATCCTGGTTAACTTAAAATGATTTAGCTTAATTAACAAGCAAAATGATATCGTATGTAACCTGAGGACTTTCGGTGTAGCTGATGACTTTGATGGTGGCGTGCTGTTGATACATGAAATATTTATGATTAGCATTGTCGGTGAAGAAAAGGTAAATGCAAGAACAAAAATAGTGTTTAAGGATATTAGATTCTTTGATAAACATGTTTCTGAAATTGTGCAGTTACACGTTATCAATGGGATAGTTACTAATATTATAAACGCGAATGTTTGTAAGTATGGATGGATGTTTGTTACTCTTTCACGCAAAATCTACTGTATGGATTTTGATGAAACTTTTCAATAATATAGCTTACACATCAGAATAACACATAGGCAAATTTTTATCCCGGGAACGGGAAAACTTCGCCACTTATGCCGAACCGCGGGCGTCAACTACTAGTATAATATTTTAAATGTATTTGTTGAAATAGAAATTTGTAAAAGAATACAATACGAAAATATTGATGTTAGACTCTTCTATAAAATTCTTATTAGTCATTCTATTTATGTTTTAACATTTACAACAATCAGAGAGATAGTTCATATTAAAATAAATTACTATAATTTTTTATTATTTGTCTATCATGCCTTATCCCCGAAGGGGTGGCAGAGGCATACATATTGTATTCCTACTTTTCACCATGTGTATTCCTGTCTGTTAAAATTGATACAATGTCAGAATACAAGTACTGAAATCAATATTCTGAAACGAGACCTTACAAGCTTTAAATATATGCGTGCTTACATTACTTAGCCATGAGTTTGGTTAGTTATATTTATTTCGTGACGCCATAATTTGGGAACGGTTTTACCGATTTTTTGCTTTGTTCGTTATTATCTAAATGAATGGTAAAGAAAAGTCGTGTGAGGTGGACATGTGTTAGATTTATGAGAATAACATTCATGTGGAAGAGAATGATATCATACACAATTGGTATTACAATGGTATTGTGTAAAACTTGAGTTTAATTTTTATTTTCGTTAAGATGTAGCGTATAATAAGCTTAAAGATGTTAGTTAAATTTTGCTGTAAGTAACTTAATTCATAAAACTTTAACTCACAAGGATTCAGAGCTATAATATAATTATTTTTCTTTTATTATCATTGAGTAACAATTATTATACAATTCCTTTTTTGCCTAACTTATTTTATAGCAGATAATTACAGATTAATTTTTCTTTGGTTTAAAATCAATTTTTAACTAAATTTTAAAAATCGTAATTTAATAAAATATTAATGTAAGTCGTTTAATACCTATTTAGGTCGATGTACCTGGACTAGGCGAGTGTGGTCGGAGTTCCTGTTGGCTCGCTTGTCTTGATGGAGGTCGCATACTCACGCGAGAACCTCGACGGTCCTGAAAATTTATTAATAACAGTCATTAGTTAATTATAAAGGTAAATTAACTCAAATTCGCTTTTATAATCAATAATTATAAAGCGCTCGTGGCCCCGCGGTCTCAGTGTTCTGTAAACGATCACTGAGTTACGCAACTTTCACTATTGCTGGTCCTCGGATGGGTGACCACTTTGTGGCATTTACATTTGCGAGCGTTTCCGTGCTTCGGAAGGCACGTTAAGCCGTTGGTCCCGGTTGCCAGTAAAATGACAGTCGTTAAGCCTGGTTGAATGCCTTATGGGCGGCTTGAAAAATTTCAACAGCAGGTAGCCACAACCTGCGTCTGTCTATTTCAACACGGCAATGGGCTCACCACCTATTACGTGGGACAGGAATCCACGCGGTGAAAAGTGGGCATATAATATGCCTCTGCCACCCCTTCGGGGATAAGGCGTGATGGATATTTTTTTTTTTTAATTATTTTAAAACATTTATATTTTTAACGTTAAAATTGTTTTATATCACATGTATTTGAACTCCTGGGTATTAAATGAAATTCGATAAACATTTGATTGAAATTTCACGGTATGAGCATTGTTTGTTACAATCTCACAAAATCAGATTTGCTGAATTATCAAATTCCACCCCTTGTGAAATAGCGGTGAAATGAGATTGACAAATCCGACAACTACTCATATTGTGTAATTGTGTTGTCGGAAACTTTTACGGCTATTCATCATCATCTGTGCGTCTGTCCCAGTTACCTCTTACGGCATCCAGGATCCGCTTTCCTACTGTTTCTCCTTCACTTCACATAGTCATTGGCATCCCCTGTATGAAACGCATTATAAGCATCATTGCTAAAGTCTAAAAAAACTACGTCAATATATTTTATTAGACTGCATCATCACGCTACTACTCAAGAAAGCGAAGTGGTAAACTTAAAAGTCAACAAATTGGGCTGACTTCGATACTTTATTTGAAAACTAATTTTTGGGGAGGCGTTAGAGGTGAAGGGTGTTCAAAGTATATCACGGGCGAAGCCGGAGAGCACAGCCAGTAGATAATAAAAACATTCTAATTATATGTATAGTATATAATATTTATAGTATTTTATTGCCTGCCTCGGTGGCGCAGTGGTAGTGTATGCGACTGCCGCGACTGAGATCCAGGGTTCGATTCCCGGTTCGAACAAAATATTTGTGTGATCCACAAATGTTTGTTTCGGAGTTTGGGTGTTTCCTATGTATAATATGTATGTATTTAGAAATATATAAGTATGTTTATCAGTCGTCTAGATCCCATAACACAGGCCAAAGTAAGCTAATAGCTTACTTTGGCCTAGACGGCGCTGTGTAAAAAAAATGTCCCACAATATTTATTGATTAAAAATATATTATACAATATTAATAAATATCAACTTAAATTAATTAATTAATAAAATAAAATAATATTAATTAATGATTAATTAATTAATTATTATTAATTAATTATTGATTTATTTTTCTTTCTATTCAAATAGGTTGGGAACTATCAATCAAGGTACACACATAAAATAAAACTGTGGGTTAATTATAATATTATCATTAAGTATAATGGATTTAAACTAATATTACCTGCGAATGTAACAGCTTCGAATCTCTTAGTAGCGACACATTCATTAGCCGAGGGTTGGGTGTATTGAAAATTGTTCGATTTTCTCGCCATCTTGCCCTGAAAATGACGTCATTGGAATGAAAAAAAAAGATTCAACTGTTGCCTGACCAGCATCAGTCGGATAATTGTTGACTATTAGCTTCTAGCCTACTAGCTATGAAGATATGAAGTTAAAATACATGTTACCATAATTATTAGACTACAAACAATTGTTTTAAGAATGTTTTGTGTTGTTACCGTTTTTTAAGGACCAAAGATTTCTAAGGGCTTCATTCTGACAGTCATTTTCACTATTACCGAAATCATCATCATCTCAACTCACAAAGGCAACATTCGAGCTGCACCGTTCGCATCAAAGAGCTTCCCGCGACCTTCCCTAGTCTGTTCACCTTAAGTCTTAATACGATACGTGATGCGGAATGCCGTTGCCACTGACTTGAAAACCTTTTCGCTCCTACGAGCAATGTGTCTTACCCACTGTCACTTGTGAGGGGCAATATTTTTTTGCTACCTGACAGCTTTCTTTTTAGAAAGGGCTGAGGAGAAACCTGCTTTGAGATATGGAAATCCAACATAAAATGCCTTTGAAGTTTGAATAGCAAATAACCGATACGATAACAAACAGATGAATGTTTTTATAATTATTCATTATCTACCTGCTAAAGAGCTGCAGTACGACACAAATGATGATGAACATGACAGCCATGCCGACAAGCACACCAATCATCGCGGGATCGAGTGTCTTTGTTGACTCCTCCACGGGTTTCACCGCTGAAATGAAAATGAATTAATTTATTATAAACTTATATAAGAAACACCAAAGTTTTCTGTGTTATAATAGGGTTAGGCTGATATTGTGGTTTTGACGCTATGAGGGTGTAAACCGTTTCAAACTATACATTAAACGATAGAATATTTATTTAAAAAGAGGTTTGTATTTCAAGCGAAAACTATCTCCAACAGAGTCGAATATACTCAAGCGAGATTTTAGATGCACTTCGGACTCTATAGAACATAACGTAATATACACATAGTCACGCCTTTATCCTCAAAAGGGTAGATAGACGCATATACTATATGCCTACATTTTACTCCCAATTGTCTAACAGGTTATGGAAATGAAAAGGTTGTGGCGACCTGCTTTGAAAATTATTTAAGTCGCCGATAAGGACTTCAACCTGGTTTAATGACGGGTAGTAACGCCCGCAAACGACGACTTAACGTTCTTCTAAAGAACGAAAAAGCTTGTAAATATAAATGACACGAAGCGATCACCCTTCTGAGGACCAGCCGTAACGAAAGAAGCTTAACGCAGTGATCGTTTACAGGACACTGAGTTAGCTCAGCTACAAATACTTCGAAGCGCTCGTGGCCCCGCTGTCTCAGTGTTCTGTAAACGATCACTGAGTTACGCAACTTTCACTATGGCCAATCCTCGGATGGGTGACCACTTTGTGGCATTTACATTTGCGAGCGTTTCCGTGCTTCGGGAGGCACGTTAAGCCGTTGGTCCCGGTTGCCAGTAAAATGGCAGTCGTTAAGCCTGTTTAAAGGCTTTATGGGCGGCTTGAAAATTTTCAAAAGCAGGTAGCCACAACATGCGTGTGTCTATTTCAACACGGCAATGGGCTCGCCACCTATTACGTGGGACAGTAATCCATACGGTGAAAAGTGGGCATATAATATGCCTCTGCCACCCCTTCGGAGACAAGGCGTGATGGATATTTATTTATTTTACAAATACTTCAACTGTATAATAAAATAACATCACTTACATGTGCAAGTGGTGCCACCGTCCACAGTCACCTCCGCAACCATCTCGAACTTACAAGCACACCGTTCATTCTTACATTCTGTTTTGAAATCCACGTCCTCACATTGCTCGTTGAACATGCATGTCTCGTTGATACTTGCAGCTGTAACAATTAGTTATAGTAAATATATAATTATCAGCTAATTTTAGGTTATAAATAAACAAAAAATTATACTCGTATTAACATTCATACATAGGGCACGTAATATCGAATTCAGTATAAAAACTTTCATAGTGTAAAGCGTCCGTTGGGAATGTCATGATGTACGATAACACGATGTACATAACAAATCTGTTTGTTATAGCTAATCTATATAACGACTGAACTGATTTTAACGGCAGAAAGCTGATGTTATGAGTAGTAATTTAGGTTACATTTTATACAGAATGGTAAGTTTGTCATAAAATACATGAAATTCGGTACCATCATTTGTGGAAGGCATTTGGCAGAAACTTTTACTGTAGCACGCTAACCTGGCGGGTTAATTATTGGATTTTGTATCGAGTTTTCTTTTTATTTACTGTGACATCGTCCGTTAGAAGTTAGTCTTCTAGAAGTGAGGACTTATAATTGGCTCTCCGATGACAATGCATGTAAACTCCTCTATTATTGATAATATTCTATGTAATAATTAAATAAATAACTAAGTTATTCAGCAGGTGCGCCACTTGCAGGTGAGGCTGGTTTAAGCTTCGAAGCTTTTGGAAAGTTCACACCGTTATTTTAGCCCAAAAGTATTAAGATATACTAGAATATAGCATTTCGACGGTAAAATTCAATCGTGTTTACGTGTGAAATGTATGATTGCGTGTTATTTTTACTAATTAGCTACAGCTCTTGAAGGGTAATATTATTCACTGCGACCAAACACCAATATTATGGTATTAACACTTGAAATATCTAAAAAATGACGTCAATAAAGACGTTTCTATATTTATTGGAGGACCTATGATTGTAGTAAATTTGAAGCTCCCGGCTCCACGCGATCGCCAGTGAATTACTAGCAAAATAAAAAGAAAAATTTTCAGCAATATTCGTTGTTTGTGCTCTGAATGAGTATAATATTTCACAATCACAATCATCCTTTAATAATAACATTGGATTCGACAAATATTTCTCTTCCAAATGACGCAGTGCTAGTGCCAACTTTGCTTTTCGGTAGCGAAACCTGGGTATGTCAGCCGATGCATGAAAGTAAATTGAATGCTGTGGAGATTCGATCACTTCGAAAATTTTGCCGATGTTACTTTGGCCGCCCGAATACGTAACGAAGTGATACGCAATATGGCAAGTTTGAATGAAAGTGTCAGCGTTAAGCTGGAAAAGGGCGTGCTCCGTTGGTTTGGACACATCCAACGAATGAGTGAGGAACTATTGACGTAGAATATATATTGTGCGAAAGTAAAGGGTAGAAGAAGTCAGGGAAGGCCGAGACTTACATATAAAAACCACGTGAGCAGATTGCTCAAAAACGGAAAGGTCAAAAGTACTCGGATACCCAGACGTGCATGTATGAAGCGATTGATGAATCTTGAAGAAGCGAAAGAAGTAAGCATGGATCGCGAAGCCTGGCGATCTGACCTCTCTGACTACCCCGTCAGGGATACAGCGTGAAGATAGTTAGTTAGTTAGTTATATCTTAATAATATTAAAAATGCGAAAGTTTTTATGGATGTTTGTAACTCTTTCACGTAACAACTACTGAATAAATTTTAATGAAACTTTACAATAATATAGATTATACATCAGAAGAACACATAGGGTACATTTTATCTAATATATCTATATATAAATGAGCGGCTTTAAGTCTTCAAACTTCGAATAAACTTCCTCTACTATATCAAGTTTCTGTTTTATTTTCTTAATTTATCCTTCATCTTTAAAATAGTATATTTATTTAATACTAATACTTCGGGCTAGTTTCACACGGGTGCAATGGAAATATTATTAAGCTCTGCTTAGTGTGAAATCAGATGGCGCTGTGTGAGTTGTCCCAACATTTTTTTTTTTATTATGCATGTTTTATACTTTTTTTTTTATTTCATCACTGCAATGGGCTCACCACCTATTATGTGGGACAGGAATACACATGGTGAAATGCTGGCATATAATATGCCTCTGCCGTCCCTTCGGGGACTAGACGTGATAGATAAATAAATATATTAATGTTTTATACTTTAGTACATAATATATAAACCTTCCTCTCAAATCACTGTGTTCTAAATTGCATTAAAATTGGTTGAGTAGTTTAAAACATCTAAGTTTTATACTATTTACTTTCCATAGATTTACAGTAAAAATTGTTTTCAGGTGAATACCAGCGACTAACTTCAAGTAAATGTCATTCAAAAGGGTTTTATATACTTGTTAAAGTAAATCAGTCGTGCCGTTCTTTAGTGGATCCCAAAATTCCAACAAAATGTATATATTATGTCGTATAGTATTTTACTCAAATGCAAAGGGACCCTTCACGACACACATACTACAAATGTAGAAACCCTTCAAAACATGTGTAATAACGAAAAGGTTTTACAAGTACAATGTGCAGAATTCTTGTCACAACAAACATCAAAAGCTCCTTACAAGGGCAACCCACTGAAATTACAGTCTCGTCTGTATCCATTGCTTTCAGGCTCTTGAAAACGGCATATGAATATTTATGAGGAGCAAACTGTCGACTAACTTTGGATTATTCAACGTACAAAAGGCTTTGTCGCGTGAATGTTTTTGATTCAGGTACCTGCACTCTGTGAATACGAGCTGCTGTTGAATTTGATTTTAATTATAATTAGCTTATGTTGCGACTTTACTTCTTTTAATGTTTTCCATTTTCCAGATTCACCTTTTATTTCAAGTATAACCATGTCCAATGATTAATAATCTCTTTACCAAAATGAAATAGAATTAGTTCAAAATCGTTATAAAGTTGATAATAAATAATAATCAAGAATGTAGCATGTATTATGTATCCAGATCATTTTAAGCGGAATGTCCCTATAAAGCATGAAGGAATATTAGACTTAAAAGAACCTGGAAACAAAAAATCAGTCTAGATAATTCTGGCTCTTCTGATCTATTACATTTACAAGACCGTGATTCAGAGAAGCGCAATGCAAGCATAAATTGCTTCTATTGGAGCATAGACAGTCACCAATTAGGTCCCACCAGAGAGAAGAATTTGGGGCATCTCTCTGCGACTTGGTAGAGTCGACTCGGAACACCGTGGTGTTTTAAAATGTAGTTAGTTTAAATTTAAAGTGAATTTTTTTTACAGTGTCGAGCTAGACTTGAACCTTCATTCCCGTTATAAGCTAGTGAAATCTCTAAATACATTCCACCTCGCCAAAAACCTACATTTTACTGAAATCCTTGCCACTCCAAACTAAAAGTAGCTATCTACTTCGTATTGGTTCATAAATATGGCAGCCAACCTAAGCTTCCAAATTATATTGGACCATAAATTTGGTTGTAAAACACCGCCCCAATATAACTCAGTATTTATTGATATCAGTTTCAGTGCTCACAGATTGAATATCTGATTAGAACAAAGACTATTGCGAATTTTAATTTTATTTATTTATATTTATTAATTTATCAATCACGCCCTATCCCCGAAGAGGTGGCAGAGGCATATTATATGCCCACTTTTCACCATGTGTATTCCTGTCCCACGTAACAGGTGGTGAGTGCAACGCGCGCAAATGTAAATGCCACAAAGTGGTCGCCCATCCGTGAAGCCATAGCTAAACTGAGTCCGCAGGACGAATTTTAATTATGAGCTTTTAAATGCATACATACTTATGAATTTAGAATCATCTAGACCGCTCGCTACAGCCCGTGTAAATCAGTCGCGAAAATGGCTGAAGTGGATTCAGAGTAATATATTAATGTTCAGCAATAATAATTTTCGACTGCCTTGGCGGCGCAGTGGTAATGTATGCAACTGCCGCTCAGAGGCTCCGGGTTCGATTCCCGAATCGGAACAAAATTAGTGCGATCCACAAATATTGGTTTCGGAGTTTGGCTGTTTTCTATGTATAATATGTTTGCATTTCGAAATATATAGTATGAATTTCAGTTGTCTAGATCTCATAGTACAAGTTTATAGCTTAGTTTGGGCTAGATGGCAGTGTAAAATTTGGCTCACAATATTAATTCATATAAATTTATTGAAACTAGCGAAAGTGAATAGTCAAAATAGCAAGGGTTGACCTCGGCGTACGTATACTATGTCAATCATACCGAAGACCTTTTCGAAAAAGGTCAGGTCAAGAGTATCCTTAATCAATGAGCGTGTTTGAAAATACTTATGAATGTATTAGAAGTGAAAATTTGAAAATGTCTGGCTACCCCATTGGGGGATAGGCGTGTCGACTTTAGTATAGTTGTCATAGTAAACTACACGAACACTAATTTCAAGACCGTGACTCGTCTCACTTCACCGCTTGACTCAGACGCGTGTAATGGAATTTCAATATCTGATCGATGATCATTATGGAGTCATAAATTTTCCTTTGTATTTAAGTTCATATTATGTATTTCGGTAATAAATAACTTAACATTATATTCGTTTACAATGACTAGACTACTATACGGATTATATAATACCAGAACAAGCTGTATCTGAGCGTGACTTATGACTGTTTTGTTTGCCTCATAAAAAAGGAAACGCTAAGAACACTCTCTAAATAGACCTCATTAACTACCTGCGGGCCGAGTCTACTATTGACAAGCAATATAATAGAATCAGAATAGCTGTTTTTAGCTGTCAAAATGTTAGTAGACTATCAAAAATGCAACTGACTAGCGGCCACTGGTGCGGTACGTGATAGTAGAATTTTATTGGCCACCCATAGAAGTCTATCAGTGTACGATTGTAATAGCAGACTACAAAAAACTGCCAAAATCGTACCAGTGGCTTTCTATAGAGCGACGATTTCGATTCTATTACGACACGATTGATGTAAATGACTCGGCCCCCTGATTAACCGTTTTCGAGATATGGCACAATACTTTGAATTCATAGTCTGCTTGCTTTCTGCTAGCAAATACAATTATAAATTAATGAATTAGGTACAGATTTTGTATTTGACAGTTAGTCAGGAAATTTTATATTAACTGATGTTGCAGCTGTTTTTCCCTGATTCGTGCTTGTAGACCAACTGCATATCTAACTGTGCAAGTTATACCAACCCACCAAAATGTTCTCGTCGTGACACAGTCAGTAGTGCCTACCCAATTCTATTTAGAATAAGAACTGCCCAAGTTATCAAGCCAATTGGTAATCAATCATTCCCACTGCTGTAAGTTGTTATATTACTGATTTTGTGAGTTCCAGAGGACTCATTGTTGTAAAATTTAGTATAGAGGTTTCTTTATAACTTTGGGAAATAAAAACAAAAACCATATTTGTACCTTTCGTGACTTTTACACTAGCGATTGCATTACCAATCTGATAAGCTGTTGAACTCGTACACGATAGCGAAACGAACAAGACTTTTCTATTAACTTTATTAGTCACCAGTACTCAGACTTAGTTTGACCAAGTAAACATACTTGTTCTTTGTTTTACGAGATGTGTTGCTATGGAAAATTATGACAGAGGAATACCTTCTTATATAAATAGGTTTTTTATATGAATAGTGTCGAAAAATGATCAGCAATAACTCTGAAATCATATGGCTAATTTTTAAATTCTACTGGGACTAACAAGTCTGTAAAAGCCTTACTGGTGACGTCCAACAATACCGTGATAGAAAGTTCATTCATGAGAAGGCTTCGATAGTAAAGTGTGTATCAATATCATATCATAGTAATTAAAAATAAAAAAACAAATCCACAGTAGTGCTATGAAGGTTTGTTTCATATGATTACATTATAAGAGTTTGGCCGACCGAATACGTAACGAAGTGATACGCAATATGACGGGTTTGAATAAAAACTGTCAGCGTTAAGCTGGAAAAGGGCGTGCTCCTTTGGTTTGGACACGTCCAACGAATGAGTGAAGAACGAGGCCGTATTTGTGTGTTAATATGTCTACTTAAATCTAGGTATATGGATAAAACAGAATAGGCATGATACCACTCATTTATAAATTATTTCATGCTATGAAAGAGTTAAACATTATTGTTGCATGATAAAATTTACAAACGAGTTAGTAAAACTAGCGTTCAAGGACCATGTAGATCCTTTGTAATTAATATATCTGATACATAGCCACCATTTTATAGTTTTGGAGACACGCAACATGCAATGTAGACATCGATCCGGGGTTTTCCTTATAATAACCCTTTAAAGTTTTATATGATGACATAAATGAAATGCAAAAACCTTAGTGACATGACATTGCGTTTTATCTATCCTTATAATATTACCTAGTGACACACCAAACCGAAATCCAAACACCTAGAAACTTGATATTCTTAAAACAAGCCCTTATAATGTAGGAACTCAATAAGAAAGAACTTTTTAAAATTCCAACACCTAAGTGTCACCCCTTTCAAAACCGGCCACAAAATCGCTTACAACTTTACTGTGAACTTTACTGTGACACTCTACTGTGAAGTAGAGTGTCAAGTTGTAAGCGATTTTGTAAATGATTAGTTGGGGCTACAATCTGGAAATGCAGTATGACCATTGTTTGCTACATATAAAGTAGAGGGTGGAAAAATATGCAATTTTTGAATGATAAGTTAGTACTGGTTAGAGTTATGAAATATAGTATAAACGTTGTTCGCTACATTTAAGAAAAAAATTAGTTTTATCATAATTTTGAAATTCAACCCTAAGGAAGTAAAATTGTCTCATCATTCACGCATTTGTTTCTGAAAGGGTGGTAGAAGCATACTAATCGCCTACATTTCAACGTATGCATTGTTGTCTGGTGAGTCAAAACCATAAAATAAATAAAAAATAAAATAAAATAAAAATATCTTTATTTTGCATAGACCATTTTAACGGCGCTTACAAAATGTCATACACTATTTAAAATATTTAAAGCGACCACCGGTTCGGAACGCGGCCCACCTGAGAAGAACCGGCAAGAAACTTAGGAAGGCTTTTTTTTTTATGGCCTATTTACAATTTAATATTATTTCACTTTGCGAGCAGATCATTTCCAGGCGTCCCTGTCCTGCAAATAGTCTGTAACGGAGTAAAAACCTTTTTCACAAAGCTTGTTTTTAATAAACTTTTTAAATTTATTTAAAGGTAAATTTCTCAGGTCACAGGGAAGCTTGTTGTAAAAGCGTATACAGTTACCCTGAAAAGAATAGCCAATCTTATGTAGTCGACTGTGGTGGACTGAAAGATTATTTTTATTTCTAGTGTTTATATTATGTTTATCACAGAGTTTAGAAAACTGTGATAGATTTTTCTGGACATACATAATATTGGCAAAAATGTATTGTGATGGTACGGTTAGAATATTTACTTCTTTGAATTTTTCTCGGAGAGAAACTCTGGGGCCCAAATTATAAATAGCGCGTACAGCCCGCTTTTGTAGAACAAAAATAATATTTAAATCTGCAGCACTCCCCCAAAGGAGAATACCGTAAGACATAATACTATGAAAATAGCTGAAGTAAACCATTCTAGCCGTATCCACATCTGTTAGAGTCCTGATCTTTTTTACAGCGTATGCAGCCGAACTTAATCTAGAGGCTGTCTTTTCTATGTGTGGGCCCCACTGCAAATTGGCATCAATAGTTATACCTAGGAACACAGTTGATTCTACAAACTCTAACACTTGTCCATTCAGTTGAACATTGGCCGCAACTTGTTTTACATTTGGTAGAGTAAATTTTATACATTTAGTTTTATTTTCATTAAGGCAAAGATTATTTGAGCTGAACCAATGAACTACTCTTGCAATTGCATTGTTTACATCGTCATAGTTATCTAATTTTTTTTTAATTTTAAAAATTAATGAGGTGTCATCTGCAAACAAAACAATCCTATTCCTGTCCCCTACATAAAATGGTAAATCATTAATATAAATGAGGAACAACAATGGCCCAAGTATCGAGCCTTGCGGCACACCCATTGTAACCATGGATCCTACAGAACGTGTACCATTAATATCGACCCTCTGTATTCTATTGTTCAAATATGAAGACAGAAGGTCGAGAGCTTTGCCTCTTATTCCATAGTGGTATAATTTTTTGCACAGCGTTTCATGTTGAACGCAATCAAAAGCCTTTGATAGATCGCAAAATATACCTAATGCATCATGCTTGTCTTCCCATGCTTCATGAATACATTTTAATAACTCAACACCAGCATCGGAAGTTGAACGTCCTTTCGTAAACCCAAATTGATTCGCATGGAGTATTTTATGACTATTAAAATGGGATAGCATTTGATTCAAGATTATTTTTTCAAATACTTTGCTCAAAGTTGGCAGCACTGACACTGGTCGGAAATTAGACGGCTCTGTAGCGCTGCCAGCCTTGAACAAGGGAACGACTTTGCTGTGTTTCATTAAATCAGGAAATGTACCACTAGAAACACAGTCATTAAACACAGTTGCTAGATGGGGCGCAATTACCTCAATTATACATGATGCAGTTTTGACCGATAATCCCCAAATGTCCGCGGTTTTCTTAATTTCGATACATTTAAATGTTTTTACAATGTCCTGAGCACAAATATCTGTGAATACAAATGCATCCCTGCAACAAAGAACAGATTCTTCTAATAAAAGTTCAGCGGAACTGGAAGATGCTTGGAGAGATTTTGTTGTCAATATAGGTACATTTTTAAAAAAGTGTTCAAACTCCGTAGCCACTTCCAGGTCCCCTGTAACATGGCAACCATTTACTTTTAAGTGGAAATCCCTTTCAGTCACTAAAGATCTACCGCATTCAGAGTTAATGATGTTCCAAGTCATTTTTATTTTATTTACAGAATTAGAAATTTTATTTTTAATGAAGTTTGACATAGCAAGATGACACGTTTGTTTAAATATCTTTGAATAATTTTTAACATATTCCTGAAAGGTTTGCCTAAAATTATATGATTTTTCTGAATATAATTCAAATAATTTATTTCTACTTTTAAAGATACCTGGTGTTGCCCAGTGACTGAAAACAGGACGACCACCAATCTGTAGAGATTTTGAGGTAAAAACTTTGCCAAACTCATCATTAATCAAATTAAATAAGTGTTTATATGACTGGTCTACACAAGTGAAGTTAGGTAGATATGGTAATCTCTTTAATACATTTTCTTTAAAATTATTCAAACGACTTTGGTTAATTGGTACATATTTAATTTGTTTTTTGCTGACTTTGTTACTATTTTTAGGAAATTTTATACATTGGCCACGATGATCTGACTCCACAGGATCCACAATACCTTTATCTATAGGTTTAATATCAGTAAAAATATTATCAATACATTTTGCACTGGTGGCTGGTAATACGAGTGGGTTCTAAGAATGTACTATGCAGATTAAAGGATTTAAATAAATTTTTCATTTTATTTCTCTCTGATGGAGTTAATGATGTATCTAATATATCAACATTAAAATCTCCACAAACTATTATAGATTTCTTAGAACATTGGCATTTGAACAGTGCTTCTTCAAGCTTTTCTTCAAATTTAATGTAAGAAGCATCAGGGGGACTGTATACGCTTAACAAGATGAAATGCTCAAACTCAATACTGGCAATCTCAATAACTCGCTCAATGGAGAGGGCTACTAAATCCTTACGTTCTTTAAATTTTAAGTTTTTATTAATTAATATTAAAGAGCCTCCACGTTTAGAATGTTTTCTATTGAACGAGCTAGCAACCTGGTGATTTACGAAGTTCAACAATGTGATTTGATGATCTTTTAACCAGTGCTCTGTAGCACAAAAAATATTAATAGAATTTGCATTAATGTATAGCTCTAACTCTAAATCTTTACCATTTATTAAACCTCTAACATTATGGTGCACCAGGTTTATAAAAACAATATTTTTACTAAGATTATTCTCAGGGGCCAAAGTCAACTGGCCAGATTTATTATCTGTTGTCCTATAAACTAGTTTTTTGGAATTTCATTTTCCAAATGTGAAGTATCAAAACTCACTGGGGTTACCTCACCGCGCACCGCAGCACTGCACTCAGCCCCGACTCACTGGGACTAGCAGCATTCGATTCCGACTCACTGGATTCAGCGGCATACGATTCCGACTCACTGGGATCAGCGGCATACAGTTCCGACCCACTGGGACTACACAATCTGGCACTGGCGCAAATCACAACAGACGAAGACACCAGACTCATACTCACAATCGACCTCCGGTCTCGGAGGGGAGTGATGTGGCGACCAGCGCCACCTAGCGTAAAGCTATCGAACTACATCGATACTAAGAATCCTACATCGCGCTATGAGAGTTCTCACGCTGAAGAATGATATATACAACAGCCCAACATCAACCGTTGGGCCGCGGCCCGCCAGGCGTGATCACCTTGCCTGGTCGGAGGATCCTCCCTTTGTGTCGGAGGAACATCTCCACCCGTTCCTCCACATAATCATTATTTGTGATAAGGTGGTATAAAATAAGTATAAAATGGCCATGGCCCATAAAATTATTTGGGGATATGAAGGTTTGATACATCTAGTGACCAAAACTCTAGTACAAACACATAATAGAGTATTGGGAGGCCAAGAAAGTTTCATCAAAGCTGCCGATTGCTTGCTATTAAGGTGACTCAGGCATACCGCTTGGAATAATGATGATCAAGTTTCTAGTACAAATAACTCGAAGCACTGTTTACTCAGTGTTCTGTAAACGATCACTGCATTAAGCATCTTACGGTATGGTCAATACTGAGATAGGTGACTGTTCGAGGCATTACCATTTTACAAACGTTTACGTACATTCGGAAGGAACGTTACTCCTTTATTCCCGGTTGCCCGTTACATACGGGAACAACGACAAGTTAATAAAATAAGGAATAGAAAGCTTTATATCATAAAATTGTGAAGAATTACATTGACATCCTATGGGCTGTATTCCAGAACGCTTCTCAATATACTAATAGACCTAAAAGTTAAAAGTCATAATTTATTATTAAAAAGGCTTATGTTTTGAGAATATCAGCGAGCGGGTGCGCGCGAACTGTCAACTCTACTGTCAACGTGAAGACACAATCAAAATCTTCAACTGAGCGAACATTGTACTTGAATAATCACTAATTGCATACTTTCTGTAGTCTTTTAATAGACATCTAATCTAATCTAATTATAAAAAGTATATGGAATGACAATTTTGATTGTGTAACATTACGTCACTGTTTGCGACCGCATGACGCCCACATGGCCCACGAAATATAGGTGGGTCCGAGTGGGCTTTTACCAACACTTACCGGGAATATTCAAAATAAGAACAATGGCGACAAAACAAATTACATTTTTGGATCCAGAAAGTGTTGTTGCAGTGGAACTGATACTATCAGTGGAGGATGAGAGAGGAGAAAATGGTAAGGTTACATGTAAAATAATATTTCTCAATCAAATAACATTTATAGGGGTACTAATATGTCTTCAGCTAACCTCAAAATGAACTTTTTTTTGGTTCGAGAGTTCTTTTTGAATCCCAATGTTCTATTTATTTATTATAAATTTACGAGAATCCATCTTGAAATAAATTTTAAAATTACATTTTAATGTTTCGGTTTTAAATTTCGATTTCGCGCTCGAAGTGTGTTCCACTTATACCTTTCGCCCACAACGCCCGCGGGCTTTGTTACATTAGTGGAACGGCAATTTCAGCGGTCGCGGTCGTGGGCGTTGCGAGTAGAACGCGCTCTAAGAATTTTGAAAAATATTAATATACATTATGCACCACTGTGCATAATGTATATTAATATTTTTTATAATTCTTAGGGCCACTGTGGAATACATCACTATGTATTCCACAGTGGCGTGCACAGAGATTATAAACAGCTTAAGTAATTAAGTTGACAACGTGTTTCACACACGTAAACATTTATGGAAATAATATGGTAAATATTTTTGTCTACACATCTGTTTAATCACATTATGGAATGCAATAAACATATTGAGTATTGAGTATTGGAGGAAAATGTTCTCTTTTTGCTGCATTCCCTAATGTATCGTACGTAGTGACATTATTATAGAAATTTATCATCAATTTACAATGTAAGAAGTATTTGTTATGATATCACAAATACATTAACATAATTATTTATGACTAGCTAATACCAATTGCTTCACTCGGGTGTTAAAAGATTTTTAAAAATCGGCACGGTATTTTTAGAGCTTATTCATTACAAACAAACTTACAAATCTTTCCTCTTTATAATATTAGTATTGAATAACTGCCCTGAAACGACTTAGCTTGCGTGTTTTTCTATATCTATATGAAATACCTACAAGCTCCAAAAGTATTTAAAACCATCCCTGGAACTATTCTGACACACAAATATCAATAAAATTGGTCCCACCGTTTTGCGTTTTGCGCTCAGTAACACATTTCACGAATTTTATACATTTTATATACATTTTTTTATATTCACTCTTTAAGCTAATCAATCACGCCTTATCCCCGAAGGGGTGGCAGCGGCATATTATACGCTCACATTTTACCGTGTGCATTGCTGTCTCACGTAGTAGGTGGTGAGCCCAAAGCTGTGTTGAAATAGACAGACGCAGGTTGTGGCTACCTGCTGTTGAAATTTTTCAAGCCGCCATTTTACTGGCAACCGAGACCAACGGCTTAACGTGCCTTCCGAAGCACGGAAACGCTCGCAAATGTAAATGCCACAAAGTGGTCACCCATCCGAGGACCAGCCAAAGTGAAAGTTGCGTAACTCAGTGATCGTTTACAGAACACTGAGACCGCGGGGCCACGAGCGCTTCAAAGTCATTACACGATAAATATCGTATTCGAGGTTGACTCAGTACGCTGTAAGTATGAACACACGCCAAATTTATTCATGAGACTAGTTTAAGTGACTTTGCAAACTACATTAGTTAGCATTAAACTCAAATTACACTATTAACTTTAGCTTTAATGATTTCTCATTTCATTTTAGTTGTTAATTTTTTTATTTTTCATTTATTTCATTATTGCATACAACAAGATATAATATTTAAAATGAAATTTAATGACTAGAAGACAATCGCGAATGTAACGACTCTGTTGTTGTAAACATCGACATGACCAGTTTAAAAAAAAATGGGCGATGTAGGTACTTGTTTGCTACCGTATAAAACACATTACACACTAGAAGAAGTACTAACTTTTAAGGTACAACTTCTCTACAAAACGATTCGTTTATTTGGTGATTATGTATATCTATTTACTTTGTATCAATTAGCACATTGCCAACGGAGACAAATATTTTTGCTTGTAAGGCTGCCCATCTAGCGAAGTAGAGAGATTTCATAGATACTTACTTCTAGGATTCGAAGACGAGAAACGGAAAGGAAAGGCGGAGTGAGAATTGAAGTGGAGAGACGAACTGGTCTGGAAAAGTGGAGTAAAATAACTTAAATAATTTTGTCATATACTCCTGAAATCCAGAAAAAAGGTCAATCAGACCAGACGGACGACAACCACTCACTTATTGAGTCACTCAGTGCATAAGAGTCACAAGCTTCTCAGTCTTTTTTCAGTCTCAAGTTCTTTCGTGACACGACAACCTAAATTGCATGAATAAGATTTAGTTGCCTACATTCTGGCAAGAGTCATTTATGACTAGCTAATGCCCGCTGCTTTTCCTACGCGATAAAGTGTTCCTATTCCCATTTCTCATAAGATGATTCCGGGTTAAAACGTAATCTATTGGTATGTATGTCATACTTGATGGATGTAGGGGGCCCCACCAAAATCTCCGGGGCCCAAACAACCTCACCTACTAGCAGTGCACCTGCTGAATAACGGACGAGGCAACGACGTAGACGCCTTTAAATAAATAAATAAATAATTTGGGATACTTTTTTTTTGCACAGCACCGTCTAACCCAAAGTAAGGAAATATAAACTTGTGTTATGGGATCTAGACGACTGATAAACATACTTATATAATTCTAAATTATTATCTATAATATGTATGTATTTAGAAATATACAAGTATGTTTCTCAATTTTCTGGTTACATAGTACAAGCTTTGCTTAGTTTGGAATCAGATGGCATTGTTTGAGTTGTCCCAACGATATTTATTTTATTTATTTATACTTATTATACATAGCAAACACCAAAACTCCGAAACAAACATTTGTGGATCACAAAAATATTTTTTCCGACCCGGGAATCGAACCCTGGAAGTCGCGGCAGTCGCATACACTACCACTGCGCCATCGAGGCAGTCGACTTATAGGGTTTGTTGGGAGATCAGCTGGCACGTACCTACTCCCAATAATGTCGAAAATTAGAAGCCAAGCGATAGCTGCTCCTAAGTAGACCATGGGGTCCAATTCCAGGTAGGGCTAGGGAACAACAGGAAAAAAAACTAAAAATGTAGAAAAATCTATTATGATACTTGACATTTATTATATACACACACTGTCACGCCTTTATTCCCGAAGAGGTAGGCAGAGGCGTACTATACGCCCCCATATTTTACCGTATTCATTTTTGTCCCACGTAACAGGTGGTGAGCCCATTGCTGTGTTGGAATGGAAAGGCGCAGGCTGTAGCCACCTGCTGTTGAAATTTTTCAAAGCCTTAAACTTGGCTAAACGACTGCCATTTTACTGGCAACTGGGATCAACATCTTAACGTGCCTTCCGAAGCACGGAAACGCTTGCAAATGTAAATGCCACAAAGTGGTGACCCATCCAAGGACCAGCTATAGCGAAAGTTGCTTAACGCAGTGATAATTTTCAGAACACTGAGTCAGCGGGGCCTCGAGCGCTTCATTTTTTAGATATAATATAGTTGGTAGAGTAATTTGAGCTACAATGGATTTTACTCGGAAAAACCAACGTCCACACAAAAATTGGACACATCTCCTTTCAGCCAATTTGGTTCAGGGGTTAGAGCGTAATTGAGTAACAAACATCTTCATCTGTAGTATGTTTTTTGAATGCGCGTCTATAATCCAACATGTCCAATTATTTCACTCACTGTGTTTCTATCGAAAGGCAGCCTAATAGTATTAGCGAACATAATATTTACTCTCACTTAGAAATGAAATACATGTATCTCTAAGGCCCACTTGCGCGATCTTAGGTTAGCGTGTATAACTCGGAGGTATGGACTAACCCCGAGTTAAATCATTAATTTGTCTCGCATGACCCCGAATTATGGGTATACCCAGGGTTAAATCGTTAAAATTTTAACTCACCGATTTCTGAGGGTTATTTCGTCAAACGTTGGGTTAGCAGCTGACAGACAATGAAGTGGCACGTGACACATGCGTGACAAGGACTCCTCAAAATGACACCCCGCGCACACATAATACGATAAAAATAAAATACACTCGGCTGTCATGTTACATTCATTCGTGTAAGAAAAAGTCTAATGTGGCAAACTGTAGTGTAAAAGTGATAGACATACCTGTTTCATTCTTTGTTCAATCATTAATGTTTGGTTGGATGACATAGAGTGACATAAAACACTGGGTTAGTTAACCCGATGATATTTTTCTAGGGTGCAAGACATGATTAGGGTTAAAAAGTTATTTACTTAATTCCGAGTTATCTAACTCTATAATTATTTATTTAACCCCAGCATTCACGCAAGTGGGCCTTATTACGATCTCCATAATCTCTTCCATAATTTATACTAGTATATAAAGCTGAAGAGCTAGTTGGTTAAACAAGCTAATCTGAGGAACTACTTGTCCGAGTTGAAAATTTCTTTTTATGATGGACACTTTAGAATAGAATAGAATAATTTATTTGCATAAAATGTGGTACATAAACAGGTGGTAGGTACTTATCTAAGAGCACAAGACACATTTCACCACAGATAGCGGCATGCAAAATGATTTAAATTGGGAATTTATGCACAATTAAAAAGATAATTTAAAATCAAAAGGTGATGCACGATTAACAATTTTCAAGCATGTCCCATGCAATAAATTGTTACAAATGTCAGTTTATAAATAAGTTATGAAAGTTGTCAAACAATATTAATATAAATTAATTAATGAAATATTTAACCGCATCAGCCCATAGGACAGCCCATTTATCGAGGAAGGCTATAGGCTGTATACTATGTATATGCTACTGCCTAAATATCAACAATGTCCACAAACCGGGCAACATTTTGTACATTTATGTAAAAGTAAAAGCGACGGGTTTAAATGGTTGCCATGTCGCAACCATTTAATCCCGTCGCTTTTCCGTCGTCCAAAATATGTCACGGGCGAAGCCGCGAGGGAAATCTAGAGCGTCATAACTAATATCAATACCATCGATACGTAGAAGATGAAGTTTAACATCAAAACTAAATGAATAAATTACTTTGGTCGAATCTTTTTGAACATTTCGTATTCATTAGAAACAATTTTGAAAAGCAATTAATATGCTAACTTTTCTAAATTAAAAATTTAAAGTGGATTTTTTTTTAAGAATGTGCCGGACTCGAACCAGCTTCTTCTGGTTCCACGTACCAGACGCGTTTACCAACTACACCACCGTGACCTGCTTGAAACTGACGAATGAATCCACCTCTTTACGTCTTAATAAAATTTATATTTCGTATTCAAACAACGGCGTCAAAATATTATGAGAAATTTCCTAGTAAATAGCACGAATCTTGGAGATATAATGAAAGGCAAACATCAATCAACTTCGTATCCTACTACGTATTTACACTACTTGAGTTCTCGTGCTGAATTTCAATAACGCAGTTTAAGTTGCAGCTTTTTGATTTCATTAGGGTCACAATGAATCATTTAGCCTATCCAATGTAGGTACTGAAATAATGAATTATCCAATAAAGATGGACGACATTAACTAATTATGATTCATTATTTCAAGGTCCCGCCCGAAGGTACTTAGGCTACATTAAATATGTATCGATTTCTCTTTGTTAACTACTTCTAAAAGGTTCATCACAATTGAAATATAACGCTTCTAGTTATGTTATTATTAAAGTTAAGTGATCTTGAAGTGATATTAAGAACGGTATGGGTGCAAATTGGATAAAGCATGAAGACTTCATTTAAGCATACATAATAGTAACAGAAACAAATAAAGAATTTTGAATTCTGATGACTCTCAGAATAAAAATCCTGGTCAAGAAGAATACGTAGTAAACCAGCACGGTGTTCTGCTTCGCCTCTCAAGTCGCAGGATAGACCAGAGGTTAAATCCTGCAACTTGGTTAAGAGACGCCACTAAAAACGGCAATTGCCGTGGGGACAAGCAAGTAACCTCCAAACTTTAATAGAAGCAATTTAAGTTCACGTTGCGTCGCTCTCTAGAGTCCATGTGAAATAGAAGGGGTGAAAAACGAGCGAGCGAACGCTATAACTTCTGAAACACGGTTTGTCAATTGCATTTAACCCAATGGATGTTGAAAAATTACTGTCATTGAACATTAAACAAAACATTTCCTTTGTTGTTGAACAACTCATAAATGATACATTCTATCGGTACCTCGTTCAGCAATAAAACATATATCGCGTATATAAGTTTCAGAATTATAAATGCAGCTGAAATACTAGCAGAAGAATGTGCCAGTATAACCATTTGGGACCTATCTTGATGTCGTTGATGTTCTATCAACGTCATCTAGTTGGTTCCCCAATGGTGTTAAATTTAAACACCAATATTTATGGGATACAAATGTTTTTATAATGGAATCCTGAGGTTCTCGTGTTAATTTCGTTTCTGGTGCTGTAAATATTTTTCCAATAAAATATAATGCTGATGACCTATTATGACATGCATTTGGAAGTTTCAAGATTCATAGGTCTAAATGCCCAATATCAAGAATAGAGAGGGATGAATTGTATTATGTTTCCAATTATCTATCGTAATCATCGGGGCTAACTCCAAATTAGCTCTAACTAAATGAAGAACACCTTCTGACTAACGGACAAGGTCATGGCAATAAGAATGGAAAAGTCGGAACAAAATCATCTACACCCGTCTGGTCAGCTTTTTGAGAAGACATTTTGGTCTTATTATGATGATGAAATGGCCTTACTATTATTAGTAAGGTCAAACTTTTCTTCAAAGCACTGGCACACAGAGCGCGTGTTATAGCGAAAATAAGAAGAATTCTTTCTTCGGCGGTGGACTAATAATTATTTATTTTACCCATTTATTTTTGAATTATTATGTAGTGTCGAGAGTAATCATACTCGTAATGTAAACTACTTACGTTTCCCGCACTTGTCGTGGTAGTTACTGATTGGTACATCGACGTGACATTGACATGTTTTTACTATGAGGTCACACACCGCGTCCGCGAAGTGGCAGTCCTCGACGGTGGAACATATATCACCATACAGGCCCCGCTTTAATGGATCTGAAAAAATAAATATGATTTTAAAAACTAGCAATAACTTACTAGCAAGTTTGAACCTTTGGAGTGAAAACTGTTTTACTTGGTTTTCACCGTCTCCTTTTCTTACTGAACAACATGAGCGGATCAGAGACTGTGTCGTCTTCACACAGTGTCTATCCACTGTCGTGTCTAGAACCGAGCGATTCAGCAAGTCTTTCCCATCTAAAATCTTAGGTCATTTAACAGAGCCGTAAAAATGATAGGCCGCTATCGAAGTCCTGAGGGCTTATAAAGGCTAATAGAGGTATTCAATCACAGGGGTTCAGCTCTCTATTATAAAAATACAACACAAGTCTTTCCATATCATATCTGGGTATGGAGTCTGTGATCCAATATAAGTCGATGTTCGGAGCAGTGATTTGACGTTTTATTTATGATATTAAATTTAGATTGCCATCGACGTCTCAATTGCGTCTATTGGTCAGTACGTCCAGTCTAAATGCATATAATTACTAATCCTGAAAGACAGACTGTCAGATTCTATCACCGCACAACTTAAGCCGTTGAACAGTTTTGTATATCAAATTACGACATTTTAAACTTCACTAGTTTGGTGCCTTGCCGCCTTGTTGAAAAAACCCCTATTATGCTCGAAGCATAGCATACCTACTTATGATAGGAATCTTGAAAATATTGACAACAGTCATTAACAATTTAGGTGCGATGGGTTTCCAATTAGCAGGCCTCAACTGCAAGTGATTCTACAGGGTAATTAACGGACGAGGTCGCAGTAAAGAGAAAAAGATTGTTGAGAAAAATTCCTGTACGAAACCAGTCTGACCAAGAGTTACAGGAAGTACAATTATATATTGAAAATATGGCAAAGGCATATTATGTGCCCACTTTTCATCATGTGTATTCCTGTCCCACGTAATAGGTGGGGTGAGCCCATTGCCGTGTTGAAATAGACAGACGCAGGTTGTGGCTACCTGCTGTTGAAAATTTTTAATAGCACATAAGGCCTTCAACTTGACTTAACGACTGCCATGTTACTGGCAACCGGGACCAACGGCTTACCGTGCCTTTCGGAGCATGGAAACGCTCGCAAATGTAAATGCTATAAAGTGGTCACCCATCCGTGACCAGCCATACCAAAAGTTACTTAATGCAGTGATCGGTTGCAGAACACTGAGTCCGAGGGACCACGAGCGCTTAGACCTAGAGGAAAGCAAATCATCCTCATAAAATGAAATTGGAAGCGGCACACGTCAGGCAGTGACCTGAGATAGGCTGATTTGATTGATTAACTGTCATTTAACTCTCATTCCATTTGTCTACTCACTGTTGAAAAATTAATCACTATTTCATTCTCCTAAAACCAATGACCTTTTAATGGACTATAAAATCATTAATCTTCAGCTAGTTGTTTGAATTAAATGGATAAACGAACAAAATGTATGTCTAGTTAGGTAGATACACAATGATTCGCCATCTTGATACTAAATTCTGTTTCAAGCAGATAAGACAACTGACCGTACTAATCGATAAAGTTGTACACAAACTGAGCTCGATAAATTATACTCATAACTTATTAAATCAGGCGTTACACGGCGGAAAACAATTTTAAAACTATGATTATTTTGTTTAAAATTTTATTTTTGTCATATTCCGCTTTTCATAATGTCGTATGCTGTCGACAAGTGTTTCGCCTACACACGAGGCATTATTAAGACTGTTTGCCAACCAAAAAAATAAACAGTATATATATAACAGTATTTCATTGACTAGCTTACCTAGCTTATTCGTATTTCAAACCCCTTTAACACGTCCTTGAAATGAGAAGTTTTACAAATCCTGTTATAGTCAGACTTACCTGCAAGTTGTGCATCTGCTGACTAACGCTCAAGACCATAAAGAAAAAAAGGAAGACTCGAAATTAAAACCCCGTAACATCCCATCTGACTGGTGTGGTGCAGTATGGCCAAACATCTGTTGAATATGTACGACAGATATGGGGAAACAATTGAAAGAGCTGTTTTGACTAGTTAGCTTAAATTACACTATCCGTTAATACAAAATTATGGCGCCTCTGTTCATCGATTCTAGTCTATCTAACAGTCCATGACAGTTTAACTCAGTTAACTCAGACAACCCAATAATAAGTCATGGACGTGGCGTGATTTTTGGTGTAAGGCGCTTCACCAAGATCTTCGGAACCCAAGCTACCTCAACTGCTAGCGGTACACCTGCTGCATTACGAGGTCAAAGGGACGACTTAGTCGATCAAAAAGTAGTTGATCCCAAAAATGCTGTAAATCAAAAGTAAAATAATAGCTGCTCTTAGAAACTAAATAAAAGAGAACCTAAGGCTCCAAACTTTTTAAAAGTGTTAGGGTTTGAAGCATCTGGTACAACATTTAAAATGAAGATGGATATCTATGAGTCACTGTATTGACAGTGACTCTTAGATAGTCTTGAAACATTAACAGTCTAGATCAGTATATGTTGATCTGATTAATTTTTAAATGGAAGTTTTTTTATATGTGGAAATCCCCACGGACTAATTCTGGCTGTATGAAGTGTACTGGAAAGTTTTCAATTACTACGTCAGCTAGCACTGAACGCAAATTAGGGTAAGTTTTATATTAATGTTTTATTTTATTATTGAGGGTAGCTGATGCGTTTAGTGACTGCAATGCGGGTGCAATGTACTCATGTATTGATTAAATGTTACTACGTCAAGGGAGTTTATTGCGCTCCAGTTGTCATACCAGGGAAATATTATGTAGAGTATTTTGTGGAAGAACTCAATACAATGTGTTAAATCTTTTCTTTCGATGAGACAAGTAGATAATATTATACTGCTAGCATAATAATCTGCTGTATAATAAATTACTTGGGATCTTTTTGTGTGTATTGTTTTTTAGAGATAAAGTTTAAAGATTAGAAATAATTTTGAAAAGCAATTAGTATGCTAACTTTTTCTAAATGTAATTTTTTTTAATTTTTTTTTTTTTAAGTAGAAAAATTTTTCAGTCACGAGCTGGACTCGAACCAGCGTCTTCTGGTTCAACGCACCAGACGCGTTACCAACTACACCACCGTGACCTGCTCGTAACTGACGAATTAATCCACCTCTTTACGTCTTACGGCGACGTAAGGCGCCATCTACCGGCACTTAGCAAAGTTGCACGGTACGAATGTATAGAATTGCATCTATAATCATTCGATTTGTGATGACACCTGCCTAAACATTAGAAATAATTTTGAAAAGCAATTAGTATGCTAACTTTTTCAACATTTAATTTTTTTAATTTTTTTTTAATTTTTTTTTAATATTTTTTAATTATTAAAAAAAAAATTTAAAAAAAATTAAAAAAAAAAACCATCCCATCTAAATGAAAAGCGCGCGCTTTTTATATCTTTCATGACATATTCAATTTATACAAATGGGTCTTTGTAAAATAAATTAGATTCATTTATGTGCATCGCTCCAATTATATACTGCAAGCAAAGCAATTTTGCAAGCAATAGCGGCATTCCTATTAAATATAGTGTTAAGTTTTTGATGTGTCCTATGCTTTTTTTTTACATACAGTAAAAACCCGTATAGATTTTTTTTTTTTTTTTAAATAAATATAAATAAATAAATATTGTGGGACACTTTTCACACAGCGCCATCTAGCCCAAAGTAAGCTAATATTAGCTTGTGTTATGGGATCTAGTTAACTGATAAACATACTTATATATTTCTAAATACATACATATTATAGATAAATAACACCCAGACACAGAATAAACCATCGTGCTCATCACACAAAGTTTTATCCTGGGTGGGAATCGAACCCACGATCTCTTGCGTAGCAGTCGGATACACTCCCACCGCGCCACAGAGGCATTTAATAATAAATTAGTGGTTATTGCCACCTGACCTATTTATAATTTTAATTTAATTTATTATTTTAGTTTTTAAGATAATTTATTATGTTTGCTTATTGATTTAATTTATTATGTAATAATTAATGTAATTTTTTTTTGTATGCATTTTTACTGTACTAATTGATATGGATCTAGAATTTGAAATAAAATTTTATTCTTATTATTATTATTATAAACTATTTTCATCGTTCGAGCGACCTGGCAATATTGTCATTCCTAATTCTAGATTTTTAACTCTATTACTCTGTGTATTGTATAGTACCTACTATCTGCACTGCACCAATATAAATAAAGACTATTTAAATAATTATTGCGGACACTTTTTACACAGCGCCTAAATGGCGCTGTGTAAAAAGTGTCCGCAAACTAAGCTACAAGCTTATGATGTGATGGGATATATATACAACTGATATTCATCTTAATAATATTTTAAATGTGAAAGTTTGGATGGATGTTTGTTACTCTTTCCCGTAAAAACTACCGAATAGATTTTAATGACGCTTTACAATAATATAGCTTATACCTCAGAATAATATAGGCTACTTTTTATTCCGGAAACAAGCTCCTGTGGGAAACGGGAACGGGAAAACTTCTCTACGCAGGCGAAGCCGCGGGCATCAACTAGTAACTATATATTTTTAAATACATATGGAGGGAGGTATAATGTACTATATTTCCTTTTTCTTGAGGAGTTCAATTCATTATTCCTTTGTTACAATGTGTTAGGGTACACAATTTGAGCGTTTACGTCCCTGGTCAAACCGCAGTCGCTTCAAACAATAAAAATACTCAAAAGCCACTAGGCATGCCTTTTCAGTTCTGTCGTTTCAATATTTCCCGGCGATTTTGAATTTGGAACTGTTCTATATCTAATAAGTTAAAATTTTGAATCTTATAACAGTTGAAAGTATTAGGATTAATGCTATTCTTTAGTCACAGCATCGATTGCAATCTGTCAGGTTTCCAAGGAAAATGTTCGTGCAATAATTTTCTACAACTTTAGAAGAGGCCTGACACGGCTTCAGTTTAAAGAGTTAACATCTGTGTTCAGTGATGAAACCCCATGTCTGCGGACTGTCGAACACTGGTATTTAGAATTCCAGCGTGGACATACTAGTATTAGTGACAAATCTGCCGATGGACACACAAAATCCACCTTTACTGAAGATAACATAATTTCTGTAATACAACTAATTCTCGAAGATCGTCATGTGACGTATCGAGAGATAGAGGCTCTATAAGGCATCTCAGGGACAACCATTCAGAAGATCTAGCATGAAGCATCTGCATTCCGACGATCACAAGGCAGCCCGCGTTAGATGGTGTAAGAAAACTCTGCAAAGGTTCAACGAGGAGAGTCAAATCACGTTTACGACATCATCAATGGTGAATTGGTGACGAATATCTAGGATCTATGTCTACGATCCTGATTCCAAACAACAATCTACAATCTGAGTGTTTCAAGACGAGTCAAAGCCGACTAAAGATGTTCGTTCTCGAAGCACTTCAAAGAAGATGGTGGCCACATTCGTTGAAAAAACTGGCCATGTTGCGACTATTGCACTTGAAGATCGTAGAACGGTTAACTCAGAGTGGTATACGACAGTTTGAAAAAGTGTATTATAAGCTAAGTGGTGATACTTTGCAAAACATTAAAAAGTACTAAAAGGTTCACTTTGTGCTTGTTTCGTCAAACGATAAAACGTAATAGGCATGCCTCATAATAGCTCCTAGCAGTCAAAAAATAGACTTTGCTACAAACCCACGTAGGATTTTGAAACAACTAGGAAATGCACAACTGAAAATGATTAGAAATTTGTCATACCTAAATTACATAATGTTTATTTATCTATCACGCCTTATTTCTGGAGAGGTGGCAGACGTATAATATATATGTCAACTTTTGACCATGTGTATTCCTGTCCCACGTAATAGTTGGTGAGCCCATTGCCGTGTTGAAATAGACAGACGCAGGTTGTGGCTACCTGCTGTTGAAATTTTTCATGCCACTTAAAAGGCCTTCAACTTGTCTTAACGACTGCCATTTTAGTGGCAACCGGGACCAACAGCTTAACGTGCCTTCCGAAGCACGAAAACTTTCGCAAATGTAAATGCCACATAGTAGTGACCCATCAGTGAACAGTCATAGACAAAGTTGCTTAACGCAGTGATCGGTTACAGAACACTGAGTCCGCGGGACCACGAGAGCTTCATAAGTAAATATACTTGTGATGAAAATACGTAATGTGAATAATAAAATACCAAATTGAAATACCTGAAGCCAAGTGAAATTAAGGCAAGTACCGATAATATGCAATTTTCGACTGTTAAAATACATTTTCTCACACTTGCAAGGAAATACGGTCATACTGTCGAAAAAAGAATACGCGAAGTATTGCATTGACGGACAGGGAAAATGAAATTCATTGCTAGAGTGTTTATTGAATTTAGAACATTACACCGCTCCAGCAATGTTGTATAAAACGGGGCTATTAGATACTCTTTGATTGGATCTCTTTTATCGTTCTTCTTCAGTGGACGCTTACTGTTAGCATATTATTATCGAAAATTAGTGCATTTATCTTGTTTTATGAGTGAGTGGTTATAATATGTTTTTGTGGAGGTGGTGAATTTTGGGACATAAAAGTTGTGTCAACGTGCTATAAATATTAAATAAATATTTTGGGACATTTATGGGTCATTTTTTTACACAGCACCGTCTAGTCCAAAGAAAGCTAAATATAAGCTTGTGCTATGGGTTCTAGACAACTTATATATATATATATATATATATATATATATATATATATATATATATATATATATATATATATATATATATATTATACATAGGAAACACCCAGATTTCGAAACAAACATTTGTGGATCACACAAATATTGTTTTAAGACCCGGGAATCGAACCCGGGCCCTCAATCGCGGCAGTTGCATACACTACCACTGCGCAACCGAGGCAGTCATATTCCCCGGAATATGACTGTGTGTCCCAACACGTTTTCACACAGCACAATCTAGCCCAAACTAAGCTATAATTTTGTGCTATGGGATCTATAAAACTGATAAAGAAACTTAAATGCTTCTAAATACATACAATATTATACATAGGAAACACCCAAACTCCGAAACAAACTTGTATGGATCATACAAAAATTTGTTCTGACCCGGGAATCGAACCCTAGAGCTCAGCGCGGCAGTCATATATACTTTTTTTTTAGATTTTCCAGCTTGCTGCGTATAATTCACTGAAGGAAAATCAAAAATATTTTCTTCTTCAATTAGATAATTGCTCAATATAGCTAATGTAACTTTATATATAAATTTTATTAAATGTAATATTTTTGTTATATTTCCATGCATTATTTTGAGAAAAACCTTATATATGGCCGGAATGGCAATTGCCTGTTTCTCGGCCTTTCCAATAATGTACTATTCCTTTTCCAACCAGACACTAGATAGAAATTAAAATACAGGGAATGGATTTTAACAGTTACAGTTCTGCACGTTATTAAACTGCATTTCATAGTATAATATGTTTTATATGTATAATAGGTACGTATTTAGAAATATATAAGTACTAGCAGACCAGCGCAACTTAGTTAGCGTCACCAAAAATGTGATAAATGAAGAACTTTAAAAGAAAGATTTTGTGTAAACTTCACATAAAGCATCTACTAAATAGTCCGAACAATGCCTAAACAATGGGTTTGGATAGGTGTGCCCGTTCTTGAGTTATAAAATTACAACGAAAAGTGGCATTATTGATTTTATATATATTGATGTTTATCAGTTGTCTAGATCCCACACCACGAGCTTATATTAGCATACTTTGGGCTAGATTACCATGTGTGGAAAGTCCCACAATTTGTACATAATTATATTCATCTATAGTTCAATTTTAATGAGTCAATATGCCTAAATATTTAAATCAACACTAAGGATTTTGCTGTCATTCTATAGGACAATAGTCAGGGCTATCGCGAAAGTGGCAAGTGAAAGACAGCAGGAAAATTTACTGGCTCAAGAAGCATTGGTCGCAATAAATTGTTTGTAATCCAAAGGTTAGCTGCTACTAGCAGCCAAATAAACATTGACCCCAGGTTGCCAATGCAGATAGGGTTTAGAAGCAACTGGATACACACGCGCTAGAAGCAAAAATGAAGACTCAGTGTTCTGTAAACGATCACTGCGTTGAGCCACTTTCACTATGGCTGGTCCTCGGATGTGTGACCACTTTGTGGCATTTACATTTGCGAGCGTTTTGTGCTTTGGAAGGCACCTTAAACCGTTGATCCCGGTTGCCAGTAACATGGCAGTCGTTAAGTCTAATGTGCGACTTGAAAAATTACAACAGCAGGTCGCCACAACCTGCTCGTGTCAATTTCAACACGGCAATGGGCTCACCACCTGTTACATGGGACAAAAGTTCACATAAACAGTTCATGCAAGACAAAAATGTGGGCATATGGTATGCCTCTGCCTACCACTTCAGGGATAAAGGCGTAACAATATGTTTACGTCTATGGATATAAACTTAGATAAAGAAGATTATAACAAGTGAAGGTAAGCGTTCGCCGTCTGTCATGCAGTGTCGCTGCACTCCAAAGCCAATTCAAACTAATACATACTTCGAAATAATACTATGACGCCCTTCTGGAGTCTACAGTAGTATGAGTACTACTCCTGAATACAGGAACATATATACATGTTTATAAACTTACCGATGGATGTGAACTCAGCGCAGCCAAGTTGTGATGAGTTAAGCGCTAGGAGCGTCGCGAGCGCGGCGAGCGAGGCCGCCGCCCGCAAAGAGCGCTCGCCTCGCATGCCGCTCACAACACGTGCGTCACATGCCAGTGAAGTGCCTGTACAAACAAACATTTACTTAAAGACGACAAATCGGAAGAGGAATATGATCCTTCTATGTACCCTTGGGATGTAGAAATTACAGACAATATGAAACGTCTATTTATTTAACAGTTTATGTAAACAATAGTTTTATAAAGAAACATAGTTATCAGAAAAGAGTACAATGGCACTGCATTATTTCTAAAAGAAATCTCTTTCAGTAGGCCGGCGAGAGCAAAGCATAAACTAAAATATTTAAAAAAGGTAAAAGTGTAAAACAGAACTAGATAGGATGAATTGTTTATTCATACACTACAAACAAATATATAAATACAACAAATTCATACATAAATATACACTTGTGCATTATAATAATAATAATAATATTCATTTATTTCAGGCAACATTAGACAAGTAACAGATGTTATTAACTTATTCTATGGCCCATAGATAAATACCTTAAAAACTAAGAATACATAAAAATATATCACACTGTGTTAGTAAATACAATCTTAATACTAATATTAGTATAACTTCACTGTTGCACTATGTCTTTTTGCGATTATATTATATACATACCAATACAGGTATTCCTTTAGGAGAAGACGACGTTAGAAGTTCGAAGTGGTAGAGAAATAGTATTTGCGGACTTTGTTTTTAAAATTTGCAACAGTATTAGCCTCTCTGATATTTGGCGGCAGAGAGTTCCACAGCCTAACCGCATGAACTGAAAATAATAGGGGTAGAAATCGGATTTGAGGGATGTGAATTTAAGAATGGAGTACGGATCCTACATCTGCATGGAGCGTCAGGAGAATGTATAAATGAGAACTGCTCACTCAGGTAGGACGAGGATTTTGGGTTAAACAGTATATTGAAGAGAAGACAGAGTATCCGAGTGTTCCTATGAAGGCGAATCGGGAGCCACTTGTGTACTTGGCGAAGATGTGAAACATAATCATACTTTCTCAAGTTATATATAAAATAAATGCACAAATTTTGCAGTCTCTAAAGTTCATCTAATAGCTCCTCTGTGGCATTTAAGTAGCAGGCATCAGCGTAGTCTATAATGGGCTGAATAAGTGTTTGGGCAAGAGTGATCTTAATTTGCAGAGGCAGAAAAATTTGGAGGCGCTTCAAAGAGGGAAAGGGCAACTTGAGCACTTCAAGATAGATTTCTATCCATTAATACTCCTAGATTATTTACTTTTTTGAAATACGTTCTATCCACGAGAACACCCGGTAGCTCTGCCATATCTGAGCGTGGGTATCATGAGCACTGAAGTGATGATAAAACGGCTCGTCTGCGTAGAGATGGGAATAACGAGAAATAAAACATGAAACGGAGTTCATAAAGATAGAAGTGATAAAGGAGAGAGGACACCACCGCACGGTACGCCCGCAATGATTTGGCAACAAATGGATGCATTGCGAACGCCCTCGAAGATAGGATAAACTCCAGAATGTACTCGATGACAGCAGTATGTCAAAATCGAGCGAATTGATAGCGCTACTAAAGTCCAGCAACGTTATTAAACTGAGTTCTTTCCTTTCCTTATCACAGCAAATACCATCAGTTACTTTTGTGCGGGGTGTAACTATAAAGAAGATTGTTAGCGGAAAGAAAAGTGGAAAGCTCCCTATGTACAATATGCTCAAGAACTTTTGATAAGTATGAAAGTATGGAAATTGGACGAAAGTCGGTAAACACAGAAGGATTTGAGGTTTTTGGCAAGGGGATTACATAAATCTGCTTCCTAGCATCAGGAAAGGAGCCAGAAAAAAGGGAGTAATTATAGACATGTGTTAAAACCGGGATAACGTCGGAAAGTATTGAAAGGATCATTCTTGAAAATATTTTATCGTCGCCAGTAGCAGTGGAAGAAATGGCTGAAAGAGATTTCTTAACATTCTAATGTTTAGATTTTCAGATACGGGACTAAAATAAAATGGGGAGATTTGTGGAACAGGCTTAGCCGATAGGGTCGACAATGTAGTGCTTTTAGCACCTGCGTCTAAGGAAACTGGCTGGACTACGAAGCAACTATTTAGTGCATTTATAGCCATATCACTGACCTCGAACGCAGTATTTTACCTATTCCAACAGACCTAAGGAATCTCCAGGTATTAGAAGAGTTACGGTTAGCGAACGATTTATGGAAGTGGCACCTCTTCGCATCTCTACACACCCGACTGCAGCGGTTACGCAATGTCTTATTATGAGAGTAGATATTCTTCTAACTGACAATGTTTATAGAGTCATTTCGCTTTGTCTCTGCGCGCCATGAGGTTTTTTAATAGAGTCATTTAGCCAAGGTGCAGTGTTATGATTGATCTTTTTATTTTTGATTGTTATTTTTATTAGCCCAATAGTCCATTTGAATTATTTAGTCTGCCTCAGCGGCGTAAGTGGTAGTATATGCGACTGCGAAACAAATATTTATGTGATCCGTAAATGTTTGTTTTGGAGTGTGGGTGTTTCCTATGTATGTATTTAGAAATCTTTAAGTGTTTTTATCAGTTTTCTTGATCCCATACCACAAGCTTATATTAATAAATTAAAAAAAAACTTTCTCTAAATAGTACGAAAGATGGAAACTGATAAATTAAATGGATTATCTTTCATGCTAAGCACAGCTCAACTACATAGGTATTTATTTTAATAGCAACTCTAACATTTATTTATTTTAAAACAATATGTATTTAATATCTATATTTAATAATGATTAAACAATGAAATAATAATTACATGGTTATTAAAATAATTAGAAAACTATTGTAGAAAGTAACCATGGGCCTCATTTGAAACACTTCCTCAGAGCACACACCATTATTACCTCTTCAATGTATCTTAAGAGCTGTGTATTTATTTAAGAGATGTAACAAGTCATATACATATCGTATAATTATCTAAAACTACAGATTCCCTTTTAACGTCTGCATAAGCGGTGATATGATCCAGCGCACGGATCATGTTAAATACCTGGAATCTGCCTATGTGAGCTGAAGCTATCCTGGCAACGTGGGAAACAAATGTTTGGACATTTCAGACCAACCAGGTCCCGGTAAGAGGGGAGACCCAAGAAGTGCTGGCTTGACGTCGTAAGGGATGATACGCGCACCAATGGATCAATCAATCTCACTACAGGGGATGCCGACGACCGTGCAAAGTGGAGGAGAAAATGTAGAAAAGTGGACCCCCGAGCGCTGCGAAACGCAACTGGGACAGACGCTCGGATGATATCGTATAATTATCGTTTAAAAACACTCTTAAAATATAAAAAATAAAAAATATCCACTTTTCACCGTATGGATTCCTATCCAACGTAATAGGTGGTGAGCCCATTGCCGTGTTGTAATAGACAGACGCAAGGTTGTGGCTACCTGCTGTTGAAATTTTCAAGCCGCCCATAAGGCCTTCAATCAGGCTTAACGACTGCCAATTTACTGGCAACCGGGACCAACGGCTTAATGTGCCTTCCGAAGCACGGAAACGCTCGCAAATGTAAATGCCACAAAGTAGTCACCCATCCGAGGACCAGCATTAGTGAAAGTTGCGTAACTCAGTGATCGTATACAGAACACTGAGACCGCGAGGCCACGAGCCGACATGCACGTATTAAATAAATAAATAAAATAAATATTGTGGGACACTTTTCACACAGCGCCATCTAGCCCAAAGTAAGCTAATATTAGCTTGTGTTATGGGATCTATATTACTGATAAACATTCGTATACCTAGTCAGGTCAAATAATTGAAACAAGTTTATTCATTATGTAACCATTTATATACCAAAATGAACTTAACAAAACATAGATTCTTATGACCATAAAGTTTATTCAAAATGACCTCCGTGATTTTTAATACAGGCCTTCAATCTGCGCGGCCAGTCGTCTACCGCAGCACGAACGACGTCCATGTCAATATCGGCGGCTGCCTTAATCAAGGATGTCTTGAGTGACTCCAAATTGGGATGAGGCTTTGAGCACGCCTTTTCCTCCAAGTGTTGCCATATCTTGTAATCTAACGGACTCAAATCTGGACTGGAGGATGAAGTCGATTTCACGTGCCGCCAGCCAGTCTTGTGTGCTCTTCGCTCTATGAGCTGGCGCCGAATCTTGTTGGAATACCCAGTGCCTGTTATTGAACATGGTATGAGAAACAGGTTCCACAAGGTTCGTCAGGACTGTATTTTGATACACAACTGCATTCGTTTTTACACCTTTCTTAAAAATGTACCTCTGTTAAGCCCCTATAAGAAACTCCCAACCATACCATGAGCGAGGGTGGAAAATGACCTCGTTGGACACGCGGAATACGGTTGCTCGCTTCTTCACTACTGTGTGCGTACACCTTATCATTTTGTTTGTTGTAGCTCTCTTATACGGTAAAAATTTTTTCATCAGAAAAAAGAATTTCCTGATATTTTTTTCCCGCGTACCGCTTCAACAAAGCGCGGCATCTCTTAAGTCTCAGGTCCATTAGACGAGCATTTAAACGATGTCCTGTTTTTCTTCGATATGACCGAAGCCCTAAGTCTTCATTTAATACCCTTTTCACCGTGGTTCTGCTTAACCCCATCTGAAGGGCCAACAGTTTCTGCTTACGTTTGGGATTTCTTTGAATTCGCGCCTTCACAGCTTTTATCACTGCTGGAGTCCTAACAGACCGAGGGCGACCACTTCTTGACCTGTCATCTACACTAGAGTCTACATTGTATCGTTTGATGTTACGATAAACGAATCTTTAGGTTATATTAAAATTTTTCAGTATGTCAAAAATTTGAATTGGCGCGTAACCGCAACGATGCAACGCAATAACTGCAACACGGTCTTCTTTAAGCGTCCACTCCATATTTAAAAATGAGTAAAATTCTAAAAAGTATACATTTTTATTTTCATGAACAATTCGAAATTCGAATTCAATAAACTTTTTTGTGGACAGCATTCTAAAAGAAAAGTTTTTACTGTGTGACAATACTTATGACATGACTAGGTATAAATATCTAAATACATACATATACAACAAATTATTAAATAAACATAAAATATGATAATTTAAAATATATTAATATAAGGAGTCCCTTTAGGCAAGGTTCCGAAGATACTGGCAGCGTTCCCCCTTTGAATAGCTAAACTAATTCTTTGGCCGAGGTAGCTGCCAGCTCTTCGGTCTCCTGTGATGTCGACTAACCTTTTTGCTATTTCTTTAAAAAGCCTTGTAGCCCTAGGACCCAAACATACATATTATACATAGGAAACACCCAAACTCCGAAACACACATTTGTGGATCACACAAATATTTGTTCCGACCCGGGAATCGAACCCGGGACCTCTTGCGTAGCAGTCGGATACACTCTCACCGCGCCACCTGAATGCTAACCATTTTTCAGAGTTTTCTTTCATGTTTTCATTACATTTTCAAAGTACAAAATCACTTATCTCAAAAGATGTACAATTTAAAAGGTTTATCTAAATCCTGATACCTTCTATTTTATAAAATATCTAAAATTCTATTCCCAGCAGACCTTTCCCAAGTAAAATGAAGATTTTGTTTCAGCTCAAATAACTAATATCCGATGCCTTACTTTGTACCTTTCTGTAATCTCATATAATATGTAAAAGCCAGGTCCCTAACAAATTGAATACTTATGTATAACGAGATGAGGGAATAAGGTACAATGAATTTTCAATTTTATTGTTGGGACTTATATTTATCAATTTAAATTTTAATGTGAAAAAAAAAATTATCAGTCTTGACCTGGACTGGAACCAGCGTCGTCTAGTTCAACGCACCAGACGCGTTAAAATTGTTTCTTATATTTATCATTATTTAACATTTGAATGTATGATAATCCTTGAGATACTTTCAAACGTAAGTCACATTTTATTTAATCTTTCTGAAAATAATTATATTATTCAACTACCTATCATAACTATGTTTGTCATCAATATTGGCGTATTTTTATTGCATAATCGGTTTAAATTCGGTTTCTAAAGGTGGTAGAAGAGCTTTGAAATCGACTATGCGCGTATTCATGGTGTCCTGAATCGAATTCCGCAAATTGTTTGTCTCTATCACTTATGGTTCCCGAGAAATAGATACGTAAGGATGTACAGACTGAACCGTTTTATAAGTCTTTTCTAAAGAAGGCTTAGAAATCTAATTAAAATGCGGTGCAAGTGTATAGTTGGTGCGCAACCAACCATACTCGTATAAGGTACAGGACCTTGTACCAACTACATCACAAGATGCACTTCATTAGAGGAGGCACTGGCACAACCATGACATATTTCGAACCATGGCATTCATTCAATCCCGATGTATAAATATTTGCCTGATTTCTTGACATTTTTGATTACTACTTTTTCCAGGGTTGTAGTGTAATGATAATATGTTGACTAATGAGTTGTATAATGGATCACTTATAGAACTCATTAGTCAACATGATTAATGGTGAGTTCAGCTCAATTTTTACTCCTAAGCACTTATCTAAGAGTGAAGGCCTAACTTTCAGTGACTGGGCAACTCCAGGAATCTATAAAAGTCGTAAGAAATTGTATCAACTATACGAAGAGAAGTCCAATAATCATAATCCAAATTTTCAAGAGTTTGTAAAAAAAATACTCAAAAACATTTAGACAAACCTGCCTGAAAGCAAAATCAATTTATTTAAAAAATAAAATCAAATATTCAAATAATCTTATTAAGGAAACTTGGAATGTTATAAATATTGAAACCGGTAAATCCAAAGTGCGCAGTCACGATTTTCATTTAAAAATAAATAACGTAAATATTATAGAAGATTTTAAAGTAGCAACTGAATTTAAAAAAAAATTCTAACATTCCTCTTTCAAATACAAGAACTCTCTCGTCTTGCTCTAACGATGCTGAACAACTTTAAAAACATGGCGTGGAGGAATGTGGCATAGACTTTGAATTTTCAGCTGTTAGTCCTAGAGATATTTTAAAAACTTTTAAGGCAATTAATATAAAAAACACTAAAGATTTGTGGGGTCTATCTGTTAAAACTGTCTCTCATATTATCACTGTAATAGCTCCACATCTGGCAGCTGTGTTCAATTGCTGTGTCAAGTCTGGGGTATTTCCTGACTTAATGAAACATAGTAAAGTGGTTCCTTTATTTAAAGCCGGCGATAATGCAGATCCCTCTAACTTTCGGCCTGTTTCCGTATTACCAACACTGAGTAAAATATTCGAAAAGCTAATGCTTGGACAGTTGCTTAGTCACTTTAATATACATAATTTACTACACAGGAAACAGTTTGGATTTACAACAGGTTGCTCAACGGTGGATGCAGGGGTTGCTTTACTCGAAAGTATTTATGCGGCTTGGGAGGATTCGCAGGATGCGTTAGGTGTTTTTTGCGATTTATCTAAACCCTTCGATTGCGTTCATTACGAAACTCTTGTAAAGAAATTACGCCACTACGGTATCAGAAATAAAGCTCTCGACCTTATGACTTCTTATTTAAGCAATAGAATTCAGAGGGTTGAAGTAAACGGTAAACCATCAGCAGGATCTCCAGTTGTAATGGGTGTTCCACAGGGATCAATCCTTGGTCCATTTCTTTTTTTGATATACATTAATGACTTACCTTACTATGTTGGGGATAAACATGAGATTGTGCTGTTTGCGGATGATACCTCATTGACATTTAAAATTAATAGACAATTAATTAATTATGACGATGTTAACAGTGCATTCTCAAAAGTTGTTCATTGGTTTAACGTTAATAATCTTCTTTTAAATGATAAAAAAACTAAAGTAAAAATCTAATGTGAGACAGGTGGCGACCAATGTGCAACTTAATGGATCAGGGTTGAATACTGTTGGGGCTTCTGTGTTTTTGGATATAACTATTGATTCAAAGTTGCAGTGGGGACCACATATAGAAAAATTGTCAGGCAAATTAAGCTCTGCTGCATATGCAGTAAAAACAATAAGACGGCTCACTGATGTTGAAATGGCTAGAATAGTTTATTTCAGTTATTTCCATAGCGTTATGTCATACGGAATTCTTCTCTGGGGAGACTCAGCGGACATTAATACGATAGTTATTTTACAGAAGAGAGCTGTAAGAGCAATATACCAGCTTGATCCCAGGGTATCTCTAAGAGAAAGATTCAAAGAAATTAATATTCTTACCGTTATATCACACTACATAAAGTAAATTCTCATATATATATATGAAAATTTACTTTATGTGCACAAAAACATAGACACATTTCTTAAAAAAAGTGATATACATAATGTAAACACTAGGCATAAAGATAATCTTGTATTACATTCTACTCGTCTCGAAATAATCAGCAATTCTTTTATGGAGCAATGTATACGACTCTATAACAAACTTCCCGATAAAATTAGAATATTGTCAATAAATACATTTAGGACAACAGTCAAGGCCAAATTTTGTAACAAGGCATATTATAAAATTTCAGACTATATAAATGATAAAAATGCATGGGAGTAAGTCGCTCTAAATCAACAGACATAAATATACAAATAGAATTAATAATAATAAAGAAACATTATAAATATAATGTACATTTGTTCAACATAAGTGATCTAAAACGTCAGGTTCACTAATATAATTATATGTAATTTGAGTTTGTTATTGTGTGAGCACCGTCCACATAGCTTTTTATAATTTTTGAAATTGACATGATGGTTGCTGTGCAGTTTGAGTATGTCATGCTCGCCTATGTGTCCTAGCAGTGGTGGTGCATGTATCGGGTCGCCTTATTCCCTATAATACGGTTGAGTAGGGCAATGGCTGATATATGCGTCATACCCGTGAACGGGTGCCGTCTGTTGGGACTGATCAGCTCCTAGCTGTTATAGCAATTATTACAAATAATACTATTTATATTTAAGGCAAATTAAGTTTAGTCGACTGTTCTCACGTAACTCCAAGGGAACAATGTAAGTTTAATATTGTAAGCTTTACCTACATTTTAAAATAACAGCTATTTAGTTTCTTGCCGGAGTCTTCCTCATCAGGGTGGGCTACCTTTAAAACTGGCAACTAGAAACGCTTTCATTTTTGATTTGATTTTGTTTCTTTTGTATAGACTCATTACTATATAAATTGTTCAAATATCATGTAAATAAAACTAATGTAATTACTGGCTGTTAGAAAAGAGTGGCCATGAGTTTTATTGCCCGGTTCTTCCTCAGGCTCTACCTATTGCGTTGCGAATCTGGCAGTAAATGTAAATGTAGAAGCAATATTCTTGACGTTTATAAGTGTTACTTTGTGACCTACATGAAAAAAGATTTTTCACTTTCACTTTGACAATAGAGTTCACCCGTAAATGAGTTATCAAAAAGAAATTCTATTTGAACCTGTAGTTTCTGAGAATAGTCGTTCAACCAAATTGACAGTCAAACAAATCTTCAGCTTTATTATATTAGTATAGATTGCTTTAACAACTCAATTGAACTAACCTGTAGTTTAGTTCAGTTGGTAATATAAAAGATAACCATCATTCAAACTTTATTACACGTTGCCACTGGATTTGAGGGTCGTTTACCTTTTGAATGAGAGCGATTTCCTCTACTCTACGTACTTCTGCTTGTAAAGTAAATAAAGTTCGACTGCCTCGGTGGCCCACTGGTAGTGTAAGCGACTGCCGCGCATTAGGTCCCGGGTTCAATTCCCGGGTCGGAACAAATATTTGTACATATACATACATACACATACATATTATCACGCCTTTATTTCCGAAGGGGTAGGCAGAGGCATACTATACGCCCGCATTTCACCGTATGCACTTTTGTCCGACGTATCAGGTGGTGAGCCCATTACCGTGTTAAAATGGACAGGCGTAGGCTGTGGTGACCTGCTATTGATATTTTTCAAGCAATAAGACGACTGCCATTTTACTGACAACTGGGACCAACGGCTTAACGTGCCTTCCGAAGCACGGAACCGCTTGCAAATGTAAATGCCACAATGCGGTCACCCATCCAATGACCACCTATAGCGAATTTTGCTTAACGCAGTGATCGTTTACAGAACACCGAATCAGCGTGGCCACGAGCGCTTTCTATATATAATATGTATGTATGTATAAAATGTATGTATGTATAAATAAATAAGTATGTATGTCAGTTGTCTAGATCCGCACAAGCTTATAACTTTGTTTTGGGCTGTATCTTTTATCTTTTGTTCCATACTAGCGAACCCCACAACTTCATCCGTAACATACTTCCAACTCCCGTCACACCTATTTAATCCCGTCATTTATAAATTTTACCATAATTTATGACAATTTGCCCGATTTGTTGACATTTATGATTACTGCTCCGCTCTCCTGAGTGGTGGCGTGATGATATATAGCCGATAGCTTTCCTAGTTACCCTAAATAAAAAAACTTTTAAAACTTTAAATATTAGTAAAGATGAGGTTCTGTATGGTAGTAAAATGCACTCCATCACATAATATACGAGTAAAACAAGTCTAAAATACATAGTAAAAGTAAAACCAAGTGAAAATGGCGCCAATACATCATTTTTCTCCATCGATAATAATCGGGAAATTGATGAACTGGGAAAACCATACTTGTTTATGATAAACATTAATCATCAAAAGTGTCACATTTTTTACTAAATGTAGTTGTCACTTATCTTAAAAAAGATAAAATTCTTTCAAAATATCTCGACTAAATAGCTGATGTTTTTAGGTAATTTAGGCTACATTTGATCCCTGTATTACGTATTATCTACGGGATCGATGTGAGAGATTCGGATAAAAATGTTCAGAAAACCAGCATAACAGAACATTATATACATTATATAGTATACTATACTCTATAATAATACCTATTATTATATGTTCTGTGACCAGCTCTGGCAGTAAGGTACCTAGATACCGAAAATGTGCTTAATTAAGAGTGAACAAACACTGTATAATTGTGTATGAATTAGGAATATCATAAAAATTAGAGAGTTTCAGTTTTATAGTTTTTCATACTAGTCTTTACATTTCAAGGGGTAGGTAGAGTCATCCTATAAGACTTTACCCACTTTCGTATTGATATGGACAGGGGCAGGCCGTGGCTACGCACACCGTTGATTTTTTACAAGCCACCCATAAGGCTTTTTACTTGTGGCAACCGGGTCTAACGGTTTATAGTTAATAGGCCTTATTATTCTTAGGAAGAAAGACGTTGTGGTCATTATCTTCAATTAATATTTATAGATTAGGTCTTGTTTAGTTTATTTTAAAATAAAATAAAAATATCCATCACGCCTTATCCCCGAAGGGGTGGCAGAGGCATATTATATGCCCACTTTTCACCGTGTGGATTCCTGTCCCACGTAATAGGTGGTGAGCCCATTGCCGTGTGGAAATAGACAGACGCAGGTTGTGGCTACCTGCTGTTGAATTTTTTTATGCCGCCTATAAGGCCTTCAACCAGGCTCAACGACTGCCATTTTACTGGCAACCGGGACCAACGGCTTAACGTGCCTTCCGAAGCACGGAAACGCTCGCAATAGTAAATGCCACAAAGTGGTCACCCATCCGACGACCAGCTATAGTGAAAGTTGCGTACCTCAGTGATCGTTTACCGAACACTGAGACCGCGGGGCCACGAGCGCTTCAAGTTTATTTTAACTTCATATAGCATACTTCAGTTATTTTTTTCAAATTTTGCTTATATATTGCTCCTACTTGAAAACAAACGGAAAAAGCTCTCCTTATCATAATTGTAATATGATTAATAAAAAAAAATGTTTTAACTTATTAAAGTGTCACATGCAAAGTATACAAAATTACGTAATTATACAAAACTAGCTGTCCCGCCCGGCTTCGCACGTGACATATTTCAAACCCCGTGGCACCCATTTAATCTCGTTGTTTATTAATTTCACAATAATGTATGAATATTTTCCAAATTCATTGATTACTTCACTGCTCTCCAGTCCTTACCTACGCCCGCACGGGCTGGTCGAATTATGGTCACAGGAAATTAATTTATAATATAATAAATCTGCGATAACTCGTAAGGTATTCATTTAATTTGCAAAGTGCAAAGGGACAAAATAATCTTTATGAAATGCTGAAGCCTACTAACTTAGTAAAAATAACTAACTAACTAACTATCTTCACGCTGTATCCCTGACGGGGTAGTCAGAGAGGACAGATCGCCAGGCTTCGCGATCCATGCATACTTCTTTCGCTTCTTCGAGATTCATCAATCGCTTCATACGCGCACGTCTGGGTATCCGAGTACTTTTGACCTTTCCGTTTTTGAGCAATCTGCTCACGTGGTCTTCATATGTAAGTCTCGGCCTACCCTGACTCCTTCTACCCTCTACTTTTGAACAATATATATTCTTCGTCAATCGTTCCTCACTCATTCGTTGGACGTGTCCAAACCAACGGAGCACGCCCTTTTCCAGCTTAACGCTGACACTTTCATTCAAACCTGCCAAATTGCGTATCACTTCGTTACGTATTCGGCCAGCCAAGGTAACGCCGCACAACTTTCGAAGTGATCGCATCTCCACAGCATTCAATTTACTTTCATGCATCTGCTGACATACCCAGGTTTCACTACCGTAAAGCAAAGTTGGCACTAGCACTGCATTATGAATCGCCAGTCGTGCTTCTTTTACGATGCTTTGTCGCTTTACTAACTGGGACAAAGCACCGTTAACTTTGTTTCCGGCAGCTACTCGCCGTTCCACATCCGAATCACATCTTCCATCCGCGCTAAACATACTTCCTAAATACACAATTTCATTCACTTGCTCTAGACGTTCCTGGTTTACCCTAATCTCGCATTTAGTTCTTACGTCACCTCTTTCAAATACTAGAACCTTAGTTTTACTTGCATTCAAGCGGAGACCCTTACTTTCACACCCCTCTTTCATATTAGTGACTAATGCCTGAAGGTCGGCTTCTGATGAGGCCATGAGCACCGCATCATCAGCGTACAGCAGACAGTTTACTGTAAAGTCACCCAAATTCACACCCATATTAAAATCTTTCAACTTCTGCAGGCAACTGTCCAGATACACTATGAACAGCCAGGCGGACATGACACATCCCTGTTTGACGCCTGTACAGACATCAAAAAGAGGTGACACATCCCCCCCTACTCGCACGCAAGCCTTACAGTCCCTATAAAGCGACTGTATTGCCCGCAGTAGCGAGCCGTCCACACCATATCCTGGCAGCAAGTCCCACAGCGTTTCTCTCACAACGTTATCAAATGCTTTCTCTAGATCCACAAAAGCGCAGAAAACCTTCTGGCTAAGAGCCAGAAACTTTGCCGCGATCATGCGGAGAGAAAACACTTGATCCATGCAACCTCTTCCACGTCGGAATCCGCATTGAGCCTCCCATAAATACCTTTCAGACTTTTCTTGCATTCGTGCCGTTATAACCTTTGCATACACCTTACTAGCTAAGCTGACCAAGCTGATCGCCCTGTAGCTGGAGCAGTTTAGGCGCGAGCCTTTCCCTTTGTAAATAGGTACTACAACTGCTACTCGCCAGTCATCTGGGACCTCACCCGTCCGCCAGCACAAGTTGCATAACAGACATAGTGTGTCCCAGACACGCGACCCGTCTTTTCGCGCAGCCTTACCACATTTCATACTTCTTATCGCTTGTTCTATTTCTTTCATACTAATGACTTCAATGACATCGGGATCCGGAGCATCGAAGTGAGCTCTACTTCCCGATGTGGCATCTCTGTCTTTTCTTGCATACATCTTTCCATAATATTCACTCCATCTCTGCAGGACGTCACTTTGGTCTGTTAGGACGTCATTGTTAACACTAAGCACTTTATTCATACTGCAGATTGCCGAACAACTCCGGGTCTTGCCTACCTCTTTCCAGAAGAGCTTGGCATTATCCCGGAAATTGGACGACAACCTTTCATCCGCTTTCATTCTGCACCTTTCACGAGCTTCTTCTATAAGTGCCTTCGTGTTAACTTTCTGCAGCTTGTATCTCTCTTTCATATTAAAATCATTCCGCGAGGCTAAGTAGTCTAGCCATGCTTTCTTCTTCAATCGAACTGCTTCTTTCACTTCCTCATTCCACCATGCATCACGCTTATTACTACTGCCTCTTTTCGTTTCTCCACACACTTCCACAGCGGCATTATTAGCTAAGGTTCTGCCATACACTTTCCACATTCTCACTGCTTACATTGACATCGCCAAGCTTTTCGGCTACCCTTTCATTATATTTATCCCTAATGGATGCATCCTGCAGCTTCCAGCTTTTGATGCTATAAGTCGGCTCAGGTTCAGGACACTCGGTACGATGACGCCAACCCGCGAACAGACCCCTAATCCTAGTTATGACTAGGTAGTGGTCTGATCCCAGCTCAGCGCCTCGATAAACCCTTGTGTCCATCACCTGTTTACGGAGCCGACTATCCATTAGGAATAGATCTATCATGCTTCTCTTTGACTTACATCTCCTCGTATACATATGAATTTGTTTGTGGTTGAACATTGTGTTCGCCACAAACAAATCCTTTTCCTTACAAAATGCCAGTATTAGCTTGCCAGCGTCGTTCACCCTTTTATCCCCATACTTCCCGAGTACCGACTCAAAACCATCGCGAGCGGTACCCACCCATCCATTCAAGTCTCCACATACTATAAGTCTTTCATTTCCTTCTATCACATTTAGAGCTTCTCTCATACTCTCCCAGAAGTCCTCTAGCTCACTCGCGTTCGACGAAGATACTGGCGCGTAAGCAGCTACCAGGAAAATCTTCGTCAAACCAAGTTTTACACGGATCCAGAGGATTCTAGGACCTATCAGTTTGTACTCATACATACCGGAGGCCAATCACGAGGACAGCAAAATTCCAACCCCCCGACTGCCATGCTCGCTCTCTGGTACTCCAGACCAAACCGCGAGCATCCCACCCGGGAGCTCCAAGACTTCGCTGCCCTTGCGCGTGGTCTCTGTCAAGCACACTGCATCTAACTTTCTCTCATTCATAACATCCATCAACTCATTCATCTTATCTGTCATTCCTCCCCTAACATTCCACGCAGCTACCCTGCACTCCATCCTCCACTTCCCGCCGTGTCGGGCCGCGCGTGTAGGGTGGCGGTCCCCTACGCCGCTCTGGCTCACACTTTTCGCACCAGCGGGGACGAACTGGTGCGCGTCGCCTCGGGGGCACGCCCTAGCAGTAATCGCCCTGGTGGCACTCGTGTTGGAGTAGAATTGCAGCCGTAGCTGGCAGGGATGGCGACGTGCACGCTTCTACTCTTCATCCCCCAACTTAGTAAAAATGATAAGGATTAATAGCATATTTGTGTAAATAGCCTTAAAAAACCGCTTTATAATTGACGGTTTTTTAAAGTATTAAAATGGGTATAGTATGTTATTCTTATGTGATAGACATATGTTGTCGCGTTCTTTTTTGTAAACCTACATTAGATACACAATTGCACCATACATTATTTTGTTATATCTCAAAGGATTTAGACAGCGTTTTTGTTGAAAGCTCCCAGACGGCTTATTTTTTCCAACATGCCCAATAAATATCGTTATAGTTTGGTTAATGGATACAAAAACTTAACAAATTAAAATTAAAAAGCTTCTATAAGAATCACACTAACTATTAAAAAAAACTGCATCGTAATTCTTTTCGTAGTTTTAAAGATTTAAGTATACATAGGGACAGACATCGAAAAGCGACTTTGTTTTATAATATGTAGTGATGACCTGCAACTGCGGTATTATAAAGAGAATAATAAAATGCGCAACACTTACTGCGTATCCGTAGAACAACACCATTTCAAACCCTTGTTTTGGCACCGTGCCATGTACAACTTTAGGTACAAGTCTAAACATAAATAATTTCAAGGCCAATAATTTATAAAGACAATTGAATTTACACCACTGGGTACCAACTGAAATATGAGAAGGTAATCTATACTCTATACTAATACGAGTATATAAAACTGAAGAGTCTGTTTGGTTGAACGCGCTAATCTCAGGAATTGTGTTGGACTGTCCATTTATCGAGTAAGGCTATAGGCTATATACTATCACACTATTACCCAGAAGAGCGTAGCAGTAATCAAAAATATAGTAGAAATTGTAAAAATCCATAAACGACTGGATTAAATTGGTGCCCCATGAGGTTCGAAGTACGTCACGGGCAAAGCCACGGAGGTCAGCTAGTATAATACATATTTTTTTGACTGATGACGTTATGATCATTTGAGCATTATTTTTGGTCACATTTAAGGCTAATTTTGAATTCCGAGGTCAGCTTTCCTGATATTAAATTTCTTATACCTTATGTTGCTATAAATCTTTACGTACGTAGGCTTTCTCGTGGATGCCATGCCGGGCTCCTACCGACTAAAACCACACGGTGTCCATACATCTGTCTATGGCCAGAAATCTCGGGATAACCTTGAGAAGCATAACCGAGGGTTCTCTTTGGGTAGGTGGTGAGCGTGCGTGTGACTCACACGTCATATCTCAGCAGGAGAGCACCAACCGTCCTCAGACTCATGTTGAGACCTCATGTTATTATTGCACTTATTTTGTGGTAAACTATGGTTTTTGGGGCCTGTCCCATTTTACGCAACATGGCAGAAAAAAACTGAACGTCATTTTTTGAATCGCTTTCATTTTTTGAATCGCTTTCATTTTGATTGATTTTGAACCTAACATTGATTTTTGTATAAAATCATCACTATAATAATTGGTCAAATATCACGTAAATCAAACTATGTATGTAATTACTGGCGGTTAGCAAAGAGTGGCCATGAGTTTAATTGTCAGGTTCTTCCTCAGGCTTTACCTATTGCTTTGCGAATCTGGCAGTAAATGTAAACGAAGAAGCAATAATCTTGACGTTCATAAGCTAAAACTTGTGACCTACCTAAATTTTTCATTTTATTTTCATTTCATTTCTCCCTAATCTCATCTGGATTTGTAGCCTGGGGTCTACTTATAGTTGGATTCTAGTAGCAGCTACCATTTGGTTTTTCTTTTCAGCATTGTTGGAAGCAACTGTAAGGAGCTCAAACGCAGGGGTAAGCCCCATATAGGCGCATACGTCGTTTGTTCGTTCATGAGTCAGCAGGTGCATCGCCAGCAGATGAGGTTGCTCGAACCCCGGAGGTCTAATATGCTTAATGTGTCTTATGTGCTTTACATTTTAAAAAAATGTACGTCATCAATATCGATTAGTAAGATCAATTGTCATTACATATTCATAAGATCACTCCATAAACTATGGAGTTATTAAAGACAAAATGTGAATGTCCAACGTAAACCGAAAAACGTCTACGCTAATAGCAGAAAGCCGTTATTGATAGTTCAAAAGAAAGTATATATAATATTAAGCGTAATTATATTTGTTAACTTTATTGCTTATTGTTAATTTTATTGCTTTGCAAAGAAGGGAAGAGGCTTTTGCGTTCTTTTTCCAACTCCATCAAATTCTCTTCTGATTAAATCCGTTGCGGGCTACAAGACATGCTAACTTCTCCTGAGACTTCACCGAGATCAAGCTCGTTGTAACTATTCTGGTCATTGTTGTAGATCCTGGTTACCAGGACTAACTCTAATGTGAATGGAGATTAGTCCTAATTTGTTAATACCCAAGTAATCGTGTCAAACTCTTCATTTATTTGATCGATATAAATTTTATCACAATTGAACCAAATAAATGTAAATAGCACCTATTGCTCTTCTTAACCCCTAAAATAATGTTTCTTATTTTTTGGGTTCCGTACCTGGGTTACGGAGCGGAATCCTTATAAGAACACTTTGTTATCCGTCTGTCTGTCAAGACTTTATCTCAGGAACTCGTAAACATATCGAATAGAAATTAAAACTATGTACTCAAGTCTATGGTCTCTTAAGGTTGTGAAAAATCAAACTTATAAGTTCATGTAAAAAGTTTCGGCGGTTTAGGACACAATAAACGTATTTTTACGGAACCTTCCGTGGACGAGGCGACTCGCACTTATACGGTTTTCTTATATGAAATTCGGTGCAGATTTTTTTTATTTCGTAAATAATATTAACAATTTAAAAGAAACTCTTGAATTCTTGTAAAAAAATCTGCAAAATTTACGAAATCTAAATACTAAAAAATATTTATTCAATTACTGGGTGAATAAAAAGCTCTTGGCAACATAGTTTCAACACGTACAATGGTAATTATTAAGTACTTTTTACATAGAACTATTTCAGCTTAAACTAATGATAAGAAAATACACGCGATGTTTTCTCAGTAAAATGTGTGGTTAAAAATAACATAAAATAAACCTATAAAGGGTTATAACTTCTATAAAGGGCTCACGTGTTTAAAAATGATAAATAACAAGTTTTATTACAATTTATTGTTTCAGTAACCTAATTATTTTCATTTACAAAATAAATACTATTAGTAAATTCTATTATTTTAACACGCAACTAACCAGTATGGGTGTAAGGGCCCTACCAAAATCTCCGGGATCCAAGCGAGCTCACGAGCTGGAGCTTTAATGTGTGGTTAAAAATAACATAAAATAAACCTTCTACACTTCTATAAAGGGCTCACGTGTTTAAAAATGATAAATAACAAGTTTTATTACAATTTATTGTTTCAGTAACCCAATTATTTTCATTTACAAAATAAATACTATTAGTAAATTCTATTATTTTAACACGCAACTAACCAGTATGGGTGTAAGGGCCCTACCAAAATCTCCGGGATCCAAGCGAGCTCACGAGCTGGAGGTGCATCTGCTGACTAACGGACGATGCAATAATGTAGGCACCCTTTCAGGGTTGAGAGGTAGACGGTAGTTGCTTATACAATACCGAATATAAAACAACAAGCGATAGCTGCTCCTAGCCTCCCATCACATACTTTGGGAGTGTAGCATTTGGCGAAACGAGCGATATAATTTACTAAGCAGTTTAAAAGTAACATCAGAGTAGTTTACTATGCGGAATTCGTGGCAACCGAAGACCAGCCATAGTGAAAGTTGTTTAACGCAGTGATCGTTTACTGAATACAGAGTCCGCGGAGCCACGCGAGCAACCTCAGTGGTTTAGAGAAGTAGGTTTCGCAAGATTTACAAGTTGTATTGTAAATTTTATTTAAATTTTATTTGTAAAACGGCTTAAATATGAAGTAGTATTACAACATGCTGTCAGCATGCTAACATTCAAGTAATCAAACAAGGCAAAACAAACTAGGTAATTTCAATATTACGTTATGCAAAGAATGAAAACTAATGGAGGACTCATTGAGATATTGAGATTATTCTAAATCCAACACGGTGGAACACTCAAGATGGCGGAATAATTATTTTTAACTATGTGAGATTTACACACGTTAAAAAAAATAGGTGACTATGGTTTCACCCGCGTAGAGAAGTTTTTTCTATTCCCGTTTTCCACAGGAACTTGATCCCAAAATAAAAAGTATCCTATGTGTTATTCTGACGTGTAAGCTATATTATTGTAAAGTTACAATTTCGTAGTTTTTGGGTGACAGAGTAAAAAACCTACATCCATACATTATTACAAACTTTCTCGGAGGATGACTTCTCAAACAAGACGTAGGATGCAATGATAAACTGAAAGGGTTTGCTTGGAATAACTCGATAAATATGGTAATCACTCTAAATCTAATATGGCAGACTACTAAAAATACCGGAATAGGGTATCAAATGAAGGGTTTATTCCCGAAGGGGCAGGCAGAGGCATACTATACGCCCACATTTCACCGTATGGATTTTTGTCTCACGTAACAGGTGGTGAGCCCATTGCCGTGTTGAAATAGACAGGCGCAGGCTGTGGCGACCTGCTGTTGAAATTAATCAAGCCGCCCATAATGCCTTCAACCAGGCTTAACGACTGCCATTTTACTGGCAACCGGGACCAACGGCTTAAAGTGCCTTCCGAAGCACGGAAACGCTCGCAAATGTAAATTCCACAAAGTGGTCAAAAAACAAAGGACCACCTATAGCGAATGTTGCTTAACGCAGTGAACACTGAGTCAGCGGGGCCAGGAGCGCTTCCATTTAAATATAAGATTGTTTTTGAAAATATTTAAAACATTAATTTATTCCAAAACTGAAGAAAAGTTAATCCAAATTCCGAACCATCAAACTATCCAATCAAAGATCCATCAGAAAACCAGAGAGGTCGCCATAAATCGCATAGTAAGCGAATTCAAGACAAAATAGCGTGACCACATCTGTAAAAGAGCTGATGGCCGATGGAGCCAACGAGTTCTGGAGTGGAGATAACTACTGCTCTAAGTTAATTGAATTAATTGATTGACAAAGAAGTATATTGATTTTCTACCAGTCAACCATGGTAAGGCACTAAACCAAAAAAATCCATTAGGATAGTATTAAAAAAAAAATTAAAGAGGATAGGTATTAGGAAAATGAATTCTGAGATACAAACCGAAGTAAATAAAAACTGTTTCATAATCAACTAAGAACTCCATATTAAGCCCTTCAGAACTACATAATATTGATAAGATATGACGCTTATTAATAAAGCAACGACACATATAATGTGAACTAACATATCCATTTAATATGACATAAAAATAAACCATATTGCCATCAAATAGGAGTCGTAAACATTAATGTCCTGGTTAAAAGATTAAAAGGCTGTGGAAATTCTTGCCAATATCGAATGGCTATTACATAAACCATTGGGCGTGAAGTTTTATTCAGTAACGAGTAAAGCTGGCTGAGCGGGAACATCGTTAGGGTAAGTGAGTTTTAATGTCTCTGTATTAAGCTGCAAATTCTGCCTCAAATTAAAGTATACTAGAACTTCTATATAATTCGTTTTAATATAATTAATATGATCTAATTGACTGAGGAGGCAAGCGAAACGAGCCGACGAAAGTTTCCGTTTTAAGTCCACTGGTACTGGAAAAATGCTATCGATGTCTGACCGTTCGTCCGTCCATTCAGTCTACATGTCGCATTTTTCATCGGTTTTGCATGCAACTTGGGATGGACAATCCTTGATATAGGCAAAAAATTTTTAAAAGAGTTTTCGATCGGGGGAAACGGCGGCAGGGGAGGGAAAATGGTCCCGTAGGTTCACAGAACCACTAGTATAAATTTTTCTGATTACTATTGCTTATAATAACTGGCCGTGATCAGACTCTCAAAGTGCGCTTTAGTCAGTAGACCATTAAAAATGACTGGATAACATTCAATCAACGGAAAAGGCCGGGTTCCGAAAAGGCTGCAGCGCTGTGGACTGTTCTATAGATTGTATAGAAAATAAAAGATTGCAATCAGCCATTGCAATGCAAACATGCCAATACAGAAATTCTCAGGCTTGATTGGAAGATATTTCTATAAATATAGATAGAGCATATGTACGTTATTCTATTTGCTGTTTTTTCTATTTGTCTGTTACTTTTCGATGTTTTTTGTGTGTATGACATAAATAAATCCTACTAATATTATAAACGTGAAAGTTTATAAGAATGGATGTTTGTTACTCTTTCACGTAAAAACTACTGAATGGGTTATAATGAAACTGTAAAATAATATAGCTTATATATAAGCTATATATAGAATAACACATAGGATACTTTTTATCCCGGGAACAAGTTCCTGTGGGAAACGGAAACGGGAGAACTTCACTACGCGGGCGAAGTCGCAAGCTAAAAGGAAAGGACTGGATGTGTTAGTTAGGCGAATGACAATGCGCAATTTCGAAAATTAATAGAGACCTACGTCTAGATTTGATTGATTGACCTACAACGAACTGTTTAGTATCCATGCATGACTTCATGAACTAATAATATCCGTCGAATGTATATCCTTTGACCTCACGTACTTTGCATGAATCTCTTCATTGTAATGCAAATTCCTTGTACGTACCCCAGTAGTCAAATGTTATTAGCATAAAAGCGTGAACAACATGGATTGCACTGCATGAAGTTACTTTCGTGGACACAAACAATATGCGTGCCTCACGCACTACGTGATTATTATTTCTGTGCCCATTTATATTTATTTCATATCAGTCAAAGAAAATTAAATTAAGCCTTAGGATCATCTGATTAAGATTTCATTTTAAATACGTTATTCATAAAAAATTATTAATTTTAATTTTGAACCCACGCCAGTTCATCAAGTTTTAGTGGTTTGTAAGCTACTTTTCAACAAAATTAATTTTTGCTTGTTCTGTAGATTATTAGTTATTTAATTACAAAATAAGGTTTACCTAACTAAGTGAAGAAAGCAATGTTAAAATTTTCAAATAAATGTTTATGTTCATAGATATTCTACTTAATGTTTTATTGAGATTGTACAATTTTTTTTCTTATTATAATTTCCTATAATATACCAACCACCTAGAAAGCTTTAACTTAGTTTACCTCTACTGACAGCCGGGACCAATGGCTTATTGTACTTTCTATGCCATGGAATGAAATGCTACAAATGATCACTTCAGGATTGACGGACTTTTGAATCAGTACAATTTACTCTTCCTTTTTTAAGTAATAAGTATATATCTTAAACTGAAAGTAGAATTTGAGTCGCAGTTTTCAGAAGCTAAGATGTTCTCATACTTGAATCTCACATTATCATGACCATTTTATGGTACCTATATGTAAGAAACCCACAAGGATACAGAATAGATCGGGTTTATCCTTGTGGTATACTCCAAAGAAATAGGTACTTTTAGAACTTAAATAACAAATTATTAAAAATAGTTCAGATGTGAGAATATGTAATAGGTGTGACCTGTAGGTAATAAATAAATAAATAATAAATATTGTGCGACACTTTTCACACAGCGCCATCTAGCCCAAAGTAAGCTAATATTAGCTTGTGTTATGGGATCTAGATAACTGATAAACATACTTATATATTTCTAAATACATACATATTATAGATAAATAACACCCAGACACAGAATAAACCATCGTGCTCATCACACAAAGTTTTATCCTGGGTGGGAATCGAACCCACGACCTCTTGCGTAGCAGTCGAATGCACTCCCACCGCGCCACAGAGGTAGCGTCAATATTTAAGCTACTGGACATATTTCAGTCTAGTAACCTTGTTTATTTTGCTTGTTAGTTTTAACGGAATATATTCGTCGACGACACAGCAAGAAATCAATGTCACCCGCGCCCTCTTTACTAGATCTCTACTCTATATAAATATTTCATACAAACAAGCATTTAAGGGGGCCTGAGAACTGCGGGTGGGCTGCTCGCCGTCTTTACAGAAGCAGGCCTAAGATGGTGGTTTACCTGCGACCGCGTAATAGCTGAAGTCTGCCGGGAGAACTGGGACATCTTTCCGAGAAGTCACTGGGGTGCCCGGCAATAGAAAGTCATGGACCGTTTGCTTTTATTCAGCAACTGAAAGGTCGTGTATGTGATTTTCGTATACAGTTTGACGTAAACTTTGAACATGGTATTACTATGAGAACTGCGGGTGGGCAGCTCACCGTCCTCACAGAAGCAGGCCCAAGGCGGTGGTTACGTGAGACCGCAGTAATAGCTGAAGTCTGCCGGGAGAACTGGGACATCATTCCGAGGAGTCAACGGGGTGCCCGGTAATAAAAAGTCATGGACCGTGTACTTTTATTCGGTTGGAGTACGGCATAACATCCGAGGTTTCCACACACTAAATAAAAGGGCGTCACCCTTTTTCATACGACTTTATCAATAACTACAGACGAATGTAGGCAACTGACAGGTCGCGTATGCAATTTTCGTATACAGTTTGACGTAAACTTTGAACATGGTATTACAATTACTTTCGTCTTAATTTGTGGTCGACGAATTTTAATGCTTCCTACGTTGTTATAATGACTGTTTTCTAAATATTAGGTTTACCAATCATCATCATCCGAGCGTCTGTCCCAGTTGCGTCTCGCGACGCCCGGGGTCCGCTTTCCTACATTTTCTCCTCCACTTCGCACGGTCTTCGGCATCCCCTGTAGTGAGACCATTGGCACGCATGTCACCCCTCACGACGTCAAGCCAGCACTTCTTGGGTCTTCCCCTCTTACTAGGACCCGGCGGGGCTGACATGGCCAGACATTTGTTACCTACGTAGCGCGGCGGTTGCCGCAAGACGTGACCATACCAACGAAGGCGACACTCTTGCAACTCGTCTGCAATGTCACGGATGTGAAGGCTGCCGCGGATGCGAGAGTTTCTCACGCGGTCCATCCGCGTGACCCCACACATCCACCGCAGCATCTTCATTTCCGTGACACGCAGCTCCTGCTTGTGTCGCTCCAATATCGGCCACGTCTCACTGCCATGTAAAAGGACAGGTCTAATAATGGTTTTGTAGACCTGTCCTTGTGTAGGACGATTCCAGCTTATCATACAGAGGTTGTAAGTGGTTACGTCTGGCTCTGGCTACAGCTCTCTTTGTGGCGCGCTTGGCAGCCCTGTACGCGTCGCGGTCTTCAGGGGATCCGGTCGCTTGCCACTTTTTAAAGAGGGCTTTCTTCTCCCTAGTCTCCCTCTGGACTGCGTCGTTCCACCACTAAGTTTCCTTGTCACATTTGCGTCCACCCTTAGACTCACCGAGCACCACCTTCGCCGCTCCAACGATGGCCGCCTGAACTTTGTCCCAGTAATCTTGAATTGGTTCGCCTTCAGTGTCGGTGCACTTGTCACCGACAGCTGAGACGAACCCCTGGGACCTAGTTTCATCAAGCATCCACCATCTGATGCGGCGCTGGCACCGCTCGATGCGTTTGCCTTTGGGCTTCACGCAGAGGTCCATGACAAGGAGACGGTGTTGTGCAGTAAGACTCTCACCGGGTATGACCTTGCAGTTGGCCACCTTGCCGATGCTGTGTCGCCTAGTGAGTAGGAAATCGATCTGAGTTGTACGCCTCCCGCTCTTGTAGGTGATGAGATGTTCGGATTTCTTTTTGAAATACGTGTTCACAATGGCCAGATCGGCAGCCGCACACGTTCTGAGGATAGTTTCTCCTTCAGCGTTGCGGGTGCCGTATCCAAAACCACCATGAACACGCTCAAACTCCTCACACCTCTCACCCACATGACCGTTTAGGTCGCCACCCAAAACGATTCCCTGTGACAACGGAATGCTCCGAAGCACTCCCTCGAGTTGACCCCAAAACGACATCTTATCGGCGTCGCTACAACCTGTGGCGCGTAGGCACTTATCAGGTGGGTAATAATCCCATCGATAAGCACCCTCACGATCATAAGCCGGTGGCTACAGCGTTTCACCTCCAAGATGCCACTCTGCAGCCCCTCGGAGAGCACAACGGCCACCCCGTTCTCCCCACCAGGCGCACCCGTGTAATACAGCTTGTAGCCGTTCTGCAAGGGCCGGGCTCTGTTGCCCTTCCACCGAGTCTCCTGCAGGAACGCCACGTCCACCCTCCGCCTGGAGAGTACTTCGGCCAACTCTACCGCACGCCCAGTCAGCGTGCCAATGTTCCAAGATGCGAAGCGGATTCGGGTTGGGGCTAACTTCTTTAGCCGTGCTGGCCCGACACACGGCAGCCCTAGCCCACTTGCCACAGGAGTCGGGCGGGGCTCCTGCGCGCCGTTTTGCGGCGGCGCCCTATCCCTAGCAGCTTTCCTATCATACTTTACCATTTTGTTTCGGCGGGTGGCTTTTATGGGAGCGACGCCCTCAGACCTCCCAACCCCAGAGGGGAAAGCCAGCGCCAGAGCCTAGTCCGTTAATCAGCAGGTGCACGCACTATCACGGGAGGTTGACTTGGGCCCCGAAGATCTTGGTGGGGCCCGTTACACCCCTTATTAGGTTTACCAATATTATATTATTAATAGCCACATATTTTTCTGGGTTTATTGATATCGTATTCTATCCACGATACTATGGTTCCTATTACTTGTATTACGTTGAACCAAGAGCTTTATCACGTAGTATTTAAATATTTTTACTTACTTTTTTACAAAGCTTTTTAAATTACTTTTTTATATTTACTTAGTGGCAAAACTGTACATAAGTATAGTTTTGTCATTATGTAAATCTAAAAAGTATAGGTTATGTTGTTAATTTTGGATCTATAATGTAAAGAAAAGATAATGTTAATAATCATCTTTATTGAATTATGAAATTATAGTACTTGTAATGTTTGGCTTGTTTAATTAACTAAAAAGTTGAACTAGACAAAATCAAAAAATTATGTGTGTGTACATAGGTAAGAAGTGAAATTTCTTTACGAGATTTTTTTACAGTTATTACATTTCCCTCCTACGTCTATGAAGAATTTTCACTTCAAAACAACATGGCGTGTAAGCGAAAAACATAAAAAAAAAAAAAAATAGATATCCATCACGCCTTATCCCCGAAGGGGTGGCAGAGGCATATTATATTATATACTTTTCAACGTGTGGATTGTGGAAAACATGACGAATTTTTTTACAGCTATAAAATGTCTCTCAACTTCGATAAAGAAGTTTCACTTTAATAAAAAAATATAAATTCTTAGGCACCATAAAATACACTTTTTAATTATACTACAACTTTAGAATTATATTTATTAGCCAGACGGTTTTTTTTTACTAAATGCAATTTGAAAAAAAACTGTTAATTTAGAATTATATATATATATATAATTCTAAATTAACAGTTTTTTTACTAAATGCAATTGAAAATATATACGTTACTAAAAATATAAACAGATATTTTCAACGTTCTCTGTCTGTTTGTCTGGCTAATAAATATAATTCTATATATATAAATATATAGATGTATAGATTACGCCCTAATCTTCACCAATTTTATTTCCCAATTGTACATCAAAGCATAAAGAAACAAGAAAAATTAAGAATGCATGTGTACTTATTACTTACATACTTTGTGAAGTCGAACAGATTTGTTCGTCTTACTAAATTATTTAAACTTCACCCTTCTCTTAATTCAGTACATTCGTGACCACGACTATTGCAATATAGCCGAAACGTCGAGAAGTGAGCGCATTTATAAAGTGTAGACGACATAGAGGATAATTGAGGATTTTTTTTTTTGTTTCATACTTCACCGTTTTGGGATCAGAGTTAAATGACAGATAGGCAGATAAAATATAAGCGTTATTATAAGCGTAGATTGCTTATGATTCGCATGGCAAACAATTATCTATCCTGTATTTTTCTTTGTATAAAGTAACGACAGTAAAATTCTACCGCCAAAATACACAACCAACAAGGCAACATTAAATTTCCCTAACACGGTATGAAAATGACACCTTTTCCAATCAACATTAATTCTTTGGAATTCCCATAGTGAAATTATTGAAAAGACAAGTTAAAATGCACTTTCACAATACAATTATAAGGCTTATTTCGTTTATTGAATTCAACGCATGCGTGGTGCCAATACCGCAGTGCGCGGCGCCTGAAAGACCACGTCTTAGCGTGTGAACTCGCCATTATCAACAAAAAAAATTGTTCACCAATGTTTGCACATATATTTGTACAAAATCTATGGTCAATCGGAAACGGGTTAACTATTTAGGCCAGTGTTTGTCACGAAGTTTGACATGTCGAAATGTCATTGACTCGGTAAATTGCAGTTTAGTTTTTATTGGGCTTCGAATTTTATTATTACTAAGCAAGTTGTTTGAAGAAAAAGAATTAAATTTTCATTTTAGCACGTTAGCTGTTTATAGAGGTTATTTGATATTTCACACTACATTAATTTCTCTGTCACCCCTTCGCGGATAAAGCGTTATAGATAAATAATAATATAATTAATTTCATATTGTATGCCTACTTTTCACCCTGTGTATTCCTGTCCCACGTAACAGGTGGTGAGCCTATTGCCATGTTGAAATAGACAGACGCAGGTTGAGGCTACCTGCTGTTGAAATTTTTCAAGCCATAAGGCCTTCAACTTGACTTAACGACTGCCATGTTACTGTCAAACGGGACCAACAGCTTAACACGCCTTCCGAAGCACTTAAATCAAACAAAGTAGTCACCCATCCGAGAACCAGCCATAGTAAAGTTGCGTAACTCAGTGATCGTTTACAGAACACTGAGTCCGCGGGGCCACGAGCAATTCAAGTTAGTATTATCAATCATCAAGTTTAGTATTTGTTGCGACTGTGATACAGCGTGCTGCAGCATGCTGTAGAACGCAAACACAGCGTAGAACGTGACAGCATAGTGAATCACGCTGCCATTTACGTTCGCATACAAATGCGCACACAAAACGCGACCGCTGCAGGCTGTAGTGCCGTGGCCGCGGAACAAACGCAGCGATTCCATGCTGCTGGATGTAGATCATTCAACCTTAATTATTACACTTCTAATTTCTTAAACTGATTTAAAAGTTTGTTCAAGGACTTTTAGTCTCATCAACAAACATAATTACGACGTGTCCTCTCTTCAAATGTTTAAGTGTTCGTATAGTCAATCGTACCAAGTTTCTAATGAAATCAGAATTTACATGTAATCCGTCGCATAAAGTTTATTACTCCTCTTTTCTTTTTAAAAGGAGGGGATGCCTCTCCATTAAGTCCAAAACATTCATTTACCGCGGCTACCCTGCAAGACACATTATGAGTACCTTCAATCATATAATTCAATACACTTTTGCAATTATTTTTCTATTAGAATGTTAGTATTTTTTCGGAAAATTTACTTTCATGTTAAACAAAATGGTCCAAGGTGTTTTCTTCCGTATTCCCAAAAAAACAACAAAGGGATGAAAAAGTTCGCATTACGTGTATTTTATAGTCTGCCTACAGAAGTGTAGGGTGAGGTGTTTTTGTAAGTTTTCCAAAACAACCCTTTTACCGCTCCCTTTGTACGTGTACCTGCTACGTATGTTGTTGTTTTAATAATTTCAAAGGCAAGAAAGATGTTGAATTTAAATAATACTAATCAAGTTTACAGGGCTCTATTTTTATTAATACTAATCAAGTTTACAGGGCTCTATTTTTTTAAGACTATGAAGAAAATATATTTGATTGATAACATCAAGTTTTAAAGTACAGTATTAGGTATTTTGATATTAAGTTTTATTCATTTCAACATTGTGTTATATAACTGTACATGACTAGTTTGCAAACACATTATACCAGTCACGTAAACTTCTTTCAAACTTGAAGACCATCACCAATACCTCAAGAAGTTGCTTTCAGCGAAATGAAGAGCCTATTTGCAAACATTAGGGTTAAAACAAGACAGACACTACTTCATACAAAAATACACACGGTGAAATTTGGGCGTAATAAAGGCGTGATACTATATTAAAGAAGTATACTGTTGTTATAATATTTGACACAAATTACAAAAATCGCATAATTTTTCTCTGTATCTTTAGATCGTGTTAATCTACTTCTAAAGCTGACTGATGATACCTAATAGCTTTCATGAATATAATCACAGCATTCGAGAATTATTTTTTAAATGTAGTTTTAATAAATGAAAATCATATTCATTTGCACTCGTAATTAAAAGTCCTTAGAGTGCGTGCAAGGTTTTGTTGGAAAATAACTGTTCTGACGCAAAATTGGGGGCCGAGTCTACTATTGACAAGCCGTAGAATAGAACCAGAATCGCTGTTTTAGCTGTCAAAATGTTAGTAGACTACCAAAAATGCAACTGACTAGCGGCCACTGGTACAGTACGTGTTAGTAGAACTCATTGGCCGACCGATAGAAGTCTATTGGCGTACGATTGTGATAGTAGACTACGAACAATGTCAATTTACAAAAAAAGTCAAAATGATACCGGTGGCTTTCTATTGAGCGACGATTACGATTCTTTTCTGGCGTGATTGAAATAGTAGACTTGACTCCCTGAGCAGCCGTCGCGGGTTATATATTAATTAATTTTGTAATAAAGTTTGCGTTCTGTGAGCAACACGAAACTTCGATCACAGCACTGGCGCACGTACCTATGAGCTGTCAAAACTTCATCGTAATTTGAACTTCCTTTTTGTTTACCATCGCTGATTTTGTCGGTACGTTAATGATTTATGTGCCTACTAAGTTTATTTTGATTGAATAAATACTAATACACGAGCAGAAGCGCTCGAGCCCCTGCGAACTCACTGTTCTGTAAACGATCCCTGAGTTACGCAACTTTCACTATGGCTGGTCCTCGGATGTGTGACCACTTTGTGGCATTTACATTTGCGAGCGTTTCTGTGCTTCGGTAAACACGTTAAGCCGTTGGTTCCGGTTGCCAATAACACGGCAGTCGTTAAGTCAAGTTGACGGCCTTATGAGCGGCTTAAAATTTTTTAACAGCAGGTAACCATACTACCTGCGTCTGTCTATTTCAATACGGCAATGGGCTTGAAACTTATTACGTGAAACAGGTATACACATGGTTAAAAGTGGGCATACAATATGTATGCCTCTGCCACCCCTTCAGGGATAACGCGTGATAGATAAGCAAGTAATAAATACTTAAATAAATATTTTGGGACATTTTCACTCAAATTCTCACAAATATTTTGACTCATTCTCATTCTTTTTACACGGCAATAGACTCACATTGGACCTCTAATAATGTGTCGGGTTAAAGTATCTATGATTCTCCCTGTACCTATTTATTTTATTATATACTAGTTGAAAGTGAACCCAGTAACCTGAAAAATTGAGGATGATCTGAAAAAGAAAATTGCTGCAATTACATTGTAGATGCGCAAAAACCATTTTAGACGAAGGAATATTTGTAACTGAAGTTTAGTAATCTAGTAGCTGAAGATACCTTTCATAAATATGTAAATTGATAATAGCCGAAAACAGTAGCGGACGTTGGCATAATCGATAGCTATATTTCAACCGATTGGCTATCGAATTCCGACAAGGTCATTCAAGTTCAAGTTTAAAAAAAATAAAATAATAAATATCCATCACGCCTTATCCCCGAAGGGGTGGCAGAGGCATATTATATACCCACTTTTCACCGTGTGGAATCCTGTCCCACGTAATAGGCGGTGAGCCCATTGCCGTGTTGAAATAGACAGACGCAGGTTGTGGCTACCTGCTGTTGAAATTTTCAAGCCGCCCATAAGGCTTTCAACCAGGCTTAACGACTGCCATTTTACTGGCAACCGGGACCAACGGCTTTACGTGCCTTCCGAAGCACGGAAACGCTCGCAAATGTAAATGCCACAAAGTGGTCACCCATCCGAGGACCAGCCATAGTAAAAGTTGCGTAACTCAGTGATCGTTTACAGAACACTGAGACCGCGGGGCCACGAGCGCAAGTTCAAGTTTAGATTTCAATATTTCTAATTCATAATAATATTATACTGTCTTTAGTATAACTTCTAATGAGTTTATCCAACTTTTGGATAAATAATTGGACCGAAGCGAACAAAGTGAGTGTCTCTATTCTTCCCCGATTCGGATTTTCAATTTGTCCTCGAACTCCTTCCAAACCACTCAACACTGTTTCATCAAATTTTGACATAATACGACATCTAGCCATAGATGGTTTAGAAATAATAAAATCGAAAAACGGACATACCATGGAGGAATAATCACCGAAAGGTAAATAGGCATCGACAAAAGAACTCGCAAAACGCTTCGCTCCATGTGCACCTAGTAAATTGTGTTTCAACGAATCACTACATATTATAAAACAAAGTCGCTTTTCGCTGTCTGTCCCTATGTATGCTTAGATCTTTAAAACTACGCAACGGATTACTATACGGTTTTTTTTAATAGTTAGAGTGATTCTCATAGAAGGTTTTTATGTATAATTTGTTAAGTTTTTGTATATATTGACCAAATCATAACGATATTTGTTGGGGATGTCGGAAAAAATAAGCCGTCTGGGAGCTTTCAACAAAAACGCTGCCTAAACCCTTTGAGATATAACAAAATAATGTATAGTGTAATTGTGTATCTAATAAAGGTCTACAAAAAAGTCCGCGACGACATATGTCTATCTCTTAAGAATAACATACTATATCCATTTTAATACTTTAAAAAAACAGCAATTATTAAGCGATAATTTGAAGGCTATTTACACAAATATACTATTAATCCTTATCATTTTTTTTACGTTAGTTGGCTTCAGCATTTCATGAAGATTATTTTGTCTCTTACGAGTTATCGCAAATTCAAAATTAGGCGCAAAGAAATTAATTTAATTCGACCTGGTACTGGAGAGCGGAGAAGTAATCAATGAATTTGGAAAATGTTCATACATTATTGTGAATGTGAAATTATTAAACAACGGGATTAAAGGGGTGCCACGGGGTTCGAAGTATGTCACGGGCGAAGCCGGGCGGGACAGCTAGTATATAATAAGTGAAGCATATTTTCTGATTGGTAAAGTTCGAAGTTCCCCCAAGAACTTGATAGCTAGATGTTATTGTAATAGCCAATGCTGTCTAGTATATATATAATAATAATAGTTCTTTATTACTTCCAGATGCACAGAGTTAAACATACTTGTACTATTACCCTACACGATTTATCACTATTAATCACTAACATTATTTAAAAAAAATAGTAAGCGTTCGTGGTCCCGCGGACTCAGTGTTTTACTGACTTACAAATTAGACGGGGGCTTAACGTGCTTTCCGAAGCACGGAAACGCTCGCAAATGTAAATGCCACAAAGTTGTCACCCATCCGTGACCAGCCATAGCCAAAGTTGCTTAACGCAGTGATAGTTTACAGAACACTGAGTCCGCGGGGCCACGAGCGCTTCAAGCTTGATGTTATATAGCCTCAAGAAATGGATTGTCCAACACAATTTATTTTTTAATTCGGGCTCGTAGTTCCTCAGATTAGCGCGTTCAACCAGTCAGCGGAGTCTTAGTAATAGGGTCCCATTTTTACCCTTTGGGTACGGAACCCTAAAATATATAAAAATCATAGAAAAGAGCCTTCCATGTGATAAACAGAAAGGATCTGAACAAGGTTATTAATTTAACCCTGTACAATGCTATTAAAACTTTACGAACATAATGAAATTGGGTGACTGGCAGTTAAACCCTTATAATAGGAGCTGGGGGTATTAGTAATACATTCATGTGAAATTCAACCATATCATAAAGGGTACCTTTTGCCGTTTCAGCGATTAGGGACTATCAGAGAAAAGCGATCTAACGTTAATTCCCTGAATCACGAATTTAATACCCTCCATTAGTATGTTTTAGAAAATCCGTAGACTAACACTATTATTACCACTAATATAGCGATGTAACATCTTAATAATATTATAAATGCGAAAGTTTGTATGGATGTTTGTTACTCTTGCAGATTTATCTTTTTAGAATAGATTTTAATGAAACTTTACAATAATATAGCTTTAACATCAGAATAACACATAGGCTACTTTTTATCAAGGGAACTAGTTCCTGTGGGAAACGAGAACGGGAAAACTAGACTACGCGGACGAAACCGCGGGTGTCAACTAGTCTACTACAAAAGAGTAATGGTGTCAGAAATAAAAATAATTTTGAGAGCCCACGGTAATTAATCTGCTAAAAGGATTTGCCTCAAATTTATCTTGAATATAATATAACCTAACTAACTATCTTCACGCTGTATCCCTGACGGGGTAGTCAGAGAGGACAGATCGCCAGGCTTCGCGATCCATGCATACTTCTTTCGCTTCTTCGAGATTCATCAATCGCTTCATAACAATTAACCGTAACACATTTTGGGCAAATTAGACAAGTGTAACAAAAAATACAAATCATATGTGGATTATTCAGTTCATTACCCATCCTGTTGGCTTTGCCGTAGTCGATCAAAAAGCTTCAGTATATCATAAAGCTTACCAACAGGATATTGACGTAGATAAACCTGTATGAGGTGTCAAGTCATTTTGATAAGCTAATAATCTCGACTATAGAGGCAACGTCGGCATACGATCAGTATTATGAGGGTATCTTTAAGGTATAACGCTCGTGGCCCCGCGGTCTCAGTGTTCTGTAAACGATCACTGAGTTACGCAACTTTCACTATGGCTGGATGGGTAACCACTTTGTGGAATTTACACGTTAAGCTGTTGGTCCCGTTTTGCCAAGAAAATGACCTAAATGCCTGGTTGAAGGCCTCAGGCCTTGAATAATTTCAACAGCAGGTCGCCACAGCCTGCGCCTGTCCATTTCAACACGGCAATGGACTCACCACCTGTTACGTGGGACAAAAATGCAAAAGGTGAAATGTAAGCGTATAGTATGCCTGTGCCTAACCCTTCGGGGATAAAGGCGTGACACTATGTATGTATGTATGTCTTTTAGGTTGAGATTTTATCAACAATACCATTTTTAACCATAAAAGTATACGATATAGCTATACGATGGTATTTATTTTAATAGTTTTGTTTATCAGTCACGCCTTTATCGTAGTTACAGAGGTATAGGGTATATATAGGATAGCTATGCAGTTTTTGTTCCACAATAGGTGGTGCCCATTGCCGTGTTGAAATATACAGACAAATGTTGCGGCTACCTTCTGTTGAAAAATTTCAAGCCACCCATTAGGCCTTCAATTTGGATTGACGACTACGTGCCTTCTGAAGCACGAAACGCTCGTAAATGAAAATACTAAAAACCGGTCAACCATCCGTAACCAGCCATAGCGAAAGTTGCTTAACGAAGTTATCGTTTACAGAACACTGCGTTAGCGGTACCACGAGCGCTTCAAAATTTAATACTTATATTACGTTATAGTTGGTACACATATACTATTTGATATTTACGGTGGGCGCGCATCAACAACTGCAGTTAACTTTGTGCCAAACATCATAGAATTATTAAAGTGAAACTTTTATTACATCGTCTCCAATTTTTTGGTATGTGTGTTGCATGTCGTGTGACTCTCCTTTGTATTTCTCATTCACTTTGCACAATCTTTGGCATATTGCGTAGTGAAACCATAGCACCACTCATATCATCCTTCAAAACTTCAAGCTTCGCTTCACTTCTTGGTTTTTCGGTCTTATTGGGACTTGCAAGAGGAGAGTTTCCACGTTGTGCAAGGGCACATTTTTAGGATATTTTTCTGACAGCTAGAGGCTTTAGCTCGCACGTAATAAGAAAGGTGCCATAATTTTTTCAAATATTTGTATGTGTATGTCTTCACCAATTGCGGTTCTATTTCCTGTCTTAATTGTTTTGTGATAGACACAGATCAGTAAGTACTAAAATCACCAGGATTTGTCAGCTGATAAAATTTAGTATGATGTAAAAATTTCGTAGCTGATATAGCTACGAAATCTCACTCGATATAAGAATTCTTTAAATCTAACGTAAAAATAATTGGCCACTTTATCAAAAACGTACTGCATTACCCTAAACTGGCGGTTTGCCAACACATATTAAAATCGGAATACCCACAAAATATGGAATTTTCTTCAAAAATACTATCTAGAATTTTCTTCAAAAATACATTCTAGAATTTCCTTTAAAATATATTCCTTAACATCCTAATCTTTTTTTTTATATTTGGCACGTCAAACGCCTGATGGTAAGCAAAGACGAAAACCCGTGAATCAGGCACTCAGCTCTGATAGCGACCCACATTTTGATGGCCCAGAAATAAGCCATTTTACGCTTTTCTTGAAGGACCCAGGATTATAAGAGGAGGAAAACACGTGCACCGGCAGAGAGTTCCATGTTTTTTATGGTGTGACATAAGAAAAACCTATGGAATCTTTCGGTTCTGGGCAAGATTGTCTCCACGGTGTAAGGATGACATGTCTGCCCCACACGTGTTGGTCGGGGACTTAATGGGGAGTGAGGGAGGGACCAATTGGAAGAGCTCTTCAGAACACTCGCCGTGGTAGAGGCGGTAAAATGCAGCTAAGCTGGCGAACGTTCTGCGCATTTCCAACGGTTCATGACTGCCAGTGACCTCTGGACATTATATTATGCGGATGGCACGTCGCTGCAACGAGTCAAGAACTTCAAGCAAGTACTTGGCGGAGCCATCCCAGAGATGTGAGCAGTATTCCACGCATGGACGAATCTGGCACATATTTAGTAAGCATTTCTGTTTTGGCGTGAAAAACCGCCTCACCCTGTTAAGGACTCTGAGTTTGCGAGAGTATAAGTTGATGCACCCCTCGATGTAGTTTTTATTGTTAAGCTCTTGATGAACGTCCAACCCCATAATGCTGAGGTAATTTTGCAGCTGTAGTGTTGTGTTGTGTTCTGAGGAGTTGAAAGGGTAAGTAAAGGGGATACTTGTGCAGTAAACGCACACGCCTGCGATTTCTTGGCATTGAACTCGACCAGATTATCGTAACCACACCAAGAGATGCAGTTCAGACTCCGACCGAGTTTCGCCACAACTTGTCCGCTCATAGCCTCAACATCCGTCTGCTTTGTTGCCGGGTGACTTACATAATATCTCCCATGTAATGTACTATCATCTGCATAGCTATGTATGGTGCCCAGGAACAACATATCATTGATATGCAGAAGAAAGAGAGTGTGTGAGTATTTATCTGCAAGCAGTCTGAGGCCTGGCTGTCGCATTTGACCCGAATACGGCGCTCATGCAGAAAGCTTGCGAGCCATGTGCATAGTTGAGGTGGCAGGCCATATGCCGGAAGCTTGAAAGGGAGTGCAGAGATGAATCCAGACTCTATCGAAAGCCTTGGCGATGTCCAGGCTGATAACCAAGGATTCACCATGCTTATCCATAGCCTCACCCCAAAGGTGCCGTAACGTATGCCAGAAGATTACCCGTTGACCGTTTCAGCATTAAACCGTATTGTCGGTCGTTTATCAAGGATTGAATTGAAGATTCAGGAGATCCAGATAACGCATGAGCTGCTTGTTAATGATTAGCTCAAAAACCTTACAGATTACTGATTTTATCTTTAGTACAGATAAAAACATGAACACATGCAAAATAGCTTCAAAAATATCAATTCCCTATAATACTTAATCGACGTACAAAAATAACAACTTATATTAGGTCTTTGTTTTGACAATGAATCTTTGTTATGAGTTTGATTGATGATGTGTAGGCCTGAGTCATGTTAGGTTTTTTTTTTATAATATGGCCACACGCAGTACATTCCTTAGTAAATGCGTGGTGCTAATGATATTAGTAATGTTGTTTTCTTAGTGGCGTAGTTGTGATATGTCCTGATATTAGATACAAGATCTGAATTGAAAAAATAAGTCATACGATCTTCAAATATGTCACTTTCAATTTGTCCCTGATTTTTTATATCTGTGTAAACATGTCCCTCTTCCTTCGCCTACCACCACGTCAAAATTCACGGCAGGCACGGAGGGGGGGGGGGGGTAATGAGATTTTGCGCCGTCAGCTGTGATGAGCGGTAGCGACAAATCAAAACTAACCTAATTTCTACCAGTTAGGCCTGGAGCTGGCGCACTACCGACAAGGAAATTTAATCATCTAACTTTATTTAATTTGTACTATGACTACTACTTGCAACTGAGCGCTGTAACTGTTCAGCCCTCGCTCTAGGGTGCACTGGTAGTCCTGTTTCTGCTTCCTCTAAGTGAAGGCGGGAAGAAAAAAGCAACTTAAACAAACAAAACAAGCAGCAAGCAAGTAAACGAGATCAACACTCCAGTTTCTATTATCTCTATACTAATATTACAAAGCTGAAGAGTTTGTTTGTTTGTTTGGTTGAACGCGCTAATCTCAGGAACTACTGGTCGGATTTGAAAAAATGAAGGCTATAGGCTATATATCATTACGCTACTACACTGGGGAGCAGAGCAGTAGTTATAAATTATACCCGCAATAATTACTTTTACCGCTGTATAAGTACTTACAATAAAGAGCTTTATGATATTGATCTGTTTGATAACTCTCTGAATGGATTTAAATACATTTTTTTTAGAAAACTATTTGATTATAAGCACTGTAAGGAATGTTAGCTATTGCTAAAAGTATTTGTTATGCACTTAAAATGGTAATTCGCGTTTGTTTGTACGATCTCAAGCTTGTTATTATTTTATTATTATTTTGTGTACCTATATTACAGTTGTTCTGTTGCCTGTTCGCTTATGCTTTATTTATAGTTGTATATAAATAAAATATTGGGTACTCAGTGTCTTTTTTGGATAAATTATGAATATATGTAAGCTCATGTAATGACTGTATGTACCAAAATAAATAAAAACAAAAAATAAAAATAAATAAAATATATGTCAACAAATCGGGCAATATTTTATGCATTATTGTAGAATTTATAAGCGACGGGATTAATTAGGCGCGTCGGGTGTTTGAAGTATGCCACGGGCAAATAATAATAATAATAATAATAATAATTTATTGATATTCAAAATTAATTTCTAAAGTACAATAGGTATACTGATGTCCAAGCTAGGTAGAGACCTGTATTTCGGACATCAGTTCTCTGCTTTGGAGACATTTTTATGCTCATTACATAATGTGTTTTGTGCACGATTATTTATCGTGGGAAAAACAAAACCAAAATAGAAGAAAAACAATGATAATAATAACAACTAAGAGTTTTTAAAAATAGTAGGTAACTGTCAAGATGAATAAAGATGGTTTAAAATTCTCTTACGCGCGCGTGTGTGTGTGTGTGTGTGTGGGGGGGGGGGGTGTTTGTGTGTGTGTGATGTGATGTGGGTGTTGGTAGTGCGTGCGTGCATGAATGCGATTAGGTGTTTTGTGAATAATAATTGTTTACACGTTAGTAATATTAAGATTACGAAAAATTAAGAAGATTTTCTGTGTCTTCGTAACTTAAATTCTGCAACCATACTGATAGTTTGTTTTTTAATTCGAATCTATTTAATATCTGTAAATTCAGCAGTCGGTTGATTCTGTTGTATATTTTATAACTGGAGATAGGGAGCTGTCGTGTTGAGAATGTTGTCTTGTGTGTAGGAATCGGGCACGATATATAAGTTTTCCTTTTATTTGGGTCCGGTCGGGGTACTCTAGAGTGTAGGCGAAGGATTGTTCGGTGAATGTAAAGTTGCTTTACTGTAAGTACCTTAGAGATTGCATATAGTTCAACCGTAGGAAACCTGAAATGTTTAAAGTATATCACTTTGAGCAGTGATCTCTGTGCTCGCTCAAGTTTCATTAACGTGTACTTGTCGGCTTTGCCCCACACTGGAACGCAATACGCGATGATTGAAGTGCACAGGGCGGAGTAAACCAAGTGTATTGTGTCTTGATCCGCAGTTTGTCGGAGGGTCTTAAAAATATGAATGAGCCGTCTGACTCTGGAAGTAAGTGTGTCAATGTGGAGGTGCCAGTTCAAGTTTCTGTCAATATTAACACCGAGGTATTTAATACTGGCAATTTGTGTTATGGGACAGCAGCTGCATTTGTTATCACTATCGCTATCTGTACAGCAGTGTACGTTTAATAGATAGTTAGGGGGTGGCTGTGTGCACATTCTCATAGTAAAGGGAATACAGTGACTTTTCGAAAGGTTTAAGGACAATAGATTTTGGGACAACCAATTCTTAACAATTATTAGGTTGTTTTCTGCAGTGGTTTTTATTTCTGTCCAATTTGATCCATGTATTACTAAGGCAGTGTCGTCTGCATAGGTGATAATTTTACATTTTGGTAGATGCATGTCGCACAGTTGGTTTATGTAGACCAAAAATAAAGAAGGGCCGAGGATAGAACCCTGCGGAATACCGTACTCTATACGTTCTTCGTCACTCCTTAGTGCATTTATCGTGACGCATTGAGATCGATTAGTAAGGTAATCCTTGAAGATGTGGTGTGCAATACCTCGAACTCCTATGTTGTATAACTTTTTTAGAAGAGTAGGTACATGGACAGTGTCGAAGGCCTTTTGTAAATCGAGGAAAATTCCTAGGCACTTTAGCCCCTGGTCTAGCTTCTTAGTGATGTGTTCAGCTAGATCCGCAACTGCATCTTCTGTCGACATGCCGGCTCTGAAACCATACTGGTTTTTGGATAATATATTATATTTATTAAGATATTTAACAAGTCGATTGTTTATAATCTTTTCGAGAATTTTAGACATTGTAGTTAAGACAGAAATGGGTCTATAGTTTGTCAATGAACTTTTATCACCACTCTTATGAATTGGGTGTATGATCGCCTTTTTAAAAGCATTTGGAAATATACCCCTATTAAGAGATAGGTTACAAATGTGCGTGACAACGGGAACAAGAAACTTTCGGCCAGATTTTAAGATGGAAGCCGAAATTCCATCCCATCCCGTAGCCGAGTCGGAGCGTAGTCCCAGGATAATGGATTCGACTTCCCGCTCGTTTGTATCTAGAATCCCCATTGAATTACCTAAGTCAATTGGCCTACTCTTTAGGTATCTAGTGAGATCGGCAGATGAGGGTGTAATTTTTGTGGCTATTTCCTTACCAATACCAACAAAATAATTATTTACGGAATTCAAGGATGATTTGATGTCCAAAGTCTCTTTAAATAATTCGAGTGGCTGTGAATGAACGTTGTTAGTATTGGTAATAGATTTAATAGTTTTCCAGGTGGCTTTCAAGTTGTTTTTACTCTTCAAAAATTCATTCTTTTCATAGGTTCTTTTAATTTTTCGCAGAAGGAGGTTACAATAATTACGGTAGCGCATGTAAATCAGCCCCGCGATTTGATCATCAGGAGAAAGTTTAGATTTCCTGTGTAGTCTATCTCTATGTCTTATGCATCGCAGTAGGCCTGCAGTGATCCAAGGCTTCAAAATTCTCTGCTGTCTAGACACCGTTATCGTTTTAGTGTGGTTACCAATTATTGTGGATATTGTTGATACCAATGAATCTGTGGCTGTATTAGGATCTGTTTCTTGGAGAATGTGATTAAAGTCTGTATTTGCGATGCAGCGCTGGATGCTTACAGAATCAATTTGATTTTTTGTGCGAGACGGAGAACTGATATTATATTTGAGAGCAAGACACAAAAGAGTTGGAAGGTGATCGGTAATGTGAGAGTCTATAACAAATGTTCTTGATGGCAGCTTTGATTTAAGAAGAACATGATCGTAGCATTTGTCCGATCTGGTGGGGTAGACATGCGTGGGTGATAAGGCATGGCTGGCGTTTAAGATTAGGTAACTGTTAGCTGAGCTGTCTATATTTTGGGGTTTAATATCTATGTTAATATCTCCTAACAGTGCAATATTGTTTATAGGTCTTAAACTCAACAGAACACCATTAAGGTTTTCTAAGAAAACGTCGACTTGATCCTGACGACTGTACGAGGGTGATCGGTATATCGCTATAATTGCGCATTTGTTACCAACATTACAAGTCAAACAACAAGCAGAATCAAAAATAGGCTCCGCTATAGTATGGGAAAGAGATGTTTTAACATAAAGAACGACTCCTGAGTTCTGATTTATATGTCTCTTAGACGCATACTGACTGTAGCCCTCCAACACAGGAATATTACTGCACGTTGGCAACCAGCACTCTGTCAGAATTATGATGTCACAATTTACTTTTATCTCGGTCAATAGAACAGTGAGTTGATCGAAGTTTTTGCTCACACTGCGGATATTCTGATGAAAAATTTTTAAATCGGTGTGCTGGATTGGGCTCAATAGTCGGCAACAGTCTTGGGGTTCACATTTCATAGAGTTAGAGCTGTCATAAGAGTCCAGCTCAGCATTAATATCAATTATAGAGGTCATTTCTGAACATTAAACGACAATGTGGACAGAAGGGAGATCCAGGAAATATGTGTTGTTGTGTGTTCATATGCATACCATTGTAAGAATTAGAGTTACGTAAGATTATGTTTAGTACGTTAGGTTTGTTATACTTTATATTTCGAGTATGTTGTGTAAGAGTATATTGTTGTGTGTAAGTGTTGCTGCATTGTTGAGGGAATGTAGATATATGTTGGTTGCCGTTATGGTAATAAACAATAATTAAAAGAAAATAACTATAACTACTCGGAAACAAGTGAAAGTTGTAGGACACAGTAAATGTTACATCTAGAAAAGCTCCTAGTCATTTGTGCTGTTTGATTTCAAGTAGGAATTGTTCCGATTTGACTTGCATGTGATTTATACCTTCCGCCTGGCGGAGAAACACCTTCCCATTTACACACCAACAAAATTTGTAATTATTTGTTTTTGCAAACTCCCTTGCAAGATGGAAGAGCCTTTTTGTAGAACTCGGAAGATACTCCGCAATATAAACTGGCTGCGGTTTTCCGAGGATGCCAATTTGAGAGGTATTTAAGCGGTCTTCTCTAGATTTAGTTCGATTATAAGTTTTTGTTGCCGCAATTACTCTTTCCTTGTCTTGCACTGAGTTGAGTTCCACAACTATAGGTTTATTTGTTCCTGGTTTGCCAGGAATACGGTAAATATCACGAATTCCGGTAATCGGGACCTGTAGAATATTTCCGATATTTGTCACCACTTTATTTAACCCCGGTGTGGTCTCCTTTTCTGTCGTTGAAGGTGTTGGGATATTTCTTATTTCAAATGAAGAGCCACGGGCACTCTGCTGAATATCGGTAATTTTCTTTTGAAGGTCTTCAATTGTATATAGGTATTCCCTCCGTTCATTTTGCAAAACACCAATTTGCCTCCTCATGTCCTCATACTGTGTATTTATAAAGGCAACGGATTTTTCTATTTCTGTGTTTAACTTTTGGATAGACAAGTTTTGTTCCTTTAGTTCGGTGATGTCAGAAGCCAAATTCGATATGATTTTGCTCTGTTCCGCCAAAACGCGATTTAAGTGATCCTGTTGTTCCATCTTCCAAGCAGTTAGTATTTGCTTAATGTCGTTCTTGAATTCGCTTAATTCACTTCCAGGAGACTGGGGCGGGCAGGGCCTTTTGGAGCGATTTTGTATGTTTACATTATTTAAGTCCTTTTCTATACTTGAACTTGCAAGATTTGGATCGGATTGAGCCTGATTTTTACTCTTTTTTACTGTTGATGTTGGTGTACGCTGCAAAGACATTTTCCAATTCTTCAGACTATACCAAACCGCCTACAGAAAGCGTACTATTGAGTAGTTGTTACTGGTAGCTACGCTCTAAAGGTATATTAACGGAGATCGTATTTTGTAGCCGCTGTCTCCGGACTCGTAGCAAGCGTGTATGTAGTCAGCTATGTCGCGTAGCACAGTGGTGACGCTGTGTATTGTGTAGCACGGTCAAGAAAAAAAACACGATGACGTTATTTCGCGTAGCACTGATGACGTGCGTAGCAAGTAATAAATTCACGGCAATCGACAAGCGGTCTCGTGGCGCAATGCGTATATAGGTCGGTTCAAACGCCAGTTGAAGCAACGCGGCGCGAGTTCGAAACCTACCTCGGAGAGGTGGTAAGGCCGATTAACAAATCAAAGGCTTACAATTGCAGCAGCATAGACTCGATGTGTTGTTATCCCCTTCTAGGTCCGCCCAGTAGGTGTGATTCTTCCATATAGAAGTCGCAAGTGCAAGCAGGAATTGCAAGTATATCACTGAACCAATAAGGTTAAAGCACCACCAATAATACCGGAGCGCACACAGCACACAACCATCCACAACGAAATCCACAGCAAAGCTGTGGGGGTCATTAAGTCTGGTGATAAAATGCAATAATGAGCGTTCTTAATCTAGAAATGATTAAGTACGAACAAGGAAAACAATAACTGTTAAAACAAAAACCGATAATAACAGACCATTGAGATAACCCCAAGCGGTCATTAATCAATGCCGTGTAGCTCCACTGATTTGAACAGTCTGAAGTTGTTCTGAAACGTTGAATTCGCTTTTTCCGCTAATTGGCGGTAAATTGAAAAGAAATTAAATTGTTGTAGTCGCTTAGAAGAGTCTTAATCGTCTAAGGTCAACAATTTAATTCAGTCACAATAAAATAAAAAAATAGTATAATATATTATTTTTTTATTTTTCATTGCTATTAGAATGGTACATCTGTTTCATTTAAATATCTCTCTCCAATCGCTGTACAGAATGCGTGGAATTATTGGTACATATTGGTGAACAGCGCGAGTGCCACATATTGAAATTGAATCAAACTGCTTTCATTATATTAATCCTGCTTTAAGAATGTTCTCTTGCGGGAAAGAAACTATATCATGCAGTGAATTCTTGATTTGTCTTAGATAGACCATTTATTGAACAAGTATAGAAAATTATATCATCATCATTATTATAATAATCTACTACCCAGGGATAAATGTTAACAAATCGGATATATAATGTTAATACAACATGCTAATTGAATTGAGAACCTCCTCCTTTTGGAAGTCGGTTAATTAATAAACGACGGGATTAAAACGGTTTGTACGAGTACTGTTGATTGATGGCACTTGGTGGAACTTGCTACACATTTTGAATAAAACACTTGTACTTTTCCACAAAATTCTGTTTTATCCTGACCGGTTTCGCATTATGGCATTTTCAAAGGTTTTACTTAAACATTAGATTGTTTGAGTTAAGCAACCTTAAAACAGTAAATTTTGTGGAAAAATAAAAGTGCTTTATTCAAAAAAAAGAGACGGGATTAAATAAGTATGAATTATGTCACAGTAAAGTAGTATAAGAGTTTCACCGTGGCACTGATGACTCAGAGTATTGATATAGTATTTAAAGTAGCTCTTTCAAATATGATTTTAGCCTCAATCAGTAAATCATATCATACTTAGACATACAGATCGGCATGAGGGCTGCACGCTGTTCTTACAGAAGCAAGCAGAAAAAGCCGGTGTGACGTGAAAATGACGCCTCACGCCCCAAGAAGCAAGATAGCACCCGGACCAACCCTCAAAGAACCGGGATAACACCCGAACTCTTAAGAGGCCACGGTGCTAGCCTAAGTCTGCCGGCCTGGAATCTTTACTAGCCGTGGCGCTCGGCAATAGACAGGTAGGCAGGGACCATGTGATTTTATCTGGATCGAGTCCGGTATAATATTCGAGAGGATATTCACACGTTAAAAAAATAGAGATATACAGATTTATTTGAAAACACATATAACTTCCTAGCTGACCTCTATGTAACTAAACAAACATCCATACCATATAATAATAACATTATTTTGATATGTACATACAAAACTTAGAACGATATTAATTCGGTCGATAACAGGCTCTAATCGAGTTGGCAGCCGACAACTATATCCGGTTTGAGATAACGTAATATCCGCCGTATATCCATTGCTTCCGATTTGTAAAGCCTCTGCAAATGAATATTTATATAGGAGTTGAGAACGTCTTATAAGCCTGAGATACATACATACTCAATTACATATTATCACGCTTTTATCCCTCAAAGGGTTGGCAGAGGCATACTATACGCCCACATTTCACCGTAGGCATTTTCGTCCAACGTAATAGATAGGGAGCCCATTGCCGTGATGAAATGGATAGGCACGAAATGTGGCGACCTGCTGTTGAAATTTTTAAAGACGAAAGGCCTGCAACCAGGCTTAACAACTGCGATTTTACTGATAACAGAGACCAACGGCTTTACGTACCTTCCGAAGCACGGAAACGCTCGCAAATGTAAATGTCACAAAGTGGTCATCCATCCAAGGACCAGCTATAGCCAAAGTTGTTTAACGCAGTGGTCGTTAACAGAACACTGAGTAAGCAAGGCCACAAGCGCTTCTTTTGGGATCTGATATAAGCCTTAGATAAAATTAAATATTGCCGAGTTGAAATCGACAGGAACAGGGTGTGGCTACCTACTGCTGATTCTTTTTCAAACCGATCAATAAGGCCTTCAACATAGGGTAACGATCACCCTACAGATACAGTGAAAAGTTTTTTACCAGAAATGAGCGATTCAAAACATCGTTTCTCTGTTTAACTATACAAACATGGAACGCTCTGCCAAAGCACGTGTTTCTCCTATCTTACAACAAAGGGAAACAACGACTTAGGGTGCGACCCGAACCATGGAACGCTCATAAAGTGAACTGACTGTAGCTTAAGATGCTTTACATAATTAATGTTTACTGAACAATAAGCCACAATACGCGTTGTTGATATATATATTATACTGTCTTCAACGGCTGTTCATTCATGTAGATCCTACCGAATCCTACCTAATTTATTTTGAACATTCAATCATGTGGCTACAAAATTACACTTTTGAAACTGCAGGAAGCGAAAGAAGTATGCATGGATTACGAAGAAAAGACGCTATTCCCTCTGACTGTCCTGTCAGGGATAAGGTGTGAAGTTAGTTAGAATAAACTATCTGAAAAAAAAAACATTTTACTACTGGAATCGTCTGAGAGGAATCCGTTCTCCAATCCAATCTAGAATAGAATCTCGCAAAACCAATCTCGAGCTTGACTACAGCTCTAAACTGAGTTAGATAGCAAAATGGATACTTATTCTCTTATATTATATACTCAAATAAATGTAGGTACATTCATTTGAGTACCAAATATAAGAAGCTGAAGACAGTATATTGCGTTCAAATAGGCCCTTTGACTGGTTACAACTCAAAAGCAATAATTAATTTAATTTTCCTTATCACTTGAGACTTTTACAAAAAGAGATGAAATTCGTACGAAAAATAAGTGAAAGTAAAGGTAAGTATTGTCTGTCCCTGTTAAAATTGTCCCTGTTTAAATATTGTCTTCCCATCTTGGTCACACTTAATTTGTGGGACAAAATAATTTGTGTTGGTACCAAAAATATAGGTACTGAATAAAATATTGCCATAATACAGCTGAAGGCGATAATGTGGCCGTTACATAAAGAAATTGATGATGCAAATAAAGCTCCAGGATGGTTGAACCGATTTGGCTAAATTTAGTTTTGAAATATTTGTGGAAGTCCAGAAGGAGCATCAAAAACTAATTTAATTTGAAAGGTTGCAAGAAAAATAGTACTAAGTTAAATTTTTACTTGCTCATATTAACTGGTGGTTCTGTCACGGTACCTGTACGTCGCCGTCGTAGAACAGTTGATTGTGATGCAATACGAAGTTCATCAGGTCAGCGGTTACTTAGTAAAGTATAATTCTTATTACAAATCAGAGATCAACAGCCACAATCTGCGTCTGTCTATTTCAACACGGCAATGTACTCGCCATCTATAACGTGGGACAGAAAGACACATGGTGAAATGTGGGCATATAATATGCCTCTGCCACCCCATCGGGGACAAGGATGATGATAAATAAATAAATAATAAATCAGGGATCAAAAAGAAGAATTTGACATATGGTTTTAGGTCAAATACCTTGTACTCCGTGAATGGACTTTATCTGTCATAGAAGCGAAGATATTTATAAGTAATGTCCTCTGAATTGTTACTTGTATAACCCCTTATCAACGTGAACTTTGTCCTACGGGAAATTTGCTGTTAGTGTATGTACATAGTGATACTTTATCCAGATTATGTTATTTAAGTATCGGCCTGGTCAGTTGGGAATATTCTTCTCCTTAAAAAGATTAAAATTTCTAGAAGATAGTGACAAAATGAGAGAAAAACTAACTTTTTCGATCCAATAGATTGCATTAGAAAATGTTATATATATTATAATGTTATAAATATTATTACTTTTTTCCAACATTTCCTTTCTGGAGAACGAAGTCCTCTGTGATCGATTTCTAAGTGCAATTGCGATTTGGCAATTCTTTTTTGGAAGTGATGGCAGTCAGTCTGCCTTTCCACTCTTGTTGTTAGTCAGCAGGTGTAACACTTGCAGGTAATGTTCTTAGATTTCTGCACTCTTGGTGGAGCCTCTTACAAGATCTCTGGCGCCCAAGCAACCTCACTTATTAATGTTGCACCTGCTGACTAACGGACAAGGTAACAATACAGGCTCCTTACGGGGTTGAGAGGTCGCTCCCAATATTGACGAAAATCAAAAGTCAAACGAACTCCTAGCAGCCAAAAAAAATGTGGGCAACAAGCTTCAAATCCAGGTTGGAAAGGAAATGGGAATATACTAAAGAGAGGTGAAACACTTGTACTTTTTCACTAAATTTACTTTTTACCCTGACCGGTTTCGCCTTACGGCATTTTTAAAGGTTGACTGCCTTTGAAAATTCCGTAAGGCGGTCAGGATAATAACTACATTTTGTGAAAAAGTACAAGTGTTTTTATTCAGAATGTGTAGCAAGTTCCACCAAGTGCCTTCAATCAACAGTATAAACGGAGGTGGAACCTCTTACACTATTCAATACAATTATATTGCACCCACAAAGCTTTATTGTTCAACAAATTTTGTACAGTATGTAACAGTTCATTTTACTTTATACAACGCGACTGACGTAATTAATTCAAAACATTCATTAAAACAGCATTAAACCAAAGCCAGTGCAAGGCACGCCTTGGTACAGTGTTGTGACATAAAAGACACTAATATTCTTGCCAACTTTATTTATAGATCCATAAATTATAATATGTACATTCGTAAACAGGTATATAAAATATTTGTGCTGAGTTTTTAAATTTTCACACTAGGTACGAGAAGGTACTAGGTAGAAGAAACCATGGTATACTCGAATACCTAGCTCTCCAAAATCTGCAGTAAGCGAAAGAAGTATGCCTGGATCGCGAAGCCTGGCACTCTTTCCTCTCCGACTACCCCATCAGATATACTGCGTGAAGTTAGTAGTAGTACTAAAACTTATTTTCCTACAAATCTAATAATCCAATCTAAAATCCACAATCAAGGCACTCACACACAAGATGGGTATCGCGAACCCAATAAACCCCTTGAATTGTTTTGTGAGACGGTGATATAATCAAAAGTTCTGTAACTATACGCAAGTGAGTCCAATACTTTTAGTCAAATGACCAGACTTGCGGGTTTCATCGTCAGCTCCTGTGGAAGAAACAAAATGGAATTCCATACATAAAATAAAACTAGTATACAATAAAGAAAAAATACTTAGGTTCAAAAAAAAATTGCTCACCGCGACTTCAGAACATAAAGATGCAAATTTAACGAATCAAAAACCAAGTCAAAAGTTACGTGCCAAGAATGAGGAACGAAAAAAAGGATCGTGACGTCATTATTGAAGAAACTTCGTATATTTTTTCAATATGGCTTAGTGAGTTCAGTTGGAAACGTGACTAGAGTTTACACGACTGCATCAAAATAGAGTATTTTATGAATTGAAGCTTTTTGTACTACATATTTTACCGTAGAGAGATCAAAATACGTGAACTGCGAAGCGTCTGTTATGTTGCCCTAGGGATAGTGGAGATAATATGGAGGTTTTAAAATCTGTCTTTATTTTGTCTGTCGATCTGTTTTATTTTGAGGTAAGATTGCTATTATTGTTGGGCTTTAATTGCGAGCTTTTTATGTAAGTACGTATTGTTACTCGATGAATACAAAACTATAACACCTTAGTGGGTACGCATTAGAATATTTATAACTATAACTATCTTCACGCTGCCGCGCTGTATCCCTGACTACCCCAGTCACAGAGGACCGATCGCCAAGCTTCGCGATCCATGCATACTTTTTTCGCTTCTTGTAGATTCATCAATAGCATCATACGCGTACGTCTTGGTATCCGAGTACTTTTGACTTTTCCGTTTTTGAGCAATCTGCTCACGTGGTCTTCATATGTAAGTTTCGGCCCACCCTGACTCCTTCTACCCTCTACTTTCGCACAATAAATTCTTCTACGTCAATCATTCCTCATTCATTCGTTGGACGTGTCCAAACCAACGTTAGAATATTTAAAATCTTAATAATATCTATACAGTCATTTGTCTAACTCTAAAATATCCATATATATAACCTGCTTAACAAATTAAGAAAAACAGACCTAAGACCTAGACCCTAAGATATACGGGTGAATTTCACACATAAAATCCTTACGATATCAAGCCAGTGCTTCTTGGGTGTTCCCCTCTTACCGGGGCACGGAGAAGACGGCATGGCCAAACATTTGACCTATCTGCATTGTTACGGACATGAAGACTGCGGTTGAGGTACCTAGTTCTTACGCGGTCCAGCCGCATGATTCCACACATACTCCTCAGCATTTTTATTCCGTAATTCGCAGCTCCTGCTTGTGTTGCTTCAATAATGATTACACCCCACTGGCATGGCAATGTAACATGCCTAATGATATTTTATTAATAAAGTGGAAAAAGACAATTTGATTCGAGACAGGGATTGAACCTGTGACCTTTGCCTAACTAGGGCAATGTTCTAGCCCCCTGAACTACCCGAACCGTATCGAATCAAGTTGAAATTCTCCACCATATTAATATCGTCATTTTAAGAGTATGACCAGAGCCATCTATCGAGCTAATGAACAACTCGATACCAATGAACAGTGTTACAACTATTTTTTAACATTGATGCAATGGACTCCACTCAGTATATTGATAATTTTTTAAAGCAATTATTTGCTAAATTTCTCATAAATTTTTAATAAAGTGGAAAAATTTATGAGAAATTTAGCAAATAAATGCTTTAAAAAATTATCAATGCCTAATGATGCTTTATTAGACCGGTCCCTTCAACCTCACTGACATTTTAGGGTTCCAAATGACATCAGCCCTCAACCGCCACTTAGCCCATGAGGTAGCAATGCGTGACGTGACGTGTGAAATACAGATCCCAGGTATTTAACCTGGTCCATGCCCTAGACCAGATGGAGTCTATGGAGGTTGAATCTGTAGAGTTTAACGCCAAGTATTACTTAAGTTGAAAACCACCACTTAAGCATCTCCGTCCACGTTTTCACACGTTGCACCAAACTGCCCTCGTCCGCGTCCGCCAGCACTGTATCGTTAGAATTCATAGTAAGCCATGGATGCTGCATATTTGAATCTCACAACAGAAATGGACTAAGTGGAATGTTCTGTGCTCTGGTGTACTCCGTCCGTGTGGGAAAGAGTGTTAAAGCCGCGCGCCTAAGCGATCAGAACCACAGAATAGTGGTGCAAGTGCCTAGAACCTTTGGACATCAGTGCCCACCAGATCATCGTTCCAAGAACACAGTCGAAGGCATTCTTTACGTCCACGAACAGAAAGTGCAGACTCTTCTTCCTGTACGAGTATTTGTTGTGTCTCTTTGTCCTGTATTTCTCCAGTAATGAGAACACGGGTCCTGTTTTTGTTCTAATGATAGGATCCTTAGAACAAAAACACGGTCCGTATTTTTATTACCAGAGTGAAACCCATATTGATACTATTATTATATTGACTGACTCTGTGGCGCGGTAGGAGTGCATCCGACTGCTACGCAAGAGGTCGTGGGTTCGATTCCCAACCAGGATAAAACTTTGTGTGACGAGCACGATGGTTTATTCTGTGTCTGGGTATTAATTATCTATAATATGTATGTATTTAGAAATATATAAGTATCAGTTATCTGGTTATCATAGTACAAGCTCTGCTTAGTTTGGAATTAGATGGCGTTGTGTGAGTTGTCCCAACAATATTTATTTTTTAATTTTTCATTTTATACTCCAAGAGAGTATACTTCTGTTAGATACGGAGGTTAATAATCATCTCTAAATCTTCATGCCACGGTAGCTACCTCATTTCTACACCGACCGCTTTCCATTTGAAGACTGGAGTATTAATACTCGGCCTTCATTGGCTGGGAATCTCTTAGGGAAAGAGTACGTGGTTTAACTTGATATAATCGATAGAGTCTTCATCGACTCCGATAGCTTTTCAAATCATCATGCAGCGAAGAACAGTCTAGACTTCTGCATAATTTTAAAGTTGGCATTAGTCCCTGATTCGGAGACTGCACCTCTTAATATTGCTTATTCAGTAGGTCGTGGAAGACCGAGTGCCATCGCTCTTTCATCACGAGTTCTTAGCATAGCAGTTTACCATTAGGATTGTTTACACAGCAACACTTGAAGATATTTGACTTATCCGGATTCTGGTATTCCCCATGTTTTTGTACTCTACCGAGTCCTGAACGCTGCAAAAAATTGAGGAAAAGAAAATAGAAGCACTAGAAATGAGGTGCTGGAGGAAAATACTTGAAGTGACGTGCATATTACAGATATTATGTTAATGATTTTCTACCTAAAATGTTTGTTACTTTCTATTACCGATTTATGTTCTAAAAATTTAATACGAAATAAATATCACATATGCGTTTACCGGCAATCAGAAAATTTTCACCACAATAAACTGGTAATAGCAACTTACCGAATATCAAAAAGAGAAACACTTTTGTATCAATGTATGACGAAGTTTTTCTGGTTATTCCTGTGTTGACATGTTTCCGTACAATAAAGTGGTAATTGCAAATATCTTCGTTAATATCAGTAGGAAAATTATGAAAAAAATTACAGACATGTGTCCCGACCCATAGATGCCGAATTTCGCATAACAATAAAAAATCCATAATAGCACATTACCGACTTATTGTTCGGGGGGGTCGATATATACCTACTTGAAAAATTAAGTTATATCTGTAAACTTTTTGATATATCACAGTTCTACATTTTAGTGATTGTGTATTATAATGACTACCTTTTTATAAAAACATAGTTCAACGGAAGCCAGCTTCGTGAGGCTTCTATTTCTGGGCGGCAAACAAAATAACCACGAAGGTAAATGCGGAACCTTCGTGGTTATTTTGTTTGCCGCTTCGGTTCACTCCCACCTTCTAACCTAATATCCGAGTCGGATTGCTCTGAAGCGGTATAATAAAATAAGTTCATCGTCGTTATTTTATTTACGTCGTCGTGGAAATGTTAAAAATTTTAGAAGTCGATTTTATAACCAATCTATAATTAAGTTTTTCATATTTTATAAAAATAAAAATAAATAAATATCCATCACGCCTTATCCCCGAAGGGGTGGCAGAGGCATATTATATGCCCACTTTTCACCGTGTGGATTCCTGTCCCACGTAATAGGTGGTGAGCCCATTGCCGTGTTGAAATAGACAGACGCAGGTTGTGGCTACCTGCTGTTGAAATTTTTTAAGCCGCCCATAAGGCTTTCAACCAGGCTTAACGACTGCCATTTTACTGGCAACCGGGACCAACAGCTTAACGTGCCTTCCGAAGCACGGAAACGCTCGCAAATGTAAATGCCACAAAGTGGTCACCCATCCGAGTACCAGCCATAGTGAAAGTTGCGTAACTCAGTGATCGTTTACAGAACACTGAGACCGCGGGGCCACGAGCGCTTCCTATATTTTAAACTGTAACCTTATAACGATTCGATATTTCTATTTTGAACATTGGTATTTTTGTTGTACATATTTTGATTGTCAACATTTTGATATGACATGACATGACATATTGTCACGCCTTTATCCCCGAAAGGGTAGGCAGAGGTATACTGTATGCCCACATTTAAACGTATGCACTTTTGTCCCACGTAACAGGTGGTGACATTGCGGTAAAATAGACAGGCGCAGGTTGCGGCGACTTACTGTTGAAATATTTCAAGCAGCCCATAAGGGATTCAACTGGTCTTAACGACTTCCATGTATCACATTTTGATATGTACCTTTATCAAGCCTCCGTAACAACTAGTAAATGGTATCTCAAAGACTGACTTCTGAACTAAAATCTACTCCTCTTGTTTATAAATCTGTTAAAATAATTGCAGACCATTAATATTAATTCAGTGATACTTCAATAAACAAACAGACAGACAGGCGGACAACCGGATCTTACATAGGATATTTTTTTACTATTGTGATACGGAACTCTTTTAACGAAGTTGAAAAATTGTTTGTATATGACAGGTGTAAGAATGGGGTAAAATGTACGGAAACTGGTCGTCTTTTACGAAAGTTGTAAACATTTTCAAAGAATATTGAATATAAATACAAATAGTGCTTGATACGACTTATTACCTGTTGTCGTCAATGTTACAATAGATTTATATGCCGAATGGACTCCTAGAAATTTAACTTGAGAACTGTACATGTCTCCTGATGTACATTTTATGACCGTAAACTTTTATGTTTGCAAACAACTTTTACTATTGTAAATTTTATGATAATCAACTCTTTATGTAACTCTGATTTATACAAAGATTACAGCTATATATGTATGCAGACGTCGCAGTCGTTTTTACCTACAGTATTTAGATGTCCGATAATTTAATATGTAAATGTCCTACAATTGAAAATCCATTTAAAAAATCACAAACTACAAAATCAGAAATGAAAAAAGATCGAGGAAAGAATCATCGTAAACTATAATGTTCCAAAATGGCTAGAAGATAGCACTTCAAATAGACTAACTCAAACAAATATAGATAGTTTTGAGTAGACATTCGCAGAACTATCCATATTTGTCTTAGCTACGTGAATTGCTATCTTGAAAATACAATGCCATTCTATAAATATTATTTGCCCAATTCTTTTGAGTATGGCACTTTGGCAATAGATAAATATTATTTGCCCAATTCTTTTGAGTATGGCACTTTGGCAATAGATAAATACACCAGTAGCACCATATTTTGCTGTTTTAAAGAATGCGTACAATATAAACACAAAATGAACCCCTGTGGCTTGAGAACTTATTGAAACTCCGAATCTCATCTGAAAGTATATCTATTAAATAACGAACGAGGTTGCGACGCAGCCGCTCAAACTGTATTTCATAAAATCGAAGGAACGCCCAGATGAAAAAAAGCATACCATTAGGTTAAGCTATTAAATTACCTTACGTAAAATATATTGTTTATTTTTTGTTTTTGCGGGGTATGCCTTAATGCACCGTCATCCCTGCTGCGGGGGCAACAGGGACGGTGTGTGGGGCTCCCGGCCCGTGAAAGAGGGGCTGTCCTACCCACTAAACCCCGCGGTGTTCCGCCTCGCCTTAAAACCGGCTCGCAGGGTAGGCCTGAGGTTAAATCACTGCGAGCCGGCAAGGGGCACCCCAGAGTGGAGGGGTCCGTCTCCGGGCGGCCGGAAAAGCGACCAACCCGGAGCTCCCTAAGGAGCTGAAGAATCTAGCCCGCACCTCCACCGCTCTCGAGCGCCCCTTTGAAAGCAGAGGAGGTAGCGAGCAGCCGGTACGGGCGTGCGCTAAAGGGGCACCCCATGGAACACAGAAAGGGTGCCCGTCACCATGTGGCCAGTTGGGCGGGGTCCCCCGACCCTCCGTTCACGGCCAGAACATAAAATATATTGAATAATTTGTGCTCGTACTTACAACTACATCTATAATAAGTTGTAATTAGAGATGTTATGAAAAGTCAAGCTTCGTGATTGCGTGACTGCCTCTAAAACCTCATGTAGTTTTTCGAATGTGAGCTGTGTGATATTTATGGGACGGTGTAGAAATTGTAAGCGATTTTCGTTTTCGAGAACTTTCCATACGATAAAATTCTCTAAATTCCTTTTTTAAAAATACGATCTTATTATTATTTTATTAGAGGTTTGGTTTGTAGCTACCAAAAGCATTACAACTAGCAAGTTTTGTGTAAGAAGTTATGAGGCCATCAAGGTGAGCATTATTTTTACTTTAATTTCCAAGACCTTCATTTACTTGCAGCTTATGATCAAGTTGCTGTTATACGTGCATCTCTATTGAAAGATCGATAGAATGACTTTCCAAGTATAACACATTAGCATTGACTGCCATCTGATTTCTCAAATCCGTAAGGGCGCCTACATAGTTACCTTATACATTAGTCAACACCGAATGCTCCTCTAGCAGTTGAGGTCGGTTTTCCCAAAGATCCCATTAAACTCATTTCATTTTAATAATATCTGATTGTAAAAGAGGAATCTTCTTCTCCGACTTCCTAGTTATTTCCAAACACAACCTGAATTATGGAGCTTTGGGTCCAATTTATTGTGCTGATAAGGACAGTTATTGTTTGGTTTTTGATTTAGCATTGTTAGAAGCAACTGCGATCTGTTTTCAACCCCGTAAAGTCACCAGTCTCATTGGCTCATTTGGTAAATGGCAGGTACCGCTAACAGGTGAGGTAGCTCAAGGTTGTAAAAGGAGAATAAAAGGAGAAACAAAACTTATCTATCATGCATAACTTACATACTGAACTCCGTAAAAGTTCCATTTAAAAAAATAAACCCAAGGGCCAAATACAGTCACTAGTGTGAGCAAGTATAAAAAAAAACATCGTCAACATATCAGAGTCAATGAATTTTTAAGAAAAAAGTCTCAAATAGGCAAAAGAACTTCGAGTAGTATATCCAAGGCTATGACTTATAAATGAACTGTCGCATGCGGATAGCTTTATAAAACATGACTGCCCCTGGAAACCATTTGGCTGGCAAATATTTATCTACGGCGCGATACAGGCTACATATAACATGTGTATTCAAAAAGATTTCTGTATTCAGTTACCTTGACTGTTTGTAGTAGGGGAAGTGGTTATTTTAAAGCTTGTCACTATTACGGTTATAATAAAATCTGAACACGTCGTACTAGATATTTTATATTGTATTGGTTTTTGAAAGCGAGTTAATAAACATTGTAACGTTACAATTTTCCGGGAGGGGAAAAATGTAAGGTCTAGGAGATAACTATCATCAGAACTGGAGGAGTCCCGGCTTAAGAGAAAAAAAAGTAAAAGAAAAGAAAAAGGTAAAATTAATTTAATGAAAGTTAAAATATAAATATAAGGCCAGGGAAAACCAGGGGTAAAATGAAGGTATCGCAGATTTATTTTAAAAAGCAGGATTTCAGTTAGGCCTCGAATCAGGCCTCCACGTCGCCAAGAAGGGGCCTCGAGTCAGGCCTCCATGTCACCAAGAAGGGGGCCTCGAATCAGGCCTCTACGTCGCCAGGTAGGGGCCTCTAGTTAGGCCTCCACGTCACCGACCTCGGAGAAGCAGGTCGCGGTGGTTGAAGGCAGGCAGAGGGCTGATAGACACCAACCGTCGGCGTCACAAGCCACTGCAGACAATCACGTTAATATTTCAGTGGGCACAACCCTCTCACTCAGCACTATTATTACTCAGTCCAGCACCTCCTGCCAAGACGAGCACCAAAAGTAGAATGATTTGACGGCCCCGGCTCCCTTCTTTTACAGAGCATTTCAAAATTTAAACAATATTACTCTAAACATATTTTAAGAATATAAATTTATAACAAGGTCTAATATCTATACAACCTAACCCTGGCAGCTCTAGCAATAAATTAAAAATAAAACCTAGGCTTATCATTAACTGACATTACAAATTACAAAAGGTAAACAAACATTAAGAGAGCATAAAGCCATACCCAAAAAATTGAATTGAATTAATTGACTTTCGAAATATAAAGGCCTAGGAATGCTACAGATAATGGCCATGCAGATACTGGGAGAGAACGAATAATAAAAGATTTAATTAAAAAAGCCAAAAGTAAGTAAAAATGTTACATTACAACATAAGACACAGCAAGTCGAAGGATTATTTTGTAAGTTAATTATTTGTGGAACTCTTGAAGCTTCCTACGCAGTGTAAAGCGATCACGACAATACAAGAAAGGTGGGCGACCAATTGTCGTATTCTTATACACCAGTCTTTCCGGCTGCCAGTAACACAATAGCTGTCACTTGCACCAGCTGTGGTTACAGGTTGCGCAACCTGGTCAAAACCAGTCAGTTACCAAAAGGTATGTTGAATAACCGCGTTTAGCCCACAGATATAGAAGAGTAAGCAGATCAAACATATTCCTTTGTTTATGGTGTAATACTTTATTCTTTTCACTCTTGCCATTTGTTGTATAAAGCTATCTTTATTATTTCTGTGTAGCTACATCGAACTCACACTTTGACAGCAACCAGCATATAGCCAATTTTTCTACTAATGTCAACCGTCGCTGTCATCTTTGAATCAAAGATTTATGTATCGAAGTGAAAATATATCATAAAATTATTGTAAAATGTAACAAAAGTAGTAAAAAAATATGTAAACAGTTCAGTTATTCAAACAAAACATAGAGTGGTGAACAAGAAATCACCAAGAATAACTTTTCATGGATAATTTATGTACCACTTACGACTACGTACTGTTACACTAAGATTTGTATCCAAAATGATGAAATTTCTTGGTGAACACTTGAAAAGGTTATTGCTGTCTGTTCATAGTATCTGTTTCATAAATCGTTTGGTTGCTGTCGTCATCTACAGCTAAGTTTCTTGTTAATTTAGTTACACTTTGTACTGTAATGCAATCAGGGACAAATTTAGTACAGAGGCTACAAAATGTTATATTTCAATACTCAGTGAATCTAAATGTTATGGAAATCTTGGTTTAGGTTTACAATAATATAATCAATAAATAACTGTTAAAAATTGTAAAATAAAAGGTTATTGTATTAATTAAAAATAAATAACTTTGTACAATAATGGTTTAAATTTTATCTTATCTTAGACCCTATAAGACAGTATTTCTGTTTGGTGAAGGTGCTTTCGGGGTACAAAGTAAGTAATAAGTACAAATCGTGGTTCTTTATCTCAGGAGTGCAGCAAATCTTACAACAGGCTTGCCTTTGTTGACCGGTTAGTCTTTCCTCTCCCAACTACAGCTATATGTTCGAATGAGGGTCCCATTTCCCATTAGATAAGTCCCAAGAGTCAAAAATTCTCAAGCGTCTCTGCGTATTAACCAGTATGTCCCTATTTAAGCCTACCAAAAGACAGAGGCCCTTCGTAAGAAAATAAAGATAGTGATGAAGGAGCCAGTATTATTTTACTAAGTTCATATTTTAGTTAATATTTGTAAGCTCGTAAGAATTAATTAATAACTGTAAAATGATTATTTTTTATTTTATTGATTAAAAAGAAATAACTTTTTAAATTAGTTTTTTATTTTAATTAATTAATCTTATCTTTAGATACTGTAGGACAGTATTTTTCCTGGCGAAGATAATAAGAAATATGGGCATGCAGGTGTCGTATTTTTGCGATCGTTATCAACCACAACTGCAGGATTATTTGGCATCCCATCACTCACGAATACTGCGTATGTCTTATACACCAGAAAATAGCCAGGAGTAGATAGCTAAGGTCCTAATCACCGAAGTGTCTTTTATGTTTGTCAATTTGTTACGGAGCAGGTTGTGTCAGCATTTTACTGTCGAGCTGCGCCATGGGTTTGCTTCAAAGGAGTCCTAGGTCTCTTCTTCGTCAAGTATAGCATGTCTCCATGGACAAAGTACGTGTGCGCATTAATGCGGTTGGAAAAGTCAAGATCAAAGGAGGCACCGGCACACCCCCATCGCCTGTGATTTTCACGAAGTGCATAGTATTATAATTCAAGCAGTAGGTATCTACCCTAAAATTAAAAGAACGGAATAACTTTATTGTCATTGATTATGCTGTTAGCTACCTGGTCTTGACATTTTGCTGGAGTTTTACAAATGGTCTACACTGTATATACCTACTAAAACCTCTGCCGCGATTCACTGTATCGATTATCGTCTATCACGCTGGCGTAAGTGGTGGTGTATGCGATTGCTGCGCTGAGGTCCCGGGATCGATACCCGGATCAGAACAAATAGTTGTGTGAGCCACAAATATTTATTTTGGTGTTTGGGTGTTCTTATGTATAATATTTATGTATTTATAAATATATAAGTATATTTATCAGTTGTCGAGATTCCATAGCACAAGTGTCCCTCAATATTTATTTATTAAATTGCTATTCAAAATTGGGTTCCGAAATCTATGTCATAATGTGTCAAAAACCATCTTGTTGGTTCGATTTGAAACTCCTTTATTGCCGACTCATTTCATTACTAATAACCTATCAACACGGTTATTTATTAAATGATAGCTAAATGCGACCCTGGATTAAGCTACCTGTCCATATGTGTGAAATAGGCTACGCTATTTTTCGCAAACGTTTGATCTGCTTACTCTTCTAAATCTGTGGTTTAGCCCCTAATAAAAATACAAATAGGTCTACTTATACTGTGCAAAAAGATTATTCCTATGTCCTTTAAGTTACAATACGGTATTACGTCAAATTTCATAGTTATGAACGGAAAATATTTGGCAAATTATATAGCTTACCAAAAGTGCATAAACCCAATGTGCCACTGCGACCTATCGTAAGTCAAATTAACTCTCTCACTTACGATCTAGCAAAACACATCGCCAAAGCACTGCAGCCATTGGTGGGAAAAACACCGTCTTTTGTCAAAGATTCTCGCCATTTTGTGGACATAGTTATAGACATTAAGTTGGAACCGGATGAGATTTTGGTAAGTTTTAATGTGGAATCTTTATTTACTAATGTTCCGTTAGAAGAGTGTCTACTGATTATTGAGACTAAAGTGAGGGAGAATGGTCTGCCGAACAGTTACACAACACTATTGCGAAGTTGCATAGAAGGAAACTACTTCTTTTACTACAACCAACACTACCTCCAGATAGACGGCGTTGCTATGGGAAGTTCATTGGCACCAGTGGTTGCGAATATTTGGATGGAGCATATAGAAGACATGGTATTCCAGGATGCCCAAAGCCAGATCAGGTTGTGGAAAAGGTATGTAGATGACATTTTCTCCATATTTAAAGGCAACAGAGAGCAGGTGATTTGTTTTACTGAGTAAACACAGTTTACGTATGAGATTGAGAACAACAGATCATTATCTTTTCTCGACATTAAGTTAATGGTGAGAACTGATGGTTCCTTGGCCCATACTGTGTACCGGAAACCCACTTACACTAACAGATACTTGCACGCCTCATCGCATCATCACCCACTTCACCTAAAATCAGTAAGCGCCACGCTCATCAAGAGAGCCAATGACCTCTGCGACCCTGAGCATCTACAGCAGGAGTTGGAGCATGTTCAGGAGATACTTAGGATGAATGGGTATGATACGAGTAGCAGGAAGACACGACGTGCACCGAGGAAGATGAAACCGGGTGTTGACCGTCAACATATATTGTACGAATGGAGAACTGCCGTAAACACGATCCAATCTTGTCCGTTATACCTTTCACATACGGCATATAAGCATATGCCGTATTGTACGAATGGAGAACTGCCGTAAACACGATCCAATCTTGTCCGTTATACCTTTCACATACGACATATGCTTATATGCCGTATGTGAAAGGTATAACGGACAAGATTGGATACAATATACAAACCGTTAGCCAAAGTAGCGAAGTATGTGCGAACACCAAATGACGTCATCCCTCTGCAAACACCAGGTGTCTACAAAGTGGATTGCAGCTGCGGTCGTTCATATATAGGCCAAACAAAACGAACCATCGCAGAAAGGGTCAAAGAACACATCGCAGCTGTGAAAAACCGTCAGTTCAACAAATCGGCGATAGCGGAACACCTCGAGTCGGGTAGTAATCACTGGATCGAACTCCATCAACCCAAAGTCCTCTCAACTGATCGCCACTATTATCCTCGTGTTGTGCGTGAAGCTATTGAAATTAGAAGATACAATAATTTCAATAGGGAAGATGGATTCAAGCTATCAGGGATGTGGAATTCAGTGATGAAAAAACTTGACCGTAGAAAACCTGTGCCAAACAAAACTGACGTAGTGAGTGAAGTGTGTCGCCGGCCTTATCCTGCATTATAATAATAATGGAGGGTAGCTACAAACAAAAGTAACTCCATGCATACTCTAGGCCCTCACCATCAGTCCAGCCGGGACCACGGGCGCTGCAACGCGCTCGAAACGTCGGTAAATGTAAGTACAAAATAGTTTCGCGTGAAGTCTTGAAGTATAAAATATGAACGGAAAATATCTTTTAAATTTTGATACCGTCTTGGAAAATACGTTTTTGTCTATATCTCTTTTTTACGATAACTATAAAGTATGATTTTTTCACATCATCAAGGGATTGTAGACTTGACTTCAATTTCAACTCTACACCTCTAGGCGTTTCCGAGATAAAAGTGTCTTTACAAACAGACAAACGAACGGATGGACCGACGGAGAACAAAGTGATTCTCAAATGTTTCCGATTTTTTCCTTTTGATGTAAAAAGGAATTCTGACGTCATTATTATAGAAACTTCAAAAGACTTTTTTTAAGATATGGCTTAGTGAGTTTACTTAAAATGTGACTAGAGAATTCATGACAGCATCACAATACCGTCTTTTGATGAATTGCGGCATGAAGCATTTTGTAGTTCATATTTTTCTACAGAAGATTAAAATACTTGAACCGCGAAATGACTGTTGCTGTCGGGATAGGTGAATAATTTTAGTTTTAATATTTCTGTATTCTGTCTGTCTGGGTCGTTTCTATTGAGGTACTCGTAAGTCGGCTATTATTGTTGGCCATCAAAATATCCAAGCTTTTTTAGTTACTGCGCCACGTGAATATAAAACGATAACTACAAAGTATTACCGACTTCGATGCTTAGCCTGTTTAATAATGGCTGTAACAAATGGTAAATTATATCGAAAAGATAATTTTACACTCAATTATTTTAGACTACAGTTTAAAAAATTGTATTCCTTAAATATTAAAGAAGCGCTCGTGGGCCCGCGGACTCAGTGTTCTGTAAACGATTACTGCGTTAAGCAACATTCACTATGGCTGGTCCTCGGATGGGTGACCACTTTGTGGCATTTACATTTGCGAGCGTTTTCGTGCTTCGGAAGACACGTTAAGTCATTGGTTCCGGTTGCCAGTAACATGGCAGTCGTTAAGCCCAGGTGAAGGCGTTGGCGGCTTGAAAAAAATCAGCAGTAGGTCGCCACAACCTGCGCCTACCTATTTCAACACGGCAATGGGCTACCACCTGTGACAAAAGTGTATACGGTGAAAGTGGGGGCGTATAGTGTACCTCTGCCTATCTGTTCGGGGATAAAAGCGTGACAATATGTCTATGTTTATGTAAATATTAATTCATCGTGATTGAAATGAGAACGTATAGCCTGCATCTGTCCACCCTTTTAGATAAAAATGCGTTGTTTAAGTTACATGATTTTTATTACCTAGCAATGTAGGTATGTATGTTTGTTAGGGTGATCTCTTGCAACTCAATTTCCCCTTCGGGGATAGAGGCGTAACAATATGTATGTATGTATCAATTTTGAAGCCGATATCTTCAACCAATTGATTCTGTACGCTCACACGTTTCGATGACAATGTATAGTTAGCTGTCTGACGTTACTTTAGTGGAATACCAAAAATTAAGGAAAGTAAAGTTACTTTTAATGTACTACTACAATACGGATATCAAATGAAGAGAAACAAGAAGAGCTTACTGATAATAAATCGAAGAATAAAATGATCTGACACTAAATCCAGTATGGCTTTTTTTTTCGTGTGGAAATATAGTCCCAGGTTTAAGGTTTAGTTTAATAGCCCCAGGACTCCTGACAGACTTTGTCCTCTACCGCAGGCTCGTTCAAAGGGGGGGGGGAGTTCGTGTGTTATCCTGCCTTTTTCTGGGGGGTGTGGGTGTTATACCACACAGGGCGTGCGTGTAACCCTCACGCTGCGCCACTTTCCATGGCCTTCTTCAGTAAGAAAGTCTAGATTATAAATCCAGTATGGCTGACTATTAATGGTAACCGGGACTAAGATATTTATACTTTTCTACATTATTGGTATTAAATGGTAGGACTTAGTGGAAATTAATATTTTTAAAGAAGGGTTGAAAAAAAAATCTACTTATTAATTTGTAAGTTAAATGACATAACCTATCGAAATCAAAGCAGTTATTCTTGTCACAGTAAATAAGGTTGTCAATCTATGAAAAATGGAAAAAAGACATCCCTGCCCTGTCCATGTCTAGTCTTACCTTCGTCAATGTAATAATGTAAAAAAGTAACAATGTACAGACGTTTACAATTCAATGTTTTCTATTTTTGTATCCAACCGTGTCATATATAACATTTGGATCTCCTGAAACTAGACAACAAAATAAAAATTATTTTCAGATGAAAAAAAAATATTCAAAATAGGCTTTTACAAAGACCTTATAGATGTAAATACCTAATTGTTTATCAGGAATAAATATCTATCTTTCTACCCTAACATTACATGCACAATCAAAGGGCCCTCACCAAGCTCTTCGGGGGCCCGAGTGACCTCACTTGTCAGTGGCGTACCTGGTGCCCAACGATGACACAACGATGCAGGGGCGAGAATGTTACTTGGTCAGTCAGTGCCACTTAGCACGAAATTCGCCAAACAATTCAGATTTAGTAAGTTAGGGAAAATGCATACGGATAACGAGGACGTTGCATAAACATCGAGAGAATTGAAAGCGTAGCAGTAATCTGCTGACCTTTCTTTTTCTCTTAGATTTTTAAAAGCGATAGTTTGAATACAATAAGGATAATACTAACTAACTATCTTCACGCTGTATCCCTGACGGGGTAGTCAGAGAGGACAGATCGCCAGGCTTCGCGATCCATGCATACTTCTTTCGCTTCTTCGAGATTCATCAATCGCTTCATACACGCACGTCTGGGTATCCGAGTACTTTTTACCTTTCCGTTTTTGAGCAATCTGCTCACGTGGTCTTCATTTGTAAGTCTCGGCCTACCCTGACTCCTTCTACCCTCTACTGTTGAACAATATATATTCTTCGTCAATCGTTCCTCACTCATTCGTTGGACGTGTCCAAACCAACGGAGCACGCCCTTTTCCAGCTTAACGCTGACACATTCATTCAAACCTGCCATATTGCGTATCACTTCGTTACGTATTCGGTCGGCCAAGGTAACGCCGCACAATTTTCGAAGTGATCGCATCTCCACAGCATTCAATTTACTTTCATGCATCTGCTGACATTCCCAGGTTTCACTACCGTAAAGCAAAGTTGGCACTAGCACTGCGTTATGAATCGCCATTCGTGCTTCTTTTACGATGCTTTGTCGCTTTACTAACTGGGACAAAGCACCGTTAACTCTGTTTCCGGCAGCTACTCGCCGTTCTACATCCGAATCACATCTTCCATCCGCGCTAAACATACTTCCTAAATACACAGGATAATACTACTGAGGGGTTTGGAGAGGAGACGGCAGTCGCTACCAACTATGCAGAAAATTAAAAACCAAACGATATCTGGTTCTAGCAGCTGAATAAAAATTACCAAATCCACGTTCCAAATCCAGGTAGAAGCAGAATCAACTAGGATGACACTTTATATAAAGAAGAAGACAATTAGGAATAATACTGGAATGATAACAGAACAGTCTTATTCTAAACTTTTTAAGTTCTATCAATCCACAAGGTTAAAGAGAATGTATCATCAGAGTTTATTTATTTATCTATCACGCCTTATCCCCGAAGGGGTGGCAGAGGCATATTATATGCCCACGTTTCGCCATGTGTATTCTTGTAACTCGTAGTAGGTGGTGAGCCCATTGCCGTGTTGAAACAGAGAGACGCAGGTTGTGGCTACCTGCTGTTGAAATTTTTCAAGCCGTTCATCAGGCCTTCAACTGAACTTAACGACTGCCATGTTACTGGCAACCGGGACCAACGGTTTAACTTGCCTTCCGAAGCACGGAAACGCTCGCAAATGTAAATGCCACAAAGTGGTCACCCATGCGAGGACCAGCCATAGTGAAGTTGCGTAACTCAGTGATCGTTTACAGAACACTGAGTCTGCGGGCCACGAGCGCTTCAGCGTAATAAAGAGAGTAATAAAGCGTTCTTAAGAATGTCATTAGTATTATCGACCTCGTTGACTCAAAGACAATTATTCTGAAAAACTATATCATAGAAAATAGTATATCAGTCAAGAAACTAAACCATCCTACCGTTTCTGTTTGTGGGTTTGTACACGATAAACTAACCACTAATGGATGTTCAAGGCTTAAGTCTAGAGTTAGTTAGAGAATCTGCGGACATTCGCAAGTTCTGTAATACCTACACTACAAACTTTTGAAGATATTGTGATGATCAATGTTTGATATGTTTGAGTTTCATCAAATTCCTTGAGCTAAACAACTTACTGTGACAAATTCTATTCTTCTGTATTTTAGGATTATTGTAGTTGGGTTCAAACTTTACCTCTATTTGGAGCCCTTAGTCTACTTTTATCAGATGCTAGAAGCAACTTTAAATATAATAAATATAAATTTTATAAGATACTTTTCACACAGCGCCATCTAGTCTAAACTAAGCTTTCAGTATATGCTATGGAATCTAGACAACAGACATATATTTCTATCTAAATACATACGAAACACCCAAACTCCGAAACAAACATTTGCGTGTAACACAAATATTTATTCCGACCCGGGAATATAACTATGTTTTGTCTTTCGTCATCATTAGTAGAGACTACAGTACCTTTTAACCCTGTAATGACACCTGCGTCGTTACCTTGTCCGTTGATCAGCATTTGAGGTCATTGGAAATCTTGATGAGGCCACCTTAAGTTGCTGTGAAAACTACCTTAAGTTGCTGTGAAAATTACCTCAAGTTGCTGTGAAAACTAGTCTCGTTATTCTTTTAATACGAGTACATGTACAATGTCCTGGTTTCGTGACACTAGGCTGGCGCAGTGCCAACAAAAAACGCATAACGGTACATGTGAAATACATAGCTTTGTATCTGCGGTTAGTGCTCTAGTTAATGGATGTGGCAGTTAATTTAAATATTTTACAAAGCTATTATAATATTGATCAATGACAAAAAAAGAAATATTCTGATTTCTTTGTTTGCAGTAGTTAAATCATTACATACATACATATAGACTCAGCTGAACACTGTTCTGAAGAGGTAGACAGAGGCGTACTATACGCCTAAATTTCGTCAATTGTATTTTGTCCCAATTAATGAGTGATACGCCTAACGTCGTGTTGAAATGGACAGGTGCAGTTTTCGACTTCCTGCTATTTTTTTTAAAGTCCCTATTAAGTATTCATACGCCAATGACTCCACATGCCTTCTAAAATACGAGAATGCTCGTAAATCGAAGTGCCAGAAACGGGTACCTCTCTCAGGACAGACCATAGCGTAATATGCTTGACGCATTAATAGTATACCGGAGCTAAAAGCAATAAGTTTTAGAGGATATTTATAAAAATAATTGAATTAATTTTTTGGTATTACAAATTTAAGCCTAAAAGAAGCTTGAAACTGTAGCAGAAAGTTTGCCTCTCTTTCTGACAAAGTAAGTGCATATTTTGTGTTGCTATTGTTAAAGAATGCAAGTACAATGTTCTATTTGTTCTTCTGTCACTGTGGGAAAAGCGCCACGAGCCTAACGAGTCCGTTTAAGGTCTCACTAGTAATTCCTACATTTCTCCACGACTAGGTTATGTTGAAAATATTTAAAGTTAAAAGTTTATTTCAGAATGATTTATATTATATACAAATTATAGTTTTTATACACTTTATACACAACATTCTCACAAGTTGGGGTAAAAAAGAGAAACTTTATGGTACCGCAGAAAAAGGCTTTTTTTAATTATTGATAGGATTTGTTATGACGTGTTAGATTAAAAATGCTTGTATTGTGGAAATCTATTAGGCTTTCTATAGAATAATGCAGCAAACTCGTCATTTCCATTTTCTCTTCTTAAGAAAATATTTTCTGAATGTCATGTATTAATGGCGTTTTCATTTTGTTAAATAAAAACGTCAAAAGTGTGATATCCAAACCAATATTAAAATGCTAAAGAGTTTGTTTGTTTGGTTGAACGCGCTAATCTCAGGAGATCTCAGTCGATCACTAGGATCGGATTTGAAAAATTCTCATTTGGATAGACCATTTATCGAGGAAGGCTATAGGCTAAATAATATATATATCACGCTACTATCCTGGAAATTAGAGCAGTAATCAAAAATATCAACAAATCGAGCAATTTTTCATACATTATTGTACAATTTATAAGCAACGGGATTAAAAAGGTGCGACGGGTGTTCAAAGTATGTCACGGGCAAAGCCGTGGGGGTCACCTAGTCTGTAATAATTACCTAATAGTTTCAATGTCCCTGTAAGTCATAAGCTACTGGTTCAAATCACGTCCCGAACTATTATGCCTTCTTTTTTTAAACAAATACTGCGTAGCTGTTTTGCTACAAACTTTCTGTCAAATAAACTAAGCTGTCAATAAAACTGACAAAGAAACTTGATTTTATAAATTATTATGACAGGAATAAAATATAACTTACCGTGTCATTCCGACGTACAAAGAACTGGTTTACACTAAGCTATCCAGGCTTGTGCCAAGCAGTATTGAATCTTATGCCCCTCTGCCACATGTGTCAAAATCGCCCGAACACTTTGTTGTAACACTTAACAAGAAGTCACTGGCAACTTTTGCGTAATTGCATTTTTGGTTCAATATTGATGGGGGAGCAGTAATATTGCAGTAATGCGGAATATTATAGGGCGGATATAGAAGCGGGTGCGGCCGCCACCGTACGGCCGCGAACTACCTCGTGCCAGTGCCACAGTGATGTGCGTTACATAGCTTGACTGCTAATATATCGACTATCGATTATACACCACGGCTTTGTTAGCGCACTATTTCAAACACTCGTGGTTCCGTTGTATCCTTTAAAGTAGAAGCTCTTAGTGAATGACTATGTCTAAACAACTATCTATATGCCAAATGTAAGATAAAACCTTGCTAGCTACGATTTGAGCTGTGCGTTGATAAATCTGGCATTCCATCGAGTGGTTCTCTCCACGGGCTTATTGTAGTGATTGAATCTACTTCATATTATTATATAGATTGATTATTTAAGATATGAAATATAAACTCAAATATACACTAATAAGTTTTAGATATAAACTCGATCAGAATAAATAAACTTTAAAATGTACGTGAGCAAATACTGCATTATCGATGTTGTACTATCGATAAACATGACCCATCTCTACTTATGTTTTACACATGCGCGATCCCCGTAGACTGCCTGTCTTTGTGATAAATAATACATTCATAATCAACTGTGCTAGTGTTCTTTGAAACTACATTCTTCTCAAAACTTTTACCAATCAGTTTAGATTATTAGTTTTCAACTTACTTTTTATGTGAGTAAATGTTGTGAGTTTGTGAAAGTTAAAATGTTGCTTTTTTTCATGTCCAATTTAAAAATATGACTGTATATTTATCCCTAGGCTCGGAATCTAGATAAGGTTTAAAAACAACTAGTAATATATTAAGATAGAGAAGAAAAAAAAAGAGTTTCTGATGAAACATTCTACCTTTACGTGTAATAAGGCTATAAAAGTTCAACATTTAAATAATTCCTATTATTAGTCTCCCACTAAAAAATTCAACATTATATTTCAGTAATCTATATAATATATTATTGTTCTGTGGTAACCAAAGAACAATAATAAAATAAAAAAATAAATATTTGAGACATGTATATGGTGTGGACGACTCGCTACTGCAGGCGATACAGTCGCTTTACTCCCCGATTGCAATCTTTTGACTTTTGCAGGCAACTGTCCAGATACACTATGAACAGCCAGGCGGACATGACACAACCCTGTCTTACGCCTGTATAGACGTCGAAAAGAGGAGACACATCCCCCCACTCACACGCAAGCCTTACAAGGGACTGTAAGGCTTGCGTGCGAGAGTCAGACTGTATCTGGACAGTTGCCTGCAAAAGTCAAAAGATTGCGATATGGGTGTGAATTTATGTGACTTAACAGTAAATTGTCTGTTGTACGCTGATAATGCGGTACTTATAGCCATATCAGAAGCCGACCTTCAGGCATTAGTCACTAATATGAAAGAGGAGTGTGTAAGTAAGGGTCTCCGCTTAAATGCAAGTAAAACTTAGGTTCTAGTATTTGAAAGAGACGAAGTAAGTGCGAGATTTGGGTAAACCAGGAGCGTATAGAGCAAGTGAATGAACTTCTCCAGAATATATATATATATATATAAATATATATATATATATATATATATAGAAGCGCTCGTGGCCTCGCGGTCTCAGTGTTCTGTAAACGATTTACGCAACTTTCACTATGGCTGGTCCTCGGATGGGTGACCACTTTGTGGCATTTACATTTGCGAGCGTTTCCGTGCTTCGGAAGGCACGTTAAGCCGTTGGTCCCGGTTGCCAGTAAAATGGCAGTCGTTAAGCCTGGTTGAAAGCCTAATGGGCGGCTTGAAAAAATTCAACAGCAGGTACCCACAACCTGCGTCTGTACATTTCAACACGGCAATGGGCTCACCACCTATTACGTGGTACAGGAATCCACACGGTGAAAAGTGGGCATATAATATGCCTCTGCCACCCCTTCGGGGATAAGGCGTGATGGATATTTATTTATTTATTTTATATATATATATAATTGGTCTACTTCCACGAGCTGCTTAATTAACAGCACAAAGAGGTGCAGCCTCCGGACCTCCCTCCGAATCAGGGACTAGTGCCACCGGTAACGCCTGGAGAAGTCCTGACTGCCCTTCGCCGCATGAAGAATCGGAAAGCTGTCGGACCCGATGGAGTCCCCATCGAAGCCTGGAAGGCGATGGGTCCTCGCGGTGTGGGCATCTTAGTAATCCTTTTTAACCGCATACTCCTCAGCGGGCAGATCCCAAACCAATGGAGACTGAGTATTATTACTCCAGTCTTCAAAGGTAAGGGGTCAGTGCAGGAGTGCGGGAGCTACCGCGGTATTAAGGTGATGTCCCACACCATGAAGATCTTCGAGAGGATTATAGACTCTCGGATCCGGCAGGAGTGTACTCTCTCGGAGTGTCAATATGGGTTTCGCCCTGGTCATGGGACCACGGACCCTGTTTTTGCCCTGAGGGTTGTCGCAGAGAAATACAGGTCGAAGAACACGCCTCTGCACTGTTTGTTTCTAGATATGCAGAAGGCCTTCGACTGTGTTCCTCGTGCGATGATCTGGTGGGCACTGCGGTCCAAAGGGGTTCCAGAGGTCTATATTGACACTATCCGGGACATGTACTGTGACTCCGATTCAATGGTTCGGACTGCTGTTGGCGACACGAAACCCTTCCCCATCACCGTCGGGGTACACCAGGGTTCGGAACTTAGTCCGCTTCTGTTTAGTGTAATATTAGACGAACTGTCGGACAGCATCAGAAACCCACATGAGCCGCCTCCATGGTTGCTCATGTATGCTGACGATATTGCGCTGGCAGACGCGGACAGGGGCAGATTGGTGCGACGTGTAAAGGCGTGGAAGGAGACGCTTGAGAACGGCGGTCTGAAACTAAATGTGGCGAAGACCGAGTACTTGGCACTAAACTCGACATATCCCACATCCGTCCGCATAAGCGGTGATTTGGTCGAGCGCACGGACCAGGTTAAATACCTGGGATCTGTTTTTCACACGTCCAGTGACATCGATTGCGACGTCAAGTCACGCATTGCTGCCGCGTGGGCCAAATGGCGGGAGATGGCCGGTGTCATTTGTGACCCTAAAATGCCGATCCGATTGAAGGGGCAGGTCTACAAAACCATTATTAGACCTGTCCTTTTACATGGCAGTAAGACGTGGCCGATATTGGAGCGACACAACCAGGAGCTGCGTGTCACGGAAATTAAGATGCTGCGGTGGATGTGTGGGGTCACGCGGATGGACCGCGTGAGAAACTCTCGCATCCGCGGCAGCCTTCACGTCCGTGACATTGCAGACAAGTTGCAAGAGTGTCGCCTTCGTTGGTATGGTCACGTCTTGCGGCAACCGCCGGGCTACATAGGTAACAAATGTCTGGCCATGTCAGCTCCGCCGGGTCCCGGTAAGTCAGTGCTGGCTTGACGTCGTAAGGGATGACATGCGTGCCAATGGTCTCACTACAGGGGATGCCGAAGACCGTGCGAAGTGGAGGAGAAAATGTAGGAAAGCGGACCCCGGGCGTCGCAAGACGCAACTGGGACAGACGCTCGGATGATGATGATATATAATTGGTATTGAGAAGTTTTCCTGTTTCCCACAGGAACTTGTTCCTGGGATAAAAAGTAGCCTATGTCCGTCTCCTGGCTCAAAGCTACCCCACCAATTTTCAGCCAAATCGGTACACCCGTTGTTGAGTTATATATATATATATATATGTATAGATATATATTGGTTTTTATTGGTAATTTGGTTGAACACATCTATATATATATAGATGTGTTCAACCAAATTCCACCAAGTGCCATCAATCAACCGTATATACAGTTAGTATAGTTTTATATGTAGCAATATAATGTATCAACACTTATCCAATTTTCGTTATTTTATTGCCTATTACTCACATAACAATACAACAATAATCGGTTTCACTCTGTTTCCTGGCTATTCCCGGTGGCATTGCAGAGCTGAATTCTTTTCAAAACATTCTTGTTTACTTTGCAAGACACCTTCCATATTAACACGGTATAAATATCTATTTATACCGCGATATACAGTTACATTTAATAGTATCGGTGTGGGACCATCAAACCAAATATTAAATTATTTAAATTTTTTTTTTCAAATATAATATTTATTATGATCAAGAAATCAAATATAAAATTAAATACTATCTCAGCAGCACAATGAGTGTATCGGAATGAACAAAATATGTGACATTTGTCTTTCTGATTTGATCCTAAAAATATCATAAATCAAGATCAAATGAGATATGATTGATTTTCAGCATAATGCTAGAATTATTTAGAATATGAGGATCGCTTTTACGAGTATGTTATTACCACTGGAGGTACACTACATGCTTTGAAATTCTTCTGGTTTCATTACCGATTCAGATTTTCAAAATAATATATTTGAAAAAAAATAAATAAACAAATGGTACTATTAAATATCTACTTATTTTATATTAGACCTGTCCTTTTACATGGCAGTGAGACGTGGCCAATATTGGAGCGACACAAGCAGGAGCATCGTGTCACGGAAATGAAGATGCTGCGGTGGATGTGTGGAGTCACGCGGATAAACCGCGTGAGGAACTCTCGCATCCGCGGCGGCCTTCACGTCCGTGACATATTGCATGCACAAGTTGCAAGAGTGTCGCCTTCGCTATTATGGTCATGTCTTGCGGTAAACGCCGGGCTACGTGGGAAATAAATATCTGACCATGTCAGCTCCGCCGGCTCCCGGTAAAAGTGGAAGACCAAAGAATAGAATAGAATAGAATAGAATAGAATAGAATAGAATAAACTTTATTGCACACAAATATTAAATTCTCACATAAAGAGATTACAGTTTTATAAATATACAAAGGGCGGCCTTATCGCTAAAGAGCAATCTCTTACAGGCAACCTTTAGGCAAAGAAGTGCAAACTTGACGTCGTAAGGGTTGATATGCGTACCAATGGTCTCACTACAGGGGATATCGACGACTCTACGAAGTGGAGGAGAAAAAAGTAGTAAAGCGGACCTCGTGCGTCGCGAGACGCAATTGGGAGACACGCTTGGATGATGATGATGAAATGTTTACTTATTTATTTGCTTTGCCTCCAAGGTTCATCGTAAAGTTTCATGTCAAGAATTTAAAAATTTTGGTAAATCACGCAATCTGCACCTAAACTTGCCGACAGAGGCTACAAGGCTCAAGGTAAAATGCTTTAGGTTTTAAAGTCTATGTAAGTGGTTGTAAAATAAAAACACTATTTCTGTCCCAATAGAACTATTTGTAGCCTCACTTGCTAAGTGTTCTGGATTGACTGCCTCTGTGGCGCGGTGGGGGTGCATCCGACTGCTACGCAAGAGGTCGTGTTTTCGATTCCCACCCAGGTTAAAACTTTGTGTGATGAGCACGATGGTTTATTCTGTGTCTGGGTGTTATTTATCCATAATATGTATTTATTTAGAAATATATAAGTATGTTTATAAGTTATCTAGATCCCATAACACAAGCTAAAATTATCTTACTTTCGGCTAGATGACGCTGTGTGACAAGTGTCAGACAATATTATAAAAAAAAAAACTAACTGATACTAAAGTCAACCGTAAGTTAGGTAACCTCATTATTAAACTTGCTTGAAAAATTTCAACAGTAGGTAGTCACAGCCTGCCTCTACCCATTTCAACACCTATTATGTGGAAGTAAGTACAAATGTATCTAAAGGGGGGCGTATAGTAAGCCTCTAATTACACGTTATTTGTATAGTATTACTGCATTACTAGGCTGCCTATTTGATCATTAAACTCTTATAAGTATTTTGATGGAAGTTAACCTATTTATGATTTTTTTTCATATTGCTACTAGGTTGGATACATAGGAAGAGACCGTGTGATTTTAGTTAGTTCGATTCCGACCAAAGTCGGTGAGGATTTCCACAGGATAAAATATCCCCTCCACGCAATATAAAAATAAGACATTGAAAATTATTAGAAGTTACTATCTTAGTTCGAAAAAAAAAGTTAATAGAGCGAACAAGCCTAGACTTATGTTAAGTTTCCTAAAGTACCTTTGCAGCCAAATAAACTTATTGATTGTCTGCATTTGGCTGGTGATCAAGATATAATACAGAACATTATAAAATCAACTTTAAAGTCTTTGGTCAAAGTTGAATTTGGTTTATTGAACTCGGTATTTATTAAAATATCTTTTTGTAAGTGGCAATTTAACCTACTCATAGAAGATTTAAATGAAATTGTATGAAATATAAATTTTAGAGATGCTTTTTAGAGTTCCTTAAAAAAACCGAATCCTTATAAGATCACTTTCTTTTCAGTCTATCTGTGTGTCACCATCTATTTTCTCAGGAACGGGTGGACTTAGCTTTTTTATACCAAATACTGAGGTCTATAGTCCCTTTTAGGTGTATAACAATTAAGATCCTGTGTTCATACGATTAATAGATATGGGCAAATTAAAATCTCAGTCGCAAAAAAATTAATGTACCAAAATTTACCTTAATTTAAAAACTTTTACAACTTTTTTATATTTTGGGTTTTTTCCTAAATTTGATATAGGTATAAGTACCTGCTTCTGACCAATATTTACAGCTCTAGATCAACCGGGAGTAGCCTATAGGTTTTGGGTCGAATACCTAAATGGTAATTACCGTAGACCTAGAATCACGACATTTGGCAATAAGGAAGGCAGTACAAATGAAGGAAAAATAAAAAAAGTTGAAAATTAATGGTGTCCCAAAACATACAAAGTAACAATCCAATTAACATAGACCTCTGAGTTATATGGACGCTCATACAATTTGGAGGTTTAGCTTAATTTGTAAGTTCCACATTAGGTAATGTTTTTTTTACGGAACCATTGGCGCACAAGTTCAACTCGTGCTTGACCGGATTTTTTATGCAACTGAATACAGTAAAGCATACGACGTATAGGACGTTTGCAATACCATAAGGACGCTTGCAATACCAGAGGTAGGGCACTCAGGCTCTCGACCCTGTAAACCCATACTGTAGACTTTCAGGAAAACGCTGATAGAGAAGTTCATTTTAAAATCTAAGCAAACACACAAGAAAGCACTTATACAAGCGCTCCGAACTCAAAGTGTGAGGGTGAACCCTGTCAACGGCGAGCGGTGCGATTATAAAAACTAGCCAAGGGCTTTATCTCAAACAATTCCTAAGAGCACAGACCATTCTACAGGCAATAGACTACACATGAGGAGGAGAAGTCTCATCTGTGCCGAAGAGGTTCGACACCGCCAGCTAGTATACGATCGTTGACAATCCTCATAGCACACCTTCAACCAAGTCGAAAGGTCGAAGCTGGTATTCAGGTTTTTTACGCGTGAAACCTCCGGTGTATCATCACCTAAGTAAGTAAATAGTGTCATCTTGACCTAAGTAAGCTAAAATAAAGTTTGTGATATGGAATCAAGACAAGACAAATGATAAACATCCTACTAATGCCAAAGTTTGTAAGTATGGATGGAGGTTTGTTACTCTTTCACGCAAAATCTCCTGAATGGATTTTGATGAAACTTTACAATTGTAAAGCTACACATCAGAATCACATAGGCTACTTTTTATCTCGGAAACAAGTTCCTGTGGGAAACAGGAGCGGGAAAACTTCACCGCGCGTACGGAGTCGCAGGTGTCAACTAGTATTATATACGTGAAAGCATAGGAAACACCCAAACTCCGAAACAATTATTGCCACATTTCAGCGCGGCCATCGAATACAATACCATCTTACGTCACCGAGGTTTTAGGATTTATAAATGTCTTTAAGGGTCTACATAAAAAAATCCAATGTCTTCTATTTACAGAAATAGAATCAGTATCCATATAATGGGGGTGATTTCATTAAATGAAATGAATCTACGTAACCTGAATACATTGGGAAGCGTTCACACGGATTGTATAATTTTAGACCTAACTGTAGTTAGGTATATTTAAAACCTTATATGGCCGGTTTCAATATTCTGTCTTCAGTTAAATATAGATCGCTACCATAGATAAACAGTTGATTTTTTAACTTTTGTGACAGATAGTTCAATGTCGTTGGTAATATTTCTATCTATCTTTGGTTATTGAAACCGAAATTTTCGTCGATAGGTACCAATGGTAAATATTTTGACATTATTTTAGACAAAAATAAAAGATCGTGAATAAATTGAACATATTTATTTTAACTTTTTTTTGAAACGTCAAGAGTGTAAGGTACAAAGTTGCTAAAAACCCAACCTGGATTAGGAGGGGTTTACTTTTATTTGGTTGATAGGTTTGACGTTAAGGCCCTTATTTTAAAAGTTGCCTCATGTATCGTTTGAACTATGATCACATGAATTTAGTTTCAAACAAAATCAAAACTTAAGCATTGATCTTATTATACTCGTATAACGTGTCTTAAGTTTTGTTCAATTAAAACTAATAAATCAAGTACTAATCGTGGATCGATCGTGACATTTTTACATGTTCGACATTATTATCCATATCACACAGTTTATTCTATCGAAAATCATACTATTGGAAATATAATATTTGTGAATTAGTGTTTGTTATAGAACATTGCCTAGTGTAGCGATGTAAATGCATTAAAAAGATTGTTGCTCGCCTATAGTTAAATAATATGATATTATATTAATTAATATAAAAATATTTTCCTTGTTTTAAATGCTATAACGGAACGTTAATTTATTGAGTTGTCATTCATGACTTCGTCTCACGCGAGTCTCACATAAATATCTTTATTTACGTGTGAGGTGATTTTGACAGGCGTGATCTTTCACGCCTGTCAAAATCAATACTTGAGAGAAGATTCGGATTTAAACATCTATCTAAAATCAATTGAGTTTGATCCGGTGAATTTCGTTTCAAATGACGTTCAATAATACAATCTCTACTTGAAAACAGCTTTATATATAACTAGTAGACGCCCGCGGCTTTGACTGCGTAGAGAAGATTTACCGTTCCCGTTTCCCACGGGAACTTGTTATAAAATAATGGGGATAAAAAGTAGCTAGTAGTAGATAGAAAGTATTCTGATGGATAAGCTTTACTTGTACTTTTTACGTGAAAGAGTAACAAACATCCACACAAACTTTCTTGTTTATCATCATCATCATCCGAGCGTCTGTTCCAGTTGCGTCTCGCGACGCCCGGGGTCCGCTTTCCTACATTTTCTCCTCCACTTCGCTCGGTCGTCGGCATCCCCTGTAGTGAGACCATTGGCACGCATGTCATCCCTTACAACGTCAAGCCAGCACTTCTTGGGTCTTCCCCTCTTACCGGGACCCGACGGGGCTGACATGGCCAGACATTTGTTACCTACGTAGCCCGGCGGTTGCCGCAAGACGTGACAATACCAACGAAGGCTTTCCCCTCTGGGGTTGCAAGGTCTGAGGGCGTCGCTCCCATAAAAGTCACCCGCCGAAACAAAAATGGACATACAAACTCATTAGATTGGGTATTTTTAGTATAAAATAAATTAATAAATTATTGTAGGACACTTTTTACACAGCACTATCCAGTCCAAACTAAGCTATAAGCTTGTACTATGGGATCTAGACAACTGATATACATACTTATATATACAATATATAAATATTATACATAGGAAACATCCTAACTTCGAAACCAATATTTGTTGATCACACAATTTTTTTTTCCAACCTGGGTATCGAACCCGGGACCTCAGTCGCATACACCACCACTACGCCACCGAGGCAATCAAAAATAAAATTAGTATATTGTTCTTGTGCTGTATGTACTTCAACAAGTTAAGGTACCATAGTTATACTAAAACTATAAATAAATAATAATAAATTAAATTGAAGCGCTCGTGGCCCCGCGGTCTCAGTGTTCTGTAAACGATCACTGAGTTACGCAACTTTCACTATGGCTGGTCCTCGGATGGGTGACCACTTTGTGGCATTTACATTTGCGAGCGTTTCCGTGCTTCGGAAGGCACGTTAAGCCGTTGGTCCCGGTTGCCAGTAAAATGGCAGTTGTTAAGCCTGGTTGAATGCCTTATGGGTGGCATGAAAAATTTCAACAGCAGGTAGCCACAACCTGCGTCTGTCTATTTCAACACGGCAATGGGCTCACCACCTATTACGTGGGACAGGTAAATCCACACGGTGAAAAGTGGGCATATTATATGCCTCTGCCACCCCTTCGGGGATAAGGCGTGATGGATATTTATTTATATATTTATTTAATTAAATTTTGAAGCGCTCGTGGCCTCGCGGTCTCAGTGTTCTGTAAACGATCACTGAGTTACGCAACTTTCACTATGGCTGGTCCTCGGATGGGTGACCACTTTGTGGCATTTACATTTGCGAGCGTTTCCGTGCTTCGGAAGGCACGTTAAGCCGTTGGTCCCGGTTGCCAGTAAAATGGCAGTCGTTAAGCCTGGTTGAAGGCCTTATGGGCGGCTTGAAAATTTCAACAGCAGGTAGCCACAACCTGCATCTGTCTATTTCAACACGGCAATGGGCTCACCACCTATTACGTGGGACAGGAATCCACACGGTGAATAGTGGGCATATAATATGCCTCTGCCACCCCTTCGGGGATAAGGCGTGATGGATATTTATTTTATTTAAATTTAAAATAAAGCCCCTCCTCAAAAACCTGAGTTCCCTTTAAAAAGTAAAAATGATCATATTACTTCTCAATGTGCACGTTCTTCCGTTTGAGACCCAACTCGAGTATATTTCGCATTCGGTTACTCTTTCCCCCTTTACCCTCACAACTTTTAAACGAGTTTCATCAAACATATCTAAGGTCCGTATTCCAGAACGTTTCTCAATACACAATCAACGCTTGAGGCTAGTTTTTGCCTTATAAAAACAACTCTCAAACGTCGATTGAGCATTGAGAAACGTTCTGCAATACGGACCTGAACACTCGCACGTAAGTCACCTTTAATACAAAAAAAAGAAATTAAGAGTGTGTGCTTAAGACCACACGGCAGAAGTGGAAACTTATTGGCAATCGCAATCAATTATTACGTATGAATTGAATATCCTAAACAAAGCGACACAACAGCGAAGAGCAGCTGACTGTATCGTTCTCGCTAAAGTATCATTAGACGTTCCCGAGTTCACCCGATCGAGCCTTTCACCTCAGAGCGTGACGGATGAGCCAGAAAAATCTGTGTGTAGTGCGCCAAAAGAAGTTTTCACTTCAAAAACTAAATGGATATCGCTTCATCCGTTCGAGAGCTATGATGCCACATACAGACAGACAGAGCCACAGACACGTCAAACTGATAACACCCCTGTTGTTGCGTCGGGGGTTAAAAATAAATCAAAAATCATTTTCTTTGTGTTGTTAATTTATTTGTTCGTGACTATAAACTAATCTAAACTCTAAGCTTTGTTTTCCTCAATTTAACTTCTGTGCAACCGTTGTCGTTGACCTTTCATTTGGTTGTTTTTGTTCTAAATTATTAATATCAAAGTAATAAATCAAATAATATACTTGTCAACAGGTTTGGATTACTGTACAACAAAAAGTGGTTATAACATTTACTATAATTTTAATAAATTTCTTTTATCCGGTTCTGCATTATAGTAAACAAAAATATATTTTTTCCTACCAATTAGGTATAAGCCTAAGTTTGTTAAATTCTTAAAATTATCATTTTATTTATTATTTATCTATCACACCTTATCCTCGAAGGGGTGGCTGAGGCATATTATACCTAGTGAGGTCATAAATTCTGTCACATGTTTAATATAAAATAACTGAAACAAGTTTATTCATTATGTAACCATTTATATACCAAAATGAACTTAACAAAACATAGATTCTTATGACAATAAAGTTTATTCAAAATGACCTCCGTGATTTTGAATACAGGCCTTCAATCTGCGCGGCCAGTCGTCTATCGCAGCACGAACGAGGTCCATGTCAATATTGGCGGCTGCCTTAATCAAGGATGTCTTGAGTGACTCCAGATTGTGATGAGGCATTGAGCACGCCTTTTCCTCCTTTATCTTGTAATCTAACGGACTCAAATCTGGACTGGAGGAGGGCCAGTCTTCGTGCCGGATGAAGTCGATTTCACGCGCCGCCAGCCAGTCTTATGTGCTCTTCGCTCTATAAGCTGGCGCCGAATCTTTTTGGAATACCCAGTGCCTGTTATTGAACATGGTATGAAAAACAGGTTCCACGAGGTTCGTCAGGACTGTATTTTGATACACAACTGCATTAGTTTTTACACCTTTCTCACAAAAATGTACCTCTGTTAAGCCGAATAAGAAACTCCCAACCATACCATGAGCGAGGGTGGAAAATGACCTCGTTGGACACGCGGAATACGGTTGCTCGCTTCTTCACTACTGTGTGCGTACACCTTATCATTTGTTTGTTGTAGCTCTCTTCTACGGTAAAAATTTTTTCATCCGAAAAAAAGAATTTCCCGATATTTTTTTCCCGCGTACCGCTTCAACAAAGCGCGGCATCTCTTCAGTCTCAGGTCCATTAGACGAGCATTTAAACGATGTCCTGTTTTTTATTCCATATGACCGAAGCCCTAAGTCTTCATTTAATACCCTGTTCACCTTGGTTCTGCTTAACACCATCTGTTTCTCTTACGTTTGGGATTTTTTTTCTTTCTTTTGATCTTGAATTCGCGCCTTCACAGCTTTTATCACTGCTGGAGTCCTAACAGACCGAGGGCGACCACTTCTTGACCTGTCATCTACACTAGAGTCTTCATTGTATCGTTTGATGGTACGATAAATGAATCTTTTGGTTATATTCAAATTTTACAGTATGTCAAAAATTTGAATAGGCGCGTAACCGCAACGATGCAACGCAATAACTGCAACACGGTTTTCTTTAAGCGTCCACTCCATATTTAAAAATGAGTAAAATTCTAAAAAGTATACATTTTTATTTTCATGAACAATTCGAATTTCGAATTCAATAAACTTTTTTGTGGCCAGCATTCTAAAAGATAAGTTTTTACTGTGTGACAATACTTATGTCCTGACTAGGTATATGCCCACCTTTCACCATGTGTATTCCTTGATTGTAAAAAAGTTCTTTCACAAACTTAAAAATGAAAATCAGTATTCTAAGATAAATACATGTTATAGTAAAATGTCTCTCAGAAAACTGATCATGAAAGCTTTTCCCGCAGGGGTCGTGACAGGCATATTATAAGCTCACAATTCATCAGGCAAATTTTGGTTACACGTAATTGGTGGTCAGCCTATTACCGTGTTGAAACAGAGAGAGACAGACCATGCCACAGTAGCATGAAGTTGTTGAAATTTCGTACGCCGATAATTTCTGGAATCGTTTATGGAGAAAATTAATATTGTGGGTTTTGCTAACTCTATTTTTCTATTAATTTTTGTAAGAATCCCCGTTTTCCTCTTCTCCACAATCTAAACTGTTGATTTTGTGTGTAATTGTTTACACAGTGTTTGTTGTAATTTTTCACAAGCGTTCCTTGGGCTTGTGTTTGTTCAGGTGATCTTGCAGCGCAATTTTGATGTATTTTTCTTTAGCCGATTTAGCTGAATTTTGTATCCGACATATTCATATTTAGCTTTGTGACGTTATTCTAAATTTAACATTATGGTAAAAAACCCAAGAAAACGGACAAGTTATTTTCAATGCACTCCGAAAATATGGGTATCAGATTACTTGAATATCTTGAAAGGTTTGCTTTGAATATCTTGAAAAATAAAATGACCTCGCTCAAAATCCTATATAGTAAACTAGTATAGGCTAGGTATTTATGCTGATCTATTAAATGGGTATCAAATGAAAGGATTTGCTGAGAATTAATCTTTATAGCAAATTTTTATTTATGTAATTACTTACCATTTAAATATTATTATCAGTATGGGGTTCTTCGAAAGGGGTACTAGAAGGGTCGGCGGCACGAGTGCTGCACCACTGGTGTTGCAAACGTCCATAGGCTACGGTAACCACTTTCCGTTAGGTGGGCCATATGCTTGTCTGCCACCTCTGCGATATAAAAAAATAAAAAAAATATTGCAGGGATCACCTAAAGTGACAGTATGGCATTTTACATCTAGTACATATTGGTGCTAATTCTGTTGTTGACATCACCCAACTAAATTTCTCTAAAATTTTCTAATTTTTGTTAAGAGATTGCCAAATGCTATTCTGTTATTAAGTCGAACTAAAGTTGGTGATATCATAAATAGCACTTAATTATTTGCAGCTAACGGTTCTGTAATCAACACATACGGGTACTATATTAATAAATATCAACTTAACTTAATATTAACATTAAATATAACCTTAAAAATATGATACATAACTAAAATTATATTATTAAAAGAGGTCCTTTTAGGCCGTTTAGTTCCGTAGATACTGGCAGCGTTCCCCCTTTGAATAGCTAGACTAATTCTTTGTTCGAGGTAGCTGCCAGCTCTTCGGTCTCCTGTGATGTCGACTAACCTTTTCACAATTTCCTTAAAAAGCCTTATAGCGCTAGGACCCCACGGACCAAGAGTCTCGATACCGAATGGGACAAAATCATATTCAGATCCAAGACGCCTGTATTTGAATGCTTTAGCTTTTTCAGCCGCTTCACAAGCCGCACCAGCTCTGTTGTTGGTTCCATGTAGATGGGTAGGGGCCAGCGTGTCTGAACAGGTTGCATCCCATACCAGCACCCGGCCCATCTTCCATGGAATCAAACTCATACAGTCCGGGTCTCTTGCCATCGTCTCTTGCAATACCAGTTGGCTCAAGTAGACTTGGCACGTTGACGGTGGCAAGGGACCGGCGTAAGATATGGTTAAGTGCGGCATGTCTCGAGAAGCAGCCCGCACTTTTTTGGCATGACAGTCCGTGATGTCCTAACTTGTCGACATCACTGCCACAGGGACATTTATGAGGAGCGCAGACCGGAACCCCAAGCCGTAGACAGGTTGCGATTCGGAGCGTGTCAGGCTCAAGAAAAGTTACTGTATTTGACGAAGGGTACGCGTGAAGTAAGTAGCCGGCCTCATGCGCACCCACGGCCAAAAGCCTAGCACGTGCCGAACCTGTACTACAGCTCAAAAGATTGTCATAAGTCAATTTGCAGTCTATGTCGTCTCAACTCCTCTGTGAATTAGGAGAAACTGGCAAATTTTGACCTGGGCAAGCAATTGTGAAAGCACTTAATTTGTATCTGATGTCACTAAAATTCATTTGAAGTGATAAAATTGAACAAGACGTGAAAAATGTACATAGACAGTCGAATGTAAATACATGCCGACTAACTTGATGATTGAACTGCCTATGTACATGTTTCATGTTATAACGTTTTAAAAGTTTTCACGTTTCTAATTTTAGTAAAAACTTCAAAATTTTGTGTGACGTTAAATTTGTATCTGACATCACTAAAATTCATTATATGTGATAAAATTCAACAAAAAGTGAAAAATGTATTTAGACAGTTAAATCACTAAGTTAGTCGGCATGTAAATACATGTTTTGTTGAATTTTATCACATAAAAGGAATTTTAGTCATGTCAGATACAAATTTAGAGCTGTTTATAATATCTCCAAGTTTCGTTCAATGTAATAACATAATAGCATTTGGCAATCTCTTAATAAAAATACGAAAAATTTAGAGAAATTTAGTTAAGTGGTTTCAACAACAGAATTAGCACCATTACCATCTACACCAAACTAGTCTCATCAACATCCAAGCGCTATTCAAGGTTGCTAACTGTTCTACTTTAACTTACGAACCTAAATGTTAACATGTGTAAAATTTAGCAAAGAAAAAAATATTCTGGTTCCAGCAGATAACATACATTCATACATACCTACATATTATCACGCCTGTTTCCCATCGGGGTAGGCAGAGATGGCTTTCGTTAAAGTGGAAGAAGCGAAAGTGGTATGTCAGGATCGTAGCAAGTGGCTACGATCCTGACATACCACTTTCGCTTTTTCTACTTTCATAAGTGTTCTCGTACACGCTCGCCGGTTAAGGGTACTCTTGACCTGGCCTTTGTCCAAAAGGTCTTCGATTTGATTGACATACGTACGCCGAGGTCTACCCCTACCAGTTTGCCCATTCACTCTCGCCACATAAATCTGCTTCGTCAGTCTACTTTCATCCATCCCCTCCACGTGTCCGAACCATCTAAGCATCCATTTTTCTATCTTAGTCACTACATCGTCTGTCATACCGCAATGTTCCCTTATCGCGCTGTTCCTTTATTTATCCATCAACTTCACTCCAGCTATACTTCGCAGACTTCTAATTTCCACTGCATTTATTTTACTTTTATGCGTTTTCTGCCATACCCAACTTTCACTGCCATACATAAGTGTGGGGACCAGCACACCTCTATGTACAGCCGTCGTGCCTTCTTCGAGACGTTCTGACTGCTCATAAAGGCGTACATGGCTCCATTCACTTTATTTCCTGCCAATACTCTTCGCTCAATGTCATAGTCGTACTTTCCATCTCTCGAAAATTTTGTACCTAGATATACAAACTCTTTACTTTTACTACTCTTTCTCCTTCCACAACAATTGAGCAATCCGTCATACTTGCCTCTCTTTCAAAAACCATTACTTTCGACTTGTTTACATTCACTTTCATTCCTTTGTTTTTTAACGCGTCATACATAATGTTAACCATCAACTGCAACTCCTCCACCGATGATGCTGGTATTACCTGATCATCGGCGTATAGGAGGCACTTGACGGTCAGTTCATCCATTTTTATACCATATGTACTCTCTTGCAGTTTTATCAGGCAGCTGTCCATGTATAGGTTAAACAGCAACGGCGACGCTACACAACCCTGTCTCACACCTTATTCAATGTGAAAAAAGTCCGTGAAAGCTCCGTTGATTCTGACACAAGCACTGGAGCCCTCATAGAGAGATTTCAGTGCTCGTATCAAGTAGCTGTTTACTCCATACCTGGCCAGTATTGACCACAGTTTATTCCTCACCACTCTATCAGAGGCATTTTCCAAGTCTACAAATAGGCAATAGACCTTTTGACTTTTCGCCAAAAGCTTTTCTGCTACGCATCGTAAGAAAAAGACCTGATCCGTACATCCTCTTCCTTTCATAAATCCTGCTTGTACATCCCACATTTTTCCTTCAGTTTCATTCATCACTCTTTTTATCAAGATTTTGAAACAATTTCATATTCAGTTGGAATCCCATAAGAACAGTGAGGGGTCAACAGAGGACATCGCATCTCAACCATATCAGAAACCATGATGGTAGTCTTGTGAAAGGAGAAGAATGTGTGTTAAAAAGATGGAAGCAATATTTTGAAAGCTTGTTTGATGAATGAAATTGGTAAGGAAGAAGTCATAAGTATGGAAGAAATAGTGGAAGTATTGAATAGCATGAAAGTGGGAAAAGCTGCGGGACTTGATAGGATCTCTGTCGAGATGCTAAAGCGGGACAAGGCGTGGTAGCTTGCCAGCTGTACTGCCTTTTCAACCTTTGTTGGAGGAATGGCAGCGTACCTAGAGATTGGTGTAAGGCTGTCATCGTGCCTCTTTATACGGGAAAAGGGTCACAGCAAGAGTGCAAAAACTACCGTGGCATAAGCTTGCTCAGCATCGTCGGCAAATTGTTTGCAAAAATCTTGATAAAAAGAGTGATGAATGAAACTGAAGGAAAAATGTGGGATGTACAAGCAGGATTTATGAAAGGAAGAGGATGTACGGATCAGGTCTTTTCCTTACGATGCGTAGCAGAAAAGCTTTTGGCGAAAAGTCAAAAGGTCTATTGCCTATTTGTAGACTTGGAAAAGGCCTATGATAACTCTATCACCACACACCACAACCACTCGGTGAGGAATAAACTGTGGTCAATACTGGCCAGGTATGGAGTAAACAGCCACTTGATACGAGCACTGAAATCTCTCTATGAGGGCTCCAGTGCTTGTGTCAGAATCAACGGAGCTTTCACGGACTTTTTTCACATTGAAAAAGGTGAGACAGGATTGTGTAGCGTCGCCGTTGCTGTTTAACCTATACATGGACACCTGCCTGAAAAAACTGCAAGAGAGTACGTATGGTATAAAAATGGATGAACTGACCGTCAAGTGCCTCCTATACGCCGATGATCAGGTAATACTAGCATCATCGGCGGAGGAGTTGCAGTTGATGGTTAACATTATGTATGACGCGTTAAAAAACAAAGGAATGAAAGTGAATGTAAACAAGTCGAAAGTAATGGTTTTTGATAGAGAGGCAAGTATGACGGATTGCTCAATTGTTGTGGAAGGAGAAAGAGTAGAACAAGTAAAAGAGTTTGTATATCTAGGTACAAAATTTTCGAGAGATGGAAAGTACGACTATGACATTGAGCGAAGAGTATTGGCAGGAAATAAAGTGAATGGAGCCATGTACGCCTTTATGAGCAGTCAGAACGTCTCGAAGAAGGCACGACGGCTGTACATAGAGGTGTGCTGGTCCGCACACTTATGTATGGCAGTGAAAGTTGGGTATGGCAAAAATCGTATAAAAGTAAAATAAATGCAGTGGAAATGAGAAGTCTGCGAAGTATAGCTGGAGTGAAGTTGATGGATAAAGAAAGGAACAGCGCGATAAGGGAACATTGCGGTATGACAGAAGATGTAGTGACTAAGATAGAAAAAGGGATGCTTAGATGGTTCGGACACGTGGAGAGGATGGATGAAAGTAGATTGACGAAGCAGATTTATGTGGCGAGAGTGAATGGGCAAACTGGTAGAGGTAGACCTCGGCGTACGTATGTCAATCAGATCGAAGACCTTTTAGAAAAAGGCCAGGTCAAGAGTACCCTTAACCGGCTTTTCTCTTATAAAGCGGCACGATGACAGCCTTACACCAATCTCTAGGTACGCTGCCATTCCTCCAACAAAGGTTGAAAAGGCAGTACAGCTGGCAAGCTACCACGCCTTGTCCCGCTTTAGCATCTCGACAGAGATCCTATCAAGTCCCGCAGCTTTTCCCACTTTCATGCTATTCAATACTTCCACTATTTCTTCCATACTTATGACTTCTTCCTTAGCAATTTCATTCATCAAACAAGCTTTCAAAATATTGCTTCCATCTTTTTAACACACATTCTTCTAATTTCACAAGACTACCATCATGGTTTCTAATATGGTTGAGATGCGATGTCGTCTGGTGACCCCTCACTGTTCTTATGGACTTCCAAAACAATTTCATATTCTGTTGGAAGTCATCAGATAACCTTTTATCAAATTCATCTCTGTCATTCTCTTTCTTTCTTTTCATCACCTCTGTTGCAACACGCTTATACCTTTTGTACTCCTCTTTTGCCATTTTTAGGTCCACATCCGTTGCCTTCTGCATTTTTTGATTGACTTTTGTAGTCAACCAGTCCAACCACGCTTTCTTCTTATCAGACAACGCCTTTCGGACTTCTGCACATATTCTCTTTCACTTACATCCTTGGCTTCTCTTGCTTACACCATACACTTCTACCGCGACTTCCACTAGACCTTAAATGACTTCCATACTTCTTCGATCTCACATACGTCATCAGAATTTTCAAATTTCTTGCTCAGCTTACACTTAAATTCCTCTTTTATGCCTATCTCTTGCAAATTCTCGACTTTTATGCGTTTTAGTACACTAACAGGTGCATGCACACGATGCCGCCACCGTTGAAACAGACCTCTTACTCGACTAACAACCAAGAAGTGGTCTGTATCAATCCCGGCACCGCGGTATGCCCGAGTGTCTAACACTTCCTTTCTCATCCTTGCATCTACAATCACATAATCAATCATGCTTCTCTGGCTTCCTTCTTGTCTCGTAAACAAATGGATATCCTTGTGGTTGAACATGGTGTTGGTTACCACAAGGTTCCTCTCCAAACATACCTCAAGCAAACTTTGTCCATTTTCATTCACTCGTTTGTCACCTTACTTTCCCAATACACTTTCATAACCATCACGCTTCACACCAACCCAACCATTAAAATCACCTAACATTACTATTCTTTCATTCCGTTTGCATTTACTCAGTATATCGCTCACACTCTCCCAAAATGCCTGCCTCTCACTTTGGTACCTTGAAGATCGGCGCCACCGCGCATCTTGCGGAGCATAAACTCCTAAAATAAAGATGCGGTTACCCGCATCTTTATTTTTACAACCTCAGCCTCAACCAAAGGAGTCTTGGGCTCACACATTCATATTCTGTCACACATTCATTCATTCTCGTGGATAGTAACACACCCACACCCTGGCACGCTGTACTGGTCGGGGCTACACCTGACCAGTAGGCCGTATAGGGTCCATGTGTAGTGGTGTCACATCCTTTCCTCTTTGTTTCATTCACACACAGAATATCAATTCGTCTCTCTCGCATCATCTCACATACCTCCTCAATTTTATCTTTTAATCCTTTTAATCCTCCTCTAACATTCAGTGTAGCAAAGCAGCTATCCATAGCTCACTTTTCGCCTCAATGGGAAACGGGACGTGACGGGTGGCATACCGCATTGCCGCCATTTTGGGTTTTAAAATTTTGATACACCATAGCGTTATATAAATATCCAGCAGATAAACATAAAATAAACTCGAAGATGTTGAAATTGATGTCGAGGGGAGACTATTGGCAGGTAAGGTAGTCCTCCAATATTAAGTATTCCAAGTGTATTCCACTTCAGGGACGTCTAAATTGAATATGAGTTTAATATTCTAGGCTTGAACCATATTAGAAATTTTCCGACTCCCGAGACTCGACCTTCTCGCATTATTTCACTGAAATGGTTCATGGTAATTTCAATTTGTTGATGAGGAGTAAGCAGGTTTTAAATGTGAGATGGATGATGTGCTTCACAGATTAGCGTTCTGTTTTGGTTGCAACTAAGTTTTCAACAGCAATTAAATTTCTTTTAGATATGTAAAATTTAAAAAAGAAATGTTTTTTGTTTGGAGATCAACAGGCATCGCGGTCATTTCCTAATCCTGTTTTTGGAGCCTATGAAGAGGTCCAAGAGACCATCAGGTGAACCAGGTCTGCATTGATTTAACTGCCTCTGTGGCGCGGTGGGAGTATATCCGACTGCTAGGCAAGAGGTCGTGGGTTCGATTCCCACCCAGGATAAAACTTTGTGTGACGAGTACGATGATTTATTATGTGTCTGGGTGTTATTTATCTATAATATGTATGTATTTAGAAATATATAAGTATGTTTATCAGTTATCTGGTTACCATAGTACAAGCTCTGCTTAGTTTGGAATCAGATGGCGTTGTGTGAGTTGTCCCCACGATATTTATTTATTTTATTGATGTAGTTATTTTATGTTATGATGCCTTCATAGTGTTAATCTCATTAAGTCTTATTGTGAGATACTAGTTACAACCTGTATACCTCTGCCACACCAATGTAGATAAGGCGTGATTGATAAACAAAAGTAGGTACATCCTGATAATAGGCAAACATATACGATATACTAGGAGAAAAAAAACTGATTTTGTGTTACATGGTTTTTATTGCCAGGTGCTTCCTCAGACTCTACCTATCTCTTTGCGAATCTGGCAGTAAATGTACTTTGTGACCTACATGAATAAAGAAATTTTCGTTTTGTTTTTTTATTTACAAGATTTGAATATTTTTCATACAAAAACACCAAAATCACATTTCCAAAAAAAAAGGGTAAAAGAAGAAGGGTGAGAAATACTTTACAACTTATTATCATACCATAATGCCATAATAGGTACAAAAATCAACAAAATCGATTGGACAAACACCGAGTTATTTATCTATTAGATGACCGTTACTTTGAAACCTACATGAAAAAATATTTTCATTTTATTTCAAAATATTATCGATACTTGATTAAGAGGTAGATAGTCCGACTAGACCTTGCATATCTCAATTATAACAACTGAGTAAGCTTCCAAGAGTTAATTTTTCATCCGTTCCTCAGTTAGTACAAAAAATAGTAGGTACAGATGAAAAATAACAGATACAATAAAAGAAGCACAGCTCTATAAAAATATTGCATTTTCGGGTTCCACTTAATAATTTAAATTGCAATCTAGAATTTTCCCGTGGGAAAAGTATCATGCAGGCCACTGGTGGATGTTCAATTGTTAATGTGCCCGGGCCGTGTCGGAATGGTTGAATACTGCAAAAATATGTATCGAGTTTTAGAAGGAAAAGTGCGTTTTTTTTTTAAGTTTTACTGTGTAGGACAATTTACACAACGCCATCTGAATCCAAACAAAGCAGAGCTTGTACTATGGTAACCAGATAACTGATAACATACTTATATATTTCTAAATACAAACATATTATATATAAATAACACCCAGACACAGAATAAACCGTCGTGCTCATCACACGAAGTTTTTTCCTGGGTGGGAATCGAGCATACGAACTCTTGCGTAGCAGTCGGATACACTACCACCGCGCCACAGAGCCACGCGAATATATATTTTCACTAGCTGTGCTCCCCGAATTCACACACATGTCATATTCCTACCTTCAACCATCTATTTTGCCCCACTTGGAGGTGAAGTATCCAATAATGGTAATAATACTTTTTGTTATATTTCCAAATATACCAAACAACGCTCATACTGCGTTTCATTACCGTTACCCTAATCATTTAAAATAACGCTAATAAGTTCTACCCCAATAAGAGTGGAATTTTGAAAGACCAACACTTAGTTGATGATGAATGATACGATGAAAAATTTCTAAGTAAGTAGTGTTGAGTGAGTCTCTGGCAATTTCTGTTTAATATTGATAAACCACCTTTACTTAATACTACTACTATTAGAATGCTGGCTAACAATGGTAAGTAACTACCTAATGTTCGTAGGTATATTCTGTGATTTTGCGAAATTTCTAGGGTTGCAGGTATCCAGTTTTTGGTACATCACCCAGTTTTAGGAATATTTATTCCTATGAACCAATGTGATCTATCATTAAACCACTAACATTATTCATTACTGTGGAGTCAAATCATAGCGCTGTTATGGTTCCACCAGGTGCGACAATTTATATACAACAAAACAACATACATAATACATATGGTCACGCCTTTATCTCCGAAGGGGTAGGCTGAGGCATAATATACGTCCCCATATCACCGTATGCATTTTTTCCAACGTAACAGGTGGTGATCACATTGCTGTGTTGAAATGGACAGGCGCAGGCTGTGGCGACCTGAAGCTGAATTTTTTCAAGTCACCCATAAGGCCTTCGACTCGGCTTGACGACTGCCACCGTGACCAAACAGCAAGCAGCGGGAACAGCGCTCGCAAATGTAAATGCTACAAAGTGGTCACCAATCCAAAAACCAGCCATAGCGAAAGTTGCTGAACGCAGTGATCGTTTACAGAACACTGAGTTAGCGAGGCCACGAGCACTTCAGAACAATTGAACAAATAAAATATTTGGGATGGTTGAAAATTTCATTTTGAGATGTTGAAAGTGGCATCTGCGAGCAGAACACCAATTTGAAATATATACAAGGCGCTGATGTAAAGATTTCGGATGTAACTTGCACGGTATGGTAAGTTTTCAACACAATAACTTTTTCCTTCACTGAGTCCAGTTACACAAAATTTAGTGATCCACCAGTGGATCGAGATGGTGGTGATCGTCATCAATCCTACAGGACAGAAGAAAATTTAGATATCTCATCTCTCTCTTCATTGTCCCATTTTCCGGTTAATCGCACCCTGTTTGAATTGTTTATTTTTCGATTACTTCATCAGTAGGTATTTATGTACATTTTTATTGACGGTTATTAAAACCCTTTTATTATGTCTGAGAAAAAAAACGTTAAAATTAATATTTGAATTTATTTCAAAATTCGAATCCTAAACATTTCATTGTTAGGTATACTATTGTAGTCTTTGGGTAGATAGATGTCAACATTGATTTTGTGTTACATGGTTTTTATTGCCAGGTGCTTCCTCAGACTCTACCTATCTCTTTGCGAATCTGGCAGTAAATGTACTTTGTGACCTACTTGAATAAAGAAATTTTCGTTTTGTTTTTTTATTTACAAGATTTGAATATTTTTCGAGAGGCCACGAGCACTTCAGAACAATTGAACAAATAAAATATTTGGGATGGTTGAAAATTTCATTTTGAGATGTTGAAAGTGGCATCTGCGAGCAGAACACCAATTTGAAATATATACAAGGCGCTGATGTAAAGATTTCGGATGTAACTTGCACGGTATGGTAAGTTTTCAACACAATAACTTTTTCCTTCACTGAGTCCAGTTACACAAAATTTAGTGATCCACCAGTGGATCGAGATGGTGGTGATCGTCATCAATCCTACAGGACAGAAGAAAATTTAGATATCTCATCTCTCTCTTCATTGTCCCATTTTCCGGTTAATCGCACCCTGTTTGAATTGTTTATTTTTCGATTACTTCATCAGTAGGTATTTATGTACATTTTTATTGACGGTTATTAAAACCCTTTTATTATGTCTGAGAAAAAAAACGTTAAAATTAATATTTGAATTTATTTCAAAATTCGAATCCTAAACATTTCATTGTTAGGTATACTATTGTAGTCTTTGGGTAGATAGATGTCAACATTGAGCTGAAAAGCGTGCTTCGTTTGTTTGGACACGTCTAACGAATGATTGAGGAACGGTCGACGAAGAATATTTATTGTGTGAAAGTAAAGAGTAGAAGGAGTCAGGGTAGAGCGAGACTTACAAACGAAGATTACGTGAGCAAAATGCTCAAATACGAAAAAAAACAAAAGTACTCGGATACCCATGCGTATGAATCGATTGATGAATCTGCAGGAAACGAAAGAAGTATTGCGTGGTTGGCGAAGCCTGGCGATGTGTACTCTCTGACCACCTCCTCAGGAATACAGTGTGAAGATATAGTTAGTCCGTAAGAGGCTTTTGTTGGTACCCCATTTATCAAAATCTGTTGACACTAAGGTGAAACCAAACACAAGTATATAGGCTGCTAAGTACTTTCTGTTGGTTTTACCGTACCCTATTAAATACTTGAAACAATATCGCCTGTAATGCAAGTCACAAGGTTCGTGTCAATTAATCACAGTCGACCGACTCGCTCGCTTCACGTGTTTGATTCCCGCTCTAATACACACACCTATATTTATACATTGCTAATGGGGCGAAATCAAGACTATAAAATTAACATTAGTTGAGTTTTTTTTTTGTTCACGTGGTACATTTACGTACCGCATCGCTGCTCGGTAGCAGCAGGAACAGTGTGTCGGATTCCCTAAGTTTCAGAATCTTTCCTACTCACAAAACCGCGCAGTGTTCCGCCGTCTTACCCACTGCGTCACAGGGTAGGCCTGGGGTCATGGCGACCCTACTAATGAAATGCCCCGAGACGTGGTGCTCTCGGATCTTAGACGATCTTCCGTAGCAGCTGAAACTATGCCCGCTTCTAGCCGCCCTTTAACGTCCCTTTGAGAACAGAAAGAGTGGAGGACGAGTCCTACGACGAGTATTAGTACTCGCGGTAGGACTCCCTCTCCGCTCTTCGTGACTTCCGAAGCACGGAAACACTTGCAAACGTAATAGTTACAAAGTGGTCACCGATCCAAGGTCCAGCTATAGCGAAAGTTAGCGGGGCCACGAGCTCCTCAAACCGCTGCTTTTTTACGCTCAGCTTTCTATTGAGCGACGATGATTCTATTCTGCCACGATTAAAATAGTAAAATTGGGCCCCAGTTCGCTCCCGCACCCGCAACTCTTCTCTACACTATCTTCTAGCTACGGTCTCCGCAGCAGCGCTATATTGGAAGCGCTGAGGGCGTCTGCGTGGGCCCAGATAAGCGCTCCGTAGAAAGCCTTGAATCGCGGTACACTATTTATGTATTTTGCTGCAGCAAGCCAATGAAACGCTATTTATAATATTTGTAACACCCATATTATTTCAGACAAGTTGCAAGAGTGTCGCCTTCGTTGGTATGGTCACGTCTTGCGGCAACCGCCGGGCTACGTAGGTAACAAATGTCTGGCCATGTCAGCCCCGCCGGGTCCCGGTAAGAGGGGAAGACCCAAGAAGTGCTGGCTTGACGTCGTAAGGGATGACATGCGTGCCAATGGTCTCACCACAGGGGATGCCGACGACCGTGCGAAGTGGAGGAGAAAATGTAGGAAAGCGGACCCCGGGCGTCGCGAGACGCAACTGGGACAGACGCTCGGATGATGATGATAAATGTGAGATGAATGATGTGCTTCACAGATTAGCGTTCTGTTTTGGTTGCAACTAAGTTTTCAACAGCAATTAAATTTCTTTTAGACACGTAATATATATAAAAAAAAAATTTTTGTTTAAAGATCAACAGGCATCGCGGTCATTTCCTAATCCTGTTTTTGGAGCCTATGAAGAGGTCCAAGAGACCATCAGGTGAACCAGGCATTGATTTGACTGCCTCTGTGGCGCGGTGGGAGTGTATCCGACTGCTAGGCAAGAGGTCGTGGGTTCGATTCCCACCCAGGATAAAACTTTGTGTGATGAGCACGATGATTTATTCTGTGTCTGGGTGTTATTTATCTATAATATGTATGTATTTAGAAATATATAAGTATGTTTATCAGTTATCTGGTTATCATAGTACAAGCTCTGCTTAGTTTGGAATCAGATGGCGTTGTGTGAGTTGTCCCCACGATATTTATTTATTTTATTGATGTAGTTATTTGATGTTATGATGCCTTCATAGTGTTAATCTCATTAAGTCTTATTGTGAGACACTAGTTACTGTATACCTCTGCCACCCCATTGTAGATAAGGCGTGATTGATAAACAAATGTAGGTACATCCTGATAATAGTCGATATAGTAGGAGAATACGATATAGAAAATAAATAATACGATATAGTAGGAGAAAAAAATCTGATTTTGTGTTACATGAATTTTATTGCCAGGTTCTTCCTCAGACTCTACCTATCTCTTTGCGAATCTGGCAGTAAATGTACTTTGTGACCTACATAAATAAAGAAATTTTCGTATTGTTTTTCATTTACAAGCTGACCGACTTGAATATTTTCCATACAAAAACACTAACATCGCTTTTCCAAAAAAAAAAAGGGTAAAAAAAGAAGGGTGAGAAATACTTTACAACTTATAATCATACCATAATGCCATAATAGGTACAAAAATCAACAAAATCGATTGAACCGTTTCGGAGGAGTGCGACGACAAACACCGAGTTTTTTATCTATTAAATGACCGTTACTTTATGACCTACATGAAAAAAGATTTTCATTTTATATCAAAATATTATCCATCACGCCTTATCCCCGAAGGGGTGGCAGAGGCATATTATATGCCCACTTTTCACCGTGTAGATTCCTGTCCCACGTAATAGGTGGTGAGCCCATTGCCGTTTTGAAATAGACAGACGCAGGTTGTGGCTACCTGCTGTTGAAATTTTCAAGCCGCCCATAAGGCCTTCAACCAGGCTTAACGACTGCCATTTTACTGGCAACTGGGACCAACGGCTTAACGTGCCTTCCGAAGCACGGAAACGCTCGCAAATGTAAATACCACAAAGTGGTCACCAATCAAAAAACCAGCCATAGCGAAAGTTGCTGAACGCAGTGATCGTTTACAGAACACTGAGTTAGCGAGGCCACGAGCACTTCAGAACAATTGAACAAATAAAATATTTGGGATGGTTAAAAATTTCATTTTGAGATGTTGAAAGTGGCATCTGCGAGCAGAACACCAATTTGAAATATATACCAGGCGCTGATGTAAAGATTTTGGATGTAACTTGCACGGTATGGTAAGTTTTCAACACAATAACTTTTTCCTTCACTGAGTCCAGTTACACAAAATTTAGTGATCCACCAGTGGATCGAGATGGTGGATCCTACAGGACAGAAGAAAATTTAGATATCTCATCTCTCTCTTCATTGTCCCATTTTCCGGTTGATCGCACCCTGTTTGAATTGTTTATTTTTCGATTACTTCATCAGTAGGTATTTATGTACATTTTTATTGACGGTTATTAAAACCCTTTTATTATGTCTGAGAAAAAAAACGTTAAAATTAATATTTGAATTTATTTCAAAATTCGAATCCTAAACATTTCATTGTTAGGTATACTATTGTAGTCTTTGGGTAGATAGATGTCAACATTGAGCTGAAAAGCGTGCTTCGTTTGTTTGGACACGTCTAACGAATGATTGAGGAACGGTCGACGAAGAATATTTATTGTGTGAAAGTAAAGAGTAGAAGGAGTCAGGGTAGAGCGAGACTTACAAACGAAGATTACGTGAGCAAAATGCTCAAATACGAAAAAAAACAAAAGTACTCGGATACCCATGCGTATGAATCGATTGATGAATCTGCAGGAAACGAAAGAAGTATTGCGTGGTTGGCGAAGCCTGGCGATGTGTACTCTCTGACCACCTCCTCAGGAATACAGTGTGAAGATATAGTTAGTCCGTAAGAGGCTTTTGTTGGTACCCCATTTATCAAAATCTGTTGACACTAAGGTGAAACCAAACACAAGTATATAGGCTGCTAAGTACTTTCTGTTGGTTTTACCGTACCCTATTAAATACTTGAAACAATATCGCCTGTAATGCAAGTCACAAGGTTCGTGTCAATTAATCACAGTCGACCGACTCGCTCGCTTCACGTGTTTGATTCCCGCTCTAATACACACACCTATATTTATACATTGCTAATGGGGCGAAATCAAGACTATAAAATTAACATTAGTTGAGTTTTTTTTTTGTTCACGTGGTACATTTACGTACCGCATCGCTGCTGGGTAGCAGCAGGAACAGTGTGTCGGATTCCCTAAGTTTCAGAATCTTTCCTACTCACAAAACCGCGCAGTGTTCCGCCGTCTTACCCACTGCGTCACAGGGTAGGCCTGGGGTCATGGCGACCCTACTAATGAAATGCCCCGAGACGTGGTGCTCTCGGATCTTAGACGATCTTCCGTAGCAGCTGAAACTATGCCCGCTTCTAGCCGCCCTTTAACGTCCCTTTGAGAACAGAAAGAGTGGAGGACGAGTCCTACGACGAGTATTAGTACTCGCGGTAGGACTCCCTCTCCGCTCTTCGTGACTTCCGAAGCACGGAAACACTTGCAAACGTAATAGTTACAAAGTGGTCACCGATCCAAGGTCCAGCTATAGCGAAAGTTAGCGGGGCCACGAGCTCCTCAAACCGCTGCTTTTTTACGCTCAGCTTTCTATTGAGCGACGATGATTCTATTCTGCCACGATTAAAATAGTAAAATTGGGCCCCAGTTCGCTCCCGCACCCGCAACTCTTCTCTACACTATCTTCTAGCTACGGTCTCCGCAGCAGCGCTATATTGGAAGCGCTGAGGGCGTCTGCGTGGGCCCAGATAAGCGCTCCGTAGAAAGCCTTGAATCGCGGTACACTATTTATGTATTTTGCTGCAGCAAGCCAATGAAACGCTATTTATAATATTTGTAACACCCATATTATTTCATTTTAAACCAGTAATTAATCAATGACATTAGTAACAATAATATTAATAGAATTTAGTGTATAATTTATTGCAGTATTAAACCCTGCCGATCATTTCTGACAGTCAAACCTATAAGACCTGTTAAGACTATAAGACAAATTTATATCTAAACAATGATCAAAGTCTTTAAAGCCGTTGCCGAGATGTTTCCAAACAAATTACGGGTCACGGGTAAATAATTTGTCTGGCCCCGTGACCTAAAAGAAGCTTAGTCATGTTACTAAAGCCACTTCAATTCGCTATGGTATTTAATTCAACCTTAAATGAATTAAGAAAGGGTAGATACGCTAATCACCTACTTTGCGGGAGCGTATCTACTTTTTGTTTGGTCGTCGTTTGACCGCAGCTGAACTCTTCACCAAAACTGCTATAAAATTTTGTGATTTTCAAGGACTTTTTTTTTGAAAGTATAATTATTAGCAGTAACTAAGATTATATTTCTAAGTTGTTTTCCGGGACCCAAGGGTCCTCACCTACAAGTGGTGCACCTGCTGACTATGGATGCGGCGACGACGCAGGTCTCCTTACAACCTTGGTCAGTCGTTCGCAATACAAAAGTCAAAATATAGCAACCCTAGCAGTCAAGTAACGGTAAATCCTAAGCTCCAAATGTAGGTATAAGAGAGAAGATTATTATATTATAGAAATACAGTGAAGAAGAGAGAGATATTCCTAAGAACATTCTGTGGATACATGGCTGTATTTCCTTATAATAACCATCACTTACCAAAGCTGAGTCCATTCCCCTACCACCCCCCAACTTCTAAGTATATCGATACTCACCTTAGATCGGTAGGTACCTACGTAGTTGAATGCCTCGATGGCGGAGTGGTAGTGTATGCCACGACTGAGGTCCCGGATTCCAAAATGTTTGTTCGAGGTTTGGTTGTTTCATTTCCTATGTATAATATGTATGTATTTAGAAATATATAAGTATGTTTATCTGTCATCTAGATCCCATAACACAAGCTTAGGTATACAGCTTGCTTTGGACTAGACGGCGATGTGTAAAAAAAATTAATTATTAATTAATATATATTTTTTACACTAATTACTATTCGTGTTAATTTAATGTAATTTCATTTATTTTAAAAATGTTTTTAAATGTCCTAAAATATTGATAAATTTTTAAATCAATTATTTGCTAAATTTCTCATAAATTTTTAATAAAGTGGAAAAAGACAATCCGATTCGAGACAGGGATTGAACCTGTGACCTTTGCCTAACCAGGGCAATGTTCTAGCCACCTGAACTATCCGAACCGTATCGAACCAAGTTGAAATTCTCCACCATATTTATATCGTCATTTTAAGAGTATGACCAGAGCCATCTATCGAGCTAATGAACAACTCGATACCAATGAACAGTGTTACAACTATTTTTAAACATTGATGCAATGGACTCCACTCAGTATATTGATAAATTTTTAAAGCAATTATTTGCTAAATTTCTCATAAATTTTTAATAAAGTGGAAAAAGACAATCCGATTCGACACAGGGATTGAACCTGTGACCTTTGCCTAACCAGGGCAATGTTCTAGCCACCTGAACTATCCGAACCGTATCGAACCAAGTTGAAATTCTCCACCATATTTATATCGTCATTTTAAGAGTATGACCAGAGCCATCTATCGAGCTAATGAACAACTCGATACCAATGAACAGTGTTACAACTATTTTTAAACATTGATGCAATGGACTCCACTCAGTATATTGATAAATTTATAAAGCAATTATTTGCTAAATTTCTCATAATCCGTATCGGTTCGGATAGTTCAGGTGGCTAGAACATTGCCCTGGTTAGGCAAAGGTCACAGGTTCAATCCCTGTCTCGAATCGGATTGTCTTTTTCCACTTTATTAAAAATTTATCCTAAAATATTTTCAGATCTCCCACTATTATCAAATCTGGAGCTTTACGTACTACAATACTAATTGCCAAACTCATTCCTTACCTATTTGGACTGGATTGATAATAGCACAGATAATATATATAAAAGCATATTTATTTATAATTATTATAATAGTTACTCAGGCCACAAATGCACAATTTTTCACCATCAAAATTTCCATTCTAAACAATTTTTAACAGTGACATCCATCGATACAATATAGAACCACAATAATGACGTACACTTGGCGTGAGCAAAGTTTTATTACTACGAAGTGAATTCGTCATAATACAATAGATGGCGTTATTCGGAATTTACGCAAGTTTTGGAAAATATTAAGTAAAATTTGTTTAGGACATTGTTGGGGGCGACATCATCTTATCTAACACTCGGGGTACCCATTCAGTAGAATTAAATTGTGGAATTTAAAGCAATATTAAAATAATATTTCTTTAAAGGGGGGTGCCCCCTTTTATATGTTATAACCCGACTCTATTCTTACAGACAATCATATTTAAAGATGTAGGTATAATTCTCGGTTAAAATTATTTTATAATAGTTAGATGCGGATTTTTATAATTGTCTTATTTCAATACCTAATTGTTGGTTATTAACAGAAAAAGTAGCAATCAGTAGAACATTTTTACACAATAATTAATTTTATTAGTCTTAGGGCTGTATGTATTCCAGAACATTTTTCAATACTCAATGGACCTTGAGGCTAGCTTTTACCTTTTAAATACTACTCTCAAGTGCTTCTTGAGAACCTACCTACTGATAAACGGAATGAAAATCTGATACGAGTATCTGACATAGAATGTTGATTTAACGGTAGTGAAACCTGGGTATGTTGGAATATGCAGGAAAGTAAATAGAATGCTGTAAAGATGTGAACGCTACGAAAATTGTTATATCTGACACATTTTATAAAAGCGTTTATCCTAGTACCATTTGTTTAAATCCTAATAGTCAGTTTTAACAACGAACAAAGAAATCCTACTTACTCAAAATGGAAGCGATCGATGTCACCTCGAAAATGATGAGATAAGTTTTTGCATAACTAGCGGTGTGAGGCTTGACAGTGTCGCCTTCGCTGGTATAATCATGTCCTGCGGAAACCACCGGGCTACGTGTGTAACAATTGTCTGGCCATGTCAGCCCTGCCGGGTCCTGGTAACAGAGGAAGACCCAAGAAGTGCTGGCTTGACATCGTAAGGAGTGACATGCGTGCCAATGGTCTCAATACACGGGATGTCGACGACCGTGCAAAGTGGAGGAGAATAATTTGGAAATCAGACCCCCAGCGTCGCGAGACGCAATTGCATGTACTGTACAACTACTAAACACTGAGTGTCACGGGTTTCAAAGAACGTCACGGACGAAGAAGCGGAAGTCAGCCAGTCAATTTTTATTTTCTAACTTTGACGTTTTTGTTATTTTTTTATTTATTTATTAAAATGGTGACGTTAGAAAAGAGTAGAATTTATCATCGGTTAATAATTAAGTGACTCTTAATGATATCGTATAAACTAATTGCAGCTTTATGCTTTATTTATCTATATTTTATTGCTTTTAAATCGTTTTTATTTACATAATATTTCACAAGTAGATATAAATTTTCCGATATCCGCTTTGAGAGTTGTATTTATCGTAATAGTATTTTTTACAAACTTGCTACCCTTGAGGAATGACAGTTGTATCTTTCTGGTCAGAGTACTATTGAAAAGAAGTTTAAAGAGCATTGATGCTTAGAGAAGAATTTAGTTGCTCAGAACGTTACCGAGGTAGGGGTTATTAATATCTGAGAGACAAAAGCCAACCTTATCTTGTTCTTTATTTCGGATATAAATACCTACGGGAACGCGTACGGTTTTGCAAAGGCAACGAGAGAAAAAATAGTAACCAGAATTTACGTTTTGTGGGCTTTTTTATTTTATATAACGCCATCTATCCCACATTAAGATAATATTTGCTTGTGTTATGGGAATTCAACAACTAATAAAAGCTTATACAGGGTCATTTTTAAACAGCAGCAACCTGCTAGGAGTGGATAGTTAGGGTGTTATGACCCTAACTATCCACTCCTAGCAGGTTGTTCTACAACTGTTGTCATAATAATTCTAAACATATTAAATCCAGTGATCCAGTGGTTATATTGTGTACCTTTCAGAATTTTCTATTGGGACTAATCCCACACACATTCCCATTACTGTGATTCCTGTAAACCAGGATCTACAGCAATGACCAAAACACCAGAAAAGTTACACCGAGCTCGATCTCGGTGATGTCCCAGGAGAAGTTAGCATGTCTTGGAACCCGCAACGAAATTAATCAGAAGATAATGTGAGGAAGTAATAAAAGAACGTAATGCCTCTTCCCTCCTTTGCAAAGCGGGAGACCTGGAAAGCAACTAGGTGTAAATCCTATAGAAATAGGGAAGCACCACGGTAATAGTATATTACGGGTCCTATGTGAGCTATGTTTGATTCCAGTAATATGTATGGCAGAAACGTGTAAAAGCACGAAAATTTACCCTCGATGCCACAAGATCCGCATAGTAAACTACTCCCGACGTTACCTGTACCTTTCAGAATGTCGTAAGGTGAAACTGGTTAGGTTTTCAAAGTAAATGTTGTGGAACATACAAGTGGTGTTATTAAAAGTAATAGGGTAAAGTTACACCAAATGCCATCAATCAACAGTATAAATAGTATATTATTTGTAAATAAATGCATCAATACATATTATACAACAAAGTCTGCCGTCGTGTCTGTCTGTCTGTCTGCAACGATTTTCGTAAATTTCTTGATGAAGGTTTAAGTTTTTAATTTGTTAAGTTTTGGTTTACTTTAGCTAAAATATCGATGTTTGTTGGAGGTCATTGGAGTACAACTAGACTGCAGAGAGACACACAGACAAGTCAATAAACTGATTAGAAACAGTAGGTAGCCGGTTTTTTTTCTTGTGGAAATCCTCATGGAAGATGTGCCGGACTCCTACCGATTAAAACCACATGATTACTTTCCATCTGCCTATGGCCGGGAGTCTTGCAGGCCCCCAGGGCTTCCACCATACTGTGTCGGCCCACGTGGGCTTGTTTCTAGGGGGTATTATCTTTTGGTAGAAAGACGTGCATGTAGCCCTCACGCCACGCCACTATATAGGCTCTGCTCCTATAAGAACGGCGAACAGCTGAAGATGTGTATTGCGTCAATCACTAATTAACTTTAAATCAGCTTCAAGTATTTTCTTACAAAAACCTTTCTTTCTCAAAATCCATTTTCGTTGGCAGTCCTGAAAATATACTTAGCTTAACGAAATAAACCAACAAAAGTAGGTAACGGGCGGCTAATAGGCAATGAAAGGTTGTAATACTCTACTTTGTCCAAACAGTTTCTTTCCAAAGGTTTTGTAAGTAAACGTTTATTTTTTTACTCACAACCAAAATGAGTTATTCGGTAATCAGCAATTTATAAATGAGGTCTAGATATTTTTTTTTCAATGTACTCGTAGCCGCCATTTTTCTATTTCTAAGCCGGAATGCATACTAAATTCTATTTACATCGATTGGGAGAAGAATTTTCCCTATGATTACTGTTTCGCTCTCCTGGGTAGCAGCGTGATGTTTGTTTATCATTCATACCTTTACCCCCGAGGGGCGGCAGAGGCATATATTTTCCACATTTCACCATAAGTATTTTAGTAGTGGTATGCCTATTACCGTGTTGAAATGGACTGGAGCAAGTTGTGGCGACCTGCTGTTGAAATTTTTCAGGCCATTTATAAGGGTTTCTACTTGGATTGCCATGTTACTAGCTACCGGGACCGGCTACTGGCTCAACGTGCCTTCCAAAACGCGAAAACACTCGTAAATAGAAATGACATAAACCGGTCAACACAAACATATTTTTTTCTTTTAGAACCAGTATTTCCTGTGTTTAGCGCTTTCTTCCAAACAAACTCTTCGGCTTTAGTATACATATTTTTATAATTAACAATAAAATGTAACTGGTGAATTGGCTTTGCCTACCCCTTCGGGGCAATGGCTTGACTGTAAACCTACATATTTATGTTTATAATAAACCTATATCATTACAGATTAATTTTCAGGTAGCTCTTGATAATTTTTTTTATAGTTTATTCAGTTAAAATAACTATGTCAGAAACAGATTTTTAACTTAGTATTAATATCTTAATTACTAATTTTAACACCAACGTCAATACCACATATTATATTTGATTATATAAATGTGCGTTGAGAGCAAACAAGCATATTACTACCATCTACCATATTTTTTTATTTTTCTATTATTTTATTATATAATAAATTGCCCCGGCGCATCGCATTCAATAACGATGTTTTAAATGTACTTGGTTTCGTCGCCATAATATCGATATTATTAAAAAATGTATTGTAAGAGCTTTCAAGTCGATGTAATGGCGAGCGTTCACCAGCATAGGTGCGGTACCTAAAGGATGCAAACAATTGGGTTGGGTTGCGGCAATGAGTTCTGGTAGGAACTCTATAGCACATCTTATTAACCAGAGGGATGCAGTCGTATCTGTTATGGCAAATGTCATATAAAACCATGGCTTCAAGCTGCGCCTTTCAGCAAGCTTAGGATATCTATATTTTTCTAAAAGTAGATCGTATGATAACCGACTATGAAAACACTTGTAATGCATAGTACGTAGAATTTTTTTTTGAACCATTTCTAGGGCCTCATTATATTTGTCATAATATGGATTCGAAATAGTCACAGCGTATTCGAGTTGAGATCTGATAAAAGCATTATACAGGCAAAGATAAGTTGTTGGCTGTGTAAATTTTGTGCTTGATCTCATTACTAGACCGTACATTTTACTTATTTATGACATACTCTACAGGTAAATTAAGGTGTATCTTACTGTCTAATGTAATACCTAGGTCTCTAATTGATGTAACAGATTCAACCGCTCCTAAGTATGTATTTATAACATGTATTTTTTTTGTTACATTTATTTTACACATTTATTAACACTTAGACTAAGCTTATTCTTTACACAATATGCGTTGAGGCGATCGAGATCTGACTGAAATTTAATGTGGTCGTTATAATTGTCTATTTAATGAAAATTTTTAGGTCATCTGCGTAAGACGAAAATTGCAAAAGTTAGTTAAACAGACATTAGTGTCATTAATAAATAGTAAAAACAACAGTGGACCCAAAATTGATCCTTGTGGCACACCTGAATTAATTGACTCATAACCATTGATGACAATTTTTTGCTTGCGGTTTAATATATACTATGACTTGAACCAGCGCCACAAATTGCCGCGGATACTATTGAATACAATATTTTCTAGCAATATTTGATGATCCACTCTGTCGAAAGCCTTTCGAAAGTCTGTATAAACACTAATATAATCAATATGCTTAACTATTCATTTCATAGCTTGTTCTGGCCTGAAACATGTAATTTTGTTGAAAGCTTAAAGTAGCCACATTCAAATAGATGGCTTTCATCTGATTGAAAGTATTTTTTTGTTAAAATATCTGTTTACATTGAATAAACATTTCATGGAATGTCTGTTTAGCTTCTATTTTTATGTTTTTATGTTTGGTTACAATTATTTATATTAGAGATAATTAGAGAGTGCAGATCTCTGATGTTGTAAAAGTCCATAGACTACGGTGATCACTTTCTATCAGGTGGGTTAAACAAACGAACAGGATCTGTGGATCACGGAAAAAAAATGCTGCGAGGGATGTGTGGAGTCACGAGGATGGACCGCGTATAAAACTCCTGCATTCGCAGTTAGCTTCTTCTTTTAGGTATTGCAGTCAAGTTGCAAGACGGGCGCCTTATTTTTCGTGGGACAAAAATGTCTGGCCATACCTGCCCGGTAGAACGGAAAAAAAGCAAGTGCTGATTGCCCTAAACTTGTCTGCCATCTCAATTGAATATTACAAAATACACTCATCAGATTTGTACATTTTCCAATGTGGTCATTTTGCGCAATCTACCCATATTGCGTCTTACATTTAATGCTATTGTTTCCAAAAAAATACCTACTTTGACACATTGAATACAGTAATTTAATAAATATTTTTTTAATAAATAAACATTTTAAATTCGTGTTATACCTCGATTTTTTTTTGTGATTTAATTTATACGCAATAGTGTTATTCATATTCTCAAAAGAATTGTGTTTTGTCACTAAGCCACTTATTGGTCATAAAATGACTGATTATAAATTACTCATTACTGCTTTGTTTATTTATTTTATTAAAATAAATATCCATCACGCCTTATCCCCAATGGGGGGGGGGGGGCAGAGGCATATTATATGCCCACTTTTCATCGTGTGGATTCCTGTCCCACGTAATAGCTGGTGAGCCCATTGCCGTGTTGAAATAGACAGACGCAGGTTGTGGCTACCTGCTGTTGAATTTTTTTAAGCCCCCCATAAAGCCTTCAACTAGGCTTAACGACTGCCATTTACTGGCAACCGGGACCAACGGCTTAACGTGCCTTCCGAAGCACGGAAACGCTCGCAAATTTAAATGCCACATAGTGGTCACCCATCCGAGGACCAGCCATAGTGAAAGTTGCATAACTCAGTGATCGTTTTTATTTGCGCAAGCGCTTTTATTTATTTATTTATGTACACACAGAGCTTAACTTCAAAAAGAAAAAACATTATGAAAAAAATAACATTGTACATCGGTCTACTTATTTCAATAGAAATCTCTTTCAGTAGGCCTGAGAGAGGAGAAATTATAGAAAACAGAGCTATTTATTGTGCATAGTTTAATAAAATTACATAAACTATAGTTACATATACATAAGTTAATAAATATTGTTACATTATAATATACATACATATTATGCTTAGGTATTACTATTACTGAGTGGAGTCCATGGCATCAATGTTTAAAAAAAGTTGTAACACTGTTCATTGGTATGGAGTTGTTCATTAGCTCGATAGATGGCTCTGGTCATACTCTTAAAATGACGATATAAATATGGTGGAGAATTTCAACTTGATTCGATACGGTTCGGGTAGTTCAGGTGGCTAGAACATTGCCCTGGTTAGGCAAAGGTCACAGGTTTAATCCCTGTCTTGAATCGAATTGTCTTTTTCCACTTTATTAAAAATTTATAAGTTTTGTAGTCGCTCAAGTTTGTCTTTGTCTGCTTTAAAAATTTATCAATATACTGAGTGGAGTCCATTGCATCAATGTTTAAAAATAGTTGTAACACTGTTTATTGGTATAGAGTTGTTCATTAGCTCGATAGATGGCTCTGGTCATACTCTTAAAATGACGATATAAATATGGTGGAGAATTTCAACTTGATTCGATACGGTTCGGGTAGTTCAGGTGGCTAGAACATTGCCCTGGTTAGGCAAAGGTCACAGGTTCAATCCCTGTCTCAAATCGAATTGTCTTTTTTCACTTTATTAAAAATTTATGAGAATTTAGCAAATAATTGCTTTAAAAATTTATCAATATACTGAGTGGAGTCCATGGCATCAATGTTTAAAAAAAGTTGTAACACTGTTCATTGGTTTGGAGTTGTTCATTAGCTCGATAGATGGCTCTGGTCATACTCTTAAAATGACGATATAAATATGGTGGAGAATTTCAACTTGATTCGATACGGTTCGGGTAGCTCAGGTGGCTAGAACATTGCCCTGGTTAGGCAAAGGTCACAGGTTTAATCCCTGTCTTGAATCGAATTGTCTTTTTCCACTTTATTAAAAATTTATAAGTTTTGTAGTCGCTCAAGTTTGTCTTTGTCTTAGGCATCCAAATAGCAGGAGTCCGCATGGTCGATAATAGGTAGGATTAAAGTTTGAGCAATGGAGACTTTAATTTTCATGGGCAAGTGAGTTTGTAGACACTTGAGGGTACGAAAAGTATAGTGAACCTTTTTACTGACCTCAGCAAAATGAGCCTTCCATGTCAAATTACCAAGATTTTTGGTGGTGCTGGTGTATTTGATTTCAACATTATCAAGCAGGATAGGAGGAAGAGAATTCGTATCGAGTCCACCACACATGTGATATACAATGAACCAGTTGTTCAGTACATATAGAGCATCGTTTACTCGCTTTTTAAGTGCCTCCAGGCCATCTGTAGAAACTATGGCATTAGTGTCATCTGCAAATAATACAATTTTTGTGTGTTCTGAAGATTTGTTTTGCGTGTGATTTATCGATCATTGACAAAAATAACAAAAAAATACTGAACGCAGTATTGAACCCTGCGGAACTCCTCTAGTACTGTTAAGTAAATTGGATTTAAAAGTTTCTTCACAATAGTGGAAACTGTTTTTGATGTCTGTAGATTCAGTTTAGGTACGAGGTAAGATGCTGCAATGGCCTACCCCTTATTCAATAGTGCTCGAGTTTATTCAACAATAGGCCATGATTTATTGTGTCAAATGCTGAGCTCAAGTCCAGAAATAAGCCCGCGACTTTCTGTTTTTGGTTTACCCTATTTCGAACATCACTAAGTAAGGTCTCAACGGCATTACGTGTACCTACTCCTTTTTGATAGCCAAATTGTTTCGGATTTAATACTCTATGAATATTGAGGTGTCTCATTAACCTGGACTTAATTAGCTTCTCAAAAATTTTTGACACTGTTGGTAAGAGTGAAATGGGTCTATAGTTCCTGGTATCCTATAGTTCCTGGGATCCAAACACATGCTGTCTATTGACGATATGTCATGTCTTTGTTATGCAGATGACAGTACGAGTGACATATATTTGATCAAGTGGGCCATTTGCTTGACGAATAGCTAAAAATTTACAATCACAATAGAATAAATAAATTATACTATAGCTTTCAACCTGATTTGATCGATATTTACTTTCATCACGCTGTATCCCTGACGGGGTTTTAGAGAGAACATATCGCCATGCTTCGCACTTCTTTCGCTTTCTGCAGATTCATTAATCATTTCATACCATGCATGACTGGGTATCCGAGTACTTTTGTTCGTTCCTTTTTTGAGCAATCTGCTCACTTGGTCTTCATATGTAAATTGTGTTGTACCCTGACTCCTTCTACCCTCTATTTGCCTTAAAGGCCTGTAAGAGATTGCGTTTAAGTGATAAGGCCACCCTCTATGCATTTGCAAAACTAAAACTCTTTACGTGGATGTTTTATATTGGTGTGTAATAAAGTTTATTCTATTCTACCTTTACACAATATATATTTTTCGCAATCGTTCCTCACTCATTCGTTGGCTATATCCAAAACAATGGAGCACGCCTCTTTTCAGCTTAACGATTATACTTTCATTCAAACCTGCCATATTGCGTATCCCTTCGAAACGTATTTATGGTTTATTTTGCTAAATTTAAAAATTTAAAATGTCACTTTTACACAAATTTTACAAAGCACGTTTTCCGGGGTTGATTTTAAAATAACATTAATGGTCAGTTTAGTGAAATTTTATTTATTTTGATTGACTTTGGCGTGTATTTTTTCGGCTTAGGTTCAGTTGAAAGCTAACTACCACTCCAAATCTTGTTGATTTGTTTGCATGTCGAATTCATAAACCGACGTCTCGTCACTAGTTACAATGCGTTGAATTAATTGAGGCTCAGAATTGACTCGGTCCAGCATGTCATATGCGATTTTATTTTTGAAAAAAAATCAGGTCCAGCGAGTGGCAAAAAGACGAAAATGTCAGATTTGTGGAGAATAATGAATAGTGATTTTTTGAAATGGCGCAGTTAGACTTATGACACACAGAAAACTCACCGGCTATCTCTCTCAAACGAATCGAGCATTTTCAGTCGTTATTTCCTTCGCTTTTGCGATGTCAACTTCATTTGACAGCCTACTAGAGCGAAGTAAATCTTTCATCATGTCTCGAACACTATCTTTTGAACTTCGCTCTTGAACACTTTATACTACTTAAGTACGTGTGTTTGATATAATGGATTCACCGTAAGGCTTCTGTAACATTTTTGGGAACTCTGGAAATTCTTTTGGTGATACACATTTTGAGACAAAATCGTTGTTCGATGTTTGTATCTATTATGAAATTCCCAATACACACTTGCTATGATGTAATTAAAAACAGCACTAGATATAATCTAAATACCATAAAACTCAAAGTTTGTCCCAAAATCGACAATATTTAGTACTATTAATACTTATCACTATCCACTATAGCATGGAATTAATTAAAATATTAGTTCAATCTCAGATCTAGGTTAACTTATAATCTGACAAGATAATAAATATTCACGAGATTAATATGTCGAAGTTTTGTTTGCGAACTAATCTAAAAAGATTAACGCGTTGACTAAGTAACGAGAGAAAAATATTTAAACAATTTAAATTTTATTTTTCGAGGATATTTTAGTGTCGGGTTGGGCATTAAAATTAACATGAAGTAGATCCATCTACTGATTAATGCGGCCATGTCAAATAGAGGGACAACTCGAAACATAACTCTGTACGAAAATTTCTAGTCGGAAAGCTACAGTAAGGTCAATAACCCAACAAAATAATAGAAAGAGGCCAACGTCCAGCAGATATACTGTTTTGATTGAATGTTATCCTCACACTATTATCTCTAACGCTTAGGATATTAGACAACAGAAATTTATAAACACCTAATATTCCTTCCTTTTTTTTATTGGATTAACAAACAACATCACAATAGCAGATACTTAAAATAGTTAGGTTTTAACATAGTAGTAATTGTCACATCCACGACGTTTATCACAAGTCTATTAAATACATTATAATCTTAAAGGTTAAGAGTAATACAAGCAAATTAATAAATTACAGTAGGTAATGCTAGATGTGATTAGCGATCGAGAGACCCCAGTACTAAAGGGTTGCCCTTAAATCATGGAGTCTCTCGATTACCAACCTTCTATAAATACAGGTATTATTTGCAAATATGTCTAAATAGTTAAAGTTACTGTTATATAAATCAAGTAAGCGACGACGACGCGCAAAAAACTCGTAGCTTGCGACGTATAACAGCGGGCCGAGTCTACTATTGACCAGCCGAAGAATAGAACCAGAATCGCTGTTTTTAGCTGTCAACATGTTAGTAAACTATCAAAAATGCAACTGACTAGCGGCTACTGGCGCGGTACGTGTTAGTAGAATTCTATCGGCCGACCGAAGTCTATACTAGAAGTCTATTCGAGTACGATTGTAACAGTAGATTACGAAAAACTGTCAAAATTCTACTGTTGGCTGTCTATTGAGCGACGATTTCGAATTTATTCTATTCTGATGCAATTGAAATAGTAGACTTGACCCCAGGTGTATTATTGCCGTGCGCATTGAACCCTTGATCCAAAACTATATCTGTAACCGAGTTTGGCACTGCAATTATGAGGGTAAAGATGTTTATCTTGCCAGACAGTAGAGAGAGTTAATGGTAGGTATATGAAATTTCTGTTTCCTTACGGCAATTGACTATCCTCTTGCTTGTTACGAGGAATCGAATACCAATACCAGCTGGAAGAGAATTCGTGTATATTACGCCACTTAGCTAAAGGTATGTTATTTAATATTATTTATCTATCACGCCTTATCCCCTAAGGGGTGGCAAAGGCATCCTATATGCACTTTTCACCATGTGTATTCCTGTCCCATGTAATAGGAGTTGAACCCATTGCCGTGTAAAAGTATGTACGTATTCTACAAGGTAAATGATGATATACCAATCTCGCTGTACTTTTCTTCATTTACGGTTATGAACAGAACTTGGCTATAAAACTAAATAAAGGCAATTTATATTTTTCCAAGTTTGTTTCTTCTCAGGCAACATTTATTTTCAAAGCAAATAGGCCAATTGAAAACTATTTGCATTTACTCGTTTAATTTTTTATCGTGCTGTAGGTACATAGTGTATTTTTATTTTGGTAAAATATTAAACTAAAACGATGCGATGGGCTCCAAATAAGACATTTTTGGCAGATGCAAGTTTTAACTGTGCGCGTGATGACTAAAGGATGACGTGATGGCGAGGAGAAGGGAAACTAGAAAGAAAAGCATCGTATCTGACCTGTTTGACCAACATGGTACAGTAAGGTCAATAACCTTATCAAAATAAATTTGATAGAGACCTACGTCCAGCAATGCATGTAGGTAGGTAGGATTAAGCTCCAAGAACAAGGTGGAAGAAAGAATAGTTTTAGTTTAGATCGAAATAATGCTTAAAAAACAACTTAACTATCTTCAGGCTGTATCCCTGACGGGGTAGTCAGAGAGGCAGATCGCCAGGCTTCGCCATCCATGCATACTTCTTTCGATTCCTGTTGATTCATTAATGCACGTCTGGGTATCCGAGTACTTTTGACTTTTCCGTTTTTGAGCAATCGGCTCTCTCAAATAATGCTGATTGATCCAATTCCATCTTTACCTACAGTTGAATAGATATCTGGTGTTTAAAGTCAAAATAATGCACTAATGTTGTTGTACCACACATAAGCTCAAAGCGCTCGTGGCCCCGCTGAATCGGTGTTCTGTAAATGAAACTGCGTTAAGCAACATTAGAAATTACTGGTCACTAATGGGTGACCACATTTACGAGCGTTTCCGTGCTTCGGAAGGCACGTTGAACCGTTGGTTCCGTTGCCAGTAACTGGACAGTCGTTAAATATGACAATCCAAGTTAAAGGCCTTATGGGCAGCTTGAAAAATTTCAACAGCAGGCAGCCGTAATCTGCGTCGGTCTATCTCAACAAGGCAATGGGTTCACCGCCTATTACGTGGGACAGGAATATACACTGAAAAGTGGGCGTATAATATACTTCTGCTACCCCTATGGGAATAAGGCGTGATTGATAAACAACCGCATCAACGTATCACACAGACCAAGTACATAGCGTAGTCTGCTAATTACTAGAAACTCAAGTTAAGGAATGATGTTCATAGGAACAACAAACTCCAATGAAAAGTTCACATCTTTGGACTTAATAGCATAGCTTCGCAGAATCGAGGCATTTGACGACATGTTCGCACTGTAAAACAGCATTAAATGGGCAATCTGTTACTGTAATTACTTTCTGGACTGACCTGGGAAAGAGTTTTGATTGCATTAAGTAATTCTTATACGAAAATGCTCAGGAGCCAGGGGGCGAGTCTACTATTTTCCAATAGAAAGCCGTTTAAGTTGTATTCAATCTTTCTCTATGCAGCGGTTCTATTGCAATTAGTCCAAAACTAAGTAGTCTTATAAAACTATTCTATATTTCACAATCACAGGAATACACATGGTGAAAAGTGGGCATACAATATGTATAACTGCCACCCCTTCGGGGATAAGGCGTGATAGATAAATAAAAATTGCCAGCATTGCACCGGTTTATTTCTTGAGAAAATTCTTTTTTTTTTTGTATTTTTTTGTTATTTACGTATTCTGCTATTCAGGGTAGAGAATATTCCAAAATGGGCCCACCTATTCTTTAGTTATAAGTGTTTATACTATATATTACTAGCTGATCCGCTCGGCTTTGCCCGTGACATACTTCAAACCCCGTGGCATTAAATTCCGTCGTTTATTAATTTCACAATAATGTATGAATATTTTCCAAATTAGTTGCTTACTTCTCCGATCTCCAGTACGCCCACCAACTAACGTATTAAAAATGATAAGGGTTAATTATCTTCATAGTCGGACACTCTTGTCAGAGTGGTCGTAGTTGCGCTGACGAGGCACATGGTGCAGTGTTGGGTAGGTCAATATCATTTCCGAGGGTAGCTCTCCTGGCGATGTGCCTTCATTTCTGACGGTCAGAGGCGTCGCGAGTACACTGGACCATATTGGACTCAGTAGCCTTTATGATGGCGTCTATCCAGCGGGTTGGCGATCGACCGCGTGCTCTCTTGCCTTCCACCTGGTCCTAACCTACCAGTCTCTCTTTCGAGTTCTCATTTCTAGAGACGTGACCAAATAACTTCAGTACTCGCAGTTGCACAGTTGATGATAGTCTGTCTTTAACACGAAGCACTTTTAGGATGGATACATTAGTACGAAATGCTATCCACGGGATATTTAGGAGGCGTCTCCAACACTACATCTCCAATGCATCGACTTTACGGCGATCTTGTAGTCTTAAAGACCAAGTTTCGGCTGCATAGAGAAAGATTGGAAACACAAGGCATTTCATCAATCTGACTTTAGTCTTCTTGGTAATTCTGCTGTCCCTCCAAATCTTTCCCAGTCGTCCCACTGCAGACCTAGTGATGGCGCACCGTCGTGCAATCTCGTCGCCACATCCTCCGGTACTTGATATAGTAGAGCCGAGGTAAATGAAGTTCTGTACCACTTCACACTTGGCTATATTGTGTACGTTGTTTCCAGTTTGTTCGGCCCGGTCTACTATCATCATCTTTGTCTTGTCTCGGTTGATAGCAAGTCCGAATTGGAGAGCGGTACTTTCTAGACGAGTTAACAAATTTTCCATGTCTTCTCTAGTCTGTGCGAGAAGAGTCGTATCATCAGCGTATCTAAGGTTATTTATCACTGGTCCACCCACAGATATTCCTTTGTCCCAATCCTCCAAGACAATGCGCATTATAATGTACTCTGTGTAAGTGTTGAAGAGTAATGGCGACAAGATGCATCCTTGTCGTACAAAGGCCTCAGTTTGAACTCACCTGAAAGAGTATCATCCACTAGTACCGCTGCAGTACCGTCCTCATACAACCTCCTCAACAAAACTATTAAATGGGGAGGCACACCCATTTCCGCAAGTATCTTCCAAAGGAGGGTCCATATGACCGTGTCGAATGCTTTGCGAAAGTCCACAAAGCATATATAAAGGGTGGTATTGAATTCTCTGGCCTTCTCAATAATCTGACGCAATATTAAAATTTGTTCGCGAGTGCCTCTTCCCTTAACAAATCCGGCTTGCTCGGGTGCGATTTGCCTTGAGAGGTAGGCCAACAGTCTTGTATTAATTATGTGGAGCAGCACCTTACTTGCATGAGATATCAAGGATATGAGTCGGTAGTTGTTGCATTTCTTGGTGGACCCTTTTTTGTGTAATGGAATAAAAATGGATTTCGACCAGTCATCAGGCCATATTCTGGTATCCCATATTTTACCATAGTTTTCGTCACAACCTATGGCTTTATTGCATTTGAGGTGTTTAATTGCTGCTCGTACTTCTTCCCGCATTATGTTGGATTCACGGTCACGTATGTTTTTGAGAGAACATGTGAAGCCTGCTGCCATATTGCTGGAAACTAGTGATCGACAATATTCTTTCCACACATTCACGATATCCTTTATCTCCGTAACCGTTTTCCCAGCGGAGTCCTCAATAGCCCACGCCTTAGGTTTAAATTGGCGTGTTAAGTATCGCACCTTATCATGTAAATCTTTAGTTTGATATTTATCGGAGTGCTGTTCCAGTTCATCACATATCTTACTCAGATGGTTATTGCGATCACATCGGCAAGCAGCTTGTATAATAGCTGACTTGGCATTTAGCTTCGTAATGCTAGCACCACTGGCTTTAAGTTTTCGGCGTTCTTCAACCAAATGCCAGGTGTCTTCTGTCATCGAATGCTGTCGTTTTAGTAAGACGGTTTTCGGTTGTGACTCTGCTATCGCTTCCATAATATATGTTTTAGCCGACGTCCACAAGAAGTTCGAGTCGTTGTTTCCGATACCCGCTCTCCATGCGGCATGTCTGATCTGTATCGAGGTAGCCAGTGACTTTAAATCTTTCACCTCTATTCTCCTAGCCATTGTAATTCGTTTTACTCTCTGCAGTTTCAATCGCAGAATTCCAATGAGGAGTTGATGGTCGGAATGACAATCAGCACCGGGCAAGGTATGCGCATTGGTAATTGAGTTTCTCCATCTCGTTCTCACCAACATGTAATCTATCTGATTGCGGTACTTGCCATCAGGGGAGGTCCAGGTATATAGGCGTCTAGGATGGTGTTTGAACATCGTGTTCGCCACGGCCATGTTGTTTTCGGCAGCAAACTCTATGAGTCGCTCTACCCTTGAGTTACGAATACCATGGCCATAGTTTCCAACAATATGTCGTATGCCTGCATTCATTGTGGTGTTTCCCACCTTGGCGTTAAAGTCCCCAATGATGAGTAATAGCTCTCTTTTAGGAATCTTAGCTATGGAAGACTCAAGTTGACAATAGAAGTCTTCTACTTCTTCATCGCTGGCAGAACTTGTAGAAGCATAGACTTGGATAATGTTGAGTGGGGTCGGTGAAGCGCTAAGTTTGATGGAAATAATTCTATCATTAATAGGGTGGTATCCAAGCACCGACTTTTTCCACAACTTAGGGATCGAAATAGCTACACCCGAAAAGCTGCTTTTATCGTTGCCGGAAAAATAGATAGTGTGTTTCTCTGAGTCGAAGTGGCCGCTATCCTTCCAGTGTGTCTCGCTGATTCGAGTTTACATCGCTCAAGTTCTTGTTCCACAATATGAAGCTTTCCATCCAATCCACCCATGCGAAATCGTTTCTTAAGTTTTTTTTTCCGCTTCTTCCAGTAGCATATTTTCCATAAGATGCCTGGTTGCCTGCATCTTGATGGCCGGTATCCCATTTCACACCCTCAGTCCCGGAAAACTCAGGGCGCCGGTGGCTACGCGGGTTGCCAGGCGGTCTTACTCTTACTTTACGTGTACTCATCATTGCAACTCTCATGGGATAAATAATGTAGTAAGTTCCAGTTACTTTCTACATCGCGGTACTATAACCTCAGTGGCTATAGTAATCCAAGAGTAAACCGTTTCAGAACATATGGTTCTTTCGCTTCACTTAGGTACTGATGGTTACCGCTGCCCTCCATCAGGATCCAGGTTCTACGCCCCTGTGGCTCGCCTCCTCCGCTGGTTAGTCCGTACCGACAACTGTTGACTCCGCATTCACCACCGTTGAGGTCTTCACCCGTAACCCTGGGCACGGGTTCTGCGTTATACCCCGCAGTACTGAGTCCCTGCCTGAACTCCGCCATCTACACACTCCAGCTTACTGAAGTATAAGACAAGACTTGCCCAAGTGAAGAATAGAGAAGGTGACTCTACTCTCCCAGGGGTCGGGTTAATGGGCGTGTATGACTCCACGCCCAAAGGCTAATTATGTGAGGGTAAAGGGTTAATTATGTGTTTGTGTAAATAGCCTTAAAATTACCGCTGTATAATTGCTGGTTTTTTAAAATATTAAAATGGATATAGTATGTTATTCTTAAGAGATAGACATATACCTTCGCGGACTTTTTTATAGATTAAATGTAATACACAATTCTACCATACATTATTTTGTTATATCTCGAAGCGTTTTCGTTGCAAGCTCCCAGACGGTATTTTTTCCGAAACCCCCAACATATACCGTTATAATTAAGTTAATGTTTACAAAACTTAACAAATTATACATAAAAACCTTCCCTATTAATCACTCTATCTATTGAAAAAACTGCATCGATATTCATTGCGTAGTTTTAAAGTTCAAAACGTATACATAGGAACAGACAGCGGAAAGCGATGAAGATTTTATATAATTTATTACCACAGCAATAGGCTCACCCACCTATTCCGTGGGACAAAAATGCACACGGTGAATTGAGGACGTATATTATACCTCTGCCACCCTTTCGAAAAAATAAGCGTGATTGATTATATTTATTAGGATGTATAAACTATATACAGATAGGTAATTACCTATCGCTGCAACGATATGCTGCTATTTGTGTTGCGCGTAATTCGAATGTTCTTACCTCTTCGTTACGTAGTTGTTTTTGTTTTGACTAACTGTGTGGAAGATACTATTATTATTGTTAGCTGGAACTAATCAAAGTTTTTATATTAGTTTTATTGTTGACGGTAGTCTCTTGTATAATAATCATAACAATTTTTTGCTTTACATTATCCTTATACTTATGATTACAAAAGTAAACAAAAGTCATATTATACTTACCATATTTATAGATTTCAAAAAGTGAGGAGGTATTCAATTTGTCATAACTTGTTTTTTGGATAAACCGATTTAGATGACTTTTTTACTATGAACTAGTATTCCTGGTGTGGTCTCATATTCAACTATAATTTTAATAATGTTATAAATAAAGATCCAAAAAAGACTGCCGTCTTTAGTAACCCTTGCAGTGTCTTAATTTGACCCAAATTAAGATTCTGTCACGATCATGATATTTGCATGGGATACATATTATCATGCCTGTCTCTCATCGGGGTAGGCAGAGACTATGGTTCCACTTGCTCCGATCCTGACATACTACTTTCGCTTCTTCTACTTTCATGAGTGTTTTCATGCACGCTCGCCGTTTAACGGTACTCTTGATCTGTCCTTTTTCCAAAATAATCTACGATTTAATTGACTACGTAGGCAGACGTCATCTTACATTCACCAGTTTGCGATAAGGGAACATTGCGGTATGACCGAAGATGTAGTGACTAAGATAGAAAAAGGGATGCTTAGATGGTTCGGACACGTGGAGAGGACGGATGAAAATAAACTGACTAAGCCGATTTATGTGGTGATGAAAAGAAAGCTGCCCTAGCTGGCAATAAAGCAGGACTTCAGGCTCCAAACCCAGATAGGTTTTGGAAGTAACTGTGAATACGCAAATATGAAGAAGACGACTGAAGATAATAGAATAGAATAAACTTTATTGCACATCAATATCAATCACTCATGTAAAGAGATTAAAGTCTCATAATTGTACAAAAGGCGGCCATATCGCTAAAGAGCAATCTCTTACATGCATCCTTTGGATGAAGAAGATTAATATATTTATTTATTTATTTTTTTTTTCTCACAATAATAATAGTATAAAGATATCTCTTAAATATTATTACACAAGAAAGAGATTATGGCGGGTTGATACCTGAACTAGGAAGATTCCTGTATCTCAGGTTATCAACCCTCCACCCATAAATTGGTCAAATAATGTAAAATACTAATAATTATGTAGGTATTACGTTATTAAGCAAAGATGCAGCAACAAATTTAGGAGGGTAGATATAATGCGAGACAACTACAACATTTCACCAATAAATAAACTCAATACAAAACAAGTTTCTTGTTCAGAACTGGATGTGTGGTACAAGTAATAAGCTATAAAAGTTTTGTTTATTATAAACTTAGTAGCTGTGAGTTCAATATGTTCAAGGAATTTTGAGATTGTGCTTACACACTAGTATTTTAGTGAAGTGTATGTGTATGTGCCGAGGTTAGTCGGCATCATGTAGTGATACGTAATGTAGTGTAAGAAGTGTGCGTAGTGTGGTGAGTGTCTTGCTAATTGTGGAGTCAAATATTAATTTTAAGAATGCTTTCCGTTGCATGGTAACCAAGCGCATTTAAATTATTTTTCAAGGTTTTTTTTAAAGTAGTTCGGTTCATATTAAAGATTTGATTCAAGTCATTAAAGTGTCTATACAAAAAGGGGCAGGTATATGGCGATTGACGTTGCGCAAAAGCTGACTTGAAAGAGGGCACAAACGTTCGAAGTCTTCTTTTATGTTGGGGAAGTTGGGAGGGGATAATATATAATATTGTGATGGCGAAGAACCGAGTGCATTATAAATAATTGTCTAATAGTAAGTAAGTTAGCTTCGTCATATAACTTATCAGTAGGGTATTGCCTGAATTTGCGTAGCATAACTTTAATAACTGCTCTTTGAGCTCTTTCCAGCTCTAGAAGATGCGTTACAGCAGCTCCTCCCCATACGGGTATGCAATAAGTTAGCAGCGATTGAATCAAAGCACGATACACGTCAACAACAAGCTTAGAGTCCGCTGATTCCCTTAGGCTTTTGAATACATGTAGCAGTTTACGGACACGTTTGCTAAGTGCTGCAATATGAGGTTGCCAATTTAGGTTTTTATCCATAGTAATGCCTAAGTATTTGTGGGTTTCTACTTGAATAAGGTTGGGGCAGTGGCAAGTTGTGTCCAAATTTCCGTATTTGTTACAATCGAGTGTATGTACTTTAATACTGAAATCGGCGACTGGTGCCGTAGCTTCGGAAATTCTGAAACAAATATATTTTGTTTTCGATACATTAATTGTTAGAAGATTTTCATCAAGCCATTTCATAATTCTTGTCAGTCCAAGTTCTGCCAACTCCTTAACTTGCAACCATGATGATTGTCAAGGATCACTTGGAAAATGGGTAGCAATTAGTGTTTTTACTTTATATAGAACATGAATCACTAATTAATGTAATCATTTTACATAAAACGTTCCAAGTAATCATTACACATACATAATACTACGTTATAAGGGAATATCGTATTTAGATTTTGTATATACAGTCCGAGACTACCAGGACTTTAATTGGTCGTGCTAATGAGTGTCTAGCACATAAGACCTTTTAGCCTTTTTGTTACCACCTCACTAAAAAGGCAACGGGTACAAAATTAGAATGCAAGTAAAACTAAGGTTCTAGTATTTGAAAGAGGCGACGTAAGAACTAAATGCGAGATTAGGGTAAACCAGGAACGTCTAGAGCAAGTGAATGAAATTGTGTATTTAGGAAGTATGTTTAGCGCGGATGGAAGATGTGATTCGGATGTAGAACGGCGAGTAGCTGCCGGAAACCAAGTTAACGGTGCTTTGTCCCAGTTAGTAAAGCGACAAAGCATCGTAAAAGAAGCACGACTGGCGATTCATAACGCAGTGCTAGTGCCAACTTTGCTTTACGGTAGTGAAACCTGGGTATGTCAGCAGATGCATGAAAGTAAATTGAATGCTGTGGAGATGCGATCACTTCGAAAATTGTGCGGCGTTACCTTGGCCGACCGAATACGTAACGAAGTGATACGCAATATGGCAGGTTTGAATGAAAGTGTCAGCGTTAAGCTGGAAAAGGGCGTGCTCGGTTGGTTTGGAAACGTCCAACGAATGAGTGAGGAACGATTGACGAAGAATATATATTGTTCAAAAGTAGAGGGTAGAAGGAGTCAGGGAAGGCCGAGACTTACATATGAAGACCACGTGAGCAGATTGCTCAAAAACGGAAAGGTCAAAAGTACTCGGATACCCAGACGTGCGTGTATGAAGCGATTGATGAATCTCGAAGAAGCGAAAGAAGTTTGCATGGATCGCGAAGCCTGGCGATCTGTCCTCTCTGACTACCCCGTCAGGGATACAGCGTGAAGATAGTTAGTTAGTTAGTTAGGGTACAAAATTTCTTCCAAATTTAAGATCTAAATAGACACATTTTATAAAATTTATTCGGCACTTTAGGCCCACCCCAGTTCCGTGCTTCGGAAGGCACGTTAAGCCGTTGGTCCCGGTTGCCAATAAAATGGCAGTCGTTAAGCCAAGTTGAAGGCCTTATGGGCGGCTTAAAAATTTCAACAGCAGGTAGCAACAACCTGCGTCTGTCTATTTCAACACGGCAAAGGGCTCACCACATATTGTGAAAAGTGGGCATATATATGCCTCTGCCACCCCTTCGGGGATAAGGCGTGATAGATAAATAAAAAATGTAAATAAAATAAATATATACTTGGTGTGAGCTTAACAAATTGTTAGAACGGTATCTCATTATACCTTCCACTTAAAACAAATTTAACTAGTTTGTTAAGCTTGTACGTATCAAATACCACTTACCTACTCTGCTAATTGCAGAAGTTTCAAATTGTCCTAACTTTTAGGTGGGTCAGGTAAAAGCTGTAACCGATTGTACATTCGGGAGTTGTTTCCAGTTTGACCGATTTTAAACGAACTGGAAAAGAGTGAATTGACTAAATTAGGTCAAATGTTCAAATAAACAAATTAAATTAAAAAAAAACCATATAAAAATATTTTTTTTACCTATATGTTTAGAATTTTTTTGTTGGACAATTTGTATTTGAATTTATTTTGTAATTGATTTGATAAAGTTGTGCGTACATAAATAACAAATTGCCTTTGTACAATACGGTTTATGCACAATAACAAATTATATTGACGCTGTATCCTTTCGGGTAACCAGAGATACAGTCAGATCGCCAGGTGTCGCGATCCATGCATACCTTTTTCGCTTCCTGAAGATACATTAATCGTTTCATACATGCATGTCTGGGTATCCGGGTGCTTTTGACTTTTCTGTTGTTGAGCAGTCTGCTCACATAGTCTTCGTTTGTAAGTCTCAGCCCACCCTGACATTTTCATAATAAAATGTTGGTAAAACCATTTCAGTATCATATTATTAAGAGTACAAAATGTTTTTTTTTGGTGTTAGATAAAAGATAACTAAATTATTTATATACATAGGTATTCATACATATTGTCACGCCTTTATCCCCGAAGGGGTAGGCAGAGGCATACTATACGCCCACATTTCACCGTAAAAAAATGTTAAATAAATAACATTAATTAAAATTGAATTGTTCGATTGGAACATAATCTTCAATAATAATAGTTTGTTGACATTAGATAGATATTTTCTATCAAAATTTTTACAACGAAAGGTAGCTCTGTTGCTATCTAATTTTTTAATTTTTCAAGCCAAATTATTGGCAAGTACAACTGCTTTTATTGAGCAGGATAGTTTTGATACTTCACATTTGGAAAATGAAATTCCAAAAAAACTAGTTTATAGGACAACAGATAATAAATCTGGCCAGTTGACTTTGGCCCCTGAGAATAATCTTAGTAAAAATATTGTTTTTATAAACCTGGTGCACCATAATGTTAGAGGTTTAATAAATGGTAAAGATTTAGAGTTAGAGCTATACATTAATGCAAATTCTATTAATATTTTTTGTGCTACAGAGCACTGGTTAAAAGATCATCAAATCACATTGTTGAACTTCGTAAATCACCAGGTTGCTAGCTCGTTCAATAGAAAACATTCTAAACGTGGAGGCTCTTTAATATTAATTAATAAAAACTTAAAATTTAAAGAACGTAAGGATTTAGTAGCCCTCTCCATTGAGCGAGTTATTGAGATTGCCAGTATTGAGTTTGAGCATTTCATCTTGTTAAGCGTATACAGTCCCCCTGATGCTTCTTACATTAAATTTGAAGAAAAGCTTGAAGAAGCACTGTTCAAATGCCAATGTTCTAAGAAATCTATAATAGTTTGTGGAGATTTTAATGTTGATATATTAGATACATCATTAACTCCATCAGAGAGAAATAAAATGAAAAATTTATTTAAATCCTTTAATCTGCATAGTACATTCTTAGAACCCACTCGTATTACAGCCACCAGTGCAAAATATATTGATAAAATTTTTACTGATATTAAACCTATAGATAAAGGTATTGTGGATCCTGTGGAGTCAGATCATCGTGGCCAATGGATAAAATTTCCTAAAAGTAGTAACAAAGTCAGCAAAAAACAAATTAAATATGTACCAATTAACCAAAGTCGTTTGAATAATTTTAAAGAAAATGTATTAAAGAGATTACCATATCTACCTAACTTCACTTGTGTAGACCAGTCATATAAACACTTATTTAATTTGATTAATGATGAGTTTGGCAAAGTTTTTACCTCAAAAACTCTACAGATTGGTGGTCGTCCTGTTTTCAGTGACTGGGCAACACCAGGTATCTTTAAAAGTAGAAATAAATTATTTGAATTATATTCAGAAAAATCATATAATTTTAGGCAAACGTTTCAGGAATATGTTAAAAATTATTCAAAGATATTTAAACAAACGTGTCATCTTGCTAAGTCAAACTTCATTAAAAATAAAATTTCTAATTCTGTAAATAAAATAAAAATGACTTGGAACATCATTAACTCTGAATGCGGTAGATCTTTAGTGACTGAAAGGGATTTCCACTTAAAAGTAAATGGTTGCCATGTTACAGGGGACCTGGAAGTGGCTACGGAGTTTGAACACTTTTTCAAAAATATACCTATTTTGACAACAAAATCTCTCCAAGCATCTTCCAGTTCCGCTGAACTTTTATTAGAAGAATCTGTTCTTTGTTGCAGGGATGCATTTGTATTCACAGATATTTGTGCTCAGGACATTGTAAAAACATTTAAATGTATCGAAATTAAGAAAACCGCGGTTTTCATTTGGGGGTTATCGGTCAAAACTGCATCATGTATAATTGAGGTAATTGCGCCCCATCTAGCAACTGTGTTTAATGACTGTGTTTCTAGTGGTACATTTCCTGATTTAATGAAACACAGCAAAGTCGTTCCCTTGTTCAAGGCTGGCAGCGCTACAGAGCCGTCTAATTTCCGACCAGTGTCAGTGCTGCCAACTTTGAGCAAAGTATTTGAAAAAATAATCTTGAATCAAATGCTATCCCATTTTAATAGTCATAAAATACTCCATGCGAATCAATTTGGGTTTACGAAAGGGCGCTCAACTTCCGATGCTGGTGTTGAGTTATTAAAATGTATTCATGAAGCATGGGAAGACAAGCACGATGCATTAGGTATATTTTGCGATCTATCAAAGGTTTTTGATTGCGTTCAACATGAAACGCTGTGCAAAAAATTACACCACTATGGAATAAGAGGCAAAGCTCTCGACCTTCTGTCTTCATATTTGAAGAATAGAATACAGAGGGTCGATATTAATGGTACACGTTCTGTAGGATCCATGGTTACAATGGGTGTGCCGCAAGGCTCGATACTTGGGCCATTCTTGTTCCTCATTTATACTAATGATTTACCATTTTATGTAGGGGACAGGAATAGGATTGTTTTGTTTGCAGATGACACCTCATTAATTTTTAAAATTAAAACTAACTAACTAACTATCTTCACGCTGTATCCCTGACGGGGTAGTCAGAGAGGACAGATCGCCAGGCTTCGCGATCCATGCATACTTCTTTCGCTTCTTCGAGATTCATCAATCGCTTCATACACGCACGTCTGGGTATCCGAGTACTTTTGACCTTTCCGTTTTTGAGCAATCTGCTCACGTGGTCTTCATATGTAAGTCTCGGCCTTCCCTGACTCCTTCTACCCTCTACTTTTGAACAATATATATTCTTCGTCAATCGTTCCTCACTCATTCGTTGGACGTGTCCAAACCAACGGAGCACGCCCTTTTCCAGCTTAACGCTGACACTTTCATTCAAACCTGCCATATTGCGTATCACTTCGTTACGTATTCGGTCGGCCAAGGTAACGCCGCACAATTTTCGAAGTGATCGCATCTCCACAGCATTCAATTTACTTTCATGCATCTGCTGACATACCCAGGTTTCACTACCGTAAAGCAAAGTTGGCACTAGCACTGCGTTATGAATCGCCATTCGTGCTTCTTTTACGATGCTTTGTCGCTTTACTAACTGGGACAAAGCACCGTTAACTTTGTTTCCGGCTATAAAATTAAAAGACAATTAGATAACTATGACGATGTAAACAATGCAATTGCAAGAGTAGTTCATTGGTTCAGCTCAAATAATCTTTGCCTTAATGAAAATAAAACTAAATGTATAAAATTTACTCTACCAAATGTAAAACAAGTTGCGGCCAATGTTCAACTGAATGGACAAGTGTTAGAGTTTGTAGAATCAACTGTGTTCCTAGGTATAACTATTGATGCCAATTTGCAGTGGGGCCCACACATAGAAAAGACAGCCTCTAGATTAAGTTCGGCTGCATACGCTGTAAAAAAGATCAGGACTCTAACAGATGTGGATACGGCTAGAATGGTTTACTTCAGCTATTTTCATAGTATTATGTCTTACGGTATTCTCCTTTGGGGGAGTGCTGCAGATTTAAATATTATTTTTTTCTACAAAAGCGGGCTGTACGCGCTATTTATAATTTGGGCCCCAGAGTTTCTCTCCGAGAAAAATTCAAAGAAGTGAATATTCTAACCGTACCATCACAATACATTTTTGCCAATCTTATGTATGTCCAGAAAAATCTATCACAGTTTTCTAAACTCTGTGATAAACATAATATAAACACTAGAAATAAAAATAATCTTTCAGTCCACCACAGTCGACTACATAAGATTGGCGATTCTTTCCAGGGTAACTGTATACGCTTTTACAACAAGCTTCCCTGTGACCTGAGAAATTTACCTTTAAATAAATTTAAAAAGTTTATTAAAACCAAGCTTTGTGAAAAAGGTTTTTACTCCGTTACAGACTATTTGCAGGACAGGGACGCCTGGAAATGATCTGCTGGCAAAATGAAATAATATTAAATTGTAAATAGGCCATCAAAAAAAAAGCCTTCCTAAGTTTCTTGCCGGTTCTTCTCAGGTGGGCCGCGTTCCGAACCGGTGGTTGCTTTAAATATTTTAAATAGTGTATGACATTTTGTAAGCGCCGTTAAAATGGTCTATGCAAAAAAAAAGCATCAAACTACTAACCTAAAAAAATAGCTAGTTATACTCACGTTAAACGTACAAATACAGTCTGTTCCAATTTTAATTTTAGCGAAACTAACAATTGATAGCTGCGTATTGCGTTAGGGTAAAATCTCTGTTGGTTGCTTAGCCAAATAAGAAGATGAAAATAATTATAGGAGTGTAAGTTTGTGTGCTGTAAATGAAAAGATAAGCCCTGGTATATTTGTCCGAATTAATAAAAGCATCATTTTGGAGAATTTTGCTTTAACGATTTCCAATTTATTGTGCTTGCCATAACATATCAAAGGGGGTAAGGGGCCCCAGGGTGTAAGGGGCCCCACCAAGACCTTCGGGGCCCAAGTCAACCTCCCGTGCTAGTGCGTGCACCTGCTGACTAACGGACGAGGCTCTGGCGCTGGCTTTCCTCTCTGGGGTTGGGAGGTCTGAGGGCGTCGCTCCCATAAAAGCCACCCGCCAAAACTAAATGGAAATGTACAATCGGAATGTAGCTAGGGATAGGGCGCCGCCGCAAAACAGCGCGCAGGAGCCCCGCCCGACTCCTGTGGCAAGTGGGCTAGGGCTGCCGTGTGTCGGGCCAGCACGGCAAAAGAAGTTAGCCCCAACCCGAATCCGCTTCGCATCTTGGAACATTGGCACGCTGACTGGGCGTGCGGTAGAGTTGGCCGAAGTACTCTCCAGGCGGAGGGTGGACGTGACGTTCCTGCAGGAGACTCGGTGGAAGGGCAACAGAGCCCGGCCCTTGCAGAACGGCTACAAGCTGTATTACACGGGTGCGCCTGGTGGGGAGAACGGGGTGGCCGTTGTGCTCTCCGAGGGGCTGCAGAGTGGCATCTTGGAGGTGAAACGCTGTAGCGACCGGCTTATGATCGTGAGGGTACTTATCGATGGGATTATTACCCACCTGATAAGTGCCTACGCGCCACAGGCCGGTTGTAGCGACGCCGATAAGATGTCGTTTTGGGGTCAACTCGAGGGAGTGCTTCGGAGCATTCCGTTGTCACAGGGAATCGTTTTGGGCGGCGACCTAAACGGTCATGTGGGTGAGAGGTGTGAGGAGTTTGAGCGTGTTCATGGTGGTTTTGGATACGGCACCCGCAACGCTGAAGGAGAAACTATCCTTAGAACGTGTGCGGCTGCCGATCTGGCCATTGTGAACACGTATTTCAAAAAGAAATCCGAACATCTCATCACCTACAAGAGCGGGAGGCGTACAACTCAGATCGATTTCCTACTCACTAGGCGACACAGCATCGGCAAGGTGGCCAACTGCAAGGTCATACCCGGTGAGAGTCTTACGGCACAACACCGTCTCCTTGTCATGGACCTCTGCGTGAAGCCCAAAGGCAAACGCATCGAGCGGTGCCAGCGCCGCATCAGATGGTGGCTGCTTGATGAAACTAGGTCCCAGGAGTTCGTCTCAGCTGTCGGTGACAAGTGCACCGACACTGAAGGCGAACCAGTTCAAGATTACTGGGACAAAGTTCAGGCGGCCATCCTTGGAGCGGCGAAGGTGGTGCTCGGTGTGTCTAAGGGTGGACGCAAATGTGACAAGGAAACTTGGTGGTGGAACGACGCAGTCCAGAGGGAGACTAGGGAGAAGAAAGCCCTCTTTAAAAAGTGGCAAGCGACCGGATCTCCTGAAGACCGCGACGCGTACAGGGCTGCCAAGTGCGCCACAAAGAGAGCTGTAGCCAGAGCCAGACGTGACCACTTACAACCTCTGTATGATAAGCTGGAATCGTCTGAGGGGCAGAAGCTCATCTATAAGCTGGCGCGCTCCAGGGTCAAAGCGGCACAGGATATATCCAAGTGTCGATGTGTAAAAGACCCTGAGGGCAACCTGTTAAGCGAAGACCTCGCGGTAAAGGAGAGATGGCGCTCGTACTTCCACGAGCTGCTTAATAAACAGCACAAAGAGGTGCAGCCTCCGGACCTCCCTCCGAATCAGGGACTAGTGCCACCGGTAACGCCTGGAGAAGTCCTGACTGCGCTTCGCCGCATGAAGAATCGGAAAGCTGTCGGACCCGATGGAGTCCCCATCGAAGCCTGGAAGGCGATGGGTCCACGCGGTGTGGGCATCTTAGTAAACCTTTTTAACCGCATACTCCTCAGCGGGCAGATCCCAAACCAATGGAGACTGAGTATTATTACTCCAGTCTTCAAAGGTAAGGGGTCAGTGCAGGAGTGCGGGAGCTACCGCGGTATTAAGGTGATGTCCCACACCATGAACATCTTCTTGAGGATTATAGACTCTCGGATCCGGCAGGAGTGTACTCTCTCGGAGTGTCAATATGGGTTTCGCCCTGGTCATGGGACCCTGTTTTTGCCCTGCGGGTTGTCGCAGAGAAATACAGGTCGAAGAACACGCCTCTGCACTGTTTGTTTCTAGACATGCAGAAGGCCTTCGACTGTGTTCCTCGTGCGATGATCTGGTGGGCACTGCGGTCCAAAGGGGTTCCAGAGGTCTATATTGACACTATCCGGGACATGTACTGTGACTCCGATTCAATGGTTCGGACTGCTGTTGGCGACACGAAACCCTTCCCCATCACCGTCGGGGTACACCAGGGTTCGGTCCTTAGTCCGCTTCTGTTCAGTGTAATATTAGACGAATTGTCGGACAGCATCAGAAACCCACATGAGCAGCCTCCATGGTTGCTCATGTATGCTGACGATATTGCGCTGGCAGACGCGGACAGGGGCAGATTGGTGCGACTTGTAAAGGCGTGGAAGGAGACGCTTGAGAACGGCGGTCTGAAACTAAATGTGGCGAAGACCGAGTACTTGGCAATAAACTCGACAGATCCCACATCCGTCCGCATAGGCGGTGATTTGGTCGAGCGCACGGACCAGGTTAAATACCTGGGATCTGTTTTTCACACGTCCAGTGACATCGATTGCGATGTCAAGTCACGCATTGCTGCCGCGTGGGCCAAATGGAGGGAGATGACCGGTGTCATTTGTGACCCTAAAATGCCGATCCGGTTGAAGGGACAGGTCTACAAAACCATTATTAGACCTGTCCTTTTACATGGCAGTGAGAAGTGGCCGATATTGGAGCGACACAAGCAGGAGCTGCGTGTCACGGAAATGAAGATGCTGCGGTGGATGTGTGGGGTCACGCGGATGGACCGCGTGAGAAACTCTCGCATCCGCGGCGGCCTTCACGTCCGTGACATTGCAGACAAGTTGCAAGAGTGTCGCCTTCGTTGGTATGGTCACGTCTTGCGGCAACCGCCGGGCTACGTAGGTAACAAATGTCTGGCCATGTCAGCCCCGCCGGGTCTCGGTAAGAGGGGAAGACCCAAGAAGTGCTGGCTTGACGTCGTAAGGGATGACATGCGTGCCAATGGTCTCACTACAGGGGATGCCGAAGACCGTGCGAAGTGGAGGAGAAAATGTAGGAAAGCGGACCCCGGGCGTCACGAGACGCAACTGGGACAGACGCTCGGATGATGATGATGATGGCCATAACATATCAAAAGACATATAATAATTAAATTATTAAAGAATAGACGAACAGAAAATAATTCGAAGAATGATTAGTTATGGTTCTATTAAGTTAATTAAGTTTTATATTCAATGTACAGACAGCAAACACTTACAGTTCTAAATTTAATAGTACTTGTAGATTTCTGTATTTTTAATACCATTCTATTAATGGTTTTTTTAATATTCTATTTGACTAATATTACGATTTAACAAGCGCTAGTGGCCCTGCGGACTCAGTGTTCTGTAAACGATCACTGAGTTACGCAACTTTCACTATGGCTGGTCCTCGGATGGGTGACCAACTTAAAAACTTACCTATCTGCACCCTATATCCCTGACAGGGTAGTCAGAGAGAGCACAGATCGCCAGGTTCCCGATCCATGCATACTTGTTTCGTTCGCTTCATACAAACACGTCTGGGTATCCAAGTACTTTTGACTTTTCCGTTTTTGAGGAATCTGGCCTACCCTGACTCCTTCTACCCTCTACTTTCGCGCAATATATATTCTTCGTCTCACTTATTCATTGGACGTGTCCAATCCAACGGAGCACGCCCTTTTCCAGCTTATCGCTGACATTTTCATTCAAACCTGCCATATTGCGTATCACTTCGTTACTTCGTTACGTATTCGGTCGGCTAAAGCTACGAGCCATTGGTCCCGGTTTCCAGTAACATGGCAGTCCTTAAGTCAAATTGAAGCCCTTTGGGCAGCTTGAAACATTTCAACTGCAGGTAGCCACAACCTGCGTTTGTCTATTTCAACATTGCAATAGCTCACTACCTATTACGTGGGACAGGAATACACATGGTGAAAATTGGGCATACAATATGTATGCCTCTGCCACCCCTTCGGGAATAAGGCGTGATAGATAAACAAAAAGCTAAAAAATATTAATCTGCCTCAGTCACAGTATAACTTAAACTAGTAGGTCCATCCTAAAACAAGATCAATCAAAATTTTGCTCCAGGGTTTAGAGCTGATGTAATACAAGACATTTTTTGGTAATCTAAAACTTCCTGAAAACTTGCTCTTTAAATTTTAATATCCTTCCCCATATTATAAATTAAGATAGTAAAGATTACTACCAGTTTTAAACTGTAAAGTATTTATTTTAATACCAACAATTCCGTACTGTTTTAATTACCGCTAAAAAAAGAAAAAAAAAACATAAGTTATTCAGCAGTCCTAAGTTATTAAGATGATGCAACATAACAGTTCGTTGCTCTATCTTCTACTTGTAAACAAATCATAAATTAAACAAACAATAATTTTGCATTGGCCATTAGGGTTCCGGATGAAATGTATGATTGAAATATACAATTTTATGCAGTTGTGTAACTAGGGTATTAAAAAACTATAATTATTTTGTTTTTAAATGTTATTTTTGCAATATTCCGCTTCTTTTCAATTAGTTATTTAACTAGGGTATGTTATAACAAGATATTTTTCTCATATCTATGTCTAAGGTGGCAAACAAGTATACCGTCTACTTGATCAATAGTGGTAACACCTTGCAGAGCTTTAAAGTTAAGTCCGCCTCAATTACAAGTTCTCGATATTGGTGCACCTAAACGTTTAATTACAACGCTCTACAGCGAATATCTTGAAGCAGTCCGTTGGATTTAGAGTAATGTCACTTTACTATTCTAAACAAGCCATTTTATAACCTTATTGTACTAGTTCCTTAAAAATTGTTAATTTGACATCTTGTATCTTCTATATTGTAGGGTTTTAAATGGTTTCATATAGCTAACTATGCATTGGCATCCAACTTAACGTGCAAAGATTTCACTCGAACAACACGGCAAGTTATAAAAAAAGCTTGTTAGAACTGAATAACTATCAATTTAATAGAATATATATATAAAATTTAATAATTAAACATGATACAGAACCCTTTTAAACAAATACAACTGGCACTTCACCAATTTATAGACCGGTAAATAGTTTACCCGATTGAACTGTAATTAGCCATAATCATCTTAGTTGAATAAATTTAGAACAATTGCTCAATTGAGATGTCAACTATTTGCAAACTCCAATAAAATTCATTAACACTACAGATAATTAAAAGTATACCGGCTCCGTTCCGTCATGGGTAGAAATAAGTTGACTGAATCATACCAGGGCGTGAATTCTCAATTAAGTGTTAAATCAAATAATCGAATCAGCCTATGGTAGTCCACTACTGGACCTAGGCCTCTTCTAATTCACGCCTATTTAAATTTAGAGGGTGTTTGACCTTACTGTACCACGCTGATCACACGGGTTGGTACGGGTTTTTGTCTCGTATTTTCCTTTTCTTCGCGATGACCTTGTACGTTAGTCAGCAGGTGCACCATTTGTAGGTGAGACTGGCTTTGGTAATTTTCGCCGGGGTCTTTGTGCCATCATTTTAGGAGAGTGATAGACCTTACTTGATCCAAGGACTAAAATGACACAGTCTCGGGAAACCTAAAATATTATTATCCAACGAATATCCTATGTAGATGATAAAGGAGAGGTGGAGAAGAAATCCCCACACATCCTGGATTTGTTACTCCTAGTGATCACAATGACAAAGGATTACTCTATCGTTGTGTAGCGGAGAAATGCATAACCACCTAGATGGTAGAAGGCAGGCAGAAGCAGCCAAATGAAGATTTATAGACATAGTCTTGTTGCTACGAAATTTTACGAAAATCCTGACATTTTAGAAGGTGAATTATATATATTTCGATTATGACGTCAAGACAAGAATTGCTGCAGTGCTATTGTAACTCAGTGATAATTTTTTCAATAATAACACTTGTACTATTCCACAACATTTACTTGATAAACCTTACCGGTTTCGCCTCACGGCATTCTCAAAGGCACACAATATGACAACTGGATCTAGTAGGTGTACTAAAATTAATAACATTATTATGTAGGTATATCAACACATCAAGATACCAGTTTCGAAATTTACCCCAAAATAAGGGAGAATACAAAATTTTGATCTTAATACAATTTATATTCAAAATATTAGAATTTCAAATGTCAACGTGTCAAATAGTAAATGTCAAAGTGTCAAATTATTAATGTCAAGAATTCAATATAATGATAAATTATTAAATATTCAATACTGCATTTTGTCATTAACCAAATAAGATTACAAACTAACGGTCAACCAAACATAACACATTCTTTGATAGTAGTATAAATATGTAGATGTAATCACTTATAATAATGTAGTAAGGGTGAGCCGTGAGCCGTGAGGCGAAACCGGTAAGGTTTATCAAGTAAATGTTGTGGAATAGTACAAGTGTTATTATTAAAAATGTGTAGCAAGTTCCTTCAAGTGCCATCAATCAACAGTATAAATTATCAGTGATAATTGCTATTATTTGTTCTTCAAAACGTCAATCCGGTGGAAGGGTCAGTTTTACAAAATCATCATTGGTCGCCACACCGCCTTTTACAGAACCAAGGGGGTTTTGTAGAAGGCGGTGTGGCGTAACCAATATAAGAGCGACACAAGCAGGAACTACTGTCACGGAACTGAAAATGCAACTGGGACAAGCGCTTGGATAACGATGCTGAAATGAAATCAAGATCAACTGAAAATAACCTTCCCTAGCTATCTAATAATAAATTTAAAGTACAAGGTGCTTTGCTTGCTACAATACCTTGATCGAGAAATTGCGATTCCTTGAAGATAAACTGATTATACTGTTCGATTATATTAGAGTCAATTTAGATCGAGATTGTCCTTTGCACAATTTATTTAGCTATACTGAGCAAACGCTCGTTATACTGAAACTGGGCTATTTACGGATAATTTTAAAGCAATTAGTATGCCATCTTTCACATTTTTTTTTAAATGTTAAATACAACATGGTTGGAGTAATTCAGTGGCTATAACATTACCCTGGGTACGCAAAGGTCACGGGTTCAATCCCCGTCAAGTTGACTTTTATTTTATTTGTAATAAAAAACGTGTGGCACTCGGGGACTGCCGCGGTAAAGCTATTGCATAGCATTTTTTATCAACTTATGCAATTATAATAAATTATTGAGCGAAGCGAAGCTCCCATGGAGCGACTTCAATAACGTTTGTAACACCGGGCAGAACTTCGCCATTTTTGTTCTGCTACGGAAATCTATTCAAATTATGCAGGTCGTGACGTAGCCCGAATTTCAAAATTCGATCTAATAAAAAAGTTATCCGCAAAAATCATGTTGTCTATGGGAAAATACTTAGTTTGATTTACCGCTTCGCTCAAATTTATGCTGCCAGCATTTTACACCATTACATGGTTACATCTTTGCGACTGCGGCTACCTAGTTTATACTGTACTAGCTGACCCGAATAACTTCGTTAGCGCCACTTAAGAGATTTGTTACTAAAAGTGTGATAAATGAAAAACCGCTTGACCGATTTTGTGCAAACTTCACATAAACCATCTACTAAATAGTCCGAACAAAGCCTGAACAGCCTGGATAGGTGAGCCCGTTATCGAGTTATAAAATTACAACGAAAAGTGACATTGAATTTTATAAATATAGATTACTAATATACAAAATATATATAATTTCTACAGCTTGTCTCGATCCGTGCAAGCTTCGTACAGTCGTATTATATACATACACGTTAAGCCAACGCTTGGCCGTTCTCGGTGAAGTTCGTGTGAGCTCGGGTGTTAGGTTTTTTTGTTACGGAATTTATTTATTTGCCCCATCAATTAAATTCCATTGTTTATTAATTTGACAAAAATGTAAAAAAAAATGCTATTCTGGGTAATGGCGTGATGGTATAAAACCTAAAGTCGTACTCTATAAATTAGCTATCTACTTAAAAAGAAATTTTCAATTTGAATCTTTAGTTATTTGCTCGTCAGTCAAAAGGCAACATATTCACACTTACTTACCAACAAACCGGACTCAAGATCTTTGAAAAAAATCGACAAAATTTTTGAAATTTCTTCTACCACTCTATTTTTAAGTATTGCATTTAGTAAAACCGAATTGGTCCTCGTACTCACCAGAGTAATACTCGAGAGTACGAGTACACTCAAATGTAATATTTCTTTACGAGTTACATTTGCGTATCACTCAAATGTGATATTTCTTTGTTTTATATCACTAACAACAAAATTTCAGTACAGAACCCCTAACACTTTTCAAAAAACGTTTAGTAAGACGCAGTTATGAATTATTCAATAAAATTTTAGACTTAATATAAAGTTATTATTGTGCACCTGACATATAATTCGTACAAACGTTTCTAGGAATTGCCGCCCGTGTAAATATTACGGAAGAAATATCATTTGAAAATAACAACTTAACTGTGTTTTTTTGGATTCACAAGACCTTGTTAAAATAAATGATGTAAAATGAAGAACATATTTCATATTACGCATCAAAATAAGAACTGAAAAAAATAAGAGAATAAAGTGGGGAAAAAAAATTAGTAAACATCGAGAATTTCATCTTTTATCCAGGTTTTGGGTTCCATTATCAGACCAGAAAATAATTATTAACGATCTGAAAATATACAGACACAGTGTTGTTTGTTACGTATTGCCACCAGTTGGATGTATTGCACACGCATTTTTAACATTATGAGCCATTACAATCATTTTTCTTACTAACTTACTTACTTACTATCTTCACGCTGTATCCCTGACGGGGTAGTCAGAAAGGAAATCTCGCCAGGCATCGCGATCCATGCATACTTCTTTCACTTCTTCAAGATTCATGAATCGCTTCATACACGCACGTCTGGGTATCCGAGTACTACCGTGACTTCTTCTACCCTCTACTTTCGCACAATATATATTCTGCGTCAATCGTTACTCACTCATTCGTTGGACGTGTCCAAACCAACGGAGCACGCCCTTTTCCAGCTTAACGCTGACACTTTCATTCAAATCTGCCATTTTGTGTATCACTTCGTTACGTATTCGGTCGGCCAAAGCATTCAATTTACTTTCATGCATCTACTGACATACCCAGGTTTCGCTACCGTAAAGCAAAGTTGGCACTGGCACTGCGTTATGAATCGCCAGTCGTGCTTCTTTTACGATGCTTTGTCGTTTTATTAATTGGGACAAAGCCCCGTTAACTCTGTTTCCGGCAGCTACTCGCCGTTCTACATCCGAATCACATCTTGCGCTAAACATATTCCCTAAATACACAATTTCATTCCCTTGCTCTAGACGTTCCTGGTTTACCCTAATCTCGCATTTAGTTCTTACGTCATCTCTTTCAAATACTAGAACCTTAGTTTTACTTGCATTCAAGCGAAGACCCTTACTTTCGCACTCCTCTTTCATATTAGTGACTAATGCATGAAATAAAGGCCACGAGCACCGCATTATCAGCTTTCAGCAGACAGTTTACTGAAAAGTCAACCAAATTCACATCCATATCACAATCTTTCAACTTCTGCAGGCAACTGTCCAGATACACTATGAACAGCCATGCGGACATGTCATAACCCTGTTTGACGCCTGTACAGACATCAAAAAGAGGTGACACATCCCCCCCTACTCGCGAGCAAGCCTTACACTCCCTATAAAGCGACAGTATTGCCCGCAGTAGCGAGCCGTCCACAACATATCCGGGCAGCAAATTCCACAGAGTTTCCCTCACAACGTTATCAAATACTTTCTACAGATCCACAAAAGCGCAGAAAACCTTCTGGCTAATAGCCAGAAACTTCTCCGCGGAGAGAAAACACTTGATCCATGCAACCTCTTCCACGTAGGAATCCGCATTGAGCCTCCCATAAATACCTTTCAGACTTTTCTTGCATTCTTGCCGTTATAACCTTTGCATACACCTTACTAGCTAAGCCGACCAAGCTGATCGCCCTGTAGCTGGAGCAGTTTAGGCGCGGGCCTCTACCTTTGTAAATAGGTACTACAACTGCTATTCTCCAGTCATCTGGGACCTCACCCGTCCGCCAGCACAAGTTGCATTACACACATAGTGCGTCCCAGACGCGCAACCCACCGTACTTGATCATCTCAGCAGTAACTCTGTCTTTTCCCGCCGCCTTACCACATTTTATACTTCTTATCGCTTGTTCAATTTCTTTCATACTAATGAATTCAATGACATCGGGATCCGGAGCATCGAAGTGATCTCCACTTCCCTATGTGGCATCTCAGTCTTTTCTTGCATACATCTTTTCATAATATTCACTCCATCTCTGCAGGACGTCAGTTTGGCCTGTTGGAACGTCATTGTTAACACTAAGCAATTTATTCATACTGCAGATTGCCGAACAACTCCGGGTCTTGCCTACCTAATTACAGAAGAGCTTGGCATTATCCCGGAAATTAGACGCCAACCTTTCATTCTGCACCTTTCACGAGCTTCTTCTATCAGTGCCTCCGTGTTAACGTTTTGCAGCTTGTATCTCTCTTTAATATTAAAATCATTCCGCGAGGCTAAGTAGTCCAACCATGCTTTCTTCTTAATTCGAACTGCTTCTTTCACTTCCTCATTCCACCATGTATCACGCTTATTACTACTGCCTCTTTTCGTTTCTCCACACACTTCCACAGCGGCATTTACCATACTATCCCTAAGGTTCTGCCATACACTTTCCACGCAGCTTTTCGGCTACCCTCTCTTTATATTTATCCATATTGGATGCATACTGCAGCTTCCAGCATTTGATGCTATAAGTCGGCTCAGGTTCAGGACACTCGGTACGATGACGCCAAGCCGCAAACAGACCCCTAATCCTAGTTATGACTAGGTAGTGGTCTGATCCCAGCTCAGCGCCTCGAAAAACCCTTGTGTCCATCACGTGTTTACGGAGCCGACTATCCATTAGGAATAGATATACATGCTTCTCTTTGACTTACATCTCCTCGTATACATATGAATTTGTTTGTGGTTGAACATTGTGTTCGCCACAAACAAATCCTTTTCCTTACAGAATGCCAGTATAAGCTTGCCAGCGTCCTTCACCCTTTTATCCCCATACTTCCCGAGTACCGACTCAAAACCATTACGAGCGGTACCCACCAATCCATTCAAGTCTCCACATACTATAAGTCTTTCATTTCCTTTTATCACATTTAGAGCTTCTCTCATACTCTCCCAGAAGCAAGATAGATTTTCTTTAGGTAAACCAAGTTTTAGACGGATCCAGAGGATTCTAGGACCTACCAGTTCGTACTCATACATACTGGAGGCCAATAGCGAGGTCAACAAAATTCCAACCGCCCTGACTGCCATGCTCACTCTCCGGTACAGATAGCGCGAGCACCCCACCCGGGAGCTCCAAGACTTTGCTGCCCTTGCGCTTGGTCTCTGTGAAGCACACTACATCTAACTTTCTCTCATTCATAACATCCATCAACTCATTCATCTTATCCGCCATTCCTCCTCTAACATTCCACGCAGCTACCCTGCACTCCATCCGCCACTTCCCGCCGTGTCGGGCCGCACCTGTAGGGTGGTGGTCCCCCACGCCGCTCTGGCATACATTTTTCGCACCAGCGGGGACGAGTGGTGCGCGTCGCCTCGGGGGCACGCCCAAACATAATTCGCCCTTGTGGTGCTCGTGTTTAAGTAGAATTGCAGCCGTAGCTGGCAGGGATAGCGACATGCACGCTTCTACTCTTCATCCTCAATTATTTTTCAATAAAAAAAGAATGAATTTAAGTACCATCCTTACGATATTTCACTCAAGGAGGGCTAGTATATTTTTATACCTTAATTATCACCTCGTCATGAGTTATTTATCGTTACTCAATGATCCCATCAAACATACACACATATTGTCACGCCTCTATCCCCGAAGGGGTAGGCAGAGGCATACTATACGCCCACATTTCACCGTATGCATTTTTATCCCACGTAATAGGTGGTGAGCACATTGCATGATCTCATCATATCTGAAGATATATAAATTTATCAGTCACGCCTATATCTACGAAGAGGCATATTACACTGCCATATTACATCGCACTTTTGTGCATATTTTTGTCCCACTTAAAAGGTGGTGAGGCCATTACCATGTTGAATGAGACAAGCACAGGTTGTGGCCACCTACTGTTAACATTTCAATTAAATATAATATAATTTTTTTAATAAGGGGAAAAAATATATTATGGCGTCAATAAATCAAATGTTTTTATTATTACTATAACCACAGCCGAAAGACAGGTTTACTCTTTATACTGTGCTATAACTCACAATATATTTGGCATTACAAAATTGAAATATAAAATAAAAATGTAATAATAATGGAGAACACAAAAGGGTCAAAATACTACTATCAAATGCAGATAAAATTGGAGCGTAGTTCATGTAAATTACATAAGTTTTTATTTCACTTATATGTATATACATGCAGTATTTTCGAAGTTATAACGACGAAAAGTTATAGTCCTATTTTGAATTTCCAAGATTAGGCGCGCTTATTATGACGTCGCAACGTAGCACAGACAGGGACTAGGCACGGCGCGGCGTTCGGGAGCGAACGAGAGAGCGATTGTCAAATGAGTAGTGCTGTGACGTATGCGGTCATCCGCGAAATACGCACTTTGATCACAAATATTTCAGCTATTTTGTGAAATATAAAAAAGTAAAAACGCCGTTTTTCTCGTACTTTTTTGTAGATTTATTGGGCATTTAAACTAAAAAACGTTTGTCAGACCCATTATAAAAAAGAATATTCTCCAAAAATTAAAGTCAACAAATAATTAAAATGTCATTAAAAATAATGAGACCTATTCATTACGATGACTACTAAAAATATCATCAACATATTTCGATTTAGTTTAATTATTGTTAATATTTTTTCACAGAAACGTTTACAGATATAAGCATCACATAGTCCTTCACTTTATATTTGAATGTATGGGTCTTGTAAAGGACAGTTTATCAAGTCCAGTTGCAGTCTGATAAACAACTTGTACGTACGTACGTACAAGTTGTAAGTACGAGCTGTGCTCATTACATCCAACTTTGGAAGAAGTTTTGTTAATTTTTGTGCAAAAGTCTGTCCTTCGTAGGTTCTCTCTTGTTGGCCTCCCATTTTTTATCAGGATTTCGATAAACTAAAAATAAAATAAAATCTAGCCTGTTCACTATCGAAATATTGGAGGATTACAGGATTTTTGCAATTTTATTCGGTCTTAGTTGATCTTATTGCCCCTTTTTGAGCTGCAAAGACTTTTTGTCCCATTGTAGCTAAAGATAAATATACTGTTCTAAGCATATGATTGTTAGGCCCATTTGGACCCCTTTAAGCGATAGCTTCCGACCATTTCCATACCATTTCCTCATCTTACCGATAGCTTCAATTTGGTGGAACCCGTTGGGTATCCCAAACTTAAAAAGTAGGTACATAATATGACATAGTAAACTTTGAATAATTTAATTCAAGGTCATAATGAGATATTATTATATGCTAAATAAAACTGAAACCTATTCTAGAACGCATAAATATATTTAATTCATTCAAAATTACTTCAAAAAGATTTCCTTACAATCTAATCATCATAACTACAGCAAAATTTTCATAACCAGTCCGTTATGATACTCATGAAGTAATTGCATCATACTCTCTGAAGGTCGATACCGAGTTATGAAAAGTTAAATGCAATATTAACAAATCAACTTATGTTCAAGAAGTAAATCTACTTCTTTAATGTTAATCTTATTTAAATCAGGAAGGTTCATACAAGTAAAATGAACAAATTAACCAGCGGACGCTCCTCTTACCCGCGTTTAAACTATTCTGTTTCAAGTCTTAAGGGTAAAAAAAAATCGTTTCTTAGCGAGTGAGCTAAAATGAGCACCCACTCAAGTTTCTCGGTAAGGGTTTTGGCTAAGCGTTGATAGACGAGTGAGTGAGACATCTAGTAATTTCATAACTAGGATCCATGAACTGACGCGAAAATGCTCTGAAATAGAAATGGTTTATATGGTCACGTCACTTGGGGCTACTGAACGCAGAGATCGTCTATATAACACCGAGCAAGTGGTATACAGTATATCGTACAGGATACAGCAAAGTCGATTTACAAACAAACATTAATACATGAACTCACGCCTGTCTCCCACCGGGGTAGGCAGAGACTATGGCTTTCCACTTGCTACAATCCTGACATACAACTTTCGCTTCTTTTTCTTTCATGAGTGTTTTCATACACGTTCGCGGGTTAAGGGCACTCTTTTTCAAAAGGTCCAAAAGGTCACTAATATATACTAACAAAATTTGTTAAAAACGATAAGAACATAATGAATCGGTACCTGTTTGTAAATAAAATAGTTCTTTTTATTTACAAACAAGCATCGATTCATTATAACTACAAAAAAAAACGTTTATTATTAATACATGAATAACAACTATATGATACGTATTATAAACTTGTTATTTACATATATAATATGTATGGAATTTGTTATATACATAGTCATGTCAAATAGAGGACATAATGCACGGCAATGTGTTCAACACTTGTTACTGGGACTAAAATGTATTTTGGTGAAATTTATGCTTCTAGATAAATATAAAGTAGATGAAGCGCTCGTGGCCCCGCAGACTCAGTGTTCTGTAAACGATCACTGCGTTAAGCAACTTTCGCTATGGCTGGTCACGGATGGGTGACCACTCTGTGGCAATTACATTTGCAAGCGTTTCCGTGCTTCGAAAGGCACGTTAAGCCGTTGGTAACGATTAAGTCAAGTTGAAAGCCTTTTTTGCGGCTTGAAAATAATTTCAACAGCAGATAGCCACAACTTGTGTCTGTCTATTTCAATACGGCAATGGGCTTACCACCTATAACGTAGGACAGGAATACACGTGGTGTAAAGTGGGCATATAATATGCCTCTGCCTCCCCTTTCGGAAATAAGGCATGATAGATAAATAATAAAATGACTAATATGGTACTGGCAGCTTAGAACACCGAATCAAGATGTCTTCCAAAACACGAAAATTCTCGAAATTTAAACGCAGACTAAAGCCCATCGACGAGCACTAAGGAGAGGTAGACCTAACAAGTTTTCAGGCATAATCGTAACATGCTTAGCGCAGTGATTGTTTACAGAACATTAGGCAAGAGGGAATACGAGTCCCTCAATTAGGTCTGAATTTCACTGCCTCTGTGGCGTGGTGGAAGTGTATCTGACTGCTACGCAAAAGGTCGTGGGTTCGATTCCCACCCAGGATAAAATTTTGTGCGATGAGCGCGATGCTTTATTCTGTGTCTGGGTGTTATTTACCTATAATATGTATGTCTTTAGAAATATATAAGTATGTTTATTAGTTATCTGGTTAACATAGTACAAGGTCTGCTTAGTTTGGAATCAGATGGCGTTGTGTGAGTTGTCCCAATGATATTTATTATTTAATTAATAGGTGTCTTGTTAAAACTGCTCAACATCATATCACGCAAACAATTATACTTGCCAAGTTCAAGATGAACGTGTTACCTATTCAAGGTGGACTATTACGTGTTTGATAAACAAACATGCAATGAAAGCAAATTAAGAAATTAAAAGTGTGACGTCACGGTTGGTAGATGGTACATTACTAGTAAAGCCTGAGCGGTAGAGCGTTTGAGCGGTCCAAAATGTTTTTTTTTTATAGTAATACTAGATGACCCGCCCGGCTTCGCCCGTGACATACTTCGAACCCCGTGGTACCCATTTAATCCCGTTGTTTATTAATTTCACAATAATGTATGAACATTTTCCAAATTACTTGAATACTTCTCCGCTCTCAAGTAGGTACCTACGCCCGCACGGTCCGGTCGAATTTGATTACACGAAATTAATTTCTTTGCGCTTTTATTTTTTATTTTGCCTATCTGTATATATATCCTATATATATATATATATATATATATATATATATATATATATATATATATATATATATATATATATATATATATATATATATATATTAATAGACTAACAACTGCGGTCCAGGCAAATTACTAAATCCAATCTGACACAAGTTTTTAATGATCTAAAAAGGAAATCAAAAATAATAAACATACAGTGTCATTATTAAGAATTTTATCTGAGTAGCTGAACAGATTAGTATCCACTGCCATAAAACATTTGGCGCAATGAGAGTAATATTATAATTTACAACTGTAATATTATTTGACATCGAATTCACGATTAAGTTAATGTATACAAAAGCTTCACAAATTATACATAAAAACTTTTCATATGAATCACTCTAACTATTAAAAAATATTGCATCAAAATTCGTTGCAGTTTCAAAGATTTAAGCATACATAGGACAGACAGCGAAAAACGACTTTGTTTCATAATATGTAGTGATGATGGTAAACAACTTCAATCAAGCAGACGCATTCACCTGATGATGATGATGAAAATAATCCACGTTTGATCGGCTCTATAAACGAATTGCGCTTTGTCTTGTTCACCGACATTCTTTACCGACCTCAAAAGGATTAGTGAAGTTCCAACAAAGGCCACAGTCACGACTTTAAAGGTGATTGCAGCGAAGTCCAAACGCACAGTAACGGCAAAAAAGTGATATAAACTTAATTTTAGCTGTCTGCCATTCAGGTAGATTTTTCAAATGTTTTCTGTCATCACTACTTTCCTTCATCCATACTATATATAATTCTGAAGAGTTTGTTGGTTTCTTTGCGCTCTCACTCCGCTACTCACAGGACCTAATGGTCGGATTTGAAAAAATATTTTTGTGTTGGATATTTATTGTTTATTGTTTATCGAAGAAGGCTATATATCATCACGCTTCTACCTTGGAGAGCGAAGCAGTAATAATAAATGTGAAAGACAAATTGGGCAAATTGTAAGTAGTAATTATAAGCGACGGGATGAAATAGATGCAACGGCTTTTGTTTTTGTGGCGATACTATTGCTCTGCCAATACAGTACTTAGGATTTTTTTGGTCTTGTGGCAGTACATAGCTTATATGTTATTTATTGTTCGCCATAACAAAAAATAGAATAGAATAAAATGGAGAGTACCCTTGTCAACTCTGTCAGTGAATTCGATGTCAAATAATATTACAGTTGTAAATTGTAATATTACTCTCATTGCGCCAAATGTTTTATGGCAGTGGATACTAATCTGTTCAGCTACTCAGATAAAATTCTTAATATTGACACTGTATGTTTATTATTTTTGATTTCCTTTTTTTGATCATTAAAAACTTGTGTCAGATTGCTGTTTGTAATTTGCCTGGACCGCAGTTGTTAGTCTATTAGTATATATATATATATATATATATGCAATATTTTAATCATAGCAGTGTTGTTAGCAGCAGATGGAGTTTGGTTAAATTGTATTTTGAATCAAATATGTATAACTTTTACTGTATTTATTTGTTTTTTAGAGATATTTTATTTACTATATTTAAATATATTTTATTTTCATGGATAATATGTTTTTGACTGATACCAGTATTGACAACGATAGTTATTTTTCGGCAGATAGTAATTCATGCCTTCAGGCAGCGCCTTCTCTTGCTGGGTTCTTATCGTCTCAATTTTTTGATGTTGCTAGGAATTTCAACGTGGTTGACATAAATGCTCAAAGTTTTCCAGCTCACATAACGGATATGCTGGCGTCTTTTGACTGTACAAATATACACTCTATACCTGTCTCTGAAAGAATTTTGAAACCATGATTTTCCTCTGCTGCTTATGTTCTGCCTCTTTCCTGTGGTTCAACTTCATTCGTAATGATCGTGGGCCGGGTGGCTATGGTGGCGTGGCTATTTACTTACGTTTTTACTTTAGTAAGTTCATTACCAAAGCCGTCTCTGCCACTTTCTGGTCAGTATCTTTTCTTTGAGGTTATACTCTTCCTAACAAAATTTCTTCTTGGTGTTTTTTATGGTACTTCTTCTCATATAAAACTACTTCTCTTACTTCGAAACCCTTCTAGAAAACGTCATTTTAATGTGCAGTCACAGAGCAGTGCTGGTCTTCTTAAAAATGACTCTCGCTCTTCTACTTTCCAATCTATCTTACAGTTCTGTAACCTGTCGGTTCTCTCATCCAAGGTCAATTATCATTTTCCAACCCATCCTCCGTCACTACTCGATCTTTTAATTGTTACTACTCCAAGTATGGTGGTTAAGCATGGCCAGCATACGACTGACGAGTTTTCTTTTCATGACTTACTTTTTCTATCATATCGCCTTCGTTTGCCTAAAACCAAACTTTTTGCACTGCGCAACTCTAATTATATAAATCTCGATGATTTGTGCAGGGACATCGATGGATTCGAACGCTTATACTCGTAAAGAGAACATTTTCACATTGGATTGATTTTCCATCTTATATTTCGTGCGACTATCAAAAAATATAATATCCATGAGGATACTATATATATATATTTCGAAAGCCATGAGGCTTTTCACAATCTATTTAAAGTGCCATAAGGAATAAATATGATATTGGCAAAAAATATGTTATGGGTATCTAGATGGATACCTATTCTATTATTTAATTTTGTTGGACCGTAAAATTATGATGTACGTAACCAAAACCAGTCTCCAGGTTGTAAACAAGAAAAATACTGTTTAAGTAAATATAATTCTTTAGGGTTCTGGGATTACGAAACTTTAAAATTTTTGCCACAACCACTTTTTCATCTGTCCAGAATCTAGTAAAACGTTTACGTGATTTTAAAAAAGGTGGCCCTGGACGATAAATAAAGCAAAATAGAACCAGAATCACAGTTTTAGCTGTCAAAATGTTAGTAGACTATCAAAAATGTAGCGGCAACTGGCGCTTTATGTGTTAGTAGAATTCTATCGGCCGACCGATAGAAGTCTATAAGAGTACGATTATAATAGTACTCTACGAAAAACTGTCACGAAAAATTGTACCGGTGGCTATCTATTGAGCGAAGATTTCGATACGATTGAAATAGCAGACTCGGCCTCCAGGACCTATCTGGGGTTTCAACGGCTGCCGATAAAAAGCCCGCAGGTCGATAGATAGCCACCGGTACAATTTTTCGTGACAGTTTTTCGTAGTCTAATATTATAATCGTACTCTTATAGACTTCTATCGGTCGGCCGATAGAATTCTACTAACACATAAAGCGCCAGTTGCCGCTACGTTTTTGATAGTCTACTAACATTTTGACAGCTAAAACAGTGATTCTGGTTCTATTCTACGGCTTGTCAATAGTAGACTCGGCCCCCTGGTCTCGTCCGCGTACGAGGGGAGACAAGCCCGCTACTTGAAAATACTCTATTAATATCACTGGTAATTTCCACCTGAAAATTAAAAACTATATAAAACGTTTTGCTTTATTTATCGTCCAGGGCCACCTTTTCTAAAATCACGTAAACGTTTTACTAGATTCTGGACAGATGAAAAAGTGGAAAAAGTGGTTGTGGCAAAAAATTCAAAGTTTCGTAATCTCGGAACCCTAAAGAATTATACTTACTTATACAGTATTTTTCTTGTTTACAACCTGGAGACTGGTTTTGGTTGTGTACATCATAATTTTACGGTCCAACAAATAATAGAATAGGTATCCATCTAGATACCCATTACATATTTTTTGCCAATATCATATTTTTTCCTTATGGCACTTTAAATAGATTGTGAAAAGCCATGACGATATTACAGTGATTTGATTGCACATTTTTTGATAGTCGCACGAAATATAAGATGGAAAATCAATCCAATGTGAAAATGTTCTCTTTACGAGTATAAGCGTTCGAATGCATCGGTGTCCCTGCACAAATCATCGAGATTTATATAATTAGAGTTGCGCAGTGCAAGAAGTTTGGGTTTAGGCAAACGAAGGCGATATGATAGAAAAAGTAAGTCATGAAAAGAAAACTCGTCAGTCGTATGCTTGCCATGCTTAACCACCATACTTGGAGTAGTAACAATTAAAAGATCGAGTAGTGACGGAGGATGGGTTGGAAAATGATAATTGACCTTGGATGAGAGAACCGACAGGTTACAGAACTGTAAGATAGATTGGAAAGTAGAAGAGCGAGAGTCATTTTTAAGAAGACCAGCACTGCACTGTGACTGCACATTAAAATGACGTTTTCTTGAAGGGTTTTTCAATCTCAATTGCCCACAATGGATCAGCGGACAGAAGAAAACAAGAAAGTCTTTTATGAACAATCTTATATGTATTATTCTATATTTCTATCACGAATTGTATTACAAAGTAGTGCTGCATGTACAATACAATTCGTTTGCAAGATTGTTCTTAAAATTTTTCAGCACTAAAAATAAGACAATATTCAGGGAAAAAATACAAGCACTTAACTGGAATAGTATCTCTGGGTATCATAGGTCTGACCACTTTTATTTCAAAATTTAATAATTTTATTTTAAGACAGTATCAAAAAAGTAAAAATAAAGGTATATTTGAAACAAGAGTCTGGTTTGAAATGGCTTTCAAAGAGAAGCTAGACTTCGAGTAAAATGAAACGTTTTCTGTGCGTAAAGGGAAATATTAATCTTCCTTTTTTAAGATGTGTAGAAAGTTCCACCAAGTGCCATCAATCAACAGTGTAAACAGTCTAAAAATTAAGCTTTAATTTTATTTTATTTTAATTTAAAATGAATTCTATCACAGCTTCTCTGTGATAGAATTCATTTTAAATTAAGGTTAAGTTTCATTTTAGGTTAAGGTTTTAAACATAGTAAATTCGTCTAAAAATATTTTTGTCAAAAATAAGGACTTACATTCGTACAATTGTCTTTTTGCAAGTTTTTATTACAATGTATTTTATGTTATTATTACTACAATGCGCGTGACCTGCCACGCATTTGTCCGGTATTTCTACAGATCTATCATATAGCAATTTACGTTTGTTTTTTTCCTTACATTGTAAGATAAGTAAGTCACAACTTCTAAACATGCTTAAACGATCATTCATTATCTCAATAGTTAATAAGAATAATAAATTAAAAAATCTCAATTGATAAAAATCTTTTGTTTATACTACCTATTGATACATAATATGTATAATATATTTATTTAAATCCTTAATACACGGCAATGGGCTCACCACCTGTTACGTAGGACAAAAATGCATACGGTGAATTGTGGGCGTATAGTATTCCTCGGCTTACCCCTTCGGGGATAAAGGCGTGACAATATGTAGGTATGTATGATATATATCCATCACGCCTTATCCCCGAAGGGGTGGCAGAGGCATATTATATGCCCACTTTTCACCGTATGGATTCCTGTCCCACGTAATAGGTGGTGAGCCCATTGCCGTGTTGAAATAGACAGACGCAGGTTGTGGCTACCTGCTGTTGAATTTTTTCATGCCGCCCATAAGGCATTCAACCTGGCTTAACGACTGCCATTTTACTGGCAACCGGGACCAACGGCTTAACGTGCCTTCCGAAGCACGGAAACGCTCGCAAATGTAAATGCCACAAAGTGGTCACCCATCCGAGGACCAGCCATAGTGAAAGTTGCGTAACTCAGTGATCGTATGTATGTATGTATTTAAATCCTAATATTATTGATACAAAAGTTTATAACTTTATATGCTTGTGATATCCACACGTTCAAACGGCTGCACTGGTTTCTGACGCGGACTTCACTTGTGATACACATCTTGAACAAAAACACTTGTACTGTTCCACTTATTTAAATTAATATTAATTTGGTCCTCGGGTGGGTGCCCACTTTGTGGCATTTACATTTGCGAGCGTTTCCGTGCTTCGGAAGGCAAGTAAAGCCGTTGGTCCCGGTTGCTTGTAAAATGGCAGTCGTTTAGCCTGTTTGAAAGCCTTATGAGCGGCTGGAAAAAATTCAACAGCTGGTAGCCTCAACCTGCGTCTGTCTATTTCAACACGGCAATGGGCTCACCACCTATTACGTGGGACAGGAATCCACACGGTGAAAAGTGGGCATATAATATGCCTCTGCCACCCCTTCGGGGATAAGGCGTGATGGATATTTATTTATTTTAATATTTATTTAAAAATAAGTGGAACAGTACAAATGTTTTTGTTCAAGATCCTAATATTTTACATTCGAATCCACTGCGAACTGGACGTGTAAACGTAAAAAGCGCACAGATGATGATTTCAGAAATGAATCCACTGAAAAGGCGATATTAGTAAAACTGATTCGCCACCCCCTACGGTAGGAGAAAAAGATAGCAACCGCATTCCACGTTCCACCACTATAGTAGCACGGCTAAACCCAAATCATTTACAACTTTCGAGTATAAAGGTTTTTTGAGTTTGCCCGCGTACGTAAAAACCGATAGACAGACATAGCGAAACTTTAAGGTTTCTAATTTATTACGGAACTGTCAAACTTTTTAATCGGAAAATTTAAATATTAAAAATAAGAAATACATTAATATATAAAAAAAACATGGTGTATTAAAAAGTCACCACAAGGAAAAGAATAAGGAAAAGATATTAAAAACATGGATGATAATTTAGTACATACTCGATAACGTAAGTCTGAAATTACCGGTATTAAATTATATTGGCAGGTAATCTCAAAAATGCACAAAAGAGAACGGTCCGAAAACTAATACTTTTACGTGGTAGAGGATTATAATGACTGCCAATAATTTTATCATCGGGGATGCTGAAGAAGGAGAAAAATAACAATCGGGAATGAATTCCTAGAAAGCATTTTATGATAACGTGCGAAGTGGAGGAGGTGAAGTAGGAAAGCGGACCCCGGGTACTGTGAGACGCAACTATTGGGCAATCAAATTGTCAGTGTCATAATTTATACCAATCTCCTATTGTTAAGGATTGGAGTGAAAAGGATTCACAACAGTAATTAACAATTAACATTAGACAAACTTGAACTCAATTTCAATATTTTATATTATCATCAATGATACCTTTAAACATTATTTAAATATAACTGTGATTTAGGCTATATTTAAGTAGGTACAACCTCTTATATTACTCTTTACCAGTCTTAATGAATATTACTGCATGATGTTTTACTACATAAATCCAACGCATTTAAACCAAAAAATATTAACTTTAAAAGTTATCATATGAGATTATGAAAAAGAGATCTATGGGAAAAAGGGTTCGAACCTCAAAAACACCTAAATGTAACTTATGGAGGTTCCCTTACTAAAAACTGGGATGTTTGGCCCTTGTAATGTGTGATTTGAGCATTTTCTCAGTCACTTTTCATTATCATTCGTCGTAATATCCATCACGCCTTATCCCCGAAGGGGTGGCAGAGGCATATTATATGCCCACTTTTCACCGTGTGGATTCCTGTCCCACGTAATAGGTGGTGAGCCCATTGCCGTGTTGAAATAGACAGACGCAGGTTGTGGCTACCTGCTGTTGAAATTTTTTAAGCCGCCTATAAGGCCTTCAACCAGGCTTAACGACTGCCATTTTACTGGCAACCGGGACCAACGGCTTAGCGTGCCTTCCGAAGCACGGAAACGCTCGCAAATGTAAATGCCACAAAGTGGTCACCCATCCGACGACCAGCCATAGTGAAAGTTGCGTACCTCAGTGATCGTTTACCGAACACTGAGACCGCGGGGCCACGAGCGCTTCTTTATTATTATTCGTCGTAATACTCGTAATATCCATTGCTGCTCGTGATTTGTGATTACGACAAATTTGTTTAATAACCTTGTAGGTGTCAACCATATTAATGTATGCATTCGAATGTTTTAAATTTTAGTAATAAATTGTTCTATAAATAACTTTGGTTTTTGATTATTTTTTAATATACCAAATTCTGTATTGGAAAAACAACCTGTTTGAGTATCCAATTATGTGACAATGATATAAACGTGTTTATTTTTTAAACACATTTTTAAAAACTAATGTGAACTCATAACTTCACATTATGAGTTCGAGAAGTTGAGATATGCTGCATGCAATGCAATGAGATAATAGTAAAAATACTTTGTTTTAAAGTGTTATAAATAATAATGAGGGTTTTTTGAAATGTTCCCCGTGAGATGGCAGCGCTGTAACGTCAGGTCCAACTACCTGTCAAAACACATACACGATTTATATTTTTCGATCATTTTTTTGGTTTATTTATTCTTAAAAACGTTACAAACGGAATATTGTTTTCCAAAATGCCACAGTGTTGTGCAGTGCCTATGTGTGCAAATAAAAAAGGAGGCCTCTCTTTTTGAGCTCTTCAGTTCGGCAACCTTTCTTTGGCCGTAATCCATAATAAAATCAATAACACTTCCAAATACATAAAATTTTACTAAAATACGTTCGGTAAGATTCTGTGCTATCTGACAGCTGTTTGGACCTGACGCATACGAAGCGCCGCCTGGCGGCAGAAAAAGTATCGAAAACCCTCATTCTAAGCATTTTAGTAGTTGTCAATACGAAACAAAGTATATATACGCAATATGACATGTTTAAATAAAAGTGCGTGCGTAAAAAGGGGCGTGCTCTGTTGGTTTAGACAAGTCCAACAAATGAGTGAGCAACGATTGACAAAATAAATAAATAAAATAAAGCGTAAATAAGATGAAGCGTCTGCAGGATGCGAAAGAAGTATGCATTGATCGCGATGCTTGATGATCTGTACTCTTTAACTACCCCGTTAGGGATAAAGCGTGAATACAGTTAGTTAGGATAAATATTGCATTAAAATACGTTAAGTAGTTGAAAAGATCTAAGCGAACAAACAGCGAAAGCGACTTTTTTATATACTATTTTTTTTTACATTTGTAAATCCCCTCGGATGTCATGCCGGACTCGAACCGACTAAAATCACACGGTCCCTGCCTATCTGTCTACTGCCGGACGCCCCGGGTAACTCCTCTGATAGATGCCCCAGTGCTCCCGGCAGTTTCATACTACCTATGTTAAGATTTTACTAAAGTGAAAAAAGATAACTTTATCCAAGTCCCGTGCCTAAACTAGTCGTCTTTTTTAACTTTATTAAAATTTATCCTTATTTAAAGATTATCTTTATACATTTATAATTTGTATTTTTTTCTATCTTTTATGTATTTCCCAAGTTGTGTAATTTATGTCAAAGATAAAAAAAAATTGTATTCTATTCTATAACTGGCTCTACACCAATGTCGATTTTCTATGTATTTATTTTGATGTTTTTCCTAATAAAATATGTTAACCCATACTGCCCTTGACTCTAAACTAATATCAAAATGGACAGTGTTAGCGTGAAAATGCACAAACCGATTCAATATCATATTTATCAAGGATGTATTATATTCGTAAGGATAAATATGATAAAACCACAGACAAACGTGATTATAGATTTTATCGCGATTGATCTGAAGGTTGTGGTTGGATCGTGGAATCAGTCTGTTTAAGAAGATTATCTCTAAAGAGGATTGTATTGAAGTCGGAATTCTTCTTAACATTACGTACATTACATGACAAAGACTGTAATAGAAATATCTTTTGAAGAATCTATCCGTTGTGTATTCTAAGAAGTTCAATCTTGAGTGTAATTTGTTTCATTTTGGAATTTTGAGAAATAATGATAAAAACAGTATTTTCCGCCATGACATACTCCGAACTCCCGTCGCACCTATTTAATCCCGTCGCTTATAAATTCTACCAAAATTTATAAGAAAATGCCCGATTTATTGACATTTATGATTACTGCCCCGCTCTTCAGGGTAATAGAGTGATGATATATAGCCCTTAGCCTTCTTCGATAAATGGGCTATCCAACAAAAAATGATTTTATAAATCCGATCAGTGTCCCTGAGATTAGCGCGTTTAACCTAACAAAGAAACAAGTTCTTCAGCTTTATAGGTAATTATTAAGTATTCCGTTATGTATTTAGGTAGATGTTCATGCCAACCATTGGATATGTACTATTTTTAAATGTTAGCTTATTTCTGGGATTATTAGGGGTTATAAATAATTATAAAATGGCTCAGCAAAACTTATGAACTATTCATTCATTATAAAATGGCTCCATTTGTGCTATTTATCCCAATTTACGGCATTTTTGAAAAGAAAAAGAGTCATGCAATGGCTGACACAGAAGGGGTAAAAAATTTGGAATAAATAATTGGAATATCACCCTTTGGTTATATCGGAGTCAGTTCGAGACTACCAGCTAGGCTATTCACAAACCTCGGATACAGCGGATATCGGATTGGGCGAGGAAATATTCGTCTAGGAAGCATAAACGCAATTCACAAACATCCGAATCCTCTACTGCGCTAATGTCATCAAAATTCGAGTTCTCTCCGGAGAACTATATGCCAGCGGAACGCTTTTCACTGCACAATAAATAATCGTTAAAGTACTAAATAAGGTACTTAAATTCAGTGATTCTGTGAAATATAGCGATATTTGAATCATTATCATTACTCAAAGCAACAATAGCCGTTTGTAAGTGATATATTCGATTTGTTTTTGTAACCTAGAAAGTTGTTTTTACCAACAACACTACAGTGATAGTTTATGATAATAAAGTACCATAAAAAGTCGATTTAAATGAAACTCCATCGTACCAAGACATGGCGGATCCCTTCAACAATTCAAGGACTCATTCACTGCTGGATCCCGTACCATATGCGTTTTCTTTATTTATCGTGTTTGCGTATTTCCGCAAACGGTGTGTGATTTGGACATACAAGCAGCGAGTGTGTCTTTTTGGGACAAAGACGCACCGGGGATGCATATCATCAGTGATAATAACATAAACTAAAACATTTTTTATTAGATAACAATATAAAGCTTTGTTTGTTGTAACAAAAATGTGACAACACAATACGGCGGCACCTTTTAAAAAAAAATCTACCTGTTTTGTAACAAAGACATACGATCTTTTCAACAAAAAAAATAGTGGCCGCCAAAATATCTATTGTTCTAAAGAAAAGGGTTTTTAAGTTATAAATCTTTTTTATATAAAAAAGGCACGATACCAGCCATGTCGGCGCCGTGCCGTGGAGTGACGTGGTGGCCACATGTACATATCAATTTTAGGATAAGGAAAATTATAAATATTTTTAAATCGATTTTTTTTAATTAAATCCTGTTGTTATATAAAAAAAAACAATTGACTCACAGATATACTTCTTACTAATATTATAAATGCGAAACTTTGAAAAAATTTATAGATTTAGGTTTGTTTCTCTTTCTCATTTAGAATAAATTAATATAAATATTGTGGGACACTTTTCGCACAGCGCCATCTAGCCCAAAGTAAGCTAATATTAGCTTGTGTTATGGGATCTAGATAACTGATAAACATACTTATATATTTCTAAATACATACATATTATACATAGGAAACACACAAACTCCGAAACACATTTGTGGATCACACAAATATTTGCTCCGACCCGGAATAATATAGCTTATGCATCAGAATAACGCATGATTTTATCTTGGGAACAAGTTCCTGTGGAAAACGGGAAAGCTTCTCCACGCGAGTGGAGCTGCGGGCGTCAACTAGTAAATATATATGTAGGTATATCGGTAAACTTGGACTCATGTAACAAAGTGAAAAAGTAAATACTTTTGGACTAAAATGAAATAGTAAAAATGGGTAAATATAAGTCGAGGTTTTTGAATTGCAAATAGTAGAGACACCCTACTATGACTACTATTATCCACTCACAATCTACCTACGGGTATTAATAAATACCCGTAGGGACTGAAATCACTCCTGGTGTGCCGATGTTAGCATAGCTATTGATTCGCAAAAATGTTCAGCAGCAGCCAAAGTGTTAATACAGTCTAACTCAAAATCTAACTTCTTCAACAAAATATTCCTATTCATAATGTGTTGCTATGTTCTGTAAATGATTACTGGGACACACACACATCTCCTCTAAAGTCAGGCGTGAGATGTGTGATCATTTATATTACTTCTATTTACAAGTGTTTCCATATTACAGTAGCATGTTATGCCTTTGGTCTATTTTAACACAGCAACAAGCTTACCACCAATCATTTAGGACTTCATCCCACTCACCAGTGAGATACACCATATACCTCTATATATAGAAAAAGACATGACTGTATAAATATATGTATTTGTTTCTTTCATTTACCGATGAACACAATAAACAATTTACATTACACTTATATACAGAAATACTTCAAAGTGTTGTCATTTTACAGGTGTGCCGCAGGATATTGTAGTTACAAACTCTATTGCAAGGTTTATGGTAAACCTTTATTTGGAAGACCACTTTTGTAAGAGGCAAGACGATGGAGTTGACTGATGCAAGTACATGTTGCCGTCTTTATAATCAAAACCTGCAACAATAGTCATGAATTTTATTTTAACATAAATAAAACCAACAAAAATAATATATTTTCAGAAGATTCAGAATATTCACTGAAGATGGCTTCTAATTTAATGTTAGTAAGTGAGTGCGGAACCAAACTGAGTACCAAATTACACTGCATATAAAATGGAAGTGTATTGAATGCATGCTTTAAGTGCTTACCAATAACCTTTATTTAATAAATAAGGGTTACATGCATAGGCAATTCAATAAATAGAATGATATAAATTACTGTTGTATTATTTACCACAAAAGATTTTAATTATCATATCCTATCCAAAAGATACCCATTTTCTTTTTAATTCCTCACGAAATCCCCTCGGATGTCATGCCGGACTCGAACCGGCTAAAACCACACAGTCCCCTAACTGTCTATTGCCGGACGCCCCGGGGTAACTCCTCGGAAAGATGTCCCAGAGCTCTCGGCAGACTTTGGCTACCACCGCAGCCTCACCTGGGGTTCGGGTGTTATCCCGCTTCTTTGGGGGATTGGTTCGGGTACTATATCGCTTCTTGGGGCATGAGGCGTGCGTGACATTTTCATGTCATGCCTACGTCTTGGGCCTGCTTCTGTAAGGACGACGAGCAGCCCACCCGCCGTGCTCAGGCCCCCAAAATAATAATGAGATAATAATAATAATAATATAATAATAATACCAATGAGATAATTTCACAATACTCATCTCAAACTAGATAGATCCGCACACACACATGACAGGCATCACATAAAAATCCAAAAATTCCCCGTTAACCATTTATTGGGCATTATAAGTTATTACATGCTTCCTAAATATATCAATGTATCCTATATTATCATGTATAATAGTGGCTACATGCATAGCCAAACCAACATTATTTATATTGAAATAAATTATAGTGATTTTGCCATACAATCTATTATTGAAGTGAAACTTCTTTGTCGAAATTAAGAGAAATTTTATAGTTGTAAAAACTGTTGTAACAAAGTTTCACTTCTTACCTGTGTACTCTGGTACACACACATATTTTATTTTTCATTTATAATTATAAAAAGCGACAATGAGAAATTGATCTATCAACACTTGGCTCAAAGTGCTGAATGGATTTGGCTCATAGATCCATGACACAGCCATCTGCATCAATCTATTTGTAAAATTGGGTTTAAAAGGGATTATTACGCCATTATTCATAACGTAAATTATATGTGAGTTAATAGGTAAGGGAAAGGCTTAGATTATATAGGCAAAGGTAAATTGATAAGGAAAATTGACTTACTTTGAGTCGTTTTTTATGTTATTGTATTTAAAAAATCAGTCAATTCCTCAAGTAATCTTTTCTTGGGGTGAATAGCGTCAGGATGGTTTTTGGTTACTTGGCCTCAGGCACAGTAGAGTTCACTTGACACTAAAATCGAAAATAAATTATTCACATTATGAAGCAAGAAAAACGAACAAGTAGTAAGTAAAATGTTTGAAATTCTTACACTCATATCTATTAGACAACAATAGTAGTCATATCATTTCGTAGGTACGTGATACAAAAAGTTTTGCCCAATATATAGTTTTAATTCATATTTTATAGTAGATAACCTCAATACTCAAAAGTAAACAAACATCATAGACGAACATAGACTATCAAACCACAGAACAAAATGAAACAGGCATACCGTGACATTTACAAACCTAGTTTTATTAAAAAATATAATTCACTGTTAAAATTTGTTAATAAACTGTTGATTATTGTTGGAATTTTATATGTTCCCAGTCAGATTTTGTAGTCTCGTGTTAGAAAGTTAGCAAAATGTGTAGTAATGTCGTTGCACATAATGTCTGTAAATATTCTACCGCAGTAATAAATTTTCTACCATTCTGTATCTATACTTATAAATGCACTTAGCAGTTACATTCTATTGCCCGCCACCAGCTTGTTTCCGACGGGATTTGTGAATAGCGTTTTCAAATCGAGCGGATTGGGCTGTGACGTTTCATGGATATTCCCGATCCGAGGGAGAAGTTTGACGAATGGTTGTGAATAACCGTGCAGGACTTTAATTGGTCGTGCTAATTAGTGTCTAGCACATAAGACCTTTTAGCCTTTTTGCTACCACCTCACTAAAAAGGCAATGGGTTCAAAATTTCTTCCAAATTTAACATCTAAAATGACACATTTTATTAAATTAAAATTTCCGTGCTTCGGAAGGTACGTTAAGCAGTTGGACCCAGTTGCTAGCAAAATGGCAGTCGTTAAGCCTGGTTGAAGGCCTTATGGGCGGCTTGAAAATTTTCAACAGCAGGTCGCCACAGCCTGCAATGTGCATTTCAACACGGCAATGGGCTCACCACCCGTTACGTGGGACAAAAATGCAAACGGTGAAATGCGGGCGTATAGTATGACTCTGCCTACCCCTTCGGGGATAAAGGCGTGACAATATGTATGTATGTATGTATGTATGAAACCTTCGTTGCCTCTTAAGGGTTATTCCGTCTGACACGTATATGTGTGACTATTTCAGCAGTGCAGACATAGCCATAAAATCTAATAGACAACATTTAAAAAGACCGACACAATAAAAAGTTTTAAAATGTTAAGAACTCCACCGAACTTGATGCCTTATTAATATCGCTTAAATATCCTGGCTTCAAATAAATAAAAATTGCATCTAAATACAACAAAATTTCCTCCATTCAAAAGGAAAGTAGCCACTAGCCAAGACCTTACTTTTAATACTTTTCTTTTTACACCAAAGGTTGAAAACGCTTTAAATCCCGCCATTAGCCACTACAAAGACAAATGAAGTTTATTATTCAAGGAGAGGCAATAAACATATTCTCTGTTTTCCATTTGGTTCTATTAATAGTAGGGACCCAAAGCCCTTCTATTGAGAAATCCACTCGGAATTGACCTTACTTTTTAATCCCATTTAATGAAACGCGACTTTATAGTGATAGATCACACAAAATAAAATACCTACCTTCATTTAAAAGTTATTTATTTATTTATTTATCACGCCTTATCCCCGAAAGGGTAGCAGAGGCATATTTTATGCCCACTTTTCATCATGTGTATTCCTGTCCCACGTAATAGATGGTGAGCCCATTGCCGTGTTGAAATAGACAGATGCAGGTTGTGGCTACCGGCTGTTGAAATTTTTAGGCAGCCCATAAGGCCTTCAACTGGGCTTAACGACTGCCATATTACTGGCAACCGGGACCAACGGGTTAACGTGCCTTCCGAAGCACGGAAATGCTCTCAAATGTAAATGCCACAAAGTGGTCACCCATCCGAGAATAGAATACTGAGACAGCGTAGAACTCTATTAATAGTGTGAATCTAAAGCCCTTCTATTAAGAAATCTACTCGGAATTTACCTAGCTTTTTAATCCCAGTCAATGAAACGCGACTTTATAGTGATAGATCACACAAATAAAAGTACCTACCTTAATTTAAAAGTTATTAACATTTATTAATATTAATTATATTAATTATTTGTATATGCCGACAGAATGTTGCATATGAATAAATTTTAAAGTTCACCGACATATAAAACTAATTCAATGTTGAAGTTGTGACGTATCAATGCGCCTATTTATATAATTGCGACCTCCTTCAGCGCGACTGTTTGCACTTCATTCTTACTGAGAGTGCACGCTTGATCGATATAGATCACTTGAGTCGCGTTTCGTACAGTAGGTACAGGGAGATGTTTTCATTGGACATTTATATTTGTAGATAGTGTAACTTTTAAATATCAGTGTTAATATAGTGACTGTTAGAGTGGCAAGCTTCTTCAGTAAGGGCGTTAAATAAGTATTAAATTGGTAAGCCATTTTTTTATCAATTTATTTATTTTTATTTAATAAAAAATATGTAAATTTGTCATGGGATTGTATATAAATGTAGTTAAATTTATATTTTACCAACTTTTTCAAATTATTCACTATTTATTGAAAAAAAAGAAGGAAAGAAAATATTAATGAAGAGAAAATACGTACATACCTAAAAAATATTATTTAAATAAGCAGCAATTTTTAGCTCTAGACTTTTACACACTGTCGTCTAGCTCAAAATAAGCTAATATAAGCTTGTGGTATGGCAACTGATAAACATTTTGTACATACATATACATCATCACGTCTGTCTCCCATCGTGGTGGGCAGAGACTATGGCTTTCTACTTGCTACGATTCTGGCATACAACTTTCGCTTCTTCAACTTTCATATGTGTTTTGATGCAAGATCGCCGGTTAAGGGTACTCTTGACCTGGCCTTTTGTCAAAAGTTCTTCAATTTGATTGGCGTACTACGCCGAGGTCGACCCCTATCAGTTTTGCCCATTTACTCTCATTTTATTAATGTTATCTACAAATGTTTGTTTCAGAGTTTGGGTGTTTTCTAGGCATAATATGTATTTAGAAATCTATAAGTATGTATGTCAGTTGTCTAGATCCCATAACACAAGCTTATATTAGCTTACTTTAGGCTAGACGGCGATGTGTAAAAAAAAACAAAGTGTTACAATATTATTATTTTTATAGGAAAGCCAAATTTCGAAACAAACATTTGTAAATTACACAAATACTTGTTCCAGCCCGAGATTTAAACCCGAAACCTCAGAGCGGCTGTAGTCTCCCACTTACGCCACCGTGGCAGTCATATCCATAATCATATTCTGAGTTTCCGAGGATTAAATCCGGTTGCATCCAAATTCCTCGCCTTCCAGTCCTCTGTGATGTTTACCGTCTTAACTTTGCAGTTCACATAACCCTATTAATGAGAGCATTAACATACATATCATTCATAAATAAGGATAAAAGAATAGTCTGTCAATGGCCAGACTTTTTATCTTTTCCTCCTAGTGTCTCGAATGGTTGATAAACAAACATCAAATGAAAAACAAAGTAAAAATTGTTTATTTCGCTCCTCCAAGGTCAAATAGTTCAGTCTACATAAAATTGTCACAATAATTTGAATACACGACCTGCTATATAACTTTATAATGTCAATAACACATTTCAATTTGAGCCAAGTAATGGTAAAATATGGACATATAGTATGCCTCTGCCACCCCTTTGGGAATAAAGGCGTGACTGTATTCACTTTCGTTTTGCTAAAGAAGTGAAATTAATGTGTATTTTTTTTTCTTCTTACACATCGTTATCTTGGCCAAAGTAAGCTAATATAAGCTTGTGTTATGGAATCTAGACAACTGGTAAACATACTAACTCGTAGATATTTCTAAATATATACATAAAATAAATAGGAAACATCCAAACTAAGGAATAAATATTTATGGATCACACAAAAATTAATTAATATTATAAAGCAATATCTTTATTAATTTATCTGAAATTAAATTTAAATAAGTCAGAGTTTAGGGTTATCGCCCATCTGATATCTCTTAGATTTATCAAAACTGTGTCTTTATCAACGATTATTTGGTGTTAAAGTAATAAATTGCCACTACAAAGACAAATGAAGTTCATTTTTCAAGAAGAGGCAATAAACATATTCTCTGTTTTCCATTTGGTTCTATTAATAGTAGGGACCCAAAGCCCTTCTATTGAGAAATCCACTCGGAATTGACCTTACTTTTTAATCCCATTTAATGAAACGCGACTTTATAGTGATAGATCACACAAAATAAAATACCTACCTTCATTTAAAAGTTATTTATTTATTTATCTATCACGCCTTATCCCCGAAAGGGTAGCAGAGGCATATTTTATGCCCACTTTTCATCATGTGTATTCCTGTCCCACGTAATAGATGGTGAGCCCATTGCCGTGTTGAAATAGACAGATGCAGGCTGTGGCTACCGGCTGTTGAAATTTTTAAGCCGCCCATAAGGCCTTCAACTGGTTAACGTGTCTTCCGAAGCACGGAAATGCTCTCAAATGTTAATGCCACAAAGTGGTCACCCATCCGAGAATCGAACACTGAGACAGCGTAGAACTCTATTAATAGTGTGAATCTAAAGCCCTTCTATTATGAATTTATTGTGAAGGTCCTACGGACTTTTATGACAACAGGGGCTATTTCTATAACCCCTTTTAGAAATACTGTAAACATTCGGTAAAACTCAGGCAATGAGTTCATTCCACAATTTACGCGTACGAGGAAAAAGCCACTATATGTGAGCGCTCCAGACGCAAAGTTTTAGAATTAAAACCCTGTCTATGGCAAGTGGTGTGATGGTAGAAAGTAGTCCATAATTCCTCAGATACAGGCCTTTGTACAGATTGGCAATAGAACACGCTTAAGGAGGTAAACTTTCTACTGTCGGGAATTAAAAACTTTGCTCTCCTATTGCCGACCTACTGGAATGAAATTAATTTAGAAATAAGCAGTGTCATTCTACGTTTTTCACCTAATTACTTCTATACTAGCTGACCTCCCATCACATCCATTTAATCCCATCGCATTTACTTTTATAAAAATATATTTGTATCTTGACATTTTTGATTACTACTCTGCTGTCCTGGGTCGTAGCGTACTGATATGTGTGCCTATAGTATTTCTCGGTAAAAAGGCTTCCAACACATTCTTTTCTTTTCGGACCATTAGTTGCTACGATAAGCGCATTCAAACAAACTCTACTGCTTTTTATATAGATATAGATTTATTATTACTTTTTTATATGTCTATTACGCCTTATGCCCCAAGGGGTGGCAGAGGCATATTAAATGCTCACTTTTTACCATGTTTATTTCTGTCCCACGTAGTAGTGGTGAGCCCATTGCCGTGTTGAATGTGGCTACCTGCTGTTGAAATTTTTCAAGCCGCCCATAAGTCGTTTAACTTGACTTAACGACTGCCATGTTACTGGCAACTGGGACCAACGGCTTAACGTATAGGCCATAGCCAGCTAGAGCGTTCTTGATCGTTTTGCAAACCATCAAGTTCTCTAGAGCTCTTATTTCTTATCTTATCTAATTCCTTTTTTATCAACTTAACAACAGGGTCAGAGATATGATGAATATCCTCTTTGACTTCGAACTGTAGATTATAATTTTGTCATACAATAATAATTCATGTTATTTCCTTTACAAATTGGTTTTCACCAAAAATATTACATTTTGGTTAGGCCGAACTTGAATCTATTGAATAACTTCTTATTTAAACTGCTATGTAATCACTGAACTTTGACTTTATATTACTTTTTTATATACACACTAGCTGACCCGCGCAACTTGGTTATCGCCACTTAAGAGATTTGTTACAAAAAATGTGATAAATGAAGAACTGCTCGACCGATTTTGTGCAAGCTTCACATAAACCATCTACTAAATAGTCCGAACAAAGCCTAAACATTTGGTTTGGATAGGTGAGCCTATTCTTGAGTTATAAAATTACAACGAAAAGTGGCATTGATTTATATATATATATCATCACGCCTGTTTTCCACCGGGGTAGCCAGAAACTATGGCTTTCCACTTGCTACGATCCTGACGTACTATTTCTTCTCCTTTCATATGTGTTTTGATGTACGCTTGACTCTGGATTTATTGTAATCTAGAGTTTGTTTTTAGAGTTCCGTACCAAAAGTGTAAAATGAGACCGCTGTTTCACAATTACTGTTCAGATTATGTCAAATATAAATGTTTCTTTATCTTCGTGTATTTTCAAATAATTTGGAGATTTCCGTCAAAATATTACCATCTAAACACTGAAATAAAAAAATTACTTCAGCCCTTAGAAAAACTTTCACCCTTTGCCGATATACTTCTTAATTTTAATGTAAGTCTTGAAGGTAAAGGGTCTAAAAATTCAGTTTTATTCATATATTTTTCACTACTTTTTATTACAACTTCATTACAATTTTTGGTCTCTGTCTGATCTCTGTAGAAAGTAGTCTTAATAAATGTTTTAAAACAGGATTCCGAGCATTCATGCACCTCATACGTGAATGTCGCGATTGTATTAGGTACTTAAAAATCATGAGTTTCAGTATTAATTAAAAGATTGATAGTTTGTAGCATATTCTATTACTAGCATCTTAAACAAAAACACTTGTACTGTTCCACTTATCTAGTGCCAACTTTGCTCTACGGTAGCGAAACCTGGGTATTTCCGCAGATGCATTAAAGTCAATTGAATGCTGTGGGGAAGCGATCAGTTCGAAAATTGTGCACCGTTACTTTGGCCGACCGAATACGTAACGAAGTGATACGCAATATGGCAGAGTTGAATGAAAGTGTCAGCGTTTAAGCTGAAAAAGATCGTGCTTCGTTGGTTTGGACACGTCCAACGAATGAGTGAGGAACGATTGACGAAGAATATATATTGTGTGAAAGTAGAGTAGTCAAAGTAGAAGAAGTCAGGGTAGGCCGAGACTTACGTATAAAGACCACGTGAGCAGATTGCTCAAAAACGGAAAGGTCAAAAGTACTCGGAAACCCAGACGTACGTGTATGAAGCGATTGATGAATCTTGAAGAAGCGAAAGAAGTATGCATAGATCGCGAAGCCTGGCGATTTGTCCTCTCTGACTACCCCATCAGGGATACAGCGTGAAGATAGTTTCCGTTTTTCAATAGGTACGTAGAAATAAAACCATTAATTGAAAGTTGTTTATCCAAGTTGGAAACCTTCCGAGCAGTTTGAAAATTTGTACATCCTGCCTCTGTCCATTTCAGCCACCACCAATTTTCTGCGACTAAACACAGTTGGTGAAATATAAGCATACAGTCTGCCTCTTCCCACTCCGGAGGAAAAATGTGTATATAATGTATTTACCATAATAATTTTACCTACTACATCAACTCATAAAAATTGTTATCAACACCGTGTAAACATTTGGTACCATTGTAAATAGCAATGATAAGCGCACAAATAAAACGTAATTACATTCAAGTCATTGCATTATTATTGGCAGCGAGATAGTATAGCATAATATAGTAATATGATAAATAGTAATAGTAGAAATTACTTTGATTTTTAAAGTTCCATAATGTGCCAATAATTGAGGGCATAAATGATATATAAATATTTGTTGTGAGTGGCATGGCATGTCTTTGATTGTTTACAAGTGTAGGTAGGTACTACGATAGAGTGTGAAATCAACTTAGAGAGGAACACAAATATTCACTTGAATAAATTGTTTTAAATTAACGTTATTGACCTAGGTCGTGACCTTAACCGGTGCAATACTTACAGGACATTTTAATACTATTTTACTACCTGCTTGTTTGACTTCTGAGCATTGGCCTCCCTCAAAGATCACCACGTTTAACCTTATGCTTGCTGACTCCAATTGTATTGATTGCTAGGTTAATTTAAGAGCAGAGAAATTCATATTTAATTAATTTACTTACATAACTTTCTTAATTTTTTAACAAGTAAGTAAAAGTGTTTTTTTAATGTAAATATTGACTGCGATCGGGAACCTAAGAAAATTTGAAAATAGAGATATTTCATAACTAAAAAAACAAATTTGACAAATAACAGTAAATATAGACCTGACCATGAAAAACGAGTTCCTGTCGCGACAATCTTAACAAATCAATTAAAGCTATGTTAATATTCATATCACGGAAATATTGCTAAACTAAAATAACATCTATAGCTGTTTAAAAACCTGTTCTAGAGAATACGAGAATAATTAATAAATCATTATTATTTATATATAGAATTGTGCCAACGATCGGCATCTTAATAAAAGAATTGCATCCACAGAGAATATATTAACCAAATGATTCATAGCACGATTTCAATTCATCTTAGCAAGATATATAATAAGTTAATTTTGCTTGCGCATGATACGATTGACACAATGATAATAGTTTAAAGAAGGAAATAACGGATCGATAATGATTTCCAATATTTTGACACTTTGACGCACTTTGAACACGCATACTAGATTTATTGCACCTGACAATCAAGTCAGCTAGTTATGATACTATCAAGACAAAGATCTCTCAAAAAAAACTTTCAACTAAATAAATGTGATGAGGGTACATGAGTGCAGAAATTAAGAAAATAATTAAGTTTCAGTAGTCTGGTACTCAAAGGTGTAAGGGGTCCCACCAAGAACTCCAAAACTCAAGTGATCTTGCAGCAGTGTGCCTGCTGCCTAAAGGTCGTTCTAAATTTCACTCCCGGGAAGTCAACAACGCCTAAAATCTAAAATATAAACGATACTGCTTCCAGTAACTAAATTAAAGTGAAACCTAGACTCCAAATTAGAGTTTTGAAAATTCGATGGAAATTGGCACTCAATCTTAACACTAGCCAGAGCAAGATTTAGAATACCATTCATGCGGGGATTGTACCTTGATGTAAGAGCAGCTACTCGAGATGAGAGGCTAGGAACAAGTTAGAATCAGTGTAATATAACTTCATTATCCAGACAATGATATCTATTTCCTTAAACGTAAAAAAACCCATTGTCTTATCAGCAATAGAATATAAATCTTTCGTAAAGAATTTTTTACACAATCATCTCATAAAATGTGCGTGGCAAGATACGAGCATGTTGTTTCAGATATTATTTCCTAGTGCCATAAAATAAGAAGCCCCTTCAGGTAATTTATAGAATGATCAAGATTTTCTTTGTCAGAATTTTTTTTTTAAATAATCTCTTAAATTTGGCAAAGCATGAAATGATAAAAAAGCAGTGGTCACTTTAAATATTTTACTCGTAAATTTATCTTTACTTTTAGAGTATGACATTACGTAAGCGCCGTTAAAATGGTCTATGCAAAATAATGACATTTATATATTTATTATTCTGTTGTATACCGTGTACTCATAAACCATCCTTATACTGTACTCTTGAATTATTTCAAGATGTCAACTTGATTTAACCCATGAATTACTGTGAAATAAAGTAACCCTGTGAAATCTACCAATAACATTATTCTTGAAATTTTAAATGAAACACAATTGTAGTGGTATGTATAAATATAAATAAATAATAGCCACTGCCATTTAATGCAGCGATGTGGCTAGCTGGTTGAACATTTTTGTACCGTGTACTGTTAGAGGTGGGTTATTTACTAACGAAAACAAATATATTTAGGTTTTTGTCTGCTATTATTTAAATTATTAAAAAAGAAAACCTTAATTTTATTTGTCAATGATCAGAAAAAAATCTGCGTACATTATTGATATTTTTTGGCTTGCTTTAAGTTACTCGATAACCTCCATTGACCATGCGATTACTGTCGACCGATTGGTCACCCCTTTTTTAAAGTTAAAGAAATTAACAATCTGATGAAAAAAATATATGTTAATATCTTAAAATGACTTTCATTTTATATTTAATCTTTGTTATTTTTCTTTTACATGCTTTGCTCACAGTTTCGACTACAACGCTGTTAATAATTCTGACTGTTCTTAAGCTTGACTTTTCTTCTGAATTCCGACAGCTTAAGGCATTTGTTCTATCGCAACGACCAAAGAAAAACGAGTAGGGCTAGCAAGATCAGCATTGCGAAAATCAAGTGAATTGTCCAGATATTTATAAAGTTGACCTAAAAAGCATTGAGTGTATGTCATTGGTCGCTGTCAGATACACTCAGTCGCACCACTCAATCGGGTTTAACCTATTTTATGATTCGTATTTTGGCAAGTGATGTGACAGCGTAACTGAGAGTATATTGTTTCTAATAGCTTTTGTCCCTACGAGAAATTAGTAGAGAGAAAATTTTCTTGGACCATGTAAACACGCAGCGAACTAAAATTAATATAAGTATCTCTTGAAGTGCTATCTACATCTATTGTACGTTAATGAGTAAATGGATTCTCGCCAGCGAGAGAGGACAAGTGCCGAAGTACTTCTATCAGATTTTTTTTTGTTTATTATATATAGAACATACTGCGTAGTCTGAAATGATACCACAGAGTAAATATTAATATATACAAAATGGACAATAGCGCTAGTAGACTCGCGTGCTTAGTGTGCGGAAACCGATGACAATGGTTAATGCTAACATCATTTGTCAGATAGGTGACCGTTGGTGTCTATTTACAGCGTTACCGAGTTTTTGATGGGAAATAAATATTATTAACGTCTTGAAAATTTCAACAGCGGCGTAATCTTTAACCGTTGGAAATAGCCAAAGATGTATTGCCGGACTAGAATCAACTAGAACCACACGGTCCCTACCAATCTTTATTTTTTATACCACTGAGGTGGCAGGACAAGCATACGGCCCACCTTATGGAAAGTGGTCATCGTAGCCTATGTACGTTTGCAATACCAGAGGTGCAGCAATCTGTCAAGCGTAGGGTGCCACAGATAGCTCCTTGCAAGGATGTCCTAGGGTTCCCGACAGTCAACACAGGTTATCACGAACTCTAAAACAACGGACATCCAAACGGTATCATTTATACCATTTTATCATCTAGTGATGTATAATGACAAGTGGAATATCTGGCACGCAAGGTGGATAGCTTGGAAACACGCAGTCGGCGAAAAATGCTTCTCCTGCATGGTGTGAAGGAGCAAACTACGGAGGACGTCTCAGAAGTGGTGGTGAATGTGGTGAAACAGCAGCTGCAGATTGATTGTTTTGTAGTAGCTGATGTCCAACGCTGTCATAGAATGGGGCGACCATCTGCTCCCCATAAACCCAGACCCATACTGGTAAAATTATACAAGGTTTCTGATCGCGACAGCATTTGGTTTGCGAAAACCAAACTCAAGGGCTCTGGTACTACAATTTCGGAGTTTTTGACAAAGCCCAGGCATGAAGCATTCATGGCTGCACGGGAACGGTTTGGTGTAAATAAGTGCTGGACAAGAGAGGGGCAAATCCACATAGCTGGGTCTGATGGCACGCGTCATCGCATCACTTCGCTTCACGAGCTAAATCAACTAAAAATCCCTGCGGCTACTTCAAGGGAAACTGAGAAGATTATTACTGCTCCAAGGTCGACAGGTGCCAGTGCAAAGCCCAGACGCACAGCGACGACCAAAAAACAATGATGATTGTTTCTGTAAGGTGATTGTTTCTGACATCGTCGCGAAATTATGTACTTTCAGGTAACACTATCTGTAGTGTTGATTTATCCCTTTCACTGCTATTCATTTACAGTTTCATAAAATTACATGTTTACTTTTAACTAAAAACAACATAATAACATTATGATTACAACCATAGATTAGATACAAAGAAGTACAATTACAACCCGAGCGAGCGAGGTGTCAAATGAGGCGTCAATTTATAGATGACATTATTATTTTCTCTCGCCCATTTTTGGGCAAGCAAAGGAAACTAGATCCATACTACCTATTCTTGTTTTATATATATATATATTTTTCTGTTAGTGTTTTCGTAATACGCCTTCGACTTCTACATCATAGTCAAATAGAATCTAAGTCCTATAACTACAGACAATTAGGGCTCCTTGACAATACGATGATCTGTGATCTGTGAGTTTTTAGTTTATTTGCGTTTCGATATTTAATTTTATTTTTTTTTTATTTTTTTTTTATTTTTTTTTTTCTTAATAGGATATTTAAATAGTATTGTTTAGTGATAAACTGTTATTTGATGGTATTTACACTCAGCTGGTGGGTGAACAAGACTGTATAGGTATATATATATACTTACCAGTTTCATATTTATTTAATTTTTTTTTTTATTATTATTATTATTTTGTTTTTTTTTTATTTATTTATTTTTATTATTATTTATATATATTATTGTTGTATATATATTTAGTTGATGTCATCGTCTGAAGTGGATGATGATTTTTATAATAGCTCTAGTACTTATTTAACATGTAGCCCGAATACTAGTTTGGTGAGCTTTGAGCCTTCACTCGCAGACGAGCTCGAATCACAGTTTTCTACTATACCCATGCATTTCAATGTTGTACATATTAATGCCCAGAGTATTTCCGCCCATTTCCCTGATATGCTGGCTAATTTAAGCTGTAACAACATCCACGCAATTTTCGTATCGGAGACTTGGTTGAGGCCACATATGTCCTCTCTTCCATTTACTCTACCAGGATACAAGCTAATTAGGAATGATCGCTCGGTTGGCGAGGGTGGAGGTGTTGCTATCTATTTACGTTCACAAATTCCCTACAATATTATACAGGTATCAGCACAGCCACCGCCGTCAAATTCGGGCGAGTATATTTTTGTAGAAGTGGAACTTCATCACATTAAGGTACTCCTTGGTGTTTACTATAGCTACTCCTTAAGAGTTGACTATTTTGCTTCTTTTGAGAATATATTGGAAAACCTGGTGCCATCCTATCGACATACTATAATACTAGGTGACTTTAATACGTGTCTTGTAAAGAATGACTCCCGCTCTTCCAAGCTTTGCAATATTTTAGAATCCTGTGATCTTAACATTCTTCCTTTGAATACTACCCATCATTTTCCTAACTGTGTTCCTTCCCTTCTTGATCTTATTATCGTTTCGTCAGCTGAGCATGTAGTCAAACACGGGCAATGCTCAGCTGATGTTTTCTCCTATCATGATCTTATCTTCCTTTCCTACAAAGTTCGTCCTCCCAAAGCAAAATCTAAGGTGTTAATGCAGCGAAACTTCACTCGGATGAGTGTAGATAAATTAAGAGAAGATGCAATAAAACTTGATTGGACACCTTTATACAATTCAAGTTCAGTTGACGACAAGGTTAGCATTTTAACACGTAACTTAATAGGCCTCTATGATATTCATGCACCAATCCGGGCAGTAAAAATCAAACATGCTCCGTCGCCTTGGCTCACCAATGAAATTAAAGATTTAATTAATAAAAAAGGGCGGGCTAAAACAAAATTTAAATACAAACCTAATGAATATAACCGGGAGAGATATGTGAAAATACGAAATCTCTGCAATAAGGTGTGTAGGAATGCACAACGCCAGCACATTCAAACATCCATAGAAAACGGAGATCCTGCTAAAATATGGAAATTTCTTAGAACCTTGGGAGTTGGTAAGTCAAAACAAGATATAAATTCAAAGAATGTTGATCTCGATGCTTTAAATAAGCACTTCTCATCTTTTTCGAGCTTTGACGATACTACCAAAACTAACACACTTAATTGTCTTTCACAGCTTCCAACTCCCAAATATCAATCTTTCGCATTTGATCAATTCACGGCCTGTGATGTTAAGAAGAGCATAACATCTATAGCGTCTAATGCAGTCGGCAACGACTGCATTAGCCGCAACATGATCCTTCCTGTTCTTGATGTAGTGTTGCCAATCATCTGTAATATTCTGAATCATTCAATTTCCAGTGGTGTTTTCCCATCGATGTGGAAGAAAGCTCAAATTATACCCTTACCTAAAAAGTCTAGCCCTTCGTCTTTCTGTCACTACCGTCCTATTTCTATCTTACCTTTTCTATCTAAAGTTCTTGAACGTCTCGTTCACACACAACTTAACTCCTTTCTCAGTAAAAACTATCTTTTTAACTCCTATCAATCAGGATTTCGCCCGGGGCATAGTACAGTTACTGCTCTTATTAATATTACAGATGATATAAGAATGGGCATGGAGAACGGAAGGCTTACATTACTGACGCTTCTCGACTTCAGTAATGCTTTTAATACAGTTGATTTTCGTATTATGCTTGAGATTCTACGCTCTATTAACATATCTCCACCAGTGATTGATTGGTTTCGCAGTTACCTGACTGGTCGCCGACAACGTATTTGCATTGATGACGCAGTTTCCTCCTGGAACAATATCTCTGTTGGTGTACCGCAGGGTGGCGTTTTATCTCCTCTATTATTTGCAATATTCATTAATTCCATTACAAAACAATTAGTTTCGTCCTACCACCTTTATGCAGACGATCTGCAAATCTACTCACAAGCTGGACTCAATGACATACACGAAGCTTTTAGAGTAACAAATTGTGATTTAGAACGGATATGTACTTGGAGTAACAGCTTTGGTTTGCAAGTGAACCCCACTAAAACTCAAGTAATCCTGATAGGCAGTACCTGGATGATTTCCAGAGTTGACTGGGCACAGTTGCCACAAATTATCTTTAATGGTATGCCGTTACCGGTAAGTGATAGAGTTAAGAACCTGGGGATATATATTGATAGAACTCTGTCTTGGGGACCTCAATTGCAGGAAGTTAATCGTAAATTGTTTGCCTCGGCAGGCTCGTTGCGAAGATTGCGTGGCCTCCTCCCGATTCCAACAAAAATTTCGCTTGCGCAGTCATTACTACTTCCAATATTAGACTATGCTGACGCCAGCTATCTTGATATTACGGAGGAGCAACTAAATAAACTTGAGCGCCTTCAAAATTTCTGTATTAGGTTTATATTTGGGTTACGCAAATATGACCACATTTCTGAATACCGCAACCAACTCAAGTGGCTCCCGATTCGCCTTCGACGAAATATTCATATCCTGTGTATGCTATATAATATATTATTTAACCCACTAGCTCCCTCTTACCTCAAGGAACGCTTTGAGTTCCTAGGTGACACGCACTCAAGGTTCCTGAGATCATCGCACAACTTGAGACTGCATATACCGGTACATTCAACAAACTTCGTTGATAAATCTTTTACTGTTGAAGCAGCGCGACTGTGGAATGCACTACCAGTCACTATCAGACGAGCTCAAACCTTGGGATCGTTTAAAGTCAGAGTGAAAGAATATTATCTTTCAAAATAAGCTATTTGTACGCTGACCTTCTTTCTTATGTATATTGGGCAAGTGTATGTATGTATATACGTATTTATTTGTGTATGTATGTATTTATATGTGTATGTATGTATTTATATGTGTATGTATGTATGTATTTATTTGTGTATGTATTTTCGAAAATATTGGTATATATTATGTTTAATGTAATTTATAAAATATTATTTGTCACCAAACTTGAAACCCAAAATTAAACTTTCACACAGTCCTGTCCATCTAAAGGTTGCCTGGTAGAGATTGCTGCTTGCAATAAGGCCGCCCATTGTACTTGATTTATATCATAATAACTAATCTGTAATAGCTATTCTTGGTGTACAATAAAGCATATATTATTATTATTATTATTATTTACTTAGTTTTCTTTTCATCTCGATGTATTTAGGACACATCGGTAAATATGAGACCACGGGCCTAAGCCAAGTGAGTTTCATTGTCTGCTTCGTGTTGGATGTTTAAGTCTTCTTGGAGAAACTTTCGGACTATGCGGCAAGAATTCAAAATTACGGCTTTTTGCATTGTCATATATGTGTTTTCAGTTATGTCTATTGTTTTAAGAGATTGCAATAGATGTTTAGGTATTACTCCTGTACTAGATAGTACTAAAGGTACTATATAAACTTTGTTCATTTTCCATATTCTAGTTATTTCTTCTTTAAGTTCTGTGTATTTGTTTATTTTATCAGTAATGGTTCTATTGATGTTATGAGTGTTTGGTACTGCGATGTCAATTAGAAATACTGTTTTATTTTGTTTATCAATAAGAGTGATGTCGGGTCTGTTATTGTGAATGGTTTTATCTGTTAGAATTGCTCTGTCAAAATATAGTTTATAATTGGTGTTCTCTATTACAGGTTTTGGATTGTATTGGTAGTATGGTGTTGGTTTGCTAGTTATGAGTCTGTGATTAATGGCCAGTTTTTGATGAATAATATGTGCTACTTGATTGTGTCTATGTGTGTAATCTGTTTGAGTTAAGGTAGGACAGGCACTGGTAATGTGCTGAATAGTTTCGGAGTGACGGTGGCATTTTCTACATTTATCATCTAGAATATTGGGATCTTTGATAATGAATTTTCTATAATTTTTAGTGTTGATAACTTGATCTTGAATACTTATCATAAAGCCTTCGGTTTCAGGAAAAAGTGAACCTAGTTTAAGCCATTTATTTGAAGCTTCAAAATCTATGTGAGGTTGTTCCAAATCGTGGATGTGTCTACCATGTAACTGTTTGCTTCGCCATCTTATTAGTTTTAGGTTATGCATATTTTCTGACGTGTTAAAATCCTTATTTCTGTCTGCTAAATTTAATGGTGTGTAATTTGTATCAGATTCTACTATTGTATTGTGAATGTTACTAGAATTGGATTTTTCGTAAAAAAAGTGTCTTAGTTTTTGTATCTGCACTTCCCACAGTTTCTTGAGATCTATCATTCCTCTACCCCCTTTCTGCCTCTGTACTGTCATTCGTTCTATTGCTGACTTCGGGTGTAGGTAGTTGTGTTTGGTTAGTGTTGTTCTAGTGTTTATTTCTAATTGGTTAATATCTGTGTAGGTCCATTTTATGATTCCAAAAGAGTAAGTTAAAATGGGTATAGCATATGTGTTAATTGCTTTAAAGAGGTTTTTGGAATATAGCGATCTTTTGCAAATTTGGTTTAATCTATGTGTGTATTCTCGGCTTAAAGTTTTTTTAAGTCCTGTGTGATTAATTGTTCGCCCTTGGTGTAGCCCTAAGTATTTGTATGTGTCATTTTCGCCCAATATACTAAATTTAATGTTTTCCTGTGAATTGTCCATACCATCGCTATTGCAACTGTTGATTACCGTACCTCTATGTAACTGAATCGTTTTACATTTGTCTAATCCAAAAGTCATATTGATATCATTGCTAAACTGAGATGTGATTTTTATAAGCTTATCCATTTCTTTTTCAGATTTTGTGAAGATTTTTATATCATCCATGTACATCAGATGGTTGATTGTAGTGTGAGATGTCAGTTTATAGCCGCATTTTGAGTCATTCAAAATGTTGGATAGTGGGTTAAGAGCTAGGCAAAACCATATAGGACTTAGTGAGTCTCCTTGGAAGATTCCATTCTCAATGGGAATTTCATCGGTTGAAATAGATGTTGAGTTGATAGTGAGAGTAAGTGTAGTCCTCCAGTGGGTCATTGTTCTGCCTAAAAACTTTATGATTATTGGGTCTATTTTATAAATTTCTAGAATACGAATAAGCCATGAATGGGGTACACTATCAAAGGCCTTTTTGTAGTCTATGTAAGATAGATATAGGTTTCTGTTGTGAGAAGTTGCATGTTTCAGAATAGTTGAATCAATAATAAGTTGTTCTTTACAACCCATATGTCTCCGCCTGCACCCTTTTTGTTCTTCAGCTAGTATGTTGTTTCGTTCGATATGTCTATTGATTTTGTGAGTTATGCAAGATGTTATTAATTTGTATATGGTGGGTAGGCAAGTTATAGGCCGGTACTGAGATGGATCTGATGTATTATTACTTTTAGGCAGCATGTATGTTATACCTTTGGTTATGAATTTGGGTAGCTCTTCTGATCCTGTTATGATGTTGGAGATGTTTTTCGCAAGTATGTTATGGAGAATTGTCAGTTTTTTATACCAAAAATTGTGAATACCATCAATCCCTGGTCCTTTCCAATTTTTGGTCCTTTTCGTAACCTCTTCTATATCAGTTATACTAATATCTTCGAATTCCATCGGTTCAATAGCGTTTGATTTTTCTATTTCCTTCTTTATCCAGCAGGCACTGTCATTGTGTGGAGCTTGTTTTTTCCATAAATCAGTCCAGTAGTTTTTGAGTTCACATTTAGATGGTAAATTGAATGGTATATTTTCAGAGTTATTATTCAATGATCTATAAAACGATTTTTCATTGCTTGCAAAGACTTTATTGTCAGTTCTCCTCTGTAATGATCTTTTGTATCGAGCTAATCTTTGTGATTTTAGACACAATTTCTGTTTCAACGTGTCCAGATATTCTTCGGGTCTAATATTATTTTTATCGTATGTAGAATGCACCTTTACGTTTTGAAAAATTTTATTAACTCTTTTGATCAATTTCCTTCCCCTATTATTGTTAATGTATTGTGTTAATCTGCCTATGTCAGCTCGTAGATTTTTTATATCAGTTTCCAATCTTCTTTGCCAAGGTGGTACTTCCAAATATGTGTTTCTTGATTTTGAGGAATCAGTATTACTAGAGAATTTAAAACCTAATTTAGAGCTAATAACAAAAGCAGTACAGTATAACAATGTGTGTATATGTGTTAAATCTGAGTCTACCGAGAAATATTGTGCCAGGATTTGTGTGTTAAATGTTTTTACTAGTTCGTATAATCTTTTGCCTTCCCTGAGTCGAGGTAGTTTGGGTCTAGTTGTTGGATCAGTTCCTGTGTACATAATAAGTGTTGTCTCTAACTGCTCTTTTAAGTCTGCTGTGAAAGTGTCAGGTATTACTGTGTCTTGCGTAGTGTCCTCATTTAGTTGTAATAATTGTGTTGGGATTGATGTAGTTTGTGTAGAAGCGTGGGAAAAAAGTGAAAAGCGTGTAAGTGTGTTACGAGTATCCGGTGTTGTGGCTTGAGGAGTATGTGTAATGTATGATATTGGTTGGTTGGGGGATTCGTGTGATGACTGTAATGATATATTTGTAACATTTTCCTGGAATGTTGGGGACAAACTATCTACTCTATTACATTCACCTAACTGTTTAGCTACTTCTAATTTAATTTCACTAATTTCTGCATCTGGTATAAGTTTGTTTCGTACAATAACTCTCCTTTGATCTGCGATTCGTTGTGATGAAAGATTTAGATGTGGGTATTTTAATTTGAATTCATCATGTAGTTTAGAGCAGTACATAGTCCTATCTGTTTCTAACTTAGTTATTTGAAAATATGTACGCATGATGAATTTATTAATTTCGTCATCCCATTTCATGCGTACTCTGGGTTTCCCAGCTTTAGTGGTCGCAGGTTGGTTGACACTTGTCACCTGCGAAACATCCTCAGCCAGAGATTGTAACCTCCTAGTTCTCCTACTATCGGCTGTAGTCCTTGAGGACATTCCCCTACCACCCGCGTCCCCGACTCCCTCCCAGCCGCCCAGCAGAGAGTCACTGGCTAACATGCTGTCACGTCCATGGCCAGCTACAGACGTGCCCCGGCGCTCACCCCCGGGCAGCGGCCCTATACGTAATTTACTTCTTCTAGTCTCCATTTTACTGGGTTACCTTTACCTTGTTAGCCACATAAGTTTCATTATTATGCGTGACCGTCCCCCACGTAACCAGGTGTTCGGTTTGGACGTAAGGTAGGATTTTGGGGGACTTATTATTATTATTATTATTTCCTTTATTAAATAAATACACATATAAATTACATTTTTAAATACATTATATAAAACAAATCTATTTAAAAATATAAAAAATAGTATCCCACCGGTATCGGGTACAGGGACCAAGCTACCGGTGGTCAGGGCTGCAGAGACAGGAATTTCCGCACAATACGAGCCGTACCCAGAAGAACCGCCTTTTGCATCAAGCCCTTGACCCAACTGCCTAACGCGAGCCTCTTAAGATGTTGGTCGAGGCTCTTGGCGATCAGACCATGTGCCGATACAACTATCGGAACAATAATCGCTGAATCCACATCCCACATGTCGACAATCTCGTGAGCAAGGTCCAAATATTTTATTTGCTTATCTTTTTCGGCTTTTACGAGATTCTCGTCATGTGGTATGGTTATATCAACGATTAATGCGAGGCGTTCTGACCGATCTATTACCACTATATCAGGCTTATTGGCTACAATAGTCCTGTCAGTGATAATAGATCGGTCCCAGTACAACGTGACACGACCATTTTCTAGAACTGGGTCGGGCACATACCTATAATACGGTACCTCTGAATCGACAAGGTTATATTTCAGTGCAAGTTGCTGATGGACAATCCTGGCTACTTGGTTGTGCCTATGCAAATACTCGCCGTTGGCAAGACGAGAACAACCAGATATTATATGTCTAAGAGATTCACCAGGTAGGTGGCATGCCCGACATATGTCAACCGTACCATCTCTCAGAATATACTTCCGATAGTTATTCGTCATAACAACTTCATCAGTAATTGCGCAGACAAAACCCTCGGTTTCGCCAAATAGATCACCGAACCGTAGCCAGGAGACAGAAGCTAATAAATCTACATCGGGCTTATGTAAAGCCCGATAAAACCGTCCATGCAGTTCTTTACTCTGCCATATCTCCTTGCGATCGTCAGTACTTAGTATTAGTGGTTTGCGCCAGTTCTCTTTGGCAAGAGCGAGTGGGGTCAGTCCATTATCTATTGCCACCATATCCCTATGCATCCCCACTTCAGTACGAAGAAAATATTCTCTAAGGTTGCATATCTCACGGTTATGCAAAGTTTTGGCATTTAAAAAGCCGCGACCTCCACATTTCCGTGGGATATACAACCTCATTACGGAGGAACGCGGGTGATGCATTCGATATGCTGTCAATAGTGAGCGAACTTTCCTATCCAGGGAATCTAATTCGGTTTGAGTCCATCTAAGTATGCCGAAGGAGTATACTAAGACTGGCATAGCCCACCCGTTGATAGCGCGCACCTTGTTTCCGCCTGATAAAAGACTTTTAAGTACCTTTTTTAGGCGGCCCAGGAAACGCTCTCCCAACGTTCGTTTCATGTCAGTCTCAATTTATTTATTTATTTATTATTATTATTATTAATGATAATAAATGTTTGGGGCAACTCACAGAACGCCATCTGATTCCAAACTAAGCAGAGCTTGTACTATGGTAACCAGATAACTGATAAACATACTTATATATTTCTTAATACATACAACCAACACCCAGACACAGAATAAAACCATCGAGCTCATCACAAAAAGTTTTATCCTGGGTGGGAATCGAACCCACGACCTATTGCGTAGTAGTCGGATGCACTCCCACCGCGCCACAGAGGCAATCAGAATTCAAAAGCATGATAATTATGTATGTATGCATGTAATTATGTAATTCTGTTGTTCTTTTGCTATCATTTAGTTTGTAGTAAGTAATGTTTCTGTGACTGTGATATTATTATGCGTATATGGATAAGACAATCAGAAATGTTTATAATGTCTGTTGCCGGCTTTGTGCAAACTGGAATAATAATTTGTATACACTTGTGTAATTATCAATATTAAAAAAAAACATTGTTATATAAGTATACGTAATCAAATTTTAAGTATTAACTTCATAAATTAATTATTAAAGTAATATATTGTCATGCCTTTATCCCCGATGGGGTAGGCAGAGGCATACTATACGCCCACGTATTACCGTATGCACTTTTTTTCCCACATAACAAGTGGTGAGCCCATTGCCATGTTGAAATGGACAGGCGCAGGTTGTGGCAACCTGCTGTTGTAATATTTCAAGCCGACCTCAAGGCCTTTAAATTGGCTTAACGACTGCCATGTTACTGGCAACAGCAACCAACGACTTAACGTGCCTTCGTGCTTCTCACGGAAACAACTGTAAATGCCACGAAGTGACGATGAAACACGGCAATGGGCTCACCATTTGCTATGCATTTTTGTCCAACGTAACAGCGTTGGACAAAAATGCATACGGTGAAATGTGGGTTTATAGTATGCCTCTGCATACCCCTTCGGGGATAAAGGCGTGACAATATGTATGTATTTATGTAATATTGATAGCGAATGAAGTCGAATATGTATTTAATAAAATATTCTATATATAAGAAAGTAATTGAAGCGCAATAGGACCGTTCTGCTCATACAAGATTCAGATAAACATGTTTAAATATTCATTACAAATACAGGCGTACTAAAAATAAAATCCAATACATGTTTTGGCATGCGATCAATGTATTTGCTTTAGTTGCAAATTGCATATACTCCTTGGGCCGCTTTGGAATAACAACGCATAGATAATGTAACATTATTATTCTATTGGTATAATAGAGTAGTAGCAGAATATAAGGATGTCCACTTTGCTGTTCAAGACAAATATGTTTTCATTGGCGTATTTGTCAATAACCAGCATAAATTTAGATTTAAGTCAACATGATTCTTGTTTTCAATCATATTTTCGTAGTGTGTTTATCCAAAATTGTGATTAGAGAATATATTGGGATAGGAAGTAGTCCTTCTAAAATTCTTTTAGTATTTGGATTGAACAAATATTGGATTTGGAAGTGACCCTAGTGTAATTTTTCTTTTTTTTTATGTCTTAGCATGTTATCAGATACAATAAAGCTTACATTTAGTGTTCATAATCTATTTTCGTGGTGGCGTTGACTCAAGGCAAATAAATTAAAGGGAGAGTGACTGCCCCCCAACCCCGATAAAGAGCGCTTGTGACAAAGGTTAAGAGTTATTCAGTCTGCAATTCAACAAGACTTAATAATATGTTTATTTCGGACCAAATTTTTATACGTAAATTAATATGAAAAACTTAAATTATATAAGACTGTCATAATAATAGGACACTAACTACAACGCATGCTATCGTATATGCAGCGTTCCAGCTTCGTAAAGTCCCTTCTATCACACAGATAGAAATTGATTTTGGTTCTGTAGATATTTGTGGGATACTTTACAAGTAGTAGAGAAAAATATAAAACAAAAAATGTAGGGTCAGCTGCGCGAGTTTTGCACCTCTGGTGTTAGAAACGTCCATATGCTACGGTGACCACTTTCCATCAGGTGGGCTGTATGCTTGTCTGCCAGCTCAGTGGTATATAAAAAAAGAGATTTGATATTAGGTATTCCACTGCCATCTTTACTCCAATCGTATTTATAATTATTATTTATAATGTCATCTACAAAACATCACAAAATACGGATGTAAGAGATAAATAGTAATAAAAGTTACTTCCGCTCGTACGGTTATAAATATAATTGGAATTACAATAATTACAACTGCCAATACACTTGACCTTAAATTACAAAACTGGAGCGGGCAGTGGCGGCAGTCACTTGGCGGTCACGCAATGTAAACAATATAAGTTACATTTATTGTTAATACAGAAGGAGAAACTGTGTGTTAGTATCTATTGTGTTTCTATTCCTGGGATCATAACTCGATGACTAATACAAGTATCTTGATAATATTATAAATTTGAAAGTTTATATGGATGTTTGTTACTCTTTCACGTAAAAACTACTGAATAGATTTTAATGAAACTTTACAATAATATAGCTTATACTCATATTTTATATACTACTCGGGACTTCACGCGAAACAATTTTGTACTTACATTCACCGACGTTTCGAGCGCGTTGCAGCGCCCGTGGTCGCGGCTGGACTGATGGTGAGGGCCGAGAGTATGCATGGAGTTACTTTTGTTTGTAGCTACCCTACATTATTATTATAATGCAGGATAAGGCCGGCGACACAATTCACTCACTACGTCAGTTTTGTTTGGCACAGGTTTTCTACGGTCAAGTTTTTTCATCACTGAATTCCACATCCCAGATAGCTTGCATCCATCTTCCCTATTGAAATTATTGTATCTTCTAATTTCAATAGCTTGTCAATTCAAAAGTCCCGAGTAGTATATAAAATATGAGTATAAACCGCGAAAATTTAAAAATTACAATATAGCTTATACATCAGAATAACACATAGGCTATTTTTTATACCGGGAACAAGTTCCTGTGGGAAACGGGAACGGGAAAACTTCTCTACACAGGCGAAGCCGCGGGCGTTAACTAGTTTTATAATATTTTGGGTTTTATTTGCGACGTATATTGTTAGGTACAAAGCCTACCGTATATTTCCCGACATTTTGACCAGATTACACCAGCCGTGGTCACTACAACAAATATGAGTGACACATATTTTAAAAACCTTTAAGCTTTTACGTGATAAAATCACCATTTGGCTAGTCTATAATAAGTCACAAAATGGAATTGGGAGAGGCCTACATTCAGTAATGGACTGTGATAGGCTAATTTGATTGATAATTGATGGCCTATTTACAATTTATTTTTTATATATTGAACTTTTTTTACGTGTGTAAATTCTTATGGATGTGGCCCGGACTGGATGGACTTCCCTTAACAAAACCACACTGTGCCCTTCCATCTACATCTGACCAGAAGTCCCGGGAGCCACGGACGGATAGCCAAAATAGATGTTATCTGTCACATAATTATTAAAAGGGCCGTTGATGTTTGCATGTGAGTTTGTACGTGTTTCAGAAGGCACATTAAGTCATAAGTCCAAGTCGCCAGTAACATAGTAGTCGTTAAGTCATATTGAAGACATTTTGGGCAGCTTGAATAATTTTAACACTGATGTTACCACAACCTGCTCCCGTCCATTTCAACACTGCGATGGGCTCACTGCCTATTACGTTCAACAAAAATGCTTACGGGTGAAATTTGGCTATTAAGTATATCTCTGCCACCTTTTCGGAGATAAAGGCAGAGTTAGACAATGTTTGTTAGGCACTAAATTGTCTAAGGAAAATTAATTCAAAGGTCAATGTTCGTAGTTATCTTTTGTTATCGTTACACTGTGGACTACACAGCACGTAAATTTACAGATAAAATAAGGAAAACGTATGTGACCTTATGCTTATTTGGTGATTAATTTGAATAAAAATATACCCAAGTTTACTGTACCCAAGTGTCAAATACCCCTATTCTCTACCGGGGTGTTTGACCAAATATTCACGAGTGTTTAGTAGAAGTTCACTCTGCCTATTGCCGTAGTCTAAGATCTCAAAACATATAATAGTTGAAGTTGACAGGCACTCTGGCTATTACGGTAGTTTACTAGTATAAGATCTCCGAACAAATAACTGTCTAAGATCAGGATTAGTAAAACATGTCAAGATGCGGCGGTTATTATTTGTCATAATAATTATTTAGTAATAATAATTATTCAATGAGCAATTTGCTCTCCCTCAGGGGTCTGAGCTTTTTGATTTTGATTTTATTGATTTAATATTCTGATTGTGATTTTGTGATGCTAATTAGGTTAAATATAATTTTATGTAATTGTATTAATTCTATGTACGTACTGTCTGAAAATAAATATTTTATTTTATTATTCATTTTTTTATTTAAGCTCGGAGTGTTACTTCGTAGTTGAATCCGTAACGAATTATTCCGAAAGAAAATCAGGTCACTGTCATAGCCAAAGGAATTGCCCGGCTTGTGTCAGTAAGCGCACCACATTGTTTGTAGAACTGAAGGCCAATGTTCTCAAATGCTACAAACAAACTGTGTTTAAAATTAAATATTATATGATGCTGTAAAGATTTAGTCATGGATATTCTATTGATTGACTAGTTATTGAACATAAGACATCTTACACAACTGTTACTTTTACCACTGTTGTAAATACTCTTAATACCACTTATTATATTTGTAGACATAATGTTTTATACACGAATATTATTATGACATAATAAGAGCAGATCAATAAATCAAATAATTCGAAAAATTTAAAGTAAAAATAAATTTGAACACTTAAATAGAAAACCACGTACAAGCGTATATATGCTTTACTAGATGACAGCTTCGCCCGTGGAATATTTCAACCTCCAGTCGCACAATTAATCCCGTCACTTAAATATTCTACAATGATGCATAAAAATTTACCCGTTAGTCGACATTTAAGACTACTGCTCTGCTTCCCAGTGTAGAAGCGTAATGATATATAGCTTATAGCCTTGCTCGATAAATGGACTATCTAACACAAAAATATTTTTTCAAATCCGACCAGTAGTTCCTAAGATTAGCGCGTTCAACCAAACAAACAAACAAACTCTTCAGTTTTATAATATTAGTATAGATTAAAACTCTCTTAGATCCTTTAAAACTCCATTATGCGTGGATATCTCATCCAATACCTTTTCGTTGATTGTTCAAAAGTAGGTAATGGATAGACTGAATAATTCAACCAACCCATAATGGAATGTTGCAGAGTAAAATCCTAACTTATTCCAACGTATAATGAAACACCTGGTTGAATAAACATAGATCTAATCTCATGTTATTGAATTAATGTTTTCAAATTGAATTTGGGATTTAAGCAAAGCTGTAACGGAAATACTTTCCTATATTTGCAACTGGCGATAAAAGAATTTTGGTTCTTCTATTGCAACCAGTTATGGACGATAAATTTCGAGTAGAATAAATAATTAAATAAATTTTAAAATTCATATCTAAGGCAGACTCGTCGGGATGTATAAAGAAGGTTTTGTACCTAATAATATTCTCCGCGTATAAGACCCGAAATATATTAAATATGAGTGACAATCGCGAAAGTTTAAAAACATTAATTATACAAATTAATTACACTTAACAAACGAAACAAAATAATTGTCAATCGTCATGGACAACACGTAAGTCTGTTTCTACGCTAAGTCCCGTTTTTGTTAATAGTAACAAAAAGTATGTTACAGTTATTGTAGGAATTCTCGCCATTTTTTTCAGTGCTGAAATATTATCTTATTAATCATATTAGAAGTAGAGAAATAACACAATAACAAATATTTGTGTGAGCCACAAATGTGTGTTTCAGAGTTTGGGTGTTTCCTATGTGTAATATACATACATACATATTGTCACGCCTTTATGCCCGAAGGGGTAGGCAGACGCATATTAAACGCCCACATTTCACCGTATAAATTTTTGTCCCACGGAACAGGTGGTGATGCCATTGCCGTGTTGAAATGAACAGGCGCAGGCTGTGATATGTGCATGTGTAATATGTATTTAGAAATATATAAGTATGTTTATCTACAGAGATCCCATACCACAATACTATATTATTAGCTTACTTTAGCTAGATAGCGCTGTGTGAAAAGTGTCCCACAATATTTATATTTATGACTCCGGATATAGCTAGGACTAGCGCTCGGAAAAGTATTATAATTCATTAAAATAATTAGCACTATTGGTCCTAAATTCCAAAATAATGAAAGGAAACAAATAAAATTAACTAGTAAAGTAATCTTACATACACCCGGTGAAAAGTGGGCGTATAATATGCCTCTGCCACATCTTCGGGGATAAGACGTGATTGATAAACACACATAAACAGATGATCTTAAAAAATAAAATTTCATCTAAAGCTTGTTTAAAATAAAAAATAAATAATAAATAAATAAAATAAATATCCATCACGCCTTATCCCCGAAGGGGTGGCAGAGGCATATTATATGCCCACTTTTCACCGTGTGGATTCCTGTCCCACGTAATAGGTGGTGAGCCCATTGCCGTGTTGAAATAGACAGACGCAGGTTGTGGCTACCTGCTGTTGAAATTTTTAAGCCGCCCATAAGGCCTTCAACCATGCTTAACGACTGCCATTTTACTGGCAACCGGGACCAACGGCTTAACGTGCCTTCCGAAGCACGGAAACGCTCGCAAATGTAAATGCCACAAAGTGGTCACCCATCCGAGTACCAGCCATAGTGAAAGTTGCGTAACTCAGTGATCGTTTACAGAACACTGAGACCGCGGGGCCACGAGTTTACTTTCTTAAAATCCAAATTCACCTCGTATTTACAGAGATTTGGATAATTTAAAGTGTTACTGTTTACTATTGCTATTTGAGTACTTTATTATTTGAGATTTCAAGCCTGAGAGTTAAGCATGTTCGATAGTCTTAGCCAGGGACATATTCGTAAATTATTGTGTATTTCTAAGTGATGATGACAAAAATAAAGGAAACAAAATAACAAAAATAAACTTATCATAAGCCTTTACTCGTAAGTAGCCAGTACAAATATTTCAGTGCCCTGGTCATTGATCTTGGTCATTGACCTAAATTGTGCACTATTTTTGCCTACTCTGATAAATATACACATTTTGATAAAGTGTCACAAGTTATCGAGAAAGTTGGTTCAAAAACATAAATAGCTAAACACTATTTTGAGATAAAGTTTATAGTGTAAGTACCTAGTACTAACTAAACAATGTATAATGCATTGCGTAAATCATACAAGTAGGTGCTTGGAGCATTGCAATCTAGATAATTATATAAATAGATAGAGTGATACAGAAGGCATTCAAAATGACGGCTTGAAAATAGTTAAACATGATATCAAAAATCGGGATTCTATATTTAAGGAGCAATAATAGAAAATAGAGAACTGAAAACGTAAAATGATTGGACACATGATAGGATTTTCTATGATTTCATGATAGGAATTCAAAAGGGTTTTTTTTTATATCTCGCTCACTAAACAGCCGCCGCCGTCTAATGGCCATTGTCACAGTCCACAAGACTATATTGGCCCTCAAGTTATCCAATGATATGCCTCTTTAAGGCCTTCGCGCTACACGTGGGAAAGACATGCGCTGCAAGAACAAAACACGTGCACTTACAGAGCAACACGTGCACTGACAGTTATTTTCTTGAGTTGGTTCGATAAATACCTGTATCTACAAACAAATATCATGACATAAACAATAATTCTAATGTTGTTTATAAAGCGATACTACTGAGAAGGCATAATAAGTTATTATTTAATATATATTAAAATAGCTAAAAAATTAAATTCCGTCGTTTATTAATTTTATAATCAAAATATTTTATATGTACAGTATTCATTAAATATTAATTTTCAATGAATACTGAATGAAAATTTTGCTCGATTTATTGACAACTAGTTGACGTCCGCGTAGAGATGTTTTCCCGTTCCCGTTTCCCACTGGAACTTATTTTTGGGATAAAAAGTAGCCTATGTGTTATTAACTTAAAAACTTAACTATCTTCACGCTGTATCCCTGACGGGGTAGTCAGAGAGGACAGATCGCCAGGCTTCGCGATCCATGCATACTTCTTTCGCTTCTTCGAGATTCATCAATCGCTTCATACACGCACGTCTGGGTATCCGAGTACTTTTGACCTTTCCGTTTTTGAGCAATCTGCTCACGTGGTCTTCATATGTAAGTCTCGGCCTACCCTGACCTCTTCTACCTTCTGCTTTCGCACAATATATATTCTTCGTCAATCGTTCCTCACTCATTCGTTGGACGTGTCCAAACCAACGGAGCACGCCCTTTTCCAGCTTAACGCTGACACTTTCATTCAAACCTGCCATATTGCGTATCACTTCGTTACGTATTCGGTCGGCCAAGGTAACGCCGCACAATTTTCGAAGTGATCGCATCTCCACAGCATTCAATTTACTTTCATGCATCTGCTGGCACTAGCACTGCGTTATGAATCGCCAGTCGTGCTTCTTTTACGATGCTTTGTCGATTTACTAATTGGGACAAAGCACCGTTAACTCTGTTTCCGGCAGCTACTCGCCGTTCTACATCTGAATCACATCTTCCATCTGCGCTAAACATACTCCCTAAATACACAATTTCATTCACTTGCTCTAGACGTTACATTATACCCATAAATACCTTTCAGACTTTTCTTGCATTCTTGCCGTTATTATCTTTGCATACACCTTACTAGCTAAGCTGACCAAGCTGATCGCCCTGTAGCTGGAGCAGTTTAGGCGTGTTATTCTAATGTATAGGTATAAGCTATATTACTGTAAATTTTCATTAAAATCTTTTCACACAAACTTTCACGTTTATAATAATTATTAAGATAAGATTATGATTACTGCTATGCTTTCATGTGTAGTATTATATAGATAGTACTAAATATCAAGGCCTTCTTTAATATATGGGCTATCTAAAACAAACATGTTATTTTAATCCAATAAGATATTAGAGCGTTCAACTAAACAAACTCTTCAACTTTTTATATTAAGTATAGATATAGATTTCAAATCAAAATATGATATTTCTTTTTCAGATTGGTATCGCAAGATGGAGGACGTACTATTTGTCAACGGGACGGACAATGGGCTCTCCGACTTTGTCAGTAGTCACATTAAGGGAATAGGAAGAATGTTCTACATAATCTCTCCAAAAGAATCAATGTATGAAAACAAGGATGACGTACCAAATTTTTTTAGACAGGTATTTATTTATATTTTATTAAAAGTAAAATATATTGCATTCCTAATTATTTACTTTTAACCCGGACCGGTTTCGCCATACGGCATTTTCAAAGATTGATTTACCAAATATCTGTGTCAACCTTTGAAAAAAACTGTAAGGCGTAACAGGATACAACGTTAATAATGTGGAATAGTATAAATGTTTTTATTCAAAATAATGCAGACTATAATGTTATTACATACAGAATGAAAGGGGCTCGACCAAGATCTCTAGGGCCCAATTTATTTTATAATTATTTTATGGCCTAGTTACTAAGACCTTTTAGCCATATCTTAATTCATATTTCTTCAATCTTCTTTCTCATTATCTAAAATGTCCGTCTTCCGCCTTCTACGTCTTAGTCAAGTCTATTCTTAAGTCAAGATCAGTCTCACATTTGTGTAATGGTGGTGGAGATTTTCAGTGGATTTTACGCGGCAACACAGTAAATAGCATTATATATCATTGTCTTTCACTATAGCCCGTTAACATAATTTTTATGTCCAAGAAACCACCACTCCCGCACATAAAACAAGACAAATGCACTAGTTCTAGAAAATAATATACAGCAAGCGTCCGCACTAGTCAATTTTCCCGCGTAGAATCCTCTAGGGCCCAAACGTCCTTACCTACTAGTGGTGCACTTGCTGATTTACTTCTGAGGTATCAACGTAGGCGCAATTAAGATTTAGGAGGTCAGACGAAAGTCACTCTTAATAATGCCGCAAAAGCAAAGTCAGGTGTATCTTTTGTTCTCCTAGTAGCTACATTAAAATCGGCCCAGACTTTAAATCCAGGTGGCCGAGTCTGCTATTTCAATCGTGTCGAAATCGTCGCTCAATAATAAGCCACCGGTACAATTTTTACAGTTTTTCGTAATCTACTATTACAATCGTACTCTAATATACTTCTATCGGTCGGCCTATAGAATTCTACTAACACGTACCGCACCAGTGTGCGCTAGTCAGTGACATTTTTGATAGTCTACTAACATTTTGTAGCTACAAACAGCGATTTTGGTTCTATTCTACGGCTTGTCAATAGTTGACTCGGCCGCAGATTGGATTTGGAAGTAGCTGGCAAAACACTAAGTTGAAGACATAAACTATATATTATGTTAGTACATGCAATTAATACAATGTTACGATGGGACGCAACATTGTCACTAGTTGATAGTATAATTTATTCTAAAATTACACTCTTCTATCATGAGTAATAAAATCATAAATACAAGTTAGTCGGTAGTTGAATACAATTAGCGTCATTTAACTTCATATATACACACAATCCCACCTATATCTTCGAGGGGGTAAGCAGAGGTGAATCACACACTTTGCCAGTAGTTTTTTTGATCCTACATTATATAGGCTATTGCCGTATTTATAGACAACGACATTCAGATATGCAATCTACCGAGAATTTAACTTTATATTCATATTTTTTTCTCTAGTTAGTGGAATACTTTAATAGTTTTCAATTAAATGTTTATTTAATATACCTAAGAATATTTCAAAAATCTTTCATTATCGGAAAATCTAAAAAAAAATTATGATGATTCTCCAGATTCGTGCCTCATAGTGTGAAACCTATAATCACAGATTTGGACACAAATAACCACTATTTGTGTCTAAATATGTGAATAACAAAAAATGATTTTAGGAATATTAGTTATATTAGTACATAGGAGAGAAACATAATAAACTGGTTAAACCTTTTAACAATGGGTGTGGCCCCCGCAAGATCTCCGAGGCACAATGGACTTTATCTGCTAGCAGTGCGGTGCACCTGCTGACTAACGGCGTAGGCAGCCTTACGGGGTTGGGGACTAGACGGCATTGGCGCACCATAATTCCAAAAATAAAACGATGACTACTTCTAGCAGCAAAATAAAAGTATACCCCAGGCTACAAGTCCAGATAGGGTTATGAAGCAACGGGGAAATCACTAAGATCAAAAGAAACCTTTCAACTATAAAAAAATACAGGTGGCACTCCGGGAGTGCCGATAGAAGTGAAAACTAAATTTATTAATAATTTTTATTTATCTAGTTTATTATAATAATAAACAAAAAATGTATGGTATATTGTCGCGTTCGCGTTCTGCTATATGTACATGCATACATGCACACACTACAGCTGCGTCTCGTTACGGTGCAGCGGTGTGCAATTCAAAGGAACTATGTAAGTGTAATTTTAATGAACACAACATTTATTTTGTTCTTTTTTTTGTATAAATTCATTACCGTATAATTGGTCAAATATCATGTTAATCAAACAGTGTCAAATGGCGGTTAGAAATGAGTGGCCATGAGTTTTATTGCCAGGGTCTTTCTCTGGCACTACCTATTGCTTTGCGAATCTGGCAGTAAATGTAAATGTAGAAGCAGTAATCGTGACGTTCATACGTGTTACTTTGTGACCTACATGAACAAAGATTTTTGATTTTGGTGTTGCGATTCTAGAGATTTTATCTTATCTAAAATATTATGCGTACCGCGCTAAATATTTTTTTACTTCAAAAATATTGAATTAACATACTTTCATTAACCAATAAACAATAGAAATAAATACAGATATGGAGTATGACCTTAGCAAAAACATTCCAAGATACTTAAAAAGTAATTTAAGAGCAATATATCTACATGCATTTTGTAATTCTCATTACATTCACTGCTGATATCTGGTTACAACATTTCCTTTAGATCAATTAATTTTGCAATAGAAATCAAGGATTTATTTGTCAATGTCATTGTAGAAGATTGTAGATTTTAGTAATAATTACTATAACAATGAGTGCACTTGACATATTGACATAGATTGCGATAAATATTGTTTATAAAATATAAAACTTCAAGTTCATTATCGTTGGATGCAACGCAACGAACAACATTTTAGTAACTCAAATTCAAGTCAAATTTTATGTTGTTATATAACCATATTTTTATGATCAGGTATGACATAAATTCATCATAATAACACTAATAACAATGATTTTATCCTCGTATAACGAGTTTCTTTGATCAGTGATTTTGTAGTTGTTGTTTATTAATCACGCCTTATCCCCGAATGGGTGGCAGAGGCATATTATTGAATTTGTAGTCATCATCAGATTATATACAAAAAAATAGTTAATATATATTAATTTTTAAATAAAAGTCCTGCTATTAATAATACATACTAGCATGATGCCTACAACTACGTACACTTGTATTTACTCAACATAGGTACACAATAGCTTTTAAATCTTTTGAACCCTTAGCCTTTGTCTAAAATAAATATAAATAAATAAATATCGTTGGGACAACTAACACAACACCATCTGATTCTAAACTAAGCAGAGCTTGTGCTATGGTAACCAGATAACTGAAAATCTAACTTTCATAATTCTAAATAAAACATAAGATAAATAACACCCAGACAAAGGATATACCATCGTGCTCATTACACAAAGTTTTATTTTGGGCGGGAATCGAACCCACGACCTCTTGCGTAGCAGTCGGATACACTCCCACCGCGCCACAGAGGGAGTCAAAAATAGCTTATGTGATATATTATGATAAATGTTGACGTAAAATATTATGATGATATTTGTCACATTAGCTATACCAGTAAAAAACCTCTCAAAATCAGTTAAATCAATCAAAACACTCCGCCGCTAAATAAGTATCATATTCTTAAAAGACGACATTCGTAAATCATCATATTCTCAAAACACGTTATGAGAGTACGATTAAACGGTTCTTTTTTATGTCACTGAGGTGGAAAATAACGGACCGCCTGATGAAAAGTAGCCATGGACGTTTGCAACACCAGAAGTGCGGTACTCGCGCCCTTTCGGTCAAATAAACAATAAAAAAAGAACTGCCTTTTTTAGTGTTAGTGCTTTATAAAAAAATGTTATTTGTACATTACATAAAAGTACTTCAATTTATTTATTTATTTGTATAAATAAATGGTTAAATACAAGTTAGACAGTAGGTACCTACATACACTTTTAGCAATCAAGCAATCGTCTTTTGAAGAAGAAAAAATTACGTTTACGTGTGGGGAATAAAGTTATTTTCTTGTCGTTTTATAAATTATCGTTCGGTATTAATTTGTGGATGTGCTTTTTTACGTGTATAGAATTTCAATTTATTTGTACAATTTAAAGATACGTCTTTTTATTTAGATATAGAAAGATAATAAATATAAACGCAACTTTCTTTTTTATTTAATTTTCGTTTAAAACAGCACTTAATATTATGATAAATGAATTCTAAACTAACTAAAAATAACTAAGAACTAAAGACCTAACATGCGTCATAAAATTTCTCCGCATCGCAGTCCTCACGTGGTAGCGTTCCCAGAAGACTGGCAGCATTGCCATGTTGAATGGCAATGCTTAATAGCCTTTGTGCGAAAAAGAAACCAGCCTTCTGGTCACGAGTAGTGTCAATTAGGCGCTTTACAATCTCTTGAAATAGATTATGAGCGCATGGACCCCAGGACCCTAACGTCTCGACCCCAAACGGCTCAAAAACGTAATCACTTACGAGTTGCAAATATTTCTGCCGTTTAAGGGTCTCCGCAGAAGCAGCGGCGGCACCGGCACAACCAGCAGTACCTGGAAGATGAGTAGGAGCAAGAGTGTCGACACACGTAGCGTCCCACACCAAATGCAACTAATAATAATTATCTCAGTCCTTTATGGTTTTGTCTAGCACTGAACCCTCTTAGTACTATACTAGAGAGTTCAGGGCTAGGCTTTCAGTTGCGAAGAGAAGGTCGAGTTATATCCCACCTGCTTTACATGGACGACCTTAAGCTATTTGCTACCACCAAATTGGAACTGATAGAACTATTGAAAAGTTATTGGAAAGCTCACATCCGCAGGGAACTGTAAGCACCTCTGTAGGCATGTACAACTGTGTGGAAGGTTATCAGTAGGGTTTCCTAGTCATTACTTTTAGCACGGCTCTTTGTGCTTTCTCTAGGCCCTAATGTAGGTATTTGATCCCCCCCCCGCCCTCCCCCACCGCTATGCAGTACTGGAGGACCGACTGACACAAAGCAGTATACATCGTTTTAAATTTTTCAAATAGTGTATAGTCCCGTAAAGAGTTCAATATATTTATTAAGCGCCTTGTTCTGGTATTCATTAAATCTATTTGTTTGTCCCATCTTAGGGCACTGTCAATTTGTAAGCCCAAGTATTTAGCAAATTTTGTCCGAGTAAGTTGGTAGCAGGTACAAGTGGAACTAATTTCTGCGAAGCTTAAGCGCGTACTCAGTCTAGTGCGTTGGACGGGACAATTGTGGACTTTGATTGAGAAGTATGCCAGTGGGTTACCTATTTTAGTTAGTGCAAAAGGTATGTAGGTGGTTTTCGTCAGGTTTAAGGTAAGCAAATTATCATTTAACTACTTCATTACTTTTGACAAGGAATACTCAGTTCTTTCCTTGACGGAGTGCCAGTTTGGTCCAGAAACAAGAATTGCAGTGTCATTTGCGTATGTATAGATCTGTGTATAAGGAAGAGACATTGTTCAGAGGTCGTTAATGTATATTTGGAAGAGAGTAGGGCCATGCATACTTCTTTCGCTTCGTCGAGATTCATCAATCGCTTCATACACGCACGTCTGGGTATCCGAGTAATTTTGACCTTTCCGTTTCAAGAAGTATGCATGGATCGCGAAGCCTGGCGATCTGTCCTCTCTGACTACCCCGTCAGGGATACAGCGTGAGTAGGGCCAAGAATACTTCCCTGGGGAATGCCACATAGTACCTTTTCTTCGTTACTGTTATATTCATCTATTTTAATGATTTGTTTTCTAGAGTACAGATAATCTTTAAATATATTATTTGATGTTCCACGTACACCTATCTTATCGATCTTTGCCAATAGTATCGGAATAGAAACCGTATCGAAGGCCTTTGTAAGGTCGAGAAAGATGCAAAGGGATTTTACTCTTTTATCTAAGTTCTCAACGATGGCGCTTGTTAAGTCGTGAACTGCATCTTCTGTCGAAATACCCTTTCGGAAACCGCATTGATTTTTTGCTAATGGTTTATATTTTTCAAGATAGTTCTGTAGTGCATTATTTAGCACTTTTTCTAAGATTTTGGACAAGGTAGAGAGTACTGCTATAGGACGATAGTTATTAACAGCGTCCTTATCTCCACTCTTATAGATCGGATTAATAATTGCCTTCTTGAAGGCGTTGGGGAAGGTGTCTGTTTCTATGGCACGGTTAAATATGTGAGTGATGGCTGGTAAAAGTATCTGGTGAGATTGTTTGAGTATTTGTGCAGAAATACCATCCCATCCTGAAAGCGAAGTTGAAAGAGGATCGATTGTACATCCCATTCTGAAACACTGAGAAGGGCTATAGAATTTGATGGACTTATTTTATTTGCCGTGTTGCAAACCGGATTGTAAAGGTAATCACCGGAGAAAAGTATTATTTCACATATGCCTGCAATATAGGTATATCATCGAAACCTGACCAATACACGTTCACCGCGAACGCCTTGTGAATAGGGCGGCACACCACACAGGTGCAGCCACGTAACACATATAGGATTACTATACCGATTTGTGTCATGTGGTTGCATAGCTCAGTGACACAGATTCAGATCTCAAATTTAAAATCATGAAATTTTAGATTCAACTCAGTGACTGTATAGTTTGGCGAATATTGTGAAATAAGTTGATGTATTACAAAATAAATAAATAATAAAAAAGATTAAAGAACATTGCTTATCCCCCCTTGCTCCTTCTCGCTCGCGGCTAATAGAAAGTAATAAAATAACGGGTGCCAAATTTACGTCAAACTGTGTGCGGTAATCGCATATGTGACCTGTCAGTTGCCATTTGTCTATATTAATTTGAGTAATCGTATGGAAAAGCGTGATGCCCACTAAAATGCTTTTTTATATGGAATATATATTGAGTAAGGCGTCTCTAGTTAAGAGGGAGCGAGTGAAATTGATTCCTTTTTTTATTAATTTTTTTATAATTTAACATATAAAATTACTATCCAATAAAACAATTACATATGAAGCGTTCCGCCAGAGATAGAAATAACGACGGTGTTTGTGCAGTCTAAACTGTGTAAAAGAAGTTTTCATTATTTTGTTGATGTTTTTTCATACTAATTTATCAATCCTGTTACAAACAATAAGTTGTAATACATATATGTGATGAAATCTTATTAGCCTAAAGCAGTATAACTTCTAAGGTACATAAGTACACACACACTTTTTTTATTACTTTCATCTCAATAAGGGCGCGAGAAATAGGGATTTCTTGGTGCGCAGTAGTCGAAATTAAAAAAGCACACACGGCTTGTCAGTTCTTTGCCATACGTGTGTAGTTATTATTGTAATCATATATGCAAAAAATGATGTCCGTCGACAAGTAAAACGTCTTATGTAATGTTCAACGTTATTTATAATGAAGAGTGCAAATGACATTATTTCTTTTTTACTCTGTGAGTCTAAAAATACCATAATACGAGATTATATATAACTACACAGCAACATTAACTTACAGATTGCTAAACAGAAATATCTCATTCCTCTGCAGTATAAACAAATCTGATTTAGTGAAAGATCAAAGAGATTATCTTACTACTACGAACTACGAACACAGTACAGTGAGGGCGAATGTGCCTATTTAAAACTAAGTAAAAAGGCGCATAAGGTATTCGACCTTTTTACGACGATTCAAGTAGAATAAGTAAGTCATAAAACGTAGTAAGTCAGATAAGTCATAAAACAGAAGCTTATATATTAAGCTTCGTGTAATAGATCAGGAGATTAAGCTTTACCTAAAAAGATCTTTGAAGGGACATGAATTATTTTGTTTCTTTTTTATGACATTTTTACACATTATTTGAGCCCAACTACATCTGATAAATATATAGACATTTTTAACCCAGAAAAACTCGAAACTCTGAAATATATATTCACGGTACTCACAAATATTTTTTTCAATCCGAAACTCGAACCAAATACCTAAAAAACAGCCAGTCGCATATAAATACCTAAGTGGTAGAATATCATGTAGAATATAAATTTTAATAAGTTAGTAGACAATCAAATTTGTAGAGAATTAACTCGCGAATAGTTATTAAAGTCTATTGTGTCACAGTTTTTTTATTTTTTTATTTTCGTGTGAAATTTCTCATGGATGCTGTGCGTGATCACGCCACGACTATCATTATTTTATCTGACAGCGAGAAGCTCATCTGCCGTCCTCAGATCCCCGAACATGTAGGTCGGTTTGTCTCACAGTTTACTGATGATACCGGACAAATAAAGAACGAGCGTAACTGGTGAAATCTAGTTAAAAGTCTACTATTTTGATATACCTTCGAGGTGCCTTTGACGCTTGCAAAACCAGAGGTCCACCCGCACTGCCGACCCTGTAAAGACCCCTTTTTAAAAACCACATGCTGTAAACTTTTGGAAAAACCCAGGCAACGACTCATTCCACAATCTGGGCTGAGAATCTGATAGATTGATAGATAGATGTCTTTATTTGCCAGAATATTGATGTAAAGATCATACGACTATAGGGGGGTACATTATGTTCCGCTAAAACTCGGCATTCAAACATTAGATACAGTTCTCATAAAAAAAAAAGAAGACAGCAGAACAGCAGAAGAAAGCCCTATTGGACCTTACCGTGTGCGAGCGCTCCGGTCGCAAAGTGTGAGGGTGAAGACCTATAGCGAGCGGTGATATGATAGAAAGTAGCTGCTGGTATCATATCAAACAATTCTTTAGAGCACAGACCGTCTAGATTCTAGATGGCACTTAGATAATGCGTACAAATTATGTTATTTTATCCCATTACTTACTTATGTTTTTAATCTACAAAACTGTGAGCCTGTACTTTAACACTGTGTGATATTTTCAAGTAATAAACATTTTATTTTCTTTGTTTCAGTCATGGCCGTATTTTATCCTGTTTATGATAATGGAACACATAGTCCTAAGGCTAGAAGGGAAGCGTGGCATTAGACTTAACGACGGTATTACAAGTATATCAACTGGGCTTCTAAATGAATGTGGAAGGTGAGCTCAAATATTATTTTTTAAGACTTCTCTTTGTAACAAAAAATGGTGCAGCTGATTTATAGACGAAGCAACGACGCAAGCGCTATTACAACGTTGGGAGGTCAGACGGCAGTCGCTTCCAACAATACTATCTACCATTAAAGGCCACTGACCGCTATTGGTTGGAACCCATAGCTGCTAAAATAAAAGTGAAACCCAGGCTTCATATCCAGGGGTGTGGATGAAACGGGAAATGCTTAAGATGAATTATATGTTCCACAAAATTCATACCAACTAAACATAAAAATGGTGGATATTTAACAGACCCAGGATAAAAATAGCCTATGTTATGTATATGTTAATAAAAAAAGTCAGTCTCCACACCTAATTTATCTGAATGGGTCCAGTCGTTTGAGCGTGTAAAAGTAACAAACATAATAACATGATAATTGCCTCGGGTGGCGTAAGCGATAGTGTATGTGACTGCTGCACTGAGCTTCCGGGTTCGATTCCCGGGCGGAAAAAATATTTGTGTGATCCATAAATGTTTGTTTCGGAGCTCGGGTATTTCCTATATAATAATATGTATGTATTTAGAAATTTATAAGTATGTTTCTCAGTTGTCTAGAAGAACGAGCATAGAATATGCTTTAAAGCTTAGTTTGGGCCAGCAAATCTGTCCCGCAATATTTTATATTTGTTTTTATTTATTAATATTATACATACCCACAAAATTTCGCCGTAATAAATTAGTGAACTTATAGTAATGAAACCTTATATAAGTCATCATAAGCACAGAATTAAACGCTTTCCTTCTAAACCTTCACACGCGGCAAACAATATTACACCAAAACAATTAATTAAAATAACAATCATTATGATTATTATTTTAATTGGTAATTAATACCATCAGTATTACCAAAAATTATATGACGATTAATTGTTGTTTACATAATTAATGTTAATTAACAATATTGTGGAGTTTAATTTCAAATTAGGAGCCCCCATCTGTATTTAATAATTATAAAGTACGTAGTTTACTATTAGTGGACGATAAAGTCTGAAATTACTGAATCAATTAGAAAAATTCTTTCACTATTAAAAAGTTACGTTATTCAAAATTATTATAAGCTATGTGTTATTAAGTTAATATTCAAGAAGGAAGCGAACATGTAATAATAAATATAAAAAAAAAACATAATTTATTCTATATACGAGCATATAAAGATACATGTCCTACAGGGTTTGAAATATGTCACAGGCAAAGCCGTCTTTGATAATGTATCTGCTTATGTTATTACGAGTACATTTGCAGATACATTATCAAAGACGGCTGTAAACGGCATGTATATATTTTTATTTGAATGCTCTTAAAATAGAATATTCTACTATATTTAGTAGAATATTCTATTTTAAGAGCATTCAAATAAAAATATATACATTCGTATACTACCGTATCTAAATTCGTATACATATAAAACGTAGCTTTTATCTTTAAATAATACCTACAAAGCTATCACAAAATCCCTCCGCTGAAATTACTTTTCCATTTTTATTTATATCTAACGTAATTCGAATAGATTTCGGGTTAAAACGACCGTGATAAGCGAAGAACTCGATAGAATATTTTAATTAATTAAGAATATTATAAGGGTGCTCACATAAAGAGGAAAGTTTAATATAGACCGCGTGTTGGGTTGGGATAAGTTGTAGGTACAATAAGTTTCTCTATATGACAGTATATTATAGAAAGTATTTACTTTCTATATTATGCTCTCATATAGAGAAATACGTTTATTCATTCAGACATTCGATTGTGATTTAATTAAAATACAAACTTTGCAACTATCGTTTTTCTAACTATAAGTATTAAAAAGAATGTGTATTTTTTTTCTAGTTTATAATTAAATCGCTCAGTATACTCGCTGTTATTTTAAACTTTCATACCATTTCCCATAAAAAAAATTCTAATACGGCAGGTTCGATAAACTTTTTTCGTTAACCCCTATATCTAATAGCGAAAAGGTTTTTGAGTTTATCGCATCTGACAGATAGACCGACCGACGATAATTCCGAAATAAGCGTGTCTATATGTATGGCAGTGTGTATGATATGATTTTGTATAGTTTTATACTTCTTCGAAAGGTCACAGCAATCATTTAACTATATAATTTTGTTCTAGGCTTATATGGCGAGGAATGGAATCTTACTTATACACATGGATATACGTGAACTTTAGACTTATAGATCTACCATGGAACCACACAATAACGTGGTATGCAGCTGCACTAGGTGTTGACTTCTGCTACTATTGGATGCACAGAGCTTGTCACGGTAAGGAACAATACAAAATCGACATGACTCAACGTGATTTAATTTGTATGAGGCGTTCATTAAAAGTAGTTGTCCCTGCGAACTTTATTTGAATATTAGTTCCGTTTTCATCCCTATAAGCCCAAATTTAACCGTAATCTTTTTGACTCACGTAATGGGTAGCCTATAAATATGTTTAATTGGACAGAAGCACGTTGTGGCAACCGGCCTTTGAAATTTTTAAGGTGACCCATAAGGTCTTCAACTTTGCTTAGCGATTCCCATGTTACTGGCGATCGGGCTGGTTAGACAAAGATTGGGCAATGATGTATAGTGGTAGAATTCTTTAATTGTCACTAGAAATTGAATTGACCAGAGTATTATAATCTGATTTGAACTTGCATACCGTTCCATCTTGAATTATGAAGTTTACTATTATTAGGCATTACACGGCAATGGGCTCACTACCTGTTACGTAAGACAATAATTCATACGGTGAAATGTGGGCGTATAGTATGCCTCTGCCTACCCGTTTTGGGATAAAGGCGTGACAATATGTATGTATGTATTATTAGGGCCTTGCCTGACATAAGATTTCCTTTACACAAATGTAAGAATTTAAGGAGCCCCGCGGCTGCCTTTTGTCAAACCATGAGATACTCGTAAAAATATTGTGACTGTTCATGAGTGCATAGTTACGACACGCTTATTATAAATTGAGTAGATAACAAGTGAACTGTGACATCATCATGCTAAACATTGATTATGCAATCTGCGAAAAAATATCTTAAAAATAAACCTATTTTGACAGAGGTACACATACTATGGGCTCAGCATCAAGTGCATCATACATCCGAAGACTTTAACATGGGTGTTGGTATCCGACAGTCTGTGTTGCAAGGATGGTGTGGATTTGTAAGTATTACATCTATTTATCTATCTTCACGCTGTATCCCTAATGGGGTAGTCGGAGAGGACAAGTCGCCAGGTTTCGCGATCCATGTATACTTCTTTCGCTACCAGCATATTCATTAATCGTTTTATGTATAAATTTCATGTCTGGGTATCAGAGTACTTTTGACCTTTCCGTTTTTTGAGCAATCTGCTCACGTGGTCTTCATATGTGAGTCCCGGTCTACCATGACTCCTACTGCCCTCTACTTTCACACAATAAATATTCTTCGTCAATCGTTCCTCACTTGTTCGACATTCCCAAACCAACGGAGCACAACGAATAACATTTTGACCCTAAATAGGTACAAGGTGTTAAATTAAACATATTATGAGAATAGATAAGATATTTAAAAAAGGGTCATAAGATGAACCTGCGAAACCGTTTACAATATTACCATAAGAAGTATAATAGGAAAGGTACTTCTGCTAGAATAATAAATAATACACAAGGACCGTTAGCAACAAGTACTTCTGCTAGAATAATACATAACACACAAGGACCGTTAGCAACAAGTCTGCTAATCCCAGCAGTAGACTTCAAAATACATACAACTACAAGATACATTTACTTATTATTACATAATGTACATATATATAGGTAGTTATATTAGGGACATAATTGAAAAAGAGTAATATTAATTTTGAAGTATATCACGAGAAGTGTGATATTACATCAATTCTTTTATAAATTGCAATTAATTCATATGTTGAAACTTTTTGTGATAAGATGTTTAAATTCATGTTAAACATTTCTATACCTTAGTACTACAGGATCGCAATTCCTAGTAGTACCATGTTGTATATAATACTCAAAGGCGAGAGGTTTATTTTATTCTGTTCTAGAGCATTTCTCATGAACATACATATAATAATTAAATGAGTTCGGCAACTGAAACTTTGTTACTCCAAGCGTGATGTTGAATAATTTATAGCTTGCTAAAAATGTTTGTTTCACAGAAATCTCGCTATGTTTGTGAAAATTAACCTCTGTTGTAATGAATGGAGTAGTAAACGCTCATGTGACAAGGCCGTACTGAGAGCTAATAGATATTTATGTATAACATTTGTTTTACGTGACTTCTTTACTTTTTTCCGAGACTCTTTCACCAACATGCTTGTTAAGAATACATTTTAATTTTTTTTTACTCTTATTATTTATTTTCAATGTATTAGTTTTACTTTTTCATAATAAATATCGTTGGGACAACTCACACAACGCCATCTGATTCCAAACTAAGCAGAGCTTGTACTATGATAACCAGATAACTGATAAACATACTTATATATTTCTAAATACATACATATTATAGATAAATATTATTATAATAAAGCTAAAGAGTTTGATTGTTGGTTTGTTTGGTTGAACGCGCTAATCTCAGGAACTACTGGTCGGATTTGAAAAAATTGTGTTAGATAGCCCATTTATCGAAGAAGGCTATAGGCTATATATCATTACGCTACTACACTGGAGAGCAAAGCAGTTGTCATAAATGTCGACAAATTGGGCAAATTTTCTACATTGTAGAATTTATAAGCGACGGGATTAAATAGGTGCGACGGGAGGTCGAAATATTCCACGGGCGAATCTGTGGGGGTCATCTAGTTATAGATAAATAACACACAGACACAGAATAAACCATCGCGCTCGTCACACAAGGTATTACATTGAGTGGGAATCGAAACCACGACCACTTGCATAGTAGTCGGATACACTCCCACCGCGCCACAGAATCAGTCTAATAATAACCATTCCTTCATCCTCAGATTTTTTATCTGCCGTTGGCGTTGGCGATACCACCAGCTCAATTCGTAATGCACCATCAGTTCAGCTACCTTTACATGTTCTGGATTCACACGGAAGCAATCAAGAGTTTGGGACCTCTAGAATATATTCTCAATACACCAAGCCATCATAGAGTTCATCATGGTAAGTTTTATTCGTATAGTATGTTTTTTTCTCTATTGAACTAGAAGAAGCGCTCGTGGCCCCGCGGTCTCAGTGTTCTGTAAACGATCACTGAGTTACGCAACTTTGACTATGGCTGGTCCTCGGATGGGTGACCACTTTGTGGCATTTACATTTGCGAGCGTTTCCGTGCTTCGGAAGGCACGTTAAGCCGTTAGTCCCGGTTGCCAGTAAAATGGCAGTCGTTAAGCCTGGTTGAAGGCCTTATGGGCGGCTTGAAAAGTTTCAACAGCAGGTAGCCACAACCTGCGTCTGTCTATTTTCAACACGGCAATGGGCTCACCACCTATTACGTGGGACAGGAATATAATATGCCTCTGCCACCCCTTCGGGGATAAGGCGTGATGGATATTTTTTTTTATCTAGTAGCTTTGCAATGCCTTAGGGTCATACGTATCCCTTTAAAATTTCCATTAAAATAATAATGATTTTTGTTTTGTTTTTTTTTTCTGTTATCTGTCTGTTAGTAGAAGCGCTCGTGGCCCCGCGGACTCGGTGTTCTGTAAACGATTACTGCGTTAAGCAACTTTCACTATAGCTGGTCATTGGATGGGTGACCACTTTGTGGCATTTACTTTTGCGAGCGTTTCCGTGCTTCGGAAGAAACCACAGCCTGCGCCTGTCCATTTCAAGATGGCAATGGCCTCACCACTTGTTAAGTAGTCAAAAATGTATACGGTTAAATGTGGGTGTTTAATAAGCCTCTGCCTACCCGTTCAGGGATAAAGGCGTGACAATATGTTTGTATGTAGTGAGGGTAGAGACCATCATATAAATCAGTCCTTTTCGACTTATAGATAACAAGACTTTGTTTTATGTGTTACTAGCTGTCCCGCGCGGCTTCGCCCGTGACATTATTCGAATTCGTAGAGAAGTTTTCCCGTTAGCGTTTCCCACAGGAACTTGATCCCGGGATAAAAAGTCCGTTTCCTGGCTCTATGCTACCTCCCTACCAATATTCACTTAAATCGATACAGCTGTTGTTGAGTTATAAATAGTGTAACTAACACTACTTTCTTTTATATATATAGATAAGTTTGTTTTTCGTATGTCTGCAGGCAGCAACAAATATTGCTTAGACGTAAACTACGGTGGAGTTTTAATCATTTGGGATCGCCTCTTCGGTACTTTCAGACCAGAGTCAGACAAGATTGAGATCGTCTACGGACTTATTTACAACCAACCATCTTTCAACCCGGTATACTTACAGGTGATTACATCAAACTATGTTTTATTGAAGTATAAATTAATCAATTTCTATTTAACATAACATTGATATACCATTTTTTGACACAAATTTAATAATCGTTTCGTTACATATTTTATTGAACCTTTTATGAATGTTTCGCAGGTCTTTTACAGTGAGTACGTAGTTATCAAGTTCCGAAATATGACCACATGGGGTAACAAGGTACGAGCTGTTATATGGGGTCCAAGCTGGGAGCCAGGGGCACCTCGGTTGGGCAACGAACAGGAAAAGATTGATGTAAGTAGATTTTATTACCTATTTGGAAACTTACCAATGAAAAAAAAAACATTAATCAATTGCCAAAAAACTGGTTACAGTTGTTTTAAATATAAATAAAAAATATTTCGGTATTTTATGGTAATTCTAATATAAACATTATAATACATTATAGAATTTTATTAATAGGCTCTCCACCTGTTGCGTGGGACAGAAACGTGTGAAATGTGGACGTATAGTATGCCTCTGCCTACCCCTTAGGGGATAAAGGTGTAATGTGGTGGTGGTAATAATAATTAATGATTTTTTTAAGTTTAAATATTTTATGATTAACTGATTTGAAAACTATTTAACAAAACTGATAATTAACAGATTAAAGCGCGTACCTAAATGCTCTCATACTAGGCATAATATAATTAAATCTGTCAAAACCTTTGACACCAATTAAAATTTTAAATTTGTTTCTACACTGTTGAAATTTTAATGGATTCATTTAAATTCAATAAAGTTACATAGCCTATTTATGAAAAAGGGGAAAAGGGGATATAATTTTTTACGCTTCTAGGAAAAAATCTATCTATAGTCTTGTTCCATAAATAATATCTTAAATTAAATAAATTATAAAGTAATTGCACCTTTAGTTTTTTTACAGTTTTAGTACGTTCTTAATATTTTTTATAGCTTTTACTGTCTCTGATTAAAATTAAACTTTTTTAGGTATAATAACTGTGCGTATAATTGGACTGTTTTGCATAAATGATTATGTTGTTCAGTCAGTCGGATACAGTAACTTATTCTATCTATTTTTAGACATGTTAGAATTTTAAATATCACATAATTAGACGAATTGAAGCGATTAAAGCGATTGAAGCGGTCGTGGCACTGCGGTCTCAGTGTTCTGTAAACGATCACTGAGTTACGCAGCTTTCACTATAGTTGGTCCTCGGATGGGTGACCACTTTGTGGCGTTTACATTTGCGAGCATTTCCGTGCTTCGGAAGGCACATAAGCCGTTAGTCCCGGTTGCCAGTAAAATGGCAGTCGTTAAGCCTGGTTGAAGACCTTAAGTGCGGCTTGAAAAATTTCAACAGCAGGTAGCCGCAACCTGCGTGTCTATTTCAACACGGCAATGGGCTCACCACTTCTTACGTGGGACGGGAATACACACGGTGAAAAGTGGGCATATAAGTTGCCTCTGCCAATTCGTCGGGGAGAAGGCGTGATGGATAACTAAATAAACATAATCAGACAGAAGTACTGCAAAGAGGGCACAAAATTAGTCAGTGTACTTACTTATATTGTTTACTTTTCTTGACAGGTGGAATACAGAGACAAATATGACGTCCAACTCCCCGTGTGGTGCAATATATACCTCGTTACGCATCACGCTGTCGTCATGTATGGGTTCTTTGAACTAGCTTCTAAGTATATGGTAAGTTAAACTATAATGCTTCTTCTATTTTGGTAAACTGTATTAAAATAACTACTCTGAAAATAGGAGCATTGATAATTGCAAAGACAATCTCAATTCAGTGTAGAAAATAGAAAATGTGCTTTATCTATACTAATATTATAAAGCTGAAGACTTTGTTTGCTTGTTTGTTCGGTTGAACGCGATAATCTCAGGAACTACAAGTCGGATTTGATAAAATCTTTTTGTGTTCGATAGCCCATTAATCGAGGAAGTTTATAGGCGATATATCATTACGCTACTACACCGAGGAGCAGAGCAGTAGACATAAATGTCGACAAATCGGGCAAATTTGTATGCATCAATGTAGAATTTATAAGCGACGGGATTAAATAGGTGCGACGGGAGGTCGAAATATTCCACGGGCCAAGCTGTGCCTCTAGTGTTTTATAATTATGTACAACAGCCTAAAAGTAATGCTCAAGTACTTCATTAAATTCGTGAAACAATCGTAAAAGTTGTTTAATGACGACGAAAACTTTGGAAGTGAGAAATCTGTAAAGTATTCTCCGTGACAAAATCTTTTATTCATTGGTGTAAGCAATACTCGTCGATACTGCTTCCGCCATTATATTTATACCCACTTTTGGTCTTTAATCTTTTTGTAGGCTTTCGATATAATAGTTTACTGGCAAAGTTATAAATATTCCAAGATTATTTATATAAATATGATCCAGATATACTACAGATAATACAAATTACTTTTTCTGTGATAATTTTTTTGACGTTTTCTTTTTGCCAAACATCTCTCCGCTTGTTAAAACAGAAATTCAGTTACCACCACATTAATTGTTGATCAATTACTAGATAACTGCTTTGAATACTAACTATCAGAAATCATATTCGAATGATAAGCTAGAAACATACTATTTTATTAAAATGATTTCGTATATAAATGAGATTTCACCCAAGTACTTGGGTTTTAAATAACAATCCACTTTGACAAATTGCCGCGGGTCTAAAACAATATTACTATATGACCTTTCTATACGTTGTAATACATTTTGAGCGACTTCAAATAAATATCAACTTAAAGTTTATAACGTACATTCCGCGCTAGTTTTACATTTCTGTTTATTATTCAGAGGTCTAAAATGTTGTTTTGAAGTTATAAAAGGATATTTCTTTTGTTGAAGTTTATTGACATGTACCGTCGTGTTTTATATTTAGATGGTGTTCGGAGTCTTGACATATTTTCATTGTATATTAACATTCGTGTTTGCTTGTTTCAGGGTATGACTCCTATTTCCGTTCTCATCTTTGTGATCTACATCATCGCTTCCTTGTCTATAATCGGAATGCTCTTTGACAACTCTGACAGGGCTCCTATTCTAGAAGTAGTCAGATGTTCAGCGTTAGCTTTCCTAACAAAAATCGTGACTGTCACGAATCCAGGTATCACAACTATACTTCAAATATTTTACGTTGCCTCCGCCATGTTCTGGTGCCTTAATATGCTTAAATTCCTAGAAATTAAAAAAACGAAAAAGGTGGATTAGGGAGATTCCTCATCACTGGTGTGTTTATTTTGGTATTAACTGCTTTTGATTTACATGTTAAGTTGTAAAAATATATCTTAAATCTTGCCAAGAAAAGATAGTCCTAGCAATCGTTGACTTCACTTCACTCTCAATCATTTTTGAAATGATGATATAGTGAAGTGAATTGAAATTTCAAGATTGTTAATGTTAAAAAGCTGTATCTGTCATGTTTTGATATATCTTCTATATATATTACTATAACTACTTAAGTTATCTCTTATATTATAAGAGATTTAGATAGATCTAAACAATCCAGGTATAATAATCCTTCTGACGTTACAAATTATACTAAGATTAAAAGGAAAGCGCCTGCGTTAGACGTGATAGATTGTTGTCTGATGGAGGTTGTACCTTGTATGGTCATCAAGGACTGAAAGTTAGTAAATACCTTTTAGTATCTAAGGAATGATCCTTGTTCTCTTTAAGAGAGTGTTTGTAAGTTTTAATAAGACGATACTGATTTTCAAAGGATTATTATTATGTATTAAGTTTGTTTCTGAGATTTGCCATATTTAGAACATTAGGTATATGTTTAGCAAATTAAGTTGATCTACAATACTGAAGTAAATTTTGTTCAAGTACTATGTTAATAATATTTTAAAAAGAACACCAAATATATAGATTTGTAATTAAAATATTAAAATTATTTGAATAAATATTGTAATGTAAAGTGTGAAACACATTTTACGTAACTTATATATAAATAAGTAAGATAATTTTCACATTGAAGTAGTTTTAATGGATCCGTTCCAGACGGCTTTTGATAATTTATTTGTTACTGTTTATTGAAATAAAGAAATATTCAAGTCAAGGTTTTTTATTTTCGCAATTGTGACATCAGTACTTATGTATTTACATACATACATATTGTCACGCCTTTATCCCTGAAGGGGTAGGCACAGGCATACCATACGCCCACATTTTACCGTATACATTTTGTCCCACGTAACAGGTGGTGAGTCCATTGCCGTGTTGAAAATGGACAGGCGCAGGCTGTGGCAAACGGCTACTGAATTTTTTTCAAGCTGCCCATAAGGCCTTCAACCAGGCTTAACGACTGCCATTTTACTCGCATCCGGGACCAAATTGGTGCCTTTCGAAGCACGGAAAAGCTCACAAATGTAAATTCCACAAAGTGGTCACCTATCCAAGTACCACCTATAGCGAATGTTGCTTAACGCAGTGATCGTTTACAGAACACTGAGTTGAGAGAGACCACGAGAGTTATTATGTAAATGTAAATAAATAAACAAATATTAAATATAAATATTGCTAACACATTTTCACACAGCGCCATCTAGCCCAAAGTAAAGTAATATAGGCTTGTGGTATGGGATCTAGATAACTAATAAACATACTTATATATTTCTAAATACATACATATTATACATAGGAAACACCCAAATTCCGAAACTCACATTTGTCACTGTCACTCAAATATTTGTTCCGACCCGGGAATCGAACCCGGGCCTTTACATAGAGAGCTGACCCGCGCAACTTCGTTTGCGTCACATATGAGAAACAGACAAAAAAGAGACATTAGTTAAAGAGGGACGCGTAGGCTATTTTTATGAAACAACTTCTGAAGTATTCGCTTTTTAAACTGAATGAAATCGGAATACTTGTTGGCAAGTTACGTACAACTGAATAATAAACACGCGGGCGAAACTGCTTGAACTGAATTAATATATAGGGTACCTACTTTATATCCCGGGAAAATATCTTTTTTTCCCCTTAATGTGTACCAACGACTTCACGTGAGCGAAGCCGCGGGCATCAACTTTCGGAAATGTTCTTCAATTTTGATGAAAATCAGCATATACCTAAATTATGCCGATTTTCATAAAAATGTGATTAAATAACAAACGTCCAAATAATATAAAAAAATTATAAACTTTAACATTTTTAATATTACTAAGATTACATTCCCGTGGGCATACCAGGAATTCTTTCTTGGTGCTCACTAACGTAGGTAGGTACAGAATACGTTCACCAAACTTTACATTGTGTATGGTTTTACCCACGTAGTTCTCGTTCCCGTGGAAATACCAGGTATTCCTTTCTTAGTGCTGATTCAAGGTAGATACCGAATTAATACTTTTACCAAATTTCAGGTATGTACCTATGTGTGATAGTTTAGATTGTGTGTGACTTCATCCGCGTAGTTCCTGTTTCCTTGGAAATATCGGGAAACTGTTCTTATTGCTTACCCAAAGACTTAAAGTATATATTCACCAAAAAGGAACCACAATGCGAAGTTTGGACTTCATAGCTCCGTTAGCTCCATGGAATTCGTGATAAATGAATTAGTTAATACAACCCTTGTTTATACCCTTCTAGGTAAAATTTTTCAAAACCGCGATACACGTGCCAATTTATTTGTAACCAAAAACAGGTGTACGTAAATTCATGTTTCTAACTTTGAAAATGACGAACTTACATACCACCGTTTATCGCTTATTTACTTCCTTAGAAGTAGAATTTCGAAAAATCTGTTCACAGGGGAAACCTGTGTGTTAAAAAGGAACCCCCATGCGAAGTTTGGGCTTCGTAGCTTTGTTAGTTTTATAGGTTTTGTGATCAATGAGTCAGTTATAACCAATCCTGTTTTACCCCCTTAAAGGTAGAATTTATCAAAATTCCTTAACTCGTAATTTTTTTTTATACAAAAGCAGGTATAAGAAATTCGGTGTAGCTATGTTTGAAAATGAAGAATTTTCCATATAAACTTTCAACCCTTCTTTACCCCCTTATAGGTAAAATTTTGTAAAACCGCGATACATGTACCCATTTATTTGTAACTAAAAACTTGTGTACATAAATTCATGCGTCTAACTTTGAAAATGACTTACTTCCATACAACCGTTTAACGCTTATTTACTTCCCTAGGGGTAGAATTTCGCAAAATCCCTTCTTAGCGGAAACCTACGTTAAAAAGAATCTCCATACGAAGTTTGAGCTTCAAGCTCAAAAGCTATGAAGCTATGAAGCTCAAATTTCGTATGGAGTTCGTTCACAGGGGAAACCTATGTGTTAAAAAGGAACCCCCATGCGAAGTTTGGGCTTCGTAGCTTTGTTAGTTTTATAGGTTTTGTGATCAATGAGTCAGTTATAACCAATCCTGTTTTACCCCCTTAAAGGTAGAATTTATCAAAATTCCTTAACTCGTAATTTTTTTTTTATACAAAAGCAGGTATAAGAAATTCGGTGCAGCTATGTTTGAAAATGAAGAATTTTCATATAAACTTTTAACCCTTCTTTACCCCCTTATAGGTAAAATTTTGTAAAACCGCGATACATGTACCCATTTATTTGTAACTAAAAACTTGTGTACATAAATTCATGCGTCTAACTTTGAAAATGACTTACTTCCATACAACCGTTTATCGCTTATTTACTTCCCTAGGGGTAGAATTTCGCAAAATCCCTTCTTAGCGGAAACCTACGTTAAAAAGAATCTCCATACGAAGTTTGAGCTTCATAGCTTTGGTAGTTTCAGAGATATCGTGATCAATGAGTCAGTCAGTGATTTTGACTTTAATTTATATATTAATATTATAGCAATAAAATAAATGAAGCTCATTCAAATGATGGCCATTGGCTTTAATACAAACCTTTAAACGATGAAGCCAGTTATCAACGGAAACACGCTCTTTCTCCATGGAGAAATTCTTCACTGCCAATCTTATGGATTGTCTTAGGGACAAATGACTGCCCATAAATCATATTCCAGCGGATTAAGAATCGGAACTACATAGATGACGCTCAGTCTTCAGCTCTATGTGACAGTTCCACCAAGTGTAAGTCGACACATACAGTTGTTTTGACTGATAGCACTTGGTTTAAAATCTTTAACATCTTAATAGTAATAGGTATTTATCTATGAAATTGCAGTTTTGCAGTACAGGCTATTTCAAATCAAAATAATTTTTGTTTGGCTAAGAATTCTAATTTCAAATTAATTTTATTTACAAACATGGAATTCATTTTTCAAAAGTAGTCATTTGTTTATTGATTTGTGTTACATTTTAATCGCATTTCAATCAAAAAATCGAGTAATTATGGAATATGAGTACCGTCGTGGCAGCAACGCGGCAAGCGACACGCAACATCAACGACGTTTACGGAGCAACACTATAAAAAAAAATGAAAAAAATAAAAATATCTTTATTTTGCATAGACCATTTTAACGGCGCTTACAAAATGTCACACACTACTTAAAATATTTAAAGCGACCACCGGTTCGGAACGCGGCCCACCTGAGAAGAACCGGCAAGAAACTTAGGAAGGCTTTTTTTGATGGCCTAATTACAATTTAATATTATTTCACTTTGCCAGCAGATCATTTCCAGGCGTCCCTGTCCTACAAATAGTCTTTAACGGACCTTTTTCACAAAGCTTGTATTTAATTAACTTTTTAAATTTATTTAATGGTAAATTTCTCTGGTCACAGGGAAGCTTGTTGTAAAAGCGTATACAGTTACCGTGGAAAGAATGTTTATCAATAATACGTAGTAACATGACCGTATTTACAAAAATAAGTATACCTACTTATTACTACTGCTTCGATTTTAGTGTATCAATCACTACATATTTTAGTGTATCAATCACTACATATTTTAGTGTATTAATCACTACATATTTTAGTGTATTAATCACTACATATTTTAGTGTATTAATCACTACATATTTTAAATCAAACTCCTCCGCCGCGTTTGTCTTTTCGCAATAAACTCAAAAACTACTGCACCAATTTTCACTATATACTGTTTTCGCCCATATAGTGGTTCTCGAGGACGATATTTGTTGTAGGTGTCGAAAAAATTTGCCATCTGTCAGCTTACTACGAAAACCCTTAGAGATATAACAAAATAATTGATAAAATCGTGTGACTTATATAGATCTACAGACCAGTTCGCAATGCTGCATAATATATCTCTTAAAAATGATATACTAGCTTAATATTATAACACTGGGGAAAACTTCACTACACGGGCGAGGCTGTGGGCAACAGGCTAGTATATTTTAATCATACATGTTATTTCTGAATAACCTAGCTTTTGAATGGTGTTTTCAGCCCCAGCCTTAAGTGAGAGCGTAATAGAACCGAGTGAGTTTAAACAACATACGCACGTATATTGCACGACGGTTTTCAATTCACTTGCGAGGGATCTGAATAAAAAATCAAAAAAATCATATTATTTACACTTATGTAATATGGCCTACATAGGTATTATCTATAACATCAAAACACAAACACGTCGTTGTATTTACGAGAGAAAAAAAATCGCCTATTCTCATTCTCGCCTATTGGAAATAGAACTTTTTAGATCGCCAAAATATAAATACAAATAAAAATAAATAAAAAATAAATATCCATCACGCCTTATCCCCGAAGGGGTGGCAGAGGCATATTATATGCCCACTTTTCACCGTGTGGATTCCTGTCCCACGTAATGGGTGGTGAGCCCATTGCCGTGTTGAAATAGACAGACGCAGGTTGTGGCTACCTGCTGTTGAAATTTTCAAGCCGCCCATAAGGCCTTCAACCAGGCTTAACGACTGCCATTTTACTGGCAACCGGGACCAACGGCTTAACGTGCCTTCCGAAGCACGGAAACGCTCGCAAATGTAAATACCACAAAGTGGTCACCCATCCGAGGACCAGCCATAGTGAAAGTTGCGTAACTCAGTGATCGTTTACAGAACACTGAGACCGCGGGGCCACGAGCGCTTCTATAATACAATGAATAGAAAATTATAGAAAAATAGCACGCACATTATTTTCTGCCAATTTGTCAGTTTTCTGTGTGTGATAGAGATTTGTGTTATTTATTTGTGTATGTAGCCTGCACACGCTAAAACACACAGCCAAGATTTTGAAATATGTTTTTTTTATTTTGACTAAATAACACAAATCACTATTAATTTGTATACAAATCTGAATAATTTTAAAAAATATATGTTTATTATTATATTTTAATTAATACAGTTTATTTATTAACAACCATATTAGAAACGCTCGTGGCCCCGCGGACTTTGTGTTCTGTAAACGATAACTGAGTTACCAACTTTCACTATGGCTGGTCCTCGGATGGGTGACCACTTTAAGGCATTTACATTTGCGAGCGTTTCCGTGCTTCGGAAGGGCACGTTAAGCCGTTGGTCCCGGTTGTATCATAGCAGTCGTTAAGTCAAGTTGAAGGACTAATGGGCGGCTTGAAAAATTTCAACAGCAGGTAGCCACAACCTGCGTCTGTCTATTTAACACGGCAATGGGCTCACCACTAATTACGTGGGTCAGGAATACACATGGTGAAAAGAGGGCATGCAATATGCCTCTGCCACCCCTTTGGGGATAAGGCGTGATGATAAATAAAAAAAAACATATTTATATAATATTTCTATGACAATCTTTAGCCGATTAAAAGAAAAGCAAAGTGTGGTTAAAGAATAACTTAATTATTTGCGTCTATAACGCACGCATGTTTTATGAGCTACTTTATGTTTCTAAAACCGGTGGAATTAGATCCACTTTACGAGCAAGTGTGTAACAACTACAAAACTACTCTACTACGAAAAAAATCAACGCTCATTATAATATTAGAATATAGAAGTATGGACTGAATCGTAAAAGTACACTACGTGGACATTATGAAATTTGTGATAAATAAACCCGATTAACATTGAACTCATTGTTTAATAAACGTTAGGTGCGAAAATCTATTTCGAAACAAAGTTAATCTTGATGGGTAGAGAATTGTACCTCCTTTTATTAATTAATAAGCGTGATACATCCTCACATTAGCAACATGTCCCTAAATTAGGAGTTTGCTCCGCAAGTGGTAAGAGACATTAAGGTTCGTATCATAAAGAGGGACGAGAAATATATTTAATTATTTAAGATATTTAAAGCAAACTAATTAAGCCAGCAGTTTCATTTTAGCAGTTTTAGTTTATATTGTGAGATATAACAGACATTATCATGATCATTTGCGCGTTATTCCAGATAAAATAAAATAAAATAAATATCCATCACGCCTTATCCCCGAAGGGGTGGCAGAGGCATATTATATGCCCACTTTTCACCGTGTGGATTCCTGTCCCACGTAATAGGTGGTGAGCCCATTGCCGTGTTGAAATAGACAGACGCAGGTTGTGGCTACCTGCTGTTGAAATTTTTTAAGCCGCCTATAAGGCCTTCAACCAGGCTTAACGACCGCCATTTTCATTGGCAACCGGGACCAACGGCTTAACGTGCCTTCCGAAGCACGGAAACGCTCGCAAATGTAAATGCCACAAAGTGGTCACCCATCCGACGACCAGCCATAGTGAAAGTTGCGTACCTCAGTGATCGTTTACCGAACACTGAGACCGCGGGGCCACGAGCACTTATTATTCCAGATCTCATCCAAAAACCTCCGAATCCATGTCTCCTTACAGTGTCCCGATTATGTGATCACTGGAAAGATTAGGAGAGTTTGTTCCTGTGAACTTGTGTTTCAGATCGTTCTCAGAAGAAAAAATAAATTCCAGCGGTCAACTTTAGAGTCACTATCTGTGTGTAGGTGTTTCTGACTAAAATGTGGTTATTGATAGACATTTCCATGACTTTCCACATTTCCATTGAATATAAAATTATTTAAAAAAGAACAAAGAAGTTGACACTTACCATCCAGTGTAACTACGCAGTTAGTTTTAAGGTATTTTTGCACCGGGAGTGGTCAGGGGCAAATTCGACTGATGGTCTAGTTATTTAATGACTTATTAAATTTATTGTTACATGACAGTTATAAATATTAACATTTATAATTATTATAATAATGTACTTTATATTCATACATAATAAGTAAAGTACGGCATGAATTGGTGGAGTAAACATTTGGGCCACCGTGTCAAGGTTGCCGCCTAATCAAGGCTATTGTGATGGTAAAGTGATGACACTTCTTTGCTGAAACTGCTCCTCATTAGCATACAATGTATTTTGGTAACGTTCTACGCCTACAAAAAAAAACGTGTGGCACTCGGAGACTGCAGCGGCAAAGTTATTGCATAGCATACCTAAAAAAAAATCACCCTCACCCTCACTCCTCACCCTCACCCCTCACTCTCACCCTCACTCTCACCCTCACCCCACCCTCACTCTCACAGTCACCCTCATCCTTACACTCACACTCACTATCATCACGTCTCGATCCGTGCGAGCTTCTTACAATCGTACCATATAATATATGTACATAATACTATATACACGTTAAGCCAGCGCTCGGCCGTGTTCGGTGAACTTCGTGTGACCTCGTCTCGACCTTCGTCTTAAGTTATTTCCTTACGGAATTTCTGGATTAAAGCCCACTCAAAGCCCGCGATAAAAACTATGCAATACCTAAAAAATAAAAATGCCTTCGAGATTTTCACTCATATTTATGATGACTTCCCGACGTTTCGACCGGACTACACCAGCCGTGGCCACGGGTTGACTGGGAAGTATAAGGTAGACTTTGTACTTAATAATATACGACGCAAATAAGACCCGAAATAACATAAATAAAAATAAAAGCCTAAATTGCCCGTAATGCTAGAAATAATCAGGTCTAACGACTGAGTATGAAACTTTGGACAAAAAATGTCCAAAGTTTCATACTCAGTTTCATATTTATTGTGTGAAAACAGAAGGTAAAAGAAGTCAGAGTAGGCCAAGACTTAATACGATTACCATTTGGGTAGATTGCACAAAAACGCAAAGGTCAACATAAGTATTCGAATACCCAGACGTGCATGTATGATTACTGAATCTGTAGGAGGCAAAAAAAGTATGCTTGAATCGCATAGCCTGGTGATCTGTCCTCTCTGACTACTCCATCAAGTATACAGCGTGAAGACCGAAAGATCGTTTAAATAAAAGAGCGTGGCTACGCACATTTTAATATTTTAAATATATATCTTAGCAAATTTTAATTAATTAATGAATGTTCAATAATTCCAAATGTACTTCTTTTTGTTAGCTGATATACATTTTTGATTTATGTAGTGTAACTTTTAATTCAAAAGAGCTAATCCAGTAAAAGAATATCCGTCAAGAAAATTTATATTTTTTATTTTATTTATATTTAAAATGTCTATTTTGCATAGAGCATTTTCAAAGCGCTTGCAAAATGTAATATTATCCACTAAAAGTTGAGAAATAAAGTGACCACCGGTTCGGAACGCGGCCCACCTGAGAAGAACAGCCAAGAAAATTAGGAAGGCTTTCTTTTTGATGACATATTTACAATTTATTATTTTAATTATATATTTTTTGATTATTAATATTATTTCACTTCGCCCGCAGATCATTTCCAGGCGTCGCTGTCCTGTAAATAGTCTTTAACAGCGTAATAACCTTTTTCACACAGCTTTCTTTTAATATACTGAGAGGTACAGTGCTTAGTATTAGCTTACTTACAGTGAAAAACATTATGTCGTATAATTTAATCCGTTATGCCCATACAATGCTGAGTCAAAGATCTTGGAGTTTAATATGTATTACAGCAAATTCTATCGCTATCTTACAAATTGTCAATCGAATAAATATCAAAATATTCTGAGCCGCGGATTTTTAAGCGTTCGATATTTTCCTATTAAATATACTTCCTGGAATCTTGCTGAGAGATACATGGTAATAATATTTGACTGCCTTGTTGACGTAGTGTCAGTAGTATGCAACTGTAGTGCTGAGGTCTTGGCTTCGAACAAATATTTGTGTGATCCGCAAATGTTTGGTATGCGGTTTGCTATGTACATAGGTATATGTAGTTAGGTAGTTAAATATTGCTGTTTTTTTTACACAGCGCCGTCTAGCCCAAAGTAAGCTAATATAAGATTGTGTTATGGGATCTAGACGACTGATAAACATACTTATATATTTTCTAAATACACCCAAACTCCAAAACAAACATTTGTGGATAGCAAAAATATTTATATGACACTACCACTGCGCCACCGAAACAGTTATTTATTTTTTTCTTTCCCCATAGAAATCTTTCATATTTTTTTTTTACATATAGAATCTCTCATGTATGCTATGCCGGACTCTTACCGCCTCAAACCACACGGTGCCATTTCATTTGTCTATGACTAGGAGTCCTGGGTAAGCCCTCGGGAGGATAGCTCCAGGGCTCCCAGCAGACTTTATCTGCAAACGCGGTATTGGTTTCAGGGGGGGGGGGACTCGGGGTTCCGCTTCTTTGGGGGTCCGGGTGTAATCGCGCTTCTTCAGGCGTGCGCGTAGTTGTCACGTCATGCCACCGTCTAGGGCCTGCTTCTGTAAGAACGGCGAGCAGCCCACCCTCCGTCCTCAGCCCCCTGGTCATTGAGGCTGGTGGTCCTGGGCGCCCCCGCCGCAGATTTCGGAACTCGAGAGGGAGAATTCTCTCCCGCTCCCTCTCCACCGCCTCTTTAGCGAGCAAAATGTCGCACTGGCTCTCACCGGAGACCATGGTTTCCAGCGTGAGGACGTCTACACCCAGACCCGCAACGTGGTCCCGGTGCTACAGCGCCAACGCTGAGCACTCCGCCAGTGTATGCAGCGCCGTATCCTCGCTGCAGTCCCCACAGTGCTGGCACTCTGGTGTTATCTCCCGGTTTATCCGCCACATAAAACTTACCGAAGCACTCGTGTCCGGTAAGTATCTGTGACAACCGGTAGGTGCGCGGCTGCCCTCCTCTGCTTAGGGACCAAATTTTGGAAATGGTATCCGAAGTTCCATCGGCTATCGAGTACGAGCCCAAGATATCGAGGACTCGATGCCGATGCTAACGCGCCCTACTTGTATGCTGGATCCCGTGGGTAGCCCTTCCAAGATCCGTGAGAGCAAAAAGCCTCATATTTGTTAAGGGCAACCTTCAGACCCAGTCGCCGTATTCGACCCACGACATAAATCTTTTATCTACTTCATCTTACTGTATGCGCAGTTGTTGCCAAACCCAACGTCGATTTGAAACCTGGCGACTACTTTTATTTGGCTGCTAGGAGCAGCTGTCATTTGAAGCGACTGCCGTCTGACGTCTCGACCCAATTAAGGGCACCAGGGTCGTTATCAGGTCCGTTAGTAGATACACAGCTTGCAGGTGAGGTCTTTTGTGCATCCTCTGCCACCCCTTTGAAGATAAAAGCGTGATTGATACCTATGGTATCGATTGCTTCCACAGGTTATGATGACTATGCTCCTTCACTACATTATACTTAATAGTCAACGAAATGACACATAGACATATTGTCACGTCTTTATCCCCGAATAGGTAGGCGGAGGCATACTAAACGCGGGCACATTTCACCGTATGCCCTTTTGTCCCACGTAATAGGTGGTGAGTCCATTGCCGTATTAGATGGACTGGCGCAGACCTTAAACTGGGCTTAACGACTGTCGTATTACTGGCAACCGGGACCAACGGCTTAACGTGCGTTCTGAAGCATGGAAACACTCGCAAATGTAAATGCCACAAAGTGGTCACCCATCCGAGGACCAGTCATAGTGCAAGTTGCTTAAAGCAGTGATTGTTTTAGTCTGCAGGGCCCCGAGCGCTTCGACGAAATAAAATGAGATCACTCCCAAAATCAATCCCAAACTAGGTATATAGGTATATGAAAAGTCCTAAACATAACAACAAAATTTTATTGGATTCGGATATTTATTGATGTTATAGCTAGCAACTGATCGGATTACCTACAAAACAGGATAGAGATCTCGTAGCTTAATGCTACGAACTATTCTACGAAAAGCGGCCCGTGTTCGTAGTATTCCCGTCGTAGAATATAAATGCCTACAATAAGTTCTTGAAATGTCGTATTGTGTTGGTTTGAAATGGCTCTTTGCAGTAACTTTTATATAGGTAAGCTACGATGTAGCATAAAATGAAATATTAATAATATTGTGTGACATTATTTTAACGAAACGTTGGCATGCCCAAAACAAGCTAATATAAGCTTGTGGTATGGGATCTGGACCGCTAATAAACATACTGTAATGATGCGTGGTCATAACGTGGTCATAAATGGTAACGCCATCTATCGGACGGATGCGGCATTAAAGTTACTCCGTATAAGCGTGGAGTGGGAGTTCGAGGTCCCGTCCCCCGCACATTGACCCACCTCTGGGCCCTATATAAGCAGTTGATCCTGTCAACGTTCGGGAACAACCTACATTTGACAATTACGCTACGGTGTACTACCACACAATAGTCAAAAAATAGAATTATAAAATAAATTAATTGCAAATTTAATACAATTTGCTCTTCTTCAAAGTACATTCCTAAAACTATATTCATTTATAAAATATTTGTAAAAATATTGGACCCGGAATATCCCGGTTAGTTTCTAATTATATTCAATCATCCTTACTAACTTTTGTTCCTGCAGGAAAGAGTGTTTAAATCTAATTCTATCTATAGTGATCTTACCTATTTCCTTTTCAGCGTATTATTACCGCAATTAATAGCTATTTTTATCATTGCTAAATCTATTACAATTGCTAATTTTCAGCTATAGCTATAAGTGGGTAGGAATACGTTTAAAGCTTTAATTTTCACTAGTGTGCCAACCAACCCTTATTAAATTTAATTCTATGTACCTACTACCTACAACCTATATGTAAGACTTCCCGCCTCTCCAGCCAACCTGGGCTTGAGGAGAGGCTGAAAGCCTTTTAGGTTTCCGGCTGAGGTTCTTACCCCAGGCCTTACAGGGTCCTTTGTTACGGTTGAACCTTTACGGTTGCACCACCACTATACCTACTACCTCTTGGCTGAGAGCTGCTCCGAGGCTCCTCCTGGTTGCGCCTGGACCGGGAGTGGAAGCCGTCGCCAAGCCGGAGAACCTACTACGACTGCGAGAGGAACAACATCCGACCCGTGGAAGATCACCTGGCCCTCCCTCAGATAAGTCCAGATTCCGCGGCCTCTCGCGGCAGAGTCCACCTTACGGTTGCCTATCGATAGTCAACACCCGCGACCCTGACTATACTACTTTTGGCCCTATCGGGAAATATATACTATATTCTAACTACTTCTACTTTCATTTATCTCCCGTAGGGTCCTGTACAACCTAAAGGTTTACAATACTTCTCTATTTCTAAATACATACATATATTATATATTATCGAGGCCCCGCTGTCTCAGTGTTCTGTAAACGATCACTGAGTTACGCAACTTTCACTATGGCTGGTCCTCGGATGGGTGACTACTTTGTGGCATTTACATTTGCGAGCGTTTCCGTGCTTCGGAAGGCACGTTAAGCCATTGGTCCCGGTTGCCAGTAAAATGGCAGTCGTTAAGCCTGGTTGAAGGCCTAATGGGCGGCTTGAAAATTTCAACAGCAGGTAGCCACAACCTGCGTCTGTCTATTTCAACGGCAACGGGCTCACCACCTATTCCGTGGGACAGGAATCCACACGGTTAAAAGTGGGCATATAATATGCCTCTGCCACACCTTCGGGGATAAGGCGTGATGGATATTTATTTATTTTTTTATTTATATTATGCATAGGAAACATCCAAATTTCGAAACAAGCATTTGTATTGTGGATCACACAAAAATTTGTTCCGACCCGGGAATTGAAGGTATTTATGGCATGGGGTTTATCGCACTTTATCGCATTTTTCAAGTACCACAGTAATAAAAAGATAAAAAAATAACATAGATTAACAAAATAAAAGCCAAAACAAATTGACCGTAATGCTAGAAAAAATCTCAGCTAACAAATGAGTATGGAACGTTTGACGGGTAAAAGAAGTCAGAGAAGGTAAAGATTTAATACGACCCCCATGTGTGTGGCATAAAATAAATTAATTGCAAATTTAATACAATTTGCTCTTCTTTAAAGTACATTCCTAAAACTATATTCATTTATAAAATATTTGTAAAAATATTGGACCCGGAATATCCCGGTTAGTTTCTAATTATATTCAATCATCCTTACTAACTTTTGTTCCTGCAGGAAAGAGTGTTTAAATCTAATTCTATCTATAGTGATCTTACCTATTTCCTTTTCAGCGTATGTATTACCGCAATTAATAGCTATTTTTATCATTGCTAAATCTATTACAATTGCTAATTTTCAGCTATAGCTATAAGTGGGTAGGAATACGTTTAAAGCTTTAATTTTCACTAGTGTGCCAACCAACCCTTATTAAATTTAATTCTATGTACCTACTACCTACAACCTATATGTAAGACTTCCCGCCTCTCCAGCCAACCTGGGCTTGAGGAGAGGCTGAAAGCCTTTTAGGTTTCCGGCTGAGGTTCTTACCCCAGGCCTTACAGGGTCCTTTGTTACGGTTGAACCTTTACGGTTGCACCACCACTATACCTACTACCTCTTGGCTGAGAGCTGCTCCGAGGCTCCTCCTGGTTGCGCCTGGACCGGGAGTGGAAGCCGTCGCCAAGCCGGAGAACCTACTACGACTGCGAGAGGAACAACATCCGACCCGTGGAAGATCACCTGGCCCTCCCTCAGATAAGTCCAGATTCCGCGGCCTCTCGCGGCAGAGTCCACCTTACGGTTGCCTATCGATAGTCAACACCCGCGACCCTGACTATACTACTTTTGGCCCTATCGGGAAATATATACTATATTCTAACTACTTCTACTTTCATTTATCTCCCGTAGGGTCCTGTACAACCTAAAGGTTTACAATACTTCTCTATTTCTAAATACATACATATATTATATATTATCGAGGCCCCGCTGTCTCAGTGTTCTGTAAACGATCACTGAGTTACGCAACTTTCACTATGGCTGGTCCTCGGATGGGTGACCACTTTGTGGCATTTACATTTGCGAGCGTTTCCGTGCTTCGGAAGGCACGTTAAGCCATTGGTCCCGGTTGCCAGTAAAATGGCAGTCGTTAAGCCTGGTTGAAGGCCTAATGGGCGGCTTGAAAATTTCAACAGCAGGTAGCCACAACCTGCGTCTGTCTATTTCAACGGCAACGGGCTCACCACCTATTCCGTGGGACAGGAATCCACACGGTTAAAAGTGGGCATATAATATGCCTCTGCCACACCTTCGGGGATAAGGCGTGATGGATATTTATTTATTTTTTTATTTATATTATGCATAGGAAACATCCAAATTTCGAAACAAGCATTTGTATTGTGGATCACACAAAAATTTGTTCCGACCCGGGAATTGAAGGTATTTATGGCATGGGGTTTATCGCACTTTATCGCATTTTTCAAGTACCACAGTAATAAAAAGATAAAAAAATAACATAGATTAACAAAATAAAAGCCAAAACAAATTGACCGTAATGCTAGAAAAAATCTCAGCTAACAAATGAGTATGGAACGTTTGACGGGTAAAAGAAGTCAGGGAAGGTAAAGATTTAATACGACCCCCATGTGGGCAGATTGCACAAAACGCAAAAGTCGCCATAAATACTCGAAAACTCAGACGTGCATGTTTATATGATCAAGGAAGCAAAAGAAATATGCTCGGATCGCATAGCCTGGTGACCTGTCCTCTCTGACTACTCCGTCAAGGATACAGCGTGAAGACAGACAGATCGTTTGAAGAAAACAGTGTAGCTACGCACATTTTTATCTTTAAAAAATAATTATATAATTAATACATAACATACATACTTTCACGCCTTTATCCCCAAAAGGGGTAGGAAGAGGCGTACTATACGCCCACGTTTCACCGTATGCTTTGCTTTTTGTCCCACGTAACAGGTGGTGAGCCCATTGCCAAATGGACAGGTGCAGGTTGTGGCGACCTGCTGTTTAAATTTTTCAAGCCATGGCCATTTTTCAAGGCATTCAACTGACTTAACGACTGCCATGGTACTGGCAATCGGGACCAACGGCTTAAGGTGCCTTCCGAAGTACGGAAATGCTCGCAAATATAAATGCCACAAAGTGGTCACCCATCCGAGGACCAGCCATAGTGAAAGTTGCTTAAAGCAGTGATCGTTTACAGAACACTACGTCCGCGGGGCCACGAGCGCTTCAAATAATTAATGTTAAGTTTCGAATCTACTTTTTTGTAATCCGATATACATTTTGATTTATGTAGTGTAACTTTTAATTAAAATAGTTAATCCAGTAAAAGAAATTCCATCAAGAAAATTTATTCACTCCTCTATAGAACAAAATGAAAATTTAATCGTGAGTACTTGAACGTGAAATGACGACTGTCATTTTACTTTCTTAATTTTATGTAGGCAACTTTTTGTATTTTCTCCAGTGTCTTATATCAAAACTTGTCTTTTTTTAAATTTATACTGAAAAAAAAAACAATTTCATTTAGACAAATTGGTTAGGCAAATGCCACAGGTTTAAGTATGTAGTCACTGCTCAAGTGGAGCTGTAAACACGACAGATGACACTGCTCGCCATAGACAGGGTGTTCACCTATACTCTTTGCATTCGGAGCGCTCACATATGGTTAGGTCCATTAGAGGCTTTCTTCCGCGTACGCTTAGATTGTGGAATAAACTCCCTGCCTGGGTTTTCCTGAACGTCTACAGTATAAGGTTCTTCAAAAGGGGTCTTAGAAGGTTTTAAGGCATGCCTAGGCTACGGTGACCACTTTCTATCAGGTGGGCCTATATGGTATGCTTGTCTGCCACCGCAGTGGTAGGTATATAAAAAAAAGATGACATTCTCGCGTGGCGTGGGACGGGTTATTTATTGCCCTCACGTTCGTCGCTGGTGGTGTTCTATTGCTTATGCATATACTTATATGCCGGTTGCTGTAGCCGGCAGGTAACAGTGTTGAGCCGCTGTCACCTCATTCCGACGCTCCCGGGCCCACCGTAATGTTTGTGGGCGTTGTGTTGTTGCGGTGGGCACCTTCCCGTGTCCCGGAGATGCCTTTTAGCGCGCAATTGCATCTCTCTTTACCGCCCTACTTTCAGGATGGGATAAGACTAACCCCGAGATAGCGGGCACCCCTTTGCCGAGTAGCAATGCGATCAGACCAATTTCTTTAGTATAAATAATGCTTTTATGTGAAAAAAATAGCATACTAATGACTCTGACAATCTCAAAACATTTCTCATATACGTAGTTTGTGAGAAAAAGATTTACGTCTAATCGATATTGAAATAAATAAAAAAATCATAGGCAAGCGTTTTTGTTCGCCTTTCTTTTAAATTGTAAGTAATGTGAGGTTACATCGTTAAAACATCCTATTGTCACGAAGAAAAAGAACACGTTTGTGAGCTTATCGAATTTCACGCGAGCGGAGTGTCGTCATCTAAGCATCTTGTAAGCCCATTGTACATTTGAAAACCTGTATTACATTTTCATTTAAGTATTAATTTGTGTAGAATAAAAGATGTTTCTATTCTATTTATGCTAGTTGCGTTCAAATTACTAGTAGGAGCTTAAAGTCATCTTTTATTGATTGCTGCTTGAAGGTTTTATTTTTATTTAGGCATTGTTTGAATGAACTGCCGTGTAACGGTCCCGACGTACCGTTCACATTAATTAAGAAACGTTTTGAATACATCAAGATATTATGTTGGCAATTAGTAATACTGATAAAAAGGCATAAGTTAAGACGTTTCCCCAGACTCTTTAGTTTTTAGAGAGTATGGGTTATTTATGACGGTTTTTAGAGAGAATTTCTTAGGTACAAATATTCTATTAATAGCTGGCAAGCCACTTATGTAAAGCTGTAAAAAAGGGTCACACAATTTTATCCTGTGTTGTCCACTTTCTAAATGGAATGCAAATGTTTTATTTTATGATATGACTAGGGTGTTATTTTAACACAATTTAAGGTTGTTTTTGCCACTTTCCAAACTATACAGCTGACAAAAAAAGAAACGCGACATGTTGACGCCTGTACTAAGATGGAATCTACAAGCAGAAAATAAATTAATATACGCAAAATTAAACATAAGTTTGTCAAATTAGAGGAGTTATGAATTTATTTTATTAATGGTAAGATCTTGAAAAACTACGAATTCAAATTAAAGTAGCATTATTCTCTTATACTTCTAGGGTATCAAACAGGAGTTTGAAATACCTAAAAGAAGGTGAACTAAATCTTACTTTAAGGTATAAGTTGAAGTCACTGCCCATCGTCTGTATGTATGTACGATTAAATCTTTTAAGCTACTCAAAGGATTTAAATGCGGGTTTCTATATTGATAGATAAAAGTTTTATGCGTAATACCTGCACATTGGTATCTACTTTGCATTAATAGCTAGTTAAGTATAAAGTAACTTAGCGAATATGCAATACCAATGAGTTCAAAATATTCTTAGTAATATGTTCGTAGTAGCGGATATTTCAAAATCTGAATTAAGTTGTGTTCGTTAAGGTTCATTTTCGATCTCATTCGAGTGTTCGAAAAATGGGCGTGTTTTGGTTTTGGTGGAGGATAGGCGGGAACATCCTAGGAGTTAATAAAAACCCCGTGACGCGGGAAGGAAGGTCTCTCGCTTATCTCGTTCATTATTCGTTTTGGAAATAATAGTTGGTGTACTTAAGTTTCATTAAAGACGCGTTGTGAGATAGTGAGATCTCTACTTCGATTATTGATATTAGATATTTGTTGTTATTAGCTAAATAAATCGTCGTGTGAATTCGGGAAATTACTATTTTTTTTGATTAATTAGATTGTATTTGATTAAATTCATATGTGTTACTGTAGTTAAATTCCTTATTGGTTATTCAGATAAAATTATAGTAAGTGTTAATTTTTTTTATCTTTCAGTTTAGTTACCTTTCGCATAATTCTTCTTGTAGTGTTTTAGTTTCGCGTACGCTGCTTGCGCAGAGGTTTATTGCTAGGGACCTCCCGTTAAGAAAATCTATGACACGGTTCATAGTCTTGTACGAAACCTAGCGGTGTTAACGTAATTCAAGTCCATCTGTAGGTAGCTAGTAGCCGAATAACATTTGGAGAGTGAGGCAGTTGACTATTCTCGTTCTAGCGAGGTCGACCTATCTCCCTGTCTGGACGTATCGGGTGGTATTCAACTCGGTAGGGAACCGTCGAAGTGGATCCCGTTCCCTTTGGGAGCCAAGATTGGTATCATCGGAGCGTTTAGCTCAGTCTTATCTATTTATGTATACCAGGGGGCTGAGACTAAACGTTACTAACTTCACTCTGCTGTTATTTGTGTAGTTGACATTTTCGCGCGTCAATTTTTTGACAGATTGAAGTTTGTTGTTTATATAAGGTCAAAAAATAATTGTTCCAATCCAATAATATCTTCATAATAAAATCGTAATGGAATTCAAACTATATATAAATCAAATAGTGTAATTGCACTGTATTTGGCTGGAAATTCACAAACGGCAATAGTTCGTCAGCTCCAGCATTTTAATGTGAATGAAATGTTTGTGTATTGAACCATAACTCGATACAACGAAACTGGTAGCATCGCTAAACGCAACAGAGGCGGTCCTACATACTACATACAGCAACATCAAAAGAAATGATACGAAAGGTGAAGAAACGAATCCAACGAAATCCTCGTCAAAGTGCCAATCAATTAGCAGCACGTCGGCATGTTTCACGATACAGCATTCAAACTATATTGAAAAATTAACTTCATTTGAAGCCCTATAAGATACAAAATGTTCAAGATCTTACGGAGGCACAAAAAAAAAGTTAGGCTTGAAAGAACACGAGCATTGAAGGTCTTGGCCGAACGTGATGAGATTCCAAAAATTGTCTTTTCTGATGAGAAAATTTTCACCATTCAACAGTATGTGAATAAACAAAATGATCGTGTTTGGTTAGAGCACAAGTCCAACGATAATTTGGACGCAAGAGTTGCCATGCGCAAACAATCATCAGCGTCTGTTATGATTTGGGCTGCAGTGTCTGCGGATGGACGCACTCCTCTGATTTTCATCGAACAGGGAGTCAAGGTAAACCAAGAGGTGTACCGCCAAAAGATCCTAAACGATGCTTTGCTACGTTGAGCACGTAAACACTTTGGTAGGAACCGTTGGACATTCCAACAGGACTCGGCACCGTCACACAAAGCTCGAGCGACACAGCAATTTTTACAAAATTGCGTTCCGCGGCTGATTTCGTCGAAACAATGGCCACCATATTCACCGGACTTGAATCCCATGGATTTCTCCATATGGTCCATTTTGGAGAGTAAGATGTCCACTAAAAAATATGAAAGTGTTGATGCATTGAAGTCAGTTCTTGTTCGAGAATGGAATAAAATTCCGCAGAACCACGTTCGGTCAGCATGCAATGCTTTCTATGGAAGACTGTATCAAATAATCAGAGCCAAAGGAGGTCATATCGAGCAGTAACATGTTTTTCACAAAATGTAATATGTTTTTAACATTTTCCACGGAATTTCAATAAAAAATCAAAATGAAAAAAGTTACAGCGTTATATACCCATTTACCACTTTTTTGTAATTTCGCTCCAAAAGTGAGACTGACACCGAAGAAATCAACCCACAGGTGTAACAAATAGCCATTTACCACTTTATTGTAATTTTGCTCGAAAATATATTAGATATAATCGACTAAGAATTTGTCATTATTAGATAATAGGTTTAGTTATTTTATTTTAGGTACGTAAATGTCTAGATTGCACATCAACTCTGTCTAAACTCTTATAGAATCTAGGGCGTTACGGAACATAACTAGGGTCATATCTAACCACTATACAATCACAGGCCAATTTAGTGTTTAAGCGATAATTATTACTAAGGATTAAGTTATTAAGCGGATAGTTCTTAGCGATCGATTAGTTTAGTTAGGTTAGCAATCATTTTACTGGATTTTTTGATTTGATTAGGATCATTACAATTGGGTGTCGTAAGCCCAGGGTTGTTACAATTTGCTGCCTATGGACCAGGATAGCTTAGGAACATTACAGCCGTCTGACCTTCCAGATCCGCTGCGGCGTACGATAGATTAATACTTATCAGTTTGTCCCCAGATGCAACACTTAGCTGGCCGCAATTAACCAGGCGGGCAGGCATTATATAGTCTGTACTATATTATAAAGAAGAAAGATTCGTAACTTTGTTTGTAATGAATAGGCTCAGAAACTAATGGGCCAATTTTAAAAATTCTTTCACCATTTGAAAGCTACATTCTTCGTCAGTAGCATAGGCTTTATTGGATTTTCAAAAAGTTTAGGGTTCCGTACTAAATCTCGTATTGGAAACCTTCACTACGCGGGTAGTGGCATCAGCTAGTAAATCATCACATCACATCTTTCATAGTTACAATTCTATTAAGGATATTATTAATGTACTTACAGAGCAGTCAATGTACTTAAATCATAACAGAGATTTCTATCAACAAGGCTGCAAGCAATTCGTATACCAAAACTGACATTATTTGGCTTCAATTTACTCTGAAAATATTTGTGTTTACTTTTTATATAGCACTTTGTGTTCGCTATTTACCCTAGCATATGTTGTTTATGTTATTTACAATCAGTTACCAGTACAAATTATTGTGTGCCTATTGCCAAGAAATTTTGGTTGGCAATTTGTTGCCATTTTAGTTACTAAAGGCGCCATATTGCTTGTTTTTTGTACCACTAGATTACATCCAAGTAGATCAATCGTTTGTAATATTAAGTTTGTTTGTTTACCAGTAACGCCTTATTTCCTGAAGAGGTGGCAGATGCATATTTTACATTCCACCGTGTGCATTTTTGTTCTACATAACAAATCTAATCATAAATATATATATAAATAAATAAATATCTATAATAAATAAATAAATATTGTGGGACACTTTTCACATAGCGCCATCTAGCCCAAAGTAAGCTAATATTAGCTTGTGTTATAGGATCTAGATAACTAATAAACATACTTATATATTTCTAAATACATACATATTATACATAGGAAACACCCGATCCTAAAATGCGGATCCGGTTGAAGGGACAGGTCTACAAAACCATTATTAGACCTGTCCTTTTACATGGCAGTGAGACGTGGCCGATATTGGAGCGACACAAGCAGGAGCTGCGTGTCACGGAAATGAAGATGCTGCGGTGGATGTGTGGGGTCACGCGGATGGACCGCGTGAGAAACTCTCGCATCCGCGGCAGCCTTCACGTCCGTGACATTGCAGACAAGTTGCAAGAGTGTCGCCTTCGTTGGTATGGTCACGTCTTGCGGCGACCGCCGGGCTACGTAGGTAACAAATGTCTGGCCATGTCAGCCCCGCCGGGTCCCGGGGAAGACCCAAGAAGTGCTGGCTTGACGTCGTAAGGGATGACATGCGTGCCAATGGTCTCACTACAGGGGATGCCGAAGACCGTGCGAAGTGGAGGAGAAAATGTAGGAAAGCGGACCCCGGGCGTCGCGAGACGCAACTGGGACAGACGCTCGGATGATGATGATATACATAGGAAACACCCAAACTCCGAACACACATTTGTGGATCACAAAAATATTTGTTTTATTCGTAAAGATCTCTACGTTACTCCAAAGGCCGAGTCTACTATTGACAAACCGTAGAACAGAACCAGAATCACTGTTTTAGCTGTCAAAATATTAGTAGACTATCAAAAATGCAACTGACTCAGCCACTGGTTAGAATAATTCTATAGGCCGTCCGTGTTAGTAGAACTCATTGAACGACCGGTAGAAGTCTATTGGAGACTATGGAAAAAAGTCATAATTGTACCGGTGGCTTTCTATTGAGCGACGATTAGGTTTCTGACGTGATTGAAATAGTAGACTTGGCCCCCAGGTTGCTTGACGAGTATATACGGTAGAGTAGAATCTGCAAGTATTGCAGAGTTGTAAATCAACAGTTTGTTTACGTATCAAAGTCGTGTCGAGTCGTTAGTTACACCGTTTAGAATCCGAAAATACGTAAAACGCTTTTTATGGTCCTTGAATGGACGGAATTGTTTTTACAACGAAAAGCAGAAAGAAAAAAATTTCTTATAAATTTTCTTTATAACCTGATCTAACATTGTACGAAATTCGGGGTTACTAAATAGCACGTAATCTTGAGGAATTTCCAGACAGTACGAGCAATTACATCTGTCAATTACCGTACTGTTATTATAGTAGTGACACCATTGATCTCAAATTTATCTTCTATGTAGTTTATCTATTTGGTTTACCTTCGATTGAAGACGAAATTTTAATAGGTTACAGGAAAATCCAGTAAAGTAAGTAAGTACAATTATATGCTTGACGGCCCCTGCCGCTGTGGAAGTGTATCCGACTGCTACACAAGAGGTCGTGGGTTCGATTCCCACCCAGGATATAACTTTGTGCGATGAGCACTATATTCTTTTCGGTGTTTGGTGGTTATTTATCTAAAATATGTATGTATTCAGAAATATATAAGTATGTTTATCAGTTATCTGGTTAACATAGTACAAGCTCTTTAGAATCAGATGGCGTTGTGTGAGTTGTCCCAGCGATATTTGTATTTATTATTGTACACCGAGACCAGTAAATGTTATGTTATGTTTACATTAATTGCTTTTAGCGATGAAATTTATAGCGGTTTCCTCGCTAAAAGCAATTTCATATCGGTAACCTTCGAATGCCAATATGAAATTGCTGAATTTTGTGTCCTAAATGAAATGGATTAAAAATATGAAAAAAATATTTGTGTAATAAATAATATTAACTTTACTATCTTCACGCTGTATACCTATATTAAAAATATAAATATTTTGACCACTTTTAAACTGGTACTTGGGTTATTGTAAGTTGCTACTTATGTGTCAACTTTTCTTGTAAACAGTATAGAACCTAAAAGAATCTTCAAAATCTTGATGTCACTAAAACTTTATGAATTCACTTAAGAATAGGTTGTTAAAGGCGTGTAAGGTTGTAAAGCTAACAACATTTTTAATTATGAGATACTAGTTGACGCCCGCGGCTTCGTAGAGAAGTTTTCTCGTTCCCATTTCCCACAGGAACTTGTTCCCGGGATAAAAGTAGTTTATGTGTTATTCTGATGTATAATCTATATTATTGAAAAGTTTCATTACAATCTATTCAGTGGTTTTTACGTGAAAGAGTAACAAACATCCACACAAACTTTCGAATTTATAAAAATAATATTATTAAGATGGTATAGTACGAGTATATAAGCGCTCGTGGCCCCGCGGTCTCAGTGTTCTGTAAACGATCACAGAGTTACGCAACTTTCACTATGGCTGGTCCTTGGATGGGTGACCACTTTGTGGCATTTACATTTGCGAGCGTGCAAATGTAAAGGCTGAAGCACGGAAGTGCTTCGGAAGGCACGTTAAGCCGTTGGTCCTGGTTCCCAGTAAAATGGCAGTCGTTAAGCCTGGTTGAAGGCCTTATGGGCGGATTGAAAAAGTTCAACAGCAGGTAGCCACAACCTGCGTCTGTCTATTTCAACACGGCAATGGGCTCACCACCTATTACGTGGGACAGGAATCCACACGGTGAAAAGTGGGCATATAATATGCCTCTGCCACCCCTTCGGGGATAAGGCGTGATGGATATTTATTTATTTTTTATTTATAAGATGGTACCTTCTAGACTCTTCAAAATCTTGATGTTACTAAAACTGCAAATTCACTTTAAGCATGGAAGTTTGAAATACTCACAACTATATAAATTATGATAGAGATTATGTTCACCGAAAAGGTTCTATTACAGTAACTACGAAACCTACTGAAGATTTTAACCATCCCTTAGGACGCGTTGTTACACTGTTTCACTACAAACTGTAAATTACTGTGTGTTGTTAATTACTGTGCCCCTGTATATTGTAAACATTAACTAAACTAGATTTCATAAATTTGGTAGTTACACTAAGATGCTATATTACTAATAGACACGAACAAAATTTATTTTGAAAGTCAGCATACTAATTGCTTTGTAAATGTATTTTAAGATTTCATAAAAATAATTGTAAACATTATTGTCGCTTTAGTACGATCACCAAATATTTGTTGTTACTTAAAATGAACATTTTAATACATATATAATACATATTGTCACGCCTTTATCCCCGAATGGGTAGGGGCAGGCATACTATACGCCCACATTTCAGCGTATGCATTTTTGTCCACGTAAAAGGTGGTGAGACCATTGCCGTGTTGAAATGGACAGGAGCATGCTGTTGAATTTTTTTAATTTTTTTTAAACGACTTTCATTTAAATGGCAACAGGGACCAAAGGCTTAACGTGCCTTTAGCAAACGTTCACAAAGTGGTTACCCATCCAAGGACCACCTATAGCGATTGTTGCTTAACGCAGTGATCGTTTACAGAACACTGAGTCTGCGGGGCCACGAGCGCTTCACGCGAACATATTTATAACACACACAAACACACATATTAAGTAAAATTGCCTCCTGGGAGGAGAATCATCATCACAAACAAACAAGAAAAGATTTACATAGCAATTTCGTGTTATGTGTACTTTTTATGATAATTTCGAGAATAAATATCACGTATATTATGATCGAGGGGAGTATTCAAGAGAATTAGCAGGTTAGGCTTCGGCGTTCCGACGTACTGGTTGTTTCCCCATGTTCAGTATCTCCTGAGACTCCGGGAATATCTGACGTCGCAGGCTCTGTGGTTTAACTAAGCTTGCAAGCTTACGATTCGCGAGTTGTACATTGTGATTATTATTTCGTTATTGTTATATATGTGACAGACATTTTTCAAATAAAAAAAATAATTGTTGTATTTTCAGTGAAATGTTCAGTTAAAAAGGTGAGTTATTTTTTTTTTGGAATTGTATTTTGTTTGTTTGTTGTTCAAAATCAGTGGCTAATTAAAAAGGTTTAAATTTTAAAAGACAATAATAACAAATATACATTTAAGTTATGATAAGGTCTGTACACATTAGTTTAAATTTGCGTTTTTTACGAAGACTGCGAAATGGAGAAATCTCATGATATTCATTTAGAATTTTTTTCCATTTTCTTTCCTTTTTACTGCTTTTATAACATTTTTTTACTAATTTGAATATTAAATTTTATTCCTAAGTAAACTAAATCCTACTAATATTATAAACGCGAAAGTTTGTAATAGTGGATGTTTGTTACTCTTTCACGTAAAACTACTGAATGGATTTTAATGAAACTTTACAGTAAGCTTAGACATCAGAATAACATGTACCTATGCTACTTTTTATCCCGGGGACAAGTTCCTGTAGGAAACGGGAACGGGAAAAACTTATCTACGCGGGCGAAGTCGCGGGCGTCAACTAGTTTAAAATAAATAAACATTTGAACACGTCTGTCTATTTCAATACGACAATGGGCTCACCACATATTACATGGTGTGAAAATGTGCACAGTGATATGTAGGCGTTTATTATGTGTCTTTTGGAGATAAATGAGTGATTAGTAAATTTATAAAATTTGAAATTGAAGACTTATCATCAAATATAATATCTATAAAATTGGATAATATTAATTACACATTGTATTAAAATTTGTTCTTATTATTGTAATAAAACATACTACTATATTATATATATATGACCTAAACGAACATAATTAAGTAACGAAATAATTAGTATCAGTAAAAAATATTAAAAATTAAGAAACTATAACTCAATCACGAAGAAATCCCGCTCTAAAAAGGATAATAAAGCTGTTGGAAGCGATTTCTATTTAGAAAAAAGCAGACCCTTTGTACATTTTTCTTTTAATGTTTCATGATGGTTGGTGATGGATTTTTTATTTGATGATGGATTTTTTTGAATAGTGGATTTTTTCTTTAATGTCTCCTTATGGATAATATACATATCCGGGCAGCAATTCCCACAGAGTTTCTCTCACAACGTTATCAAAACCTTCTGGCTAACAGCCAGAAACTTCTCCGCGATCATGCGGAGAGAAAACACTTGATCCATGCAACCTCTTCGGATTCCGCATTGAGCATCCCATAAATACCTTTCAGACTTTTCTTGCATTATAACCTTTGCATATACGTTACTAGCTAAGCTGACCAAGCTGATCGCCCTGTAGCTGGAGCAGTTTAGGCGCGAGCCTTTCCCTTTGTAAATAGAACAATAACTGCTATTCGCCAGTCATCTGGGACCTCACCCGTCCGCCAGCACAAGTTGCATAATAGACATAGTGTGTCCCAGACACGCGACCCACCGTAGTTGATCATCTCAGCTGTAACTCGGTCTTTTCCCGCAGCCTTACCATATTTTATACTTCTTATCGCTTGTTAGAATTCTCTCATACTAATGACTTCAATGTCATCGGGATCCGGAGCATCGAAGTGAGCTCCACTTCCCGATGTGGCGTCTCCGTCTTTTCTTGCATACATCTTTTCATAATATTCACTCCATCTCTGCAGGACGTCAGTTTGGTCTGTTAGGACGTCATTATTAACACTAAGCACTTTATTCATACTACAGATTGTCGAGCAATTCCGAGTCTTGCCTACCTCTTTCCAGAAGAGCTTGGCATTATCCCGGAAATTCTATTATGTGTGTACAATAAATCAATAAAATAAATAAAACAAAGAATTCACAAACAAATATTTCTTCTTCATTTTCATTTACTGTTAATACCAAAACCTATCTGGTTTTGGAAACCGGCATCCGCCCTATTTTGCTGTTAGGAACGGGTATAATTAGACTTTTTGCTTTCGACATAATTGGCAATGACTGCCTTCTGATCTCACTATCCAGTAAGGGCGACTAAGTTTTTGTCTCGGTTATTGATTAGACAGTAGTATCTATCTTATATTTTTAATGTGAAACTTTTTTATCGACATTGAGAGAAATTTATTACCTATAAAAAAATCGACGCGTTTTTGGGTTACGCGCCATGTTGTTTTAAAGTGAAACTTCTCTTTCATAAGTGAAACTTCTTTATCGACGTATGAGAGAAATTTTATAGCTGTAAAAAAATGTCGTAAAGAAGTTTCACTTCTTACCTGAGTACTCTGGTACACCCACATATTTTTAATATTAATAAATTTGCGTGTGACTCACTCATCTATCAACGCCCAGCCGAAACTCTTGCACCTAGGAACTTGAAATTTTGAGGGTAGGCAACCCTTATATTGTAGGCAGTAGCACCCACTAAAAAGGATTTTCAGATATTCCAACCCTAAGGTGATAATATTACGGATAAACGGTTGTATGGAAGTTCGTAATTTTCCAAGTTGGAAACATAAAATTACATACACGTGTTTATGGTTACTAATAAATGGACACAGTTTTGCCTGATTTTATCTATAAAGGGAAAATAGGGATTCTAAGTTTCTAAACGAGTTTCTCCATTGTCAAAGATAGCAACACCAAACTTCGCATACCTACTCTGATTAAAAATAAAGAAATACTTGTTTGAGGATTTTCCGAAATTCTACCACTAAAAGTGTAAAATAGGATATCAAGTTTATATGACAGTAGTTGAATATTATAAGGGGCAATGCCCTATATAAGTCTAATCATAGACAACCCTCCTTGGAGTATATCTATGAGTCAAATGGATGAGTGCAACGGGTGTTCAAAGAATTTCAGGAGCGAAGCCGATGGGCACGGTTAGTACTACAATAAAATTTTATGAAATGGTATAAAGCTCGTGCTTTTCAAACCAAACACTATTACGTTTTATTGTTATGGGTATGTTACGAAATATTTGTTATAGATAACACTTCTTATTTTGCTCTTTTCTGAATATTTTAAGCCAGCCAGGGAACCTATCGTACTGACCAACCCTGGTCGATAATCATAGGTGACCCCGGACCGTTGCCGGATCGGACAATATACCAAACCAAAGCTTGCGAGAACACGCCATATTACTCTTTTTTATAGCACTGAGGGGAAAGACAAACATACCCACCTGAAGGAAAGGGGTTACTGTAGTATATGGACGTTTGCAATACCAGAGGTGTGGAACTCGTGCTGCTGATCCTGTAAAAACCTTTTTGGACTCTTTTTCAACTGGCTAAAAGTTGATGAACGGAATATCAAAAGTTAGGCCTGTAAAGAAGATTCCAATTTTATTACCCATCTTTTAAACTTTTTGTAAGCTTTCCTCTCATTTTGTAAGACGATAAAAAGATTATAAAAAACCATTTAAATTTCCTGTAAGCATCTAAAATTCACTATACGATTAGGATAAAAACCATTTGAAATCATTAGCTCAAGCACAAAACCATTACTTACTTATCCGTCACGACTTTCTAAATTAATAAAAGTTCAAAATAATCTTTTGAGTTACAGTTACAATGACAATGATAGATTACGCAACAAATTTGTAGACTCATAAAATATGGATAAAGTTTCATTTTTTAAGTTATAGGTACTAGCGGTACCGTACTAGCTTTTTCTAAATACTAAGACGGTTTTAGTGCAAGGGTTTGGAATCCGTGGCATTCACCCTTGCAATGTACGTTTCAAGGGCGCACGCACATTTCAAGGGCGTTTCAGTCCCATGCTACAATGCCGTAACTTCGACCGTTGATGAATTTTCAGTTACTGACAAAAGAAGCCAATGAGAAGTGATTCTTGACAGTGGTGTTCACTGAGAAGCATGGTCACTCTGGGGGCAATTGAATGGCTGTTCTCGGAGTTTTACTTCGTGATTGAATACCCTACGAAGAAATCCAAAGAACCCATTTCGCCTAAAAAAATGGTTAAACTCAAGTAGCAGAACAGGACACATTGCACGTAGAATTGGTGGTCGATGGATTGAAGAGGTGGATAGGCTGATGGCGTAATAAAAACGCGAGAGCCTTGGGCGTACTTGGGTGAGAGCAAGCAGAGAGCGTCAATCAACTGTGATCATGAAGTCCCATACTAAAATAAGTTGTCCTTTTAATAAAAGAAGCATTGTCTAACTCACACCGTTTGCTCTACTCTCATTTTTAAAATAAAAGTTTTCTAACTAAACTTGACTTTGATGGCTTAAATCGAGAGGGTGAACAGGACACAATGCTTGTAGAACTGATGGCCGATGGATTCTTAAGGTTCTTGAGTGGAAACAGCGTACCGAAAAACACAGCGTGGGTAGGCTGATGGCGTTATAAAAATCCCCTCGCGATTTTTATAGCGTAATCGATTGGGAGCAAGGAGAGGGCGTCAATCAACTGTAATCATGAAGCCCCGTACTAAAATAATTAGTCTTTTTAGCCACAAATAAAAATAGCATTGTCTAACTCATACATAAATAAATAAATAAATAAAAATATCATTGAAATTTGCATAGACATGATCATAATAGATCATACACTATTTAAAATATTTAAAGCGACCACAGTTTGCACTTCTCTCATATTAAGATAAAAGTTTTCTAACTTAACTTGACTTTGATACTTCAGGTGCTATCTCACGTAGTCGTTGGACTTTGTGAAAAAAGAACAAACTTTCTTAGAATTTTGTTAGTTTGGTAAAGTGTTTGGTATTTCAAAATATTAATAAATCCCTACATTGATAGATTTTGTTTTTATTTAAATCTATTTTGTAATGGTAAAATTTCCATAAGAACAGTGAGGGCCAAACGAACTTCGTGACATAATTAAACAATCTCCATTGTCTAACCAATGAAGGATTTATCAAACATAACACATAATATATTTCACCAAGGTAAAATATAGTGTACTAGCTGACCCGGCGAACTTTGTTCCGCCTTAATGTCAATAAATAAGCAGATTTTTTTTTATTGGAAAAAATAAAAAAAAAATTAAATTTCTACATCAATCATTCATAATTATTTCTGTATTTTAGTACATAGGTTGCTCTTCATTTAAGTACCTTGTGATACACGACATTTTTTGTTTTATTATCAGGCGCAAAAACAAACAACGCAGATGGTCTTCCGACCCGTGATTATAATTCGTATAATTGACCATGGGAAAAACATGAATGTTCTAGATTTAAACCACAAACTTTTAAGGATTGGCCTTGTGATTTGTTGATGGTCATGGCAAATGCAAGACGTATCGGAAATTGAAGTCTTTTAAATTCAAACGGCATATCGGTTGGGATCATCGGTATCCTCGGAATGAGAACTTCCTCACCTTTGAATTTTCCTATCATTATCGTAGCGTAAATTACATTGTTCATCAATTTTCTAACCACCAAACGCGTACCGTTGCACAGTTTTGGTTGGTTTATGTTTCGAAGCATGATTACTAAGGAGCCAACCTTTAGGCGTAAATTGTGCGGTGGTAAGCCAGGCACGTCCAAAGAGTTTTAAATTCAATTGGATAGTTGGTGGCTTCATCTTCATTTGTGACGCAGTCAATAGATTTGAATGAATGCATTGTTCCAATGATCTTATTTTGAATTATGTAGTTTAGGTCATCTACATCTTTATTCTTTGCAACCTTTTTAACCGCATACTCCTCAGCGGGCAGATCCCAAAACAATGGAGACTAAGTATTATTACTCCAGTCTTCAAAGGTAAGGGGTCAGTGCAGGAGTGCGGGAGCTACCGCGGTATTAAGGTGATGTCCCACACCATGAAGATCTTCGAGAGGATTATAGACTCTCGGATCCGGCAGGAGTGTACTCTCTCGGAGTGTCAAAATGGGTTTCGCCCTGGTCATGGGACCACGGACCCTGTTTTTGCCCTGAGGGTTGTCGCAGAGAAATACAGGTCGAAGAACACGCCTCTGCACTGTTTGTTCCTAGATATGCAGAAGGCCTTCGACTGTGTTCCTCGTGCGATGATCTGGTGGGCACTGCGGTCCAAAGGAGTTCCAGAGGTCTATATTGACACTATCCGGGACATGTACTGTGACTCCGACTCAATGGTTCGGACTGCCGTTGGCGACACGAAACCCTTCCCCATCACCGTCGGGGTACACCAGGGTTCTGTCCTTAGTCCGCTTCTGTTCAGTGTAATATTAGACGAATTGTCGGACAGCATCAGAAACCCGCATGAGCAGCCTCCATGGTTGCTCATGTATGCTGACGATATTGCGCTGGCAGACGCGGACAGGGGCAGATTGGTGCGACGTGTAAAGGCGTGGAAGGAGACGCTTGAGAACGGCGGTCTGAAACTAAATGTGGCGAAGACCGAGTACTTGGCACTAAACTCGACAGATCCCACATCCGTCCGCATAGGCGGTGATTTGGTCGAGCGCACGGACCAGGTTAAATACTTGGGATCTGTTTTTCACACGTCCAGTGACATCGATTGCGATGTCAAGTCACGCATTGCTGCCGCGTGGGCCAAATGGCGGGAGATGACCGGTGTCATTTGTGACCCTAAAATGCCGATCCGGTTGAAGGGACAGGTCTACAAAACCATTATTAGACCTGTCCTTTTACATGGCAGTGAGACGTGGCCGATATTGGAGCGACACAAGCAGGAGCTGCGTGTCACGGAAATGAAGATGCTGCGGTGGATGTGTGGAGTCACGCGGATGGACCGCGTGAGGAACTCTCGCATCCGCGGCAGCCTTCACGTCCGTGACATTGCAGACAAGTTGCAAGAGTGTCGCCTTCGTTGGTATGGTCACGTCTTGCGGCAACCGCCGGGCTACGTAGGTAACAAATGTCTGGCCATGTCAGCCCCGCCGGGTCCCGGTAAGAGGGGAAGACCCAAGAAGTGCTGGCTTGACGTCGTAAGGGATGACATGCGTGCCAATGGTCTCACCACAGGGGATGCCGACGACCGTGCGAAGTGGAGGAGAAAATGTAGGAAAGCGGACCCCGGGCGTCGCGAGACGCAACTGGGACAGACGCTCGGATGATGATGACATCTTTATTCTTTGCCGCTAAAATTGCTCGCTCACTCATCCATTCATAATTTTTGTAGTTAGAAATAATTTCTGGAAATACATTGTTGATAAGTTCGTCTTTTGATGAGACCAAATTACAGAAATTATTTGGAAATGATATTAATCCGCTCGATTCATCGACAGGTACTTGACCATTACCGATAGTCAGCAATTGCTCCGAGAAATCTTCAGCAGATGTATCATTAAGCAATGTAACTCTCATGTTTGTTGTCAGTTGCAGTTTCTTCACATGGCGCCATAGATTTGACGATTTGAGGCAAGCGTTTATTTCGTCGGCAGCCGTAGATCTTGGAATTACTGGCAGTATTTGACGGAAATCGCCAGAAACTAAAATCATTGCTCCTCCAAAACATCTCGAGTCATTGCGTAAATCTTTTAATGTTCGGTTAAGTGCTTCTAATGCAGGTTTATGCGCCATTGTGCATTCGTCCCAGATGATGATTTTCGATACCGCTAAAACTTTGGCCATTGCTGAGTGTTTTGCAATATTACACGTTGGTTCTTCAATAGTTTGAAGATTTAACGGTAATTTGAATGCTGAATGAGCCGTACGGCATCCTTCTAACAATGTGGCTGCTATTCCAGAAGAAGCAACTGCAACCGCTATGTTAGATCTCGCCCGAACAGTTGCTAAAACTAATGACATGAGGAATGTCTTACCAGTTCCACCAGGGGCATCTAGGAAATATAAACCACCATTTTCATCATCGATTGCCTTCATTAAAGTATCATAAACTTCCTTTTGTTGGTAATTCAACAGGGGTACATTCGTTTGAACTACTAAATCTAATTCCTGGTGATCATATTCACGTTCCCGTTCCAATTCTCAATTAAATGCGTCATTCATTTCACGATATGGTGCTGGCATTCCTAACCTGATTAATAAATTACCGCACATGAGGTAACACATATCTTCGATCAAGAGTAAAGCACGATTATATATCTCCTCATTCATCTCAATATCGTGATTTCTGGAACTGACACGAATTTGATATAAAATATCTTCTGACATATTATCCTTGTATGTGTGCCACAGGTTACATGGGTTTGATGGAAAACATGTCAAAATTATGATAGCGAATAATGTGCGTATCTGACTTGGAGATGCAGAGATAATGGCTTCAGCGATTGTCGTATCCCAATGACTATCGTTTTCTAATAACTTCAATTCTTCACATGCAGCACGATATGTTGGGAATATTACACCATTAACAGTTCGTAGTGACTCAAATGACGTTGGCCCACGCACATTTACCAGCAACAACCGCAAATAGAAACATTCATTATTCTTTGGATGAACTGTATACATACGACCAAGAGCATCAGTAGAACGCACATCTGGATACCCAGGAACCGCATCGCCTTGCTTCCGTCTTTGAAAATTCTTCGATGAAGCATTCCAAGTATAATAACGTGGCATCTCCGAGTAAAGCAAAGTTCGTGCAAACTGATCGCTTTGGCAGATTGCAAAAAAACTGGTCAATGTAGTTGCTGGAGGTGTTTCAGCACGTTGCGTAGCATTCGAAGCCGTGAAATATACTCGTTGTCCATTCTCCAGATGTACCGCCAAATGCGTAACAGTAGGATGACGTTCGTGAATGGGAAATGCGAATATACGCCAAATCGCTTCATTACAGTTCACATAACGACCAACTTGATAGCGTGAAATTTCATCGTTGGTATTCGAGGATTGCAATCCAAAAACCGCCATATCACTTTCGTGACATATTTGCAAATATATTTTATGGACTTAACTGAATTGCAGTATTCAACGTTGCAATGTGTCTTGAACGATTTAGAAATAAGTGGCGAATATGGAACAATCCAACTGTTGTCGACAACGAAATCCATTCTTTTCACTTTCGTTGTGACAGTTCGACCGTTGTCATCTGGTGATCGACGCCGATACAGCGGATAACCATCATTGCCAGTGACAGTCTCCGCCGTTAATTTCCATGGATATCGTTTAGAGCACTTTCCATCGACCATGCAAGGTGATTGGGGATTGATGGCACCACACGGTCCATGAATCATATTAGTAGTAACAACATCATGTAGGTCTGGATCGACTTCATAATCAGGAATCTCAGCACATATGATATCATCTATTTGGTCAGGCTGAATTCTTTCCACTAACCAAATAAGAATGTGTGCGTGCGGCAGGCCTCGCTTTTGCCATTCGATTGAATACATCCAGCATCGAGTATCTCCAAAGACGCGTTGTTTAACAATAAAGTTCATCAGGGACCGAATTTTTTGCCTGAATATACGTGCTGTGATGTCGTGTCTATCACTTGATGTTTGTCCGGGAAGCAGCAATTGAGTAATTTCTATCCATTTTGGATTACAGGTAAAAGTAATAAAGAGATCGGGCCGACCGTAATGACGAACATATGTCATTGCATCTTGTGCATATTCATGCATATGACGTGGACTACCAATGTATGTCGCCGGCAGAATAGTTAATCGACCAATATTAGCTGCATTTCCTTCAGTACTAACTGCATCACGTAAATGGATGTACTCCTCAGAACGCAGTTTGGCTTGGTTCAACCTAATGAATGTTAAACGTTCCGTTTCTATTTTTACATACATGTCAATGCAATACTGCTGAAACAATCGACGAAACCGCAGCAAATAGTTGTCAGCATTTTGACGAATCATCAAACGATATGCGTAATAATTCATTGAGCTAACTTTCTTTGTAGTTTCTTCACCTGAAATTAAAAATTTGATAATTAACCATTTCAAAGGCAAATTTTAAAGGCAAACAATACAGACATTAACCATTTTTTTAATAAGCATTATTTTAAATCAGTGTCTTTCACAAATAAATGAAATAAATTATGATACTGATACTCACCATTCAATGGATTTTTCATTTTAATATTAAAATAATATCCATCTTCTCCTTGACAAAACATCAGCGGGTATTGCAATGTGTCATATGATCGATGAGTTTCAGATATTTGTTGCAGTTGCCCAGTATCGCGACGTGTAAGCACAATATCGCGTTTTTCCAATTGTTCACCAACAATCAGGATGGCAACTTCGTCTACTGTTGGAGCATTAAATGTCCTTTCGTGTGTTCCAGATGGTCGTTTATCTGCTTTGATAACAACTTTATAGTCATCACTTGGCATGCGCTCTAAAGCACTCTTAAACAACCTGACCAACGCATGATGTTCATGAAGCAGACACTGCAAGTCTTGAAGAATTGCTCGCTTCATTCCTGCATTGATCTCTAGGCGTCGATCAAGTTGTTCTTCCAAGTTGCCCATGAAATATATTTGTAAAAATTTATTCTGTGTATCTTCGAAAGGTAGTAATGATCCAATTCGATGATGAATCTGTCCTTGTATCTACAAAATAAAAACCAGACAGTATTAACTGGGTTATAAACACTTTTCGGTGGGAGAGTAGAGTTCAGAATTAGCAAATATACTACATAGGTACCAATAGATAAAGTAAGTTATTCTTTAACTACATTCTATATAAGTACAAAAATAAATACCTTAAATGTCGGATTAAATCCCCGTTCTTCGATAATATCTGCCCCAAATGATGTCATCTGGAAACAACCATTGTATTTTTGAGTATTTGCAAGAAAGTGGCGTGATTCTTGTGTTTCGCCACAAAGCAATGAATACAATGGCTCAGGTGGCGTAGTCAACAATGGCAATTTCACTTTACCATTAAGGCAGCATAATCCAGGCGTTTCTCCGGAAAACTTTAATGCACCACAATACTCGCAAACTACGTCCATTTGCCCAATGCAAACGCTAGGATGCAAGCTGTAATCATTGCTGCAATCGTATTGAAACGCTGCTCGATTCAAATCAGCACTTGATAAATATTTTGTTCTGCGTCGCAAATTATCTATTTGTTGACCTCTGTTGTTCGCTCGACGATTCTGCATTGCCAACCGAGCTGTTTCACGGGCTGCTTCACTGCTCTCGTGATTGAGAAGCACGAATTCGAGCCATACTATCGCGGCGCTGTTCACGTGCAATTTCTTGTTCTTCTTCAGTCCTTTCATTTGCAGTATTTCGTATTCTTCTTGCATCACGGCTTTGTCGGGAAAGATTCGATCGTCTTGGTCGCGGCATTATTAATTAAACTTCACTTCACCTAAAAACTTAAATTTTCAACCAAACCGAGTTTTATAGTTCACTTCACTGTTTATACGAATGGGCAATTGGGCAATAATGTTAATTATTTATTTAATAGAAATAGTTTTATTATTGATTTCTTACAAATATCAAATTGTCATCCATACGTCATTACATATCTGTCATTATACGTCAATTTTGTTATTCCAAGTCAGATTTTTTTTTGTTATACCACGTTTTATAGTGACTGACGTTACATGTCAAGTCACACGGGAATGATGTCGAACGGGATAAAAAGTATCCTATGTCCTTCTCCTGGCTCTAAACTACCTCCCTGCCAATTTTCAGCTAAATCGGTTGAGCCGTTCTTGAGTTATAAGTGAAGTAACTAACACGACTTTCTTTTATATATATAGATTATGGTTAATCATTTTCTCCTAAGACATATTACCTGTTTTCGACATGGTCTCCTCCACAACCTGCGCATTAAGACGTGACACTAATTGAATTTACGTCAAATTATGTAGTTTGAATAAGTATCTAAATTCTCAGCTAACATTGCAGTTGACTATTTAATCTCAAAGTAGTGAAGGTCTGAGAAAGTTTTGTTTTTTTTTTATACCACTTAGGTGGCAGACAAGCATACGGCCCACCTGATGGAAAGTGGTCACCGTAGCCTTTTGCAACACCAGAGGTGCAGCACTCGCGCTGCCGACCCTTTAAAAACCTTCTAAGACCCCTTTTGAAGAACCCCATACTGTAGACGTTCGGGAAAACCCAGTCAGGGATCTCATTCCACAACCTAAGCGTACGCGAAATAAAGCCTCTATCGGATCTAACAGTATGTGAGCGCTCTGGACGCAAAGTGGAGGGTGAACACCCTATCTATGGCGAGGGGTGCGATGATAGAAAGTAGCCGTGGGCATTATGTCAAACAATTCCTCAGAGCACAGACCGTTGTACAGGCGATAGAACACGCATAAGGAGGCAAATTCTCTCCTGTCGCGAAGGGGTTCGATACCGCCCGCTAGTAGAGGATCGTTGACAATCCTCATAGCACGTTCTACCGAGTCAAAAGGTCGAAGCTGGTATTCAGGTGCACCAGCCCAAAGGTGACAGCAGTACTCCATGTGCGGCCGCACTTGTAACTTATAGAGGAGCAGTGTTTGCTCTGCCGTAAAATACTGCCGCGCCCTGTTGAGCACTCCGAGCTTTTTGGACGCCAGCTTCGCCTTGTCCTCTAAATGTATTGGACGTCACTAGAGATCTCAACACCAAGGATCCCAATACTATTGGAGATGGAAACAGGTGTGCCCTGGAATTGCGGCGCTACAGTAAATGGGGCTTTTTTAGCGCTGAATGCACAAACTTGAGTCTTGGTAGGTTAAAGTACTCATATATTGACATATTGTCACGCCTTTATCCCCGAAGGGATAGGCGGAGGCTTATAATACGCCCACATTTTACCGTGTGCATTTTTTGTCCCACGTAACAAGTGGTGAGCCCATAAGGCTATCAACCAGGCATTCATCATTTCATCAGCCATTTTACTGGCAACCTAAAAATTATCTTAAGATAATATATAAAAGAATAGTTAAAAAAAACATTTTCTATTTTATGCCAGAGCCTAACGGAGTTTGCTGATTAAATCTTGTAGAAAATAGACTCATTGATCAACCCATGATCTTTCTTTTGTCCCGTCACTATTGTAGTCATTCATCACATCTCTCAGTAATTCATTACATTTCAGGGTTAGCTTACAACTCACTAAATAATTTAGTCAGCCTGAGACACATTGAGTTCATCTGTGTAGCACATATAAACGTTGTGAATTGTATTTTTTAAATTGGTTTTAAGCCTTGTTTTATATTTATCCTTGTTTTATATTTATTCTTCCCTATTCCCACAGGATTGGGAACTATGCGGTTTATAGATAGATAATGTGGTTATTTGTTTATTTCTTTGACGTTATAACGAATCAATTAATTGATAAATTATTAATGGGCGTAGTAGAAAGTCTTAAGAGATGAAAGTTACTTTTATCCCGTCAAAAGACCCTCTCTACTAACCCCTTTTCTAAAGGGAAAAACGTTTATGGCAAATTCGAATTTCACGCAGGTGATGTCACGTATTCTTATTATAATATTTATCTATCTATCACGCCGAAGGGGTGGCAGAGGTATATTATATTTCCACTTTTCACCGCGTGTATTCGTTTCCCACGTAATAAATAGTAGGGGAGCCCGTTGCCGTGTTGAAAAAGACAGACGCAAGTTTTGGCTACCTGCTGTTGAAATTTTTCAAGACGCCCATAAGGCCTTCAACTTGACTCTGAAATCTGAATCTGAATTGACCACAAAGTGGTCACCCATCCGAGTACCAGCCATAGTGAAAGTTGCGTAACTCAGTGATCGTTTACAGAACACTGAGTCCGAGGGCCACGAGCGCTTCTTGTTACTTAAATAAATAATTATATTCAAACAAAGACGAAAGTATTCTTCATGCTAATCTTTCGGATTACATTATACGCATTAATATCGCTTGGGCGATCTCGATAAAATATTGTCTCTTTAATACGAGAGCTTATTTGGGCCGATGAAAATACTTTATTTGAAAGCTTTAGGGTGATAAAAATATCGAATATGAAAATTTGCAAGATGGCTTAAGCTTTCGAAATTTACTTATTAAAATGTGTGGATGATCCATACTTCTTTATCGTAAAATTGCATGAATAGATACAGTGTTTTTGTAGCTTGTGAATATTTAGAGGACCTAGACGTCTTTGCTAATATATGGAGAAGTAATAATAATCATACTCTTAAAATGACGATATAAATATGGTGGAGAATTTCAACTTGATTCGATAGGGTTCGGGTAGTTCAGGTGGCTAGAACATTGCCTTGGTTAGGCAAAGGTTACAGGTTCAATCCCTGTCTCGAATCAAATTGTCTTTTCCACTTTATAAAAAATTTAATAATAATAAAGCTTTAATTTAATTCCATGCAAACAACTTTTTGACAATACATCGTTAATAATACAATTCATAGACAATAATTTGAGAATTACTTCTGTTAAATAAGATAATAATAATAATAGTGTTGAAATAGATCATAATAATAGTATTAGATTAAATAATAATAATTTCACTATTACAATAAATAATAATAATATGTACATTAAATTATACATTAACTGTGTCTGTATGGACCCCTTTTTGGGTAAAAGCCTCCTCCAAGGAAAACCACTTTTCTCTGTCTTTTGCAGTCTTAAGCCAACCTTGACCCGCTACGGCCGTTACTTCGTCTGTCCATCTAGCATGAGGCCGACCTCTTGGTCTAGTACCTCGTGGTCCCGACCAATTCATAGTTCTTTGTGTCCATCAATTGTCGGTGTATCTGGCCACGTGTCCTGCCCACTTCCATTTTCTTTGAAGGGAGAAATGTAGCGCGTCTGTTATTTTTGTTTTCTTGCGAATGTCTGCATTTCTCACTCTTCTTTTAATTTTAGTCCTAGGTAACTTCTCTCCATCCTTCTTTGAGTGGTTTGTATTTTTCTTCTGGTTTTCAGATCAAATGTCCAGGTTTGACAGCTGTACGTCAAGCATGGTATAATTTCAGTGTCAATAACTCATCTTCTTAATAGGCAACGGTAGCTGTGATTTAAATATTTCCTTATGAGCACAGTACTTTTTCTAGGCAATTGCAACTCTTCTTTCTACTTCTTCAGGACCTACTTCTCCATACTTCCTGAAGAAGTATGGAGAAGTAGGTATATAAATTTTGGTCTTTGAGTCTAGTCTGAAGATTTTTCTAGGCAATTGCAACTCTTCTATCTACTTCTTCAGGACCTACTTCTCCATACTTCCTGAAGAAGTAGAGAGAAGTAGGTATATGAATTTTGGTCTTTGAGTCTAGTCTGAAGATAAAATATAAAATTATCTACGAGTACAATAGATTTTATTCTCTTTGAAAGTGACTCTAATCTCCGAAATCTAGAAGTGAACTGGGAGGCAAAGGCTAACCTATATGAATTTAATGTATGAATTTGGAAACGTAACAATAGTGAATTTATTTTATTTACATATTTCATTTACTTTGAAAAGCGCTTGTAGCCTCGCTAACTATCTGTTGTGTAAGCGATTACTGCATTAAGCATTTTTCGCTTTTACTGGTCATCGGTTGGGTGATTACTTTGTGATATTTTCGCTTACGAGCGTATCTTCCATCGGGGTAGGCAGAGACTATGGTTGTCGCTTTCGCTTCTTCTACTTTCATGAGTGTTATTATATACGCTCGCTGGTTAAGGGTACTCCTGACTTGGAAAACCTCGATGTACGTATGTCAATCAAATCTAAGACTTTTTGGAAAAAGTTCCAAAAGGTCTTAGATTTGATTGTCATACGTACATCGAGGTTTTTACCAGTTGTCAGTAATATAACAGTCGTTAAGCCATGTTGAAAGCTTTTTAATACCAGGTCGCCATAATACGTGCTTATCTTTTTCAACACTGCAATGAATTCACCATGATACGTGGGACAATAATGTATACAGTGAAATGGGACCGTATTGTATGCCTCTGCCTTTTTGGGAATAAAAGTGTGACTAATAAGTAATTAAGTATTTACTTTGAAATTTACGCAACAATAAAGTATGCAATGCAACCTAATTACATTTATTCCCGTAATTTTAATATTAAATATAAATAAATAAAGAAAAATATATATATATTGGGGAAATATATTTATATTTATTTATTAAACGCGATAATTTAAAAGTTAAGTTTATAACCATGTTGTTAAAATGTGGCACTAAAATGTTCGGTTAACTCACGTTCCTGTTGGAGCAACCAGTTTCGTCAACTTTGAGCCTGTGGTATATGAGTTCTTAAAGGTCTTCTATAAATTACAACATAGCCGCCAAAACAGGAAGCCATTATCGCTGAGTACATCGAATACACTCAGGTTAAGGATTTTTCGAAATTCTACCCCTAGGGAAGTAAATAACCGATAAACAGTTGTATGAAAGTTCGTAATTTTCAAATTAGAAACATGATATTTTGTACACCTGTTTTTAGTCACAAATAAATGGGCACGTATATTGCGGTTTTGCAAATTGTTACCTATAAGGTGGTAAACAAGGGTTGAAAGTTTATATGGGAAATTCTTTATTTTCAAACATAGCAACACCAAATTTCTTATACATGCTACTGTTTAAAAAAATATACGCTTTAAGGAATTTTGATAAATTCTACCCTTAAGGGGGTAAAACAGGAGTTGCAATAACTGACTCATTGATTACGAAACCTATAAAACTAACAAAACTACGAAGCCCAAACTTTGCATCCTTTTAACACGTAGTGCTCCCTAAGAAATGATTTTACGAAATTCTACCTCTAAGGAAGTAAATAAGCGATAAACGGTTGTATGGAAGTTAGTTTAATTTAGTTTAGTTTTTTTCATTTTCATGGTTAGAAACATGAATTTACGTACCTACACCTGTTTTAGAAGAACCTTCTAAGGTCTGTATTACCAGCGAGTTCGGTATTCCCACGGGAACCGAGGCTATATCAGTAAACCACGCACAGCCTTAATATTAAACATTGACACATTGCACACCTGAAATTTGGTGAAATTTCTTTGGATGAAAAAAAAATGGAAGTTCCGATATTTCCATGGAAACGGGAACTACGTGGATGAAGCCACACACAGTCTAAACTAACAAACATAGATACATACCTGAAATTCGGTGACAGCATTTATTAGGTATCTAGCTTAAATCAGCACTAAAAAAGGAATACCCGGTATTCCCACGGGATCGGTAATTACGTGGGTAAAACCATACACAACCTAAAATTTGGAGAACGTATTCTTATGTACCTAAGTTAGATGAGCACCAAGAACGAATTCCCGATATTCCCACGGGAATGTAATCTTACTAATATTAAAAATGTGAAAGTTTGCAAATATTTCTATATTATTGGACATTTGTTACTTAATCACATTTATAGAACATTTCCGAAAGTCGATTACTGCGGCTCCGTTCACGTGAAGTCGTTAGAAAACAAAAAGGTTTTTTTCCGGGATATAAAGTAGGTACCCTAAAGAATGTATTAATTCCGGAAATGTCTTGCACAGGAAATTCGGTTCAAGCAGTTTCGCCTGCGTGTATATTATTCAGTTGTACTTGTAAGTAACTCATCAAGTATTCCGATTTCATTCAGTTTTATGTTGTTAAAAAGCGAATACTTCAGAAGTTGTTTCATAAGAATAGCCTACCTGACTCAGTGTTCTGTAAACGATCACTGAATTAAGCAATTTTTGCTATGGAAAGTTCTTGGATGGATGACCATTGTGTAGCATTTACATTTGCGAGCGTTGTTTCCGCTGTTTGCTGTTTGGTCCCGGTTGCCAGTAGGATAAAAGTCGTTAACCTAAGTTGAAGGCCTAATGGTCCTGCGAAAATTTCAAACGCAGGTAGCCACAACCCGCGTCTGTCGCTTTCTACACGAAAATTGGCTCGTCATCTATAAACGTGGGACAAAAATACTAACGGTGATATTTGGACATATAATAATTATGATTCTGTTACCCCTTAGGGGATAAATAAAGACAGTCTTACTTTATTACCTACGGGTGACCCCCACGGTTTTTTAATCCCGATACTTATAAATTCTTCTCGTAATGCTTAAAAATTAGCCTCTTGAGAGTAGTAGCGAGACGATATATAGCCTATAGCCTTCGTCAATTAATGGGTTATCAAATCCGACCAGTTCCTGAGATTAGCGTGTAGGTACAACCAAACAAACAAACAAACTCTTCAGCTTTATATATTAGTATAGATTTAAGCGAATTTCTCCACGACTTACCATTCTGATGTCTAAAAATGAAACTTATTAACTTGTCAGCTCAATATACTGTTGGAATCGATCCAGAGCTTTAGAATCAATTTATTAGAGTGAGGGTTTTCTGAGATCATTGAACTAAACTTCATATCTATACAAAAAAATTGTTTGTATATTTGTTTGTTTGGTTGAACGCGCTAATCTTAAGAACCACTGGGTCGGTTAAAAATATATTTTCGTGTTAGATATATCGTTTATCAAGGAATGCTATAGGCTATATATCATCATGCTACTACTACATCTGACAAATTTTCATAAATTATTGTACAATTTATAAACGACGGGATTAAATAGAAGCGACGGGAATTCGAAGTATGTCATGGGCGAAGTTGTGGGGGTCAGCTAGTATTTTCATATTCTTTTGCTACGATTCAAATGACTGTCCTTTGTATTGTTATGGAAGATTCGGTTTCTCATTGAAGTCTTTGTAGAAAATAGGTACAAGAATAAACTGTTGTTCTTGTTAATTATTTAAAGTTTTGCTGCACCGATAATATACAGGGTCATTTGTAAAACACCAGCAACTTTCTAGGATTGAATAGCCAAGGTCATAACCAACAACGTTTGTTCTACCACTTTTGGCTATTCGTGATGACACGAGCACTGTCATCTATTGAACCATCGAGCTGCGTCATAGGCTTTCGCTCTTGGTTTCGCTCAAGAGAACTCCTGGGTCTCTGTTTCTTCACGTATAGCGGTTGACGGGCTTGGTAGGGGTGGTGCGCACTAGGTAACAACAATACACCTACGTACACCCATCAGGTACGGTTGGTAATCCCTGGAGATGTGTAAGTAACACTATCTCAAGGAATCACCGGTGTACCAGCTAGCAGAGCATGTGTATAGGGAGTGAGTATGGACCAACCTGGAGCAGAGAAATACCAGAATTTATAAAGAGAGGGCGCCAGGTATCTCTCCATCAAACGAATGATGCAATAAAAAAATCTCAAGTATCTACTTATTAATTATATTTATTTTAACTATATCCATATGTAGACATGAATATACATAAATGAAAGTAAAAAGAAATGGCTTGGTCATGCGTAGTGGGATCCATATATATATAGTCACTTAAAAATAAGTTTATATTTAGTACAAATAAAAATTAACCAACCAAAGTCCATACTTTGGTTATAAAGGGCGTGGCCTAAAATGACAAATATTAAAGAAGTTGTCAGATGCCTTAAAAATATCTAAATTATTTACAGACATACATTTAAACTATTTCTTAGTTTAGTTAAACACACAACGCCACCTCCTATCATCATCATCATCGTTCCCTACAACATAACAAGGTAAAAATAAAGTTTCACATTGATATTCCTTTGTGATAATAAAAAGATTATAAAATATATGTAACTGGAACGTCACACCGGTAGTCCAGTATATCAAAGTAGTTGAAAGCTACATATGTAATAGAAAAATTAATATTTAAGGTTAAAAGTTATTCCTTTTAAACTATCAACATCAGTCGGCCTTTACCGGGTCATTTTACATAGAAACTAATTAAAGATTACTACCTGTCTGGATATAAGGTTGAAGAACATCCAAGTCCTTCACAACTCTTCCTATTCCATAAGTCCAGGTAGTAAGTAACCAGAGTAGTGAAAAATATCATCTTTGCACATTGTCTCAGCTTACTTTAAGTCTTCTTACAGACATTCAGGAGTAAAAATGTAGAATGCAGAGAACGTGAAACACGTTAAACTCCATTATTATGTAGATATAAAATAAAGAACCAAAACGAAAAACATAAAACGAAAAAAAACTAAAACATAAAACTATAACCCCTGTAACAATAGAAAAGTTACAGACATTAGTAATTTGTAATAAAAATCACTTTCACCCTCAACATTCTGTTAAGGAATGCAGTCTAAGAGATTATATAGTTTTAACTTACCACTTATTTCAGTGGGGTTTTAACTAGATCCTTCTATCATCAATCTTTTTCATATTATTTGCTAAGTCTCTTGAAAAGCAGACAGAAATACAAAGTACAGCCATCGTAAGAACATATTATTAGCAAAGGCCAAGTAATCTTACCGATTACGAAGAAACAAATATAAACAAATATGCTCACCTCAGCACAAATTATTATGTCTACATATTTGCTAAAAAGACTTCGGATATTAATCCGAATTAAATCACCATCACAGGCATATGCCTGTATCATCACGCCGTTCTCGTCAAAAAGAACCAGCTTTCTTTTCTTTTCTCCCGCTCGATTACAGCAGGCTAAAGTCATACGGCCTATACAACCTTGACAAATAATCAAAAAATAAATAAACAAAACCAACATGGAAACCTTACTATTCCTGTTTGTCACACCTCACGCAATACCTTATGGGTGGATGTGAGTCAGGACAGCCAATCTATCTAAGTTCAATGTCCAGCACCAAACTGAAAGACACCATAGACGCACGCGTTAATTTTAGAACGCGCCATAAGAGTCGAAACGTTCGTGACAGTTTTGACAACGTCAAACTCATGTCGTTCCGAACAAAAACAAACAATGTGAAATATTTATAAACTTTTAAATAATTAGACAAGTGACATTAGAGTTATAACTAAAGTATTGTGAAAATTGAGTCTGTTTCCACTTAAGGGATGTATATAAAAACAAGGTTAATAAATAAATCTTAGGAATATGTAACCGACACTCAGAAGTGTTACACACGTACTGTATACCTCAATGAACGATGGACGTGCGTGCATCAATGCGGTTGAAACAGGTCAAGGTCAATTCACATTTCCTCAATTCATATTTATTTGCTAGAAAGGTGGTACAATGTGAGGTAAATATAACATAGATATGTGGTACATTTTTAGAGGCACACTAATCACCATATACATTATGGCACGCAAATTGTAGTCATGTTGGAACTACGCAAATATTCAATTAAAAAACTATATTTACAATGTCACGATTAATAAAAGTATTACAAATGGAGGTAATGTCAAGTTATTGATACACATTCAATTACATTTCATTAAAATTAGGAAGAATTTTCTACATCATACAAGTATAGTCATTACAACATTAAAATAGCATGTCCAAACAAAAAGAATATACAAAATCACACAATATAACATTAAATTATTAACATTTATTTATTTGGAGTTTTTGAATTCCTGTATCGAATAAAAACTTTTCATAAGAAGCCAGTTTTTTAACTTACTTCTAAATAGTGTGGTTGGGTGTTCTTTAATTTGATTCGGTATAGCGTTATAAATATAACCACACATAGCGAAGCAATTTTTCTGATAAAAGCTTGTTCTAGGCACCCGCTCTAGAACTATCCTATTAGGGTTTCTGGTACATCTAGGAAACACCTCTTTAGCTCTAGCAAATAGTGTAGGGTGTTCTCTTAGAAAGATTGCAACTTGGTATATATACATACTGGGGAGGGTCAAGAGTCCAAACTTCTTAAACAAAGGCAATGAAAGCTCTAGTTACATGAGTAGAGTTGCCCCAAAGCATCAAACCATAGTTTAATACAGATGCAATATACCCATGGTATGCCATTAAAACCGTCCTAAGATTTGAGGTCTTTCTAAGTTTCGCCAACACGTAGACAAATCTATTGACCCTGTCACAAACTCTATCTACTTGTGCTTTCCAGTCCAGACTCTTGTCAATCATTATACCCAAAAAACTCGCTTTATCAACTCCTTTTAAAGTATGTGTAGAATATTTTATACTAAATGGTTTAGGTTTTTTAGCATAATTATGAAATTGAATATGCTAAATCTTAATTAGATTGACTTGCAAATTATTATTGTCTAGCCATTGTAATATAGATTTGATTGCATCATTTCTGTCATTTATGTAATTATTATTAGAATAGTGAGATGTCAAGAGAAGTGAAATGTCATCAGCGAATAATGTACAAAGATAGGTAGTAACACTTGGCAAATCATTGATATATATCAGGAATAAGAGAGGACCTAAATTACTTCCCTGTGGCACACCAGAGTCATTATTTTGTCAAAGGAGGTATCACCGGCCTACACCCATCCCCTGTGTTTTTTACGAGTTGCGTAGTGCTGTAATTCACTCAGTACATGAAATTAAAGCGAAATAAGAAAAAAAAAATACAAAAATTGAAAAAAAAATCAAAATTGAAAAAAAATTAGTAGAATTTTTTTTTATGATGTTAGCTACCTAGTCCTAGCTGGTTGCTGGTGTTTACTAAATGACCCTATATAGCACAAAGCTCCGTGAAAGTAACAAATCTCCAATGTCGAGTGCATACAAAAGAAAGAATATAAAAAGGACTGTTTTTTTTTGTAGTAGAGTAAGCTATAAGAAAAATGTGTGCCATTAATAAAACGTTGGTATATTATTGATATTGTAGAATATCGAACAGGATATTTGAACGTTATTGAAATTCAATCTTCGGCATGCCCTTGTCGGTGTTTGTGATCATATTTATATACATAAAGAAATTACTATGCATGTGTAAATTGAATACTATCTCCTTTGAATAAATACGTGTACACGCTCAGTTATGCGGTGGCGCAGTAGTAGTGTTATTATGGCCTTCAACCAGGCTTAACGACTGCCATTTTACTGGCAACCAGGACCAGCGGCTTAAATTGCCTTCCGAAGCAAGGAAACGCTCGCAAATATAAATACCACAAAGTGGTCACCCATCCAAGGACCAGCCATAGTGAAAGTTGCGTAACTACTACTAAGTCAACCTATATAAAATGTCTTAAAAACGTACACCATACACCCGTACACCGGGATTTTTAATATGAATAAGTTTAGTAATTATCGAAAATCTGTACTGTTAAGTATCAAGTGGTAACAACAGAGTGGTAAAAATGCTAACGAAATAATCATTTCTTTTTTGTGTCGCGGGGAACGCTTTTAAGCAACGTTATCCCTGCTACGGGGCAGCTGGGAGATGTGTTAGGCTCCCAGCGCGGAGCCAGTCCTAACCAACAAACTATCGCGATGTTACGCTTCAGCTTAAACCGGGCCGCAGAGTAGGCCATACTTTAAGTCAGGCAAAGGTGGTATCGGGGCTCATCTACTCAGGTTCTGGGGGAGGGGGAAGGTGAGCCCCTCCCCCCCCGAGCTTCTTAAGAAGGAAATAGACCCGCAACGCACTGTTTTAAATTTACACTCCCCGAAAACCGGGAGAGTCCTGATCGTCATGCAAAGGTAATTTTTTTTTTATAATAAAGCTAAGCATAATATTGAAAAAAATTTAGATAGGTATATTTTTAGGCTTACTCCCATCCGCACTACTACGACCGTGACTCCAGTAAACTAAGGTCTACAGAATGACCAAGTTAACCTTAAACCCGGTGAAGTCAGAGGAGATGTAAGGGAGGCTTGGAATCCGCATCGAAATCCTACTATTATAAACTAGTTGGCACCTGCAGCTCCGCACACGTGGTGAAGTTTCCCGTTCACGTTTCCCTCATAATCTTGTTCCCGGGATAAAAAGTAGCTTATGTGTTATTCTGATGTGTAGTATTATTGTAAAGTTTCATTAAAATCCATTTATTAGATTTTGCGTGAAAGAGTAAAAAGCAGTCATTACTTACAAAGTTTCGTGTTTATAATATTAGTAAGATGTGAAAGCCTGTGAAGATATTTGGATGTTTGTTACTCAATCACGCTCTAACCCGTGAACCAATTTGGCTGAATCTTGGTAGACAGATGACAGAGCACAAAGACTAGGTCATACACTCACACATATGCCTATAAACTCAGAAACTTATTCCTATAGGCAACGGATACGGGAAAACTTAAACGCCAGTATGCCGGGTCTGAGCTGCGTTTATTAACTACGAGTAGTTAAACATAAAATAACTTAAGGAAGTTAGAAAGACGTGAGTTAGAATAGAGACTCTAATTAATTTCTTAATAAATTAGGAGACCATTATGTACGAGTACACCCTATACAAAAGTTTAAGCATTAGATAAATAAATAAATATCATTGGGACAACTCACACAACGCCATCTGATTCCAAACTAAGCAGAGCTTGTACTATGGTAACCAGATAACTGATAAACATACTTATTATTTCTAAATACATACATATTATAGATAAATAACACCCAGTGACAGAATAAACCGTCGTGCTCATCACACAAAGTTTTATCCTGGGTGGGAATCGAACCCACGACCGCTTGTGTAGCAGTTGGATGTACTCCCACCGCGCCACAGAGGCAGTCAATATGTCTGATATGTATGATGAGCATATAGGTTGATATATTTGCGCTCGTGGCCCCGCTAACTCAGTCTTCTGGAATCGATCACTGCGTTAAGCAACTTTCACTATGGCTGGTCCTCGGTTGGGTGACAACTTTGTGGCATTTACATTTGTGAGCGCTTCTGTGGTTCGGAAGGCAAGTTAAGCCGTTGGTCCCGTTTGCCAGTTACATGGCATTCGATAAACTTAGTTGAAGGCCTTATGGGCGGCTTGAAAAAATCACAGCAGGTAGCCACAACCTGCGTCTGTCCATTTCAAAACGGCAATAGGCTCACTACCTTTATCGAAAACAAAAATGCATACGGTAAAATGTCGGTTTACCTATAGTATGCCTCTGCCTACTTTTCCCTTAAGGGAAAAAGACGTTATCTGTATAAAAGGACTTTCTTTCGATCCACCGTTGAATATAGGTATCTTATAATCTAACTTATCGGTAAACAATGAAGAATATTCTATAGTATATAAGGTAACTAGAAATTTAATACTACCATTCCAAGTTAATGACTTTATCAACCAATTCATCTATTTTCCTCAAAGGGATCGTTAAAATAATTGTGGTACTTAACTTGTCTGGGATAGATAAACATTAGCTGAGAAGATGATGATCGTAGATAGTTATATGGTTGTGAGTTACATACATGAATACTATGGACACGCCTTTATCCCCGAAGGGATAGGCAGATGCATACTATACGCGCACATTTCACCATGTATTTTTATTCTAAGTACCTAACAGGTGGTGAGCCCATTGTCGTGTTGAAACGGACAAGGGTAGGCTGTGGCGACCAGCTGTGAAATTTTTTCAAGCCGCCCGTAAGGCTTATACATACAGACTTATAACAACTTATTTCTTTAACTCACAGCCACATAAAGACAGAGAATCGCTCGTGGCCCCTATAACTCAATGTTCTGTTATCGATCACTGCGTTATCCTTTAACTAGGGACATGACAAATTTATAACACTATAAGGGTCATGACGTCTCACAGGCTACTACTTTCAAAGTAATTTTTTTTTATAAAATTTCATCTGGGTAATTTTAAATTATGTTAATATTGAACTATTGAAATGTAATAAAACAAATTAAAATGAATTTTATCAGTAATTATTTTATTTTATGTTTAATAGCATAATTATCAATTTGTGGTACTTTTCAGCCTTAGTTGATGTGAGATCTTTGTTTACCATTTTAATAGACCTTATATAAATAATATGACAAATTTTAAATTTTTTACTTAAAATCTAATCAAGAAAAAACAAAAAACAGAAAAACTACTTCTGAAATCAAAAAATAATAATTCTGCCACCTGACTTAATTTGGCATAAATCATTAGCAATTTTTACACAAGGGGCGAGAACAATGCACAGATATGGGAGTGCAACACCCGACACATGTGTACACTGTTATTCTGTGTAGTTTGAGCGGACAAATACTGCATGCCCTTCGCTTGCCCTGACTAGTTACACTACTTTATCATGATGCCTTGAGGACACAAGTATCACAGCTATAGAAAAATATTTGTATGACAACTTGGGACATGTAGCCTCACAGGCTACGGCCGATTTTCTAACTAGTATTACTTACCTATTAAACAACGGACGCCACATTTGCTTCTGTTAGATCTGGGGCTTGTGAATACAAAATCAAATTCTAACAATTAAAAATATATATATTTGATAGCTTCAGTACAATATAAGTAAATATATGTCTTAAGCGAGTGCTGTAGAACGGCCAAGTGGGGCCCGCATCGACACAGTGGAGGAGGGCGGTGAAGAACCGGTTCTGCACTGGCTGGTTGCGTTCCGGGTCTCAATGTGTATTTGTTTGCTTAAACAGTTTACTTCCGCTGTCGTTTGAGCACTAAAGTCGCGGCAAGCGGGGGGAAGTGGTCAATTCTGAGAATTTACAAATCAAGCGACGCGACGCCTGTGAGACTACGCGTCACTAGTTAAAGGCAACTTTCACTATGGCTGGTCCTCGAATGGGTGACCACTTTGTGGCAGTTACATTTGCGAGCGTTTCCGTGCTTCGAAAGGCACATAAGGACGTTGGTCCCGGTTGCCAGTAAAATAGCAGTCGTTAAGCTAAGTTGAAGACCTTATGGGCGGCATAAAAAAATTCAACAGCAGATTGCCACAACCTGCGCCTATCCATTTCAACACTGCAATAACCTCACCACCTGTTTCGTGGGTCAAAAATGCTTACGGTGAAACGTGGGTTTGGGTGAATATTTTTTGCTCATATAGTATGCTTCTGCCTACCCCTTTGGATATAAAAGCGTGACGATATGTCTAATTTGAAGAAAAGATTGAAGGCAGCTGTTTAATGGTGGAGCGTTAACAATGTAATTGGTTATATTGGAGTCTGACAGGATATTATATCAACAATATGTAATTGATGGGGGCGACCATCCTTCTATCTGTCACATGAATGCCCCAGGGCTAAACCGCTAAATTTCCATTAATAATGTCTGCATTATGAATAGATTTAAAGAATGTATAGTTATCACTTTTGAAATATTTTATCAGAAAAAAACCTAACCAAGCACTCCGGGAGTGCCGAAAGAAGTGAAAACTCAATTTATTAATAATTTATTTATCTAGTCGCGTTGGTACATGCATATATGCACACACTATAGCTGCGTATCGTAACGGGGAGTAGCGTCCAGAGATTTTATCTCATCTAAAAATATGCGTACCGCGCTAAAAGAAGTTTTTCCTTCAAAAATTGACCGGGATCGACGTAAAGATGATGATGATAAAAAATAATTCTACACTGAAAGAGTCCTAATTGATTACACAGCATTATTTAATAAGACCTGTAGATGACCGGAATCAACGTTAGATGGTGATGATGATTATGGTCGCGAGTCCAGAGATTTTATCTCATCTAAAAATATGCGTACCGCGCTAAAAGAAGTTTTTCCTTCAAAAATTGACCGGGATCGACGTAAAGATGATGATGAAAAAAAATAATTCTACACTGAAAGAGTCCTAATTGATTACACAGCATTATTTAATAAGACCTGTAGATGACCGGAATCAACGTTAGATAATGATGATGATTATGGTCGCGAGTCCAGAGATTTTATCTCATCTAAAAATATGCGTACCGCGCTAAAAGAAGTTTTTCCTTCAAAAATTGACCGGGATCGACGTAAAGATGATGATGATAAAAAATAATTCTACACTGAAAGAGTCCTAATTGATTACACAGCATTATTTAATAAGACCTGTAGATGACCGGAATCAACGTTAGATGATGATGATGATTATGGTCGCGAGTCCAGAGATTTTATCTCATCTAAATAATAAAAATATGCGTACCGCGCTAAAAGAAGTTTTTCCTTCAAAAATTGACCGGGATCGACGTAAAGATGATGATGATAAATTATCTCATCTAAAAATATGCGTACCGCGCTAAAAGAAGTTTTTCCTTCAAAAATTGACCGGGATCGACGTAAAGATGATGATGATAAAAAAATATGCGTACCGCGCTAAAAGAAGTTTTTCCTTCAAAAATTGACCGGGATCGACGTAAAGATGATGATGATGTCTTACGCTTTTTCGTCTTACGCTTTTTCGATCAGGACACGTGACCTGACGCGAGTTTAAGATTTTATACCCATTACAGAAAGTGCTCAACGCCGCTAAAGAAGTTTTCACTTCAAAAATGTAGGTAATTTCAATCAACCATATAACAAGCGGTTTTATAAAATAACTCTCTCGGGTAAAAACAAAACCATTCAGCGCTTTCCCTTGGTTTTCATAACCCGTAACGTCATGGTTTACGTATACGTTTATGTCGTCCTACAAATAATAGAAGCATTTATTGTCATCAACAAACAAAATTTAACACAAAGATTATGGAAATAACCCTATTAAGATAAAAAAAGTGGAGCATTGAGAATATGGCAATAAATAAAATCAAAAACAAAAATTTCGGGTGTTGAGAATTTTGTAAGCAGAAAATTATATGACAAGCATTTGGAGAATCCTTTTGTGTCTTTACGGTTGTTTCTCGATACATTTTGTAATATCGATAGCAGTCAGTGACTTGGTTTGATTCGCACAAAAATTTGATCAGTCGACTTTACGATGCCTAGAAAATTAATTTCAATCGAATATTTCTAATTAATCGTACAATTAAAATAATCGCATATTTCTAATTAATCGTACAATTAAAATTATATCGACTGCGAGGAAAATCATAAGACAATAACGACGTTTCGGTAATATAAAATCAGTAGCATGGCAGTCGTTAAGCTAAGTTGAATGCCTTATGGGTGGCCTTTTACATTATTTTTATAGATAAGTTTATTATAGTAAGCCATACTTACCTTTTTAAATAGGCAACCACGGAGGTTCTTACTAGATTCTTTTCCACATAGGGTATATAGCCTGTCGACCAGTTTTAACTAGAATCGATCTCATTTTGATTTAAATAAATGTAAAGTCATTATTATTGATTTTTTTTGAAATATCATAAAAATAAGAAGCGCTCGTGGCCCCGCGGTCTCAGTGTTCGGTAAACGATCACTGAGTTACGCAACTTTCACTATGGCTGGTCGTCGGATGGGTGACCACTTCGTGGCATTTACATTTGCGAGCGTTTCCGTGTTTCGGAAGGCACGTTAAGCCGTTGGTCCCGGTTGCCAGTAAAATGGCAGTACGTTAAACCTGGTTGCAGGCCTTATGCGCGGCTTAAAAATTTCAACAGCAGGTAGCCACAACCTGCGCCTGTCTATTTCAACACGGCAATGGGCTCACCACCTATTACGTGGGACAGGAATCCACACGGTGAAAAGTGGGCATATAATATGCCTCTGCCACCCCTTGGATGGATAAGGCGTGATGGATATTTATTAATTTTTTTATTTATTTTATTATATAATTACTAATGTAATTACTGGCAGCTAAGAGAGTGTATGAGTTTAATTGCCAGGTACTTCCTCAGGCTCTAGCTATTAGTTAGCAAATCTGGCAGTGGATGTAAATGTGGAAGCATGGTGTGACCTACGTGAACAAAGATTTTTCATTTCAGATTTAGTTACATAGTGGTCTCACTACACTTCAAGCATTTTCTAGCCTCAATTTTCATATTTAACTTCCTGTAGCGCGATTATGATGTGGGGCGCGGTGAGAGTGTATCCGACTGTTACCCAAGAGGTCGTGGGTTCGAATCCACCCAGGATAAAACTTTGTGTGATGAGCACGATGGTTTATATGTGTCTGGGTGTAATTTATCTATAATATGTATGTATTTGGAAATATAAAAGTATGTTTATCAGTTATCTGATTTCCATATTACAAGCTCTGCTTAGTTTAGAATCAGACGGCGTTATGTAAATTGTCCCAATGAAATTTATATTTTTTCGTCTTTCTCATTACTTTAGAAACTACCTAATTTTAGTTGCCATAATGGCGTCGCCACATCAGTAAAACTAGCTGAGCTCCGCGTCTTCGCCGGTGATATACTTCGTACTCCGTCGTCTATTTTCCATCTTCGAACACATTTCATTTATGCAGAATACAGTACATTAATTATAGCCCGGCAGTTTATTTGCCTTTGATTATAAATGAGAAGAAAAACTGTGAAATTACGTTCTACGTGTAATATATAACGTCACGGTTGTTTGCAATCACAATCACCTTGGAATCCAAGATCCGCATTGAATGGCTGCTAGGAGAAGCTGAATTTAACTATTTTTTCGGCATTCTGATTTCTACATCGGTCATTCAGCCTGGGCCGAGTACGCCATTTTAAATCGTGACGAAATCGTCGCTCAATAGAAAGTCACCGAAGTTCTACTAAGCAGTGGCTGCCAGTCAATTGCATTTTTGATAGTCTACTAACATTTTGACAGCTAAAAACGGCGATTCTGGTTCAATTCTACGGCTTGTCAATAGTAGACTCGGCCTCCAGGTGTACGCCGTACAGATATCGATAAAACAGTCAAACGCTTGCGTGAGGGCGAAAAATTGTAAAAATGGTTGATCCTTGGAGTCTTGGAATTTACACCATTTTAAACGTAAAATGATTTAGTAGGAGTACGAAAGGGAACAATTCCATTACAAAATTGCTTTGTATTGTTCAAACGGAAAGATAATACTTTTAAAGCCGCAGTATTTTTAAAGGTACTTTCATTAAAATTTCATAAAGTGCTTCTCGGAAAACAAGACCTCATTGCGAATGTTATTTTACTCCAACAAAGCTTTTGGCCTGTTAATTATAATTTATTTTAACTTTATATATACCGTATATACAGTGGGATTAAATTCGCAATCCTACGTTTTAATTAGGTAATGGAATGACTTTTATGTGTTTTTAAAATGATATTTCTTTATGACAGAAAAATTACAGCTAATTTTTTTACCTTATAATTGTAATGTGATGCGCTCGTGAAGTCGTGACCCCGCTGACTTAGTGTTCTGTAAACGATCACTGCGTTAAGCAACTTTCGCTATGGGTGACCCATTCGTGATCTTTGTGGCGTTTCCGTGCTTCGGAAGGGACGTTAAGCCGTTGGTCCCGGTAGCCAGTAACATGGCAGTCGTTCAGCCAAGTTGCCATGCTGCGTCTGTCTATTTCAACACGGCAATGGGCTCACCATCTATTACGTTGGACAGGAATACACCCAGTGAAAAGTGGGCATATAATATGCCTCTGCCACCCCTTCTGCGTTAAGCCTTTGGTCCAGTAACATGGCAGTCGTTAAGTCAAGTTGAAGGCCTTATGAGCGGCTTGAAAAAGTTCATTAGCAGGTTGCTACAACCTGCACCTATTACGTGGGATAGAATTGTGGTGAAAAGTGGGCATACAATATGTATGCCTCTGCCACCCATTCGGGGCTATGGCGTGATAGATAAATAATAAATAAATAGAAGTACGAAAATACTCGTAAAGAGAACTGCCACAAAGCTGTCACCCATCCAATGACCAGTAACAGCGAAAGTTGTTTAACGTAATTATCGTTACAGAACACAGAGTAAGCTCTATTTTAAAATTAAATCCTATGTCCCGATATAGCAGTTTCAATCCCCTGTGCACCAGTATTACACCGTGTTGCAAACGTCTATTGGATACGGTGACTACTCTCGACCAGGTGGGCAAATGTCTGTAGTCTTACTTTAATGCAAAAGAATACGAATATATTTGAAACTAATTGTTGCCCGCTGCTCTGCCCACGAAATGAAGCTTTCCCGTTCCTGTTTCGCTTCCGTGCAATTTTTCTAAATTTTCTCTCCATAAAACCCTAATTTAGAATTCAAGGAATAAAAAAAATACAAAATTACTTGTATTTGTCCAGCCGTCTTCGAGTTTTGCGCTTAGCAACATATTTGCGATTAAATTTTATTTATATAGATTATGTTCTTTTACATATTGCTATGGCCATATATGTTGGCGCATTTCCGTAACAAACTTTTAAAGCACTTTACTAAATAATCATATTGTTAAAACTTTAAGAAATTCTCAAAACATTATATTTCACTAAATAATTCAACCACCAAATCGAATATGTGACAAGTTCCATTTTCACGTAAAAGCCTCAACTTGAGTGTCAACACCGCATAAATTTGTGGAACAGTGAAATATAGCTCCATTTGCTTCCATTAGCGACTAATTTGGTTTTTGCCATTTAGTGCATTGAATAATGTACTCTGAATGTGGTAAGCCACAATGTTAAGAGTACTTGTCGCTACAGTGCTAATAAAATAAATGATGATTCATTGATACTAATATAAAAATTTGAACTGCAGTCAATCGAATCACTCTATGACAGTTCACAGTCATCAAACGCTTCATACACGCACGTCTGGGTATCCAAGTAAGTCTCAGCCTACCCTGACTACTTGCACCCTCTAATTACGCACAATATATATTCTTTGTCAATCGTTCCTCACTCATTCGTTGGACGTGTCCAAACCAACGGAGCACGCCCTTTTCCAGCTAACGCTGACACTTTAACGAAAGAAAGAAATAAAATATTTTATTGCAATAGCACAACATACTTTACAGATATTATAATATTACATAATTTACCTTAAAAACTAAAAAAATAAAAATAAAAAAAGCCACTCTGACAACAAGGCTGTATGGCAGTTTCATATGCCGTACACGATGGGCGAAAGACAAATAACAATAACATCAATGTCTATGTCACCAAACGTGCCAAGTGTAAAATTTTGCCACACTTATCCGGCATATACCTACCAGTAAATATTTTAAATATTGAAAATTACTACGTGGCAGCACGTGTTATTAAGGAAATGCGAAAATATAAACATGCTGTGCCTGCAATATGGATGACGCTCAGCTAACACTGTAAGATGGCACTTGTCCATCACAGCACTGATCTTCTGTTCACCCATACAACATCTGACGTCGCCGTCTGACTTTCAATCAAACCGGCCATATTGCGTTTCACTTTGTGACGTATTAGGTCGGGCAAAGTAATATAAGTAAATATTTTATCTTATTTTATATCATATATCAAAGGTTGTCTGTAAGAAAATGCATTTAGCGATAAGGCCGCCCATTGTACATTTCAAAACCTGTATTCCATATACTTCCAAATATTAATAATTGGTATACCCTAAAGTATTATTTCTATTCTATTCTTAACTAAATACATGTGGCGAATGCAGCGTTTACTATGTCAACCTGTGTCTCCAAGTTTATCGGCCTTCCGCGAAGTGTGGACGCATCAGAAATCATAATATGACTGTTTATCGCAAGCTTTGCATTCCATAGCGTGTTTGATTGATAAAGGATGTCTTGAAAGTATACAAAAACAGTAAGTGATGCTGTTTATAGTATTGTGCAACTGAGTGAATCATTTACATACTAATCGAAGTTACGAACGATTGTTCTGCAAATGAAGATAGCACCGCGCGCTTGTTACATATCTCTTTAGTTAAGATATCTATGATCTCATCCTTTTCTGAACCTTCTTTGATTAATCGATCCATTTCGCGACGGGAGCCCTACCGTACGTTAGGGATCTACATATCAAATGTAACTTTAATGAGTATATTTTTTATTTTGTTAGTAAAATATAGTACTAAATATAGATAATTATATCTAGACAATTACTGAAATTATGTATTTGTATGAATTTTATAACAACTTTTTATGTCTGGCCTAACTTTTCCTGAGCCTGGATAATTCAATATAGAATATCAGTATTTGAAATAAGTCTAAAGCCGAGAATTTCACTGAACTTTTTCCACATTTATTAAAAAGTATTTAAAAATTATATTTCACTTAAGTATGTAATTTATTTCCTTTTTAGATTGACCATACGAGTGCACGTTAAAACTTTACTTTCGTAGAGCTTATAGTTGAGAAATTCCATGTAGTCTCTTTTAGGCTATTTCAGCTAATAAATAAAAAGTTTTTTTGCGCCACTACAAGTACCTCAGTAAGTTATGTAGGAAATTTTGAGTGACTGGCCACGGGCAATTTTAACTTATTTAGAATTTCTATTTACGCTGTATCACAGACCATATTGACGGAAATCTATCCATGTGACGTAGCAAAAGAACGACATTGAGACTATGAGGGCTAAAATGACCGACAATATACACCCACATACACAATTTCAGCTACAATAAACAGTAGGTATTGAGGAATTCTGTAAAAAAGAACAGAGGCACGTAAATCAACGGCAATAGCTCTGCTTTGTTTTATTAAGGTAATGCTTAGATTTATGTCCAAGTAAGTCCAAGTATATTATTGACTTTTCCAATATACGAGGTTCAAGTGTGTAACAATGCTATATCTAGCCCGTGGTTAGCGTTTAAAGTTTTATTGTTTTGTGCAAAATATTCATGCTTTCAAAATAAACTAGTGGTTGCCCAGTGGTCGAATGCGACCATAAATTATTTATAAATATTGTGGGACATTTTTTTTTACACTACGCCGATTAGCCCATAGTATAATATAAGCTTGTGTTATGGGATCTAGACGAGTGATAAACATACTTATATATTTCTAAATACATACATATTATACCTAAGAAACACCTAAACTCCGAAACAAACAATTGTGGATCACACAAATATTTTGTCCGACCCTGGAATCGAACCTTGGACCTCAGTCGCGGCAGTCGCATTCACTACCACTGCGCCACCATTAAATATAAATAAAATAAATATCCATCACGCCTTATCCCCGAAGGGGTGGCAGAGGCATATTATATGCCCACTTTTCACCGTGTGGATTCCTGTCCCACGTAATAGGTGGTAAGCCCATTGCCGTGTTGAAATACAAACGCAGGTTGTGGCTACCTGCTGTTGAAATTTTTAAGCCGCGCATAAGGCCTTCAACCAGGCTTAACGACTGCCATTTTACTGGCATTCGGGACCAACGGCTTAACGTGCCTTCCGAAGCACGGAAACGCTCGCAAATGTAAATGCCACAAAATGGTCACCCATCCGAGTACCAGCCATAGTGAAAGTTGCGTAACTCAGTGATCGTTTACAGAACACTGAGACTGCGGGGCCACGAGCGCTTCTGCGCCACCATTGAAGCTAATATAGTCTATTTTCAATATTTAATCTAACAATTCGTACAATATACATAATTTTTTTTAATGTTTGATTTAATTTTTTTAGGGACAAAGTTTTCACTTACTAATAGATTTTACTAGTACCTGATGAAAGTACTTACTTGTCTAATAAGAGAATGAACAAAATATCATCATTCAAACATTCTTAATGACTGCCTCGGTGGCGTAAGTGGTAGAGTATGTAACTGCCGCTCTGAGGTCCAGCGTTTGATTTTCAGGTCGGAATAAATGTTTGCAAGATCCACAAATGTTTGTTTTGGAGCTTGATTGTTCGCTATGTATAATATGATTGTATTTAGAAATAATAGTATGTTTATTAGTTGCATAGATCCCATAGCTTAAGTTTAAATCTTAGTTTCGGCTAAATGGCGTTGTTTGAAAAGTTTCCCACAGTATTTATTATTATAATTATATTGACTGCCTCTGTGGTGCGGTGGGAGTGTATCCGCCTGATACGCAAGAGGTCCCGGGTTCGATTCCCGGGTCGGAACAAATATTGGTGTTATCCACAAATGTGTGTTTCGGAGTTTAGGTGTTTCCTATGTATAATAAGTATGTATTTAGAAATATATAAGTATGTTTATCAGTTATCTAGATCCCATAACACAAGCTAATATTAGCTTACTTTGGGCTAGATGGCGCTGCGTGAAAAATGTCCCAAAATTTATTTAAATTTATTTTTATATAATTTATTGTTATTGTCAGTTTTGTACACATCTATAGCTACTTTCAGACTGGGGCCATCTTGCCTACGTTCCACCCTTCACTTGCACGATACTTATCACTCCTAGTAATGAGGCCGTCAGCAGTAGCACATAACGACATGACATCCTATAGGTATAACATGAGGAGTATAGGAAATCGTAAATCGGTCATGTAAGAAATATATATAAAAATGTACTTTTTTTATTATGTTGGTATTCAAAGTAACATTTGAATATAATCTTTGAAAAATAAAAAATGTACACATGACATTTGCACGAATCCACACCATGTGTGTTGCTTGAAACTGTTTATACTATTGATTTGTGGCACTTAGTGCAACTTGCTACACATCTTCAATGTAAACATTTGTACTATTCTACATTATTTATTGTTAACCTGACCGGTTTCGCCTTACGGCATTATCAAAAATTGACATCCTTTAATATTGCAGTGAGGCGAAACCGGTCAGTTTAATAATATATAATGTGAAATAGCACAAAAGTTATCATTGAAGATGAGTTGCATGACATTTTAGTGATTATCCTAAGGTTGGAATAGACCTAGCCTCTTTTCTTCATCTTATTCGATTTCCAATTGATTCAGACTCCTAATTGGATTTAGAGCCTGGAGCTAGGAACAAATATTATTAGGCTTTTGATTTTCAGCATTGCCGGGAGCGACCGTGTGCGTCGCATAATTGGTAGTTGTAGTCGATCTAAACTCTAACTATGATGAACAAGACGAACTGCGCCTGAAATAAACAGAGCTTGGAAATTCGAACGTTCAATTAATTGGCGGAACTTTCGTACAACATCGAAGCAAAAAGCAAAAATCGTTTCCTGTAGGTCACAATACGATTTGTTTGTAGAAAAAAAGGTCCACCCACACTCAATGGACTGAACAGAAATTGATTTCGGTGCCTTTTTAACAAATATTTGTTGAGGATTTGAGTGAATTGTATTGTGATATTGTGATCCAGAAAGATCATGGAATTGATGAAATTTATTTTTAACACAAAAATCACTATGTCGGTTATAATAAATAAACAAACAATGTATTGGTATTTGTTCCGTACATGAACATATTAATAAATATACGTTTCTAGTTTGTAGCAACACTATTAGAATAGTGCCTCCATGGGATATGGTATTATGTGATAAGTTACAATTGTCCCACAATATTTATTTATTGCGTATTTATAGACTTGGAAAAGGTCTTTGATAGAGTGGTTAAGTGTGAACTGTGGTCAACATTATCCATAGAGGATCAACGGAACTTGCACAGGCCTTTTTTTATATAGAAATAGATGTGAGACAGGGTTGTGTGGCATCGCTGTGGCTGTATAAAATTTATATATATATATTAACAGTTCCTTGAACGGACTGCAAGAGAGTGCATACGATTTGAAAAAGACAATTAAACTCAAATGCCTCCTTTACTTTGATGATCACGTACGTATCTATAGGAGGAGGTGCAGTTGATGGTTAACATTGAGCATGTGTTAATATGTGCATAAAAGAAATGAAAGAAGTAAACAAGTTGAAAGCAATAGTGTTCCGATATTTGTGGAAAGAAAAAGAGTGGAAAAAAACTAACTCTATTCTCAAATGTATGGCTAATGACATGGAGTGCTTGTCCCTACACTTATGTATGATAGTGAAGGTTAGGTTTGGTTAGGAAGTGAAGAAATTATGAAATTAGGAAGATAGAAGAAATTAGGAAGAATAGAAGTTGAAAAGTCTGTAAAGAATAACTAGAGTGAAATTGGGTTTTTGGGTTGGCCTTATAACAATGCCCTTATATTATTTGTGCCAGAGCCTTGTCCATTGGTCATCAGGTACTTCCAGTCAACACTACCTTGAGCTCTGAAGATCTTTCTGGGGCCCCAGAAGACTTATTTCTGTGTTTTTAGACTCAAAGCTATACAAGCAGCTCTTTTGGCTGTCTAATACGAACCTAACTATTCAAGGTTCTTTTTTTAACCGAACTTTCTGGATAAGCAATAACCTACGGTATTCCTAACTGTACGCCGTCCAGCTCCAGTAAACTTTCTTCTAAACTATTTTTTTTTTCTAAAGAAAGTTGTTAAAACGAGATGCAGCATCGCAATTTTCACATAGACATGATGTTTTATCATATTTGACGTCATAAAATATATATGTACAGTGTATAATCACAAAAATCCTACAAGTTTTATGTCTATTACTTTTCAACATTGTTTTTATTACAGAGTTTGTATTTCACTTACATGTCACCATCGGTCGGTGTTATTTAAACGAGCTAAAACGGAAAAAAGACCGCGTTGGTATCATCTTTTAAAATGAAAATTTAATTCTTTTTACCCTAACGACATGATAACCACACATGAGAACGCTTTTTGTGAAGGATTTATACTGTGAAAACAATGACATGTTTTAAACGACTCAATGAGTATGAATAAATGAATACAAAACGTTTCATAAAATGTATACCTATTTATGAGATATGTATAACTAAAAGTGTGGACTGTGTACAGGTTCGCGAAAACTATGTATTTGTGAGATAATTATATGTTCTTTAACATAGAATAATGTATACCAGATTATCTCAATAAACGATAATCTTGCACTGTCAGATCTAGACAACTGCTAAACGTAGTTATGAATTACACTTCTATTGGCACTTTGGAAAAATAATCCATCAAATCAGTTATGACAGTCCATTGCTAGACATAGGCCTCTCCCAATTCACGCTACAACACACGGTCCTTCCCCTGTGACCTTTTCTAGGTCATTGGTCCATCTGGCGGGAGGTCGTCCTACCGTACGTAGCTAAAAATGTGAAAGTATTTTTAAGACGAGCTCGCACATCGACTTAAGCTAGATAATGAAGTTAGCTTAAAAACTGACAACTAACTATCTTCACGCTATATCCCTGACGGGATAGTCAGAGAAGACAGATCGCCAGGCTTCGCGATCCATGCATACTTCTTTCGCTTCTTGCAGATTCATCAATCGCTTCATACATGCACGTCTGGGTATCCTAGTACTTTTGACTTTTCCGTTTTTGAGCAATCTGCTCACGTGGTTGTAACATGTAAGTCTCGGCCTACCCTAACTCCTTCTACCCTCTACTTTCGCACAATATATCTTCTTCGTCAATCGTTCCTGACAACTGACAACTGTTGCCGTGAAAACTCATAACTACATTCAAAGTAGGTTTTTTATACCACTGAGGTGCCAGGCAAGCATACAGTCCACCTGATGAAAAGTGGTCACTGTAGCCTATGCACATTTGCAACACTAGAGTGGGAGCACTTGCACCGTTGAAACTGTAAAAACTTTTTTGAAGAACCCCAGCTGTAGACTTTCGGGAAAACCGTGTAATTTCCACAATAGAAGGGTACGCAGTAGAAAGCCTCTATCGCTGTCAGACCTCACCGTATGCGAGCGCTCTGGATGCAAATTGTGAGGATGAACACCTTGTCCACGACGTTTGACGTTGTCTATGAGTTTTTAACTTCTTATGTGTATAAATAAAATAACTACTTATTGTATATTTCCTTTTTTATTTAGTTTTGAGGAATCATCATCCAAATGCTGTAAATGGTAAATGTTGAGTTATAAACACATTTACGAGAGAATTGAGTAATTAAATTATGCTATAGAAACAGGTCATTGTTGGTACTAGTATCATTAGAGTTTGGCATAGACGACAAAAAAGAATCAACATTATCAAATTGAACTCACGACTGAGGAATAAAAATTAAATAACATAAAAGAAAGTTTATCTTAACGAACAAAACAGTTGTTAATATTATACAACTCGACTCAGCAAACGCTCCCCAGCAGAGTCAGAAACCTAATACTTTTGTTACATTGTACTTGCCTACTTTAAAATGCTGTTGTCTGTTTTCCTGGGAGAACTACTTTCTTTAAGCAATTTTATTTAATTACTAGTTGACGCCCACGGCTCCGCACGCGTGGTAAAGTTTTCCTGTTCCCGTTTCCCACAGGAGCTTGTTCTTTGAATAAAATGTAGCCTATAAGTGTTATTCTGATGTGTAAGCTATATTATTGTAAAGTTTCATTAAAATCCATTTAGTATTTTTTCCATAAAAGATTAAAACATACATCCATATATTCTTACAAACATTCGCGTTTATAATATGTATTAGTAGGACAAGAGGACGCCCCGGGATTTCATCCACGGAGTGCCCGTTCCCGTGGGAATACGGGGACAAAATGGTTCTAACATCAGCAATCTTTCAGTAAAAGTCCCGTTGAATTTAATCCAGCCGTTTCAAAGATTATCCGAAACAGACACAGAAAAAAATATTTTTCCTCTCTATATAATGACACCTTAATCCTTGGAGACTTTAATACATGCTTGGTTAGAAATGATGCTCGCAGTGGAAGGTTTCGAGATCTTGTCTCATCTGTGAATATGCATATACGTTAAACGTAACGCACCATGCTCCTGGCTGTCAGCCTTCTTTAATAGATCTTATTCTTGTTTCTGACCGACACAAGGTATTACACATGGTCAATACACTGCTCCTTTTTCATACCACGATCTAATTTATGTGTCCTACAAAATTCGTTCACCCAAATCGGTCTTCCTACGAAGCTTCAGGACCTTGAATGTAAAAGCTTTGACTGCAGATGCGGAGGATATTGAGTGGTCTTCTGTTTGGGAGTGCAACGATCTGGATATTAAGGTCGAAAACTTCAATACAATTATATTCGATCTTTACGACAAACATGCTCCTTTGAAAAGAGTGAGGATTAAACGGCCACCTGCTCCATGGCTCTCGGATGAAATTAGAAGGATTATGTCCAAACGAAATAATGCTAAAAGACGACACAAGCGAGATCCAACTGAGTTGAATTGGACCACTTATAAGGTACTACGGAACCGTTGCAGTCGACTGTGTAGAGACGCTAAGCGGCGCCACATACATGATTCACTCCTAGATTCAAATACTTCGCAGGTATGGCAATTTCTTAGGTCACTAGGTATTGGTAAAGGCAGAAATGATACCAAGCCTAATATGGTCGCTTTAAATATTTTAAATAGTGTATGACATTTTGTAAGCGCCGTTAAAATGGTCTATGCAAAATAAAGTTTTTTTTTTTTCTTATTGATCTCAACTCTCTGAACACACATTTTTCTTCACCTCCAATTTCTGTGGATGTTTCAACTAAAGCAACTACCCTTAATTATCTTTCTAATCTGCCTTTGCCTGATTGTATTTTCTTTCAGCCCGGTGGAGGAGGATGACATTCGGAGACTCATCCTATCTATATCTACCAAAGCTATAGGTGATGATGGTATACATAAACAAATGCTGTTTCCTATTCTAAACCAACTTCTTGCAGTCATCACTCATATTATTAATTTCTCTCTTTTGACAAGTACCTTCCTTTCGGTCTGGAAAAAAGCCAAAGTCATTCCTCTCCCCAAAACCACTAATCCTACATCATTATCCCAATATCGTCCTATCTCAATTTTACCAATTCTATTTAAAGTGCTTGAGAACACAGTACGAAAGCAACTAGCAAGTTGCCTCTCCTCTGATAACCTGTTGTGTCCATTCCAGTCTGGTTTTCGCCCTGGCCACAGCACAGTTACGGCTTTAGTTAAAATAACAGACGATATACGCCTGGCCATGGAAAACAAACTCCTCACTGTGTTGGAACTTTTGGACTTCAGCAACGCATTTAACTCTGTTTATATCGACATCCTCTTGGGCATCCTTTCATCTCTGAATGTCTCTCCCTCTGTTATCACCTGGTTTAGTTCCTATCTTCGGGGTCGCTCGCAAAAGGTTTGTTATGATGAGGCATTCTCTAACTGGTGCGACCTTGCAGCGGGCGTTCCCCAGGATGGCGTACTATTTCCTCTTCTCTTCTCCATTTTTATAAATGCTATCACTAAAGTTATTTCTTCTAGACGCTTTATGCAGACGACTTGCAGCTTTATCGTCATTTTAAATTTGAAGAACTCAAAGAAGGCATTGCGGCTATTAATGAGGACCTTGAGAATATCAGTGATTGGGCAAAGTCTTTTGGTCTTGTTGTTAATCCAGCCAAAACTCAAGGACTTATTGTTGGGGGTAGGTACTTGTACAACAACCTTGACCATATCTCACTGCCTCCAATTCTGTATAATAAAACTATCGTACCGTACTCCAACGTTGTTAAGAATCTGGGGCTACTTATGGAAAATAATTTATCGTGGGCTCCACACATTAACGAGGTCAGCAGGAGGGTTTTTTGAACCTATCATTCCCTCAAGCGCCTGCAGAACCTTCCCCTTCAAACTAGAATTAGTCTCAGTCAATCTCTTCTTCTGCCTCTCCTTGACTATGCTGATGTCTCCTTTCTTGATGCCACAATGGAGCTCTGGAGCAAGTTGGAGAGCCTGCAAAATTTGTGCATCAGATTCATCTTCATGTTAAAGAAGTACGACCACGTCTCAAAGTTACGTGAGCAGCTCTGTTGGCTGTCGATTCCACGGCGTCGGGATGTTCACATTATTTCTTTACTTTATTCCATTCTCCACAATCCTAATTCTCCTGTCTATCTGCGTGAACGTTTCGAGTACCTTATTCCTAGGGGTAAGCCCTGTCGCTCTTTATCCTCTCTTCTCCTTCCAACTCCCTTACATAGCTCTAGTCGTTATGACAACTCCTTTTCTATTTCTGCAGTGCGGTTGTGGAATTCCCTTCCCCACTTCATCCGCGACAGCCCCTCGCTGTGCATATTCAGGAGAAGAATTAGGGAGCACTTTCTGTCTCTAAAATAACAGACTCATCTATAGATATTTCTTTTATTGTTTGAATAAATATTATACCTATAAGTATGTATTATTGTATGATTTTTATATAAATATTAGGTGTTTTTTGTCTACATGTATTTGTGTTTATATGCAGTTATGTATGTAGGTACGTATTATATCGCATGTATGTTTATATGTTATATATACGAGTATATATATATATATTTATATTTTTTATATTTTTTTTATATATTTTTATTTTTTATATATTTTTTTTTTCCTTGTGGCAACCCTAGGTATAACAGCTGATTTGAATTGGCTCCGTATTTTATATTGTAATATTGCATAAATAATTATAATTTTAATTAAAAACCAATTCATCATTGCCAAATAATACCATATTGAGTGTTAAATAATCATTTTCACCATTTATTGTGCTAAAAGTAAATAAATATAAACTTAAAAATTGTACCGGTGTAGTGACAGTTAGAACATCGGAAAAATTTTCAATATTTGAAATTATTACTTGGATTTGGCAAGATTTATAAAACTAATAGTTTTTTCAATCAAGGTTTGTGAGTTTATTTACTTTTACATCCTCATATGTCCATTAATAGTGTGATTTTGTAATTTTCTATGAATAAAACATAACCTCGTTTTGTTTCGCAATTCTTTGCTCTAAGTCTACTTTGCTAATAATTACTGATTCTGTAGCACGTAATTATAACAAAATGTCGAATACTAATAACATGATAATGACGCGTAAGGCCTTAGCTCATCAACAAGAGACAAGGCTTCAATTAACGTTGAAAGAATTACAGATTTTTAGGGAGAAGTGCGATAAACTGAACAAGGAAAGGGACGAAAATGAGTTAGAACTGCTAGGTATTTTAAGTAAGAACGGACAACTCAAAAAAGAACTGGCACAGTTGCATTCACTGTATACTGATACCTTACAGGATCGGGATAGGTTACAACTTATAGTTGACAGTTTTGACTCATGTAGGGAACATTATGAACAAACTCTGCACCAAATTAGAATACTAAAGGAGGAGCTACAACGATCGGAAATCAAAATATCGCAACTAGAAGACAAGAAACAGAGCACAGTGGTTCAATCTAATCAGAGTTTGTTCGATGAACTGATGGCTACAAGCTTAGATACTGCTACAGCTCACCCTTCCATTGTCATAGACCTCACTTCTGATGATGAAACCGGGGGCTGTTCTAAATCATTAAAAATTATTAAGTGTAGTAAGAATAAGTTAAAGAAATATTTAAAAATTAAAAAGTTTATTACTAAATCTAAAAAAATGATACATAAATACAAGTTTTTTATAAATAGCATGTCACTTAATAGACAGAGATTGCAACTGATTGACCAGGTAAATATGTATATGTTAGAACTTGATACTGTTGCACAACAGTACAAAACTGATACACAGGCCCTTCAATGTCAGATTGACCGACTTCAAGACTCTTTGAAATCAATTTCATATAAATATGAAACAGCAGAGAAACAGAGTAGGGAATAGGTGTTAGCCATGGGTAAATTAGTAAATTCATGTCATTGTCAAAATGACCAATTGACATCCGCAGGCCATGTTCCCTCCTCACCCTTAAGTTGTGAAAGAATTAGATGCAATGATGAATTTTCACCAATTAAAACTGTGTGCAGTGTGGATAATAGTATATTAAGTTCAAGTAGTAATTGCGAGGCATCTACGAGTATAATAGAAAAGTTGCAAATAAAAAGTGATGCAAAGACCATAGTCTATTGCGATGAAATAGGTAAAAATTTTGGACATTATTTATCACAGTTAAGTCATTCTGTAATAAATCATACATATCCAGGAGCTTCATACTCTCAAATTATAGATTTTATATTGACTGGTACACACTGCATGCAGTCTACTATAGTGGTGCTGGTTGGCAGAAGAGGCAATATTAATAGTGACAAACTTTTAAAAGTTTTTGATAAGTTATCAAGTCTGCAAGTAAAACAAGTAATTTTGTCCACCTTGCCATACAGCACTGCTATGAGCCACAAGGAAAATCACTTAAGATACAAATTAAATATGAAACTACATACCATGGTATCATATTCCAAAAAAATTGAATTGTTCGATTGGAACATAATTTTCAATAATAATAGTTTGTTGACATTAGATAGATATTTTCTATGAAAATTTTTACAACGAAAGGTAGCTCTGTTGCTATCTAATTTTTTAATTTTTCAAGCCAAATTATTGGCTAGTACAACTGCTTTTATTGAGCAGGATAGTTTTGATACTTCACATTTGGAAAATGAAATTCCAAAAATCTAGTTTATAGGACAACAGATAATAAATCTGGCCAGTTGACTTTGGCCCCTGAGAATAATCTTAGTATAAATATTGTTTTTATAAACCTGGTGCACCATAATGTTAGAGGTTTAATAAATGGTAAAGATTTAGAGTTAGAGCTATACATTAATGCAAATTCTATTAATATTTTTTGTGCTACAGAGCACTGGTTAAAAGATCATCAAATCACATTGTTGAACTTCGTAAATCACCAGGTTGCTAGCTCGTTCAATAGAAAACATTCTAAACGTGGAGGCTCTTTAATATTAATTAATAAAAACTTAAAATTTAAAGAACGTAAGGATTTAGTAGCCCTCTCCATTGAGCGAGTTATTGAGATTGCCAGTATTGAGTTTGAGCATTTCATCTTGTTAAGCGTATACAGTCCCCCTGATGCTTCTTACATTAAATTTGAAGAAAAGCTTGAAGAAGCACTGTTCAAATGCCAATGTTCTAAGAAATCTATAATAGTTTGTGGAGATTTTAATGTTGATATATTAGATACATCATTAACTCCATCAGAGAGAAATAAAATGAAAAATTTATTTAAATCCTTTAATCTGCATAGTACATTCTTAGAACCCACTCGTATTACAGCCACCAGTGCAAAATGTATTGATAATATTTTTACTGATATTAAACCTATAGATAAAGGTATTGTGGATCCTGTGGAGTCAGATCATCGTGGCCAATGGATAAAATTTCCTAAAAGTAGTAACAAAGTCAGCAAAAAACAAATTAAATATGTACCAATTAACCAAAGTCGTTTGAATAATTTTAAAGAAAATGTATTAAAGAGATTACCATATCTACCTAACTTTACTTGTGTAGACCAGTCATATAAACACTTTTTTAATTTGATTAATGATGAGTTTGGCAAAGTTTTTACCTCAAAAACTCTACAGATTGGTGGTCGTCCTGTTTTCAGTGACTGGGCAACACCAGGTATCTTTAAAAGTAGAAATAAATTATTTGAATTATATTCAGAAAAATCATATAATTTTAGGCAAACCTTTCAGGAATATGTTAAAAATTATTCAAAGATATTTAAACAAACGTGTCATCTTGCTAAGTCAAACTTCATTAAAAATAAAATTTCTAATTCTGTAAATAAAATAAAAATGACTTGGAACATCATTAACTCTGAATGCGGTAGATCTTTAGTGACTGAAAGGGATTTCCACTTAAAAGTAAATGGTTGCCATGTTACAGGGGACCTGGAAGTGGCTACGGAGTTTGAACACTTTTTCAAAAATGTACCTATATTGACAACAAAATCTCTCCAAGCATCTTCCAGTTCCGCTGAACTTTTATTAGAAGAATCTGTTCTTTGTTGCAGGGATGCATTTGTATTCACAGATATTTGTGCTCAGGACATTGTAAAAACATTTAAATGTATCGAAATTAAGAAAACCGCGGACATTTGGGGATTATCGGTCAAAACTGCATCATGTATAATTGAGGTAATTGCGCCCCATCTAGCAACTGTGTTTAATGACTGTGTTTCTAGTGGTACATTTCCTGATTTAATGAAACACAGCAAAGTCGTTCCCTTGTTCAAGGCTGGCAGCGCTACAGAGCCGTCTAATTTCCGACCAGTTTCAGTGCTGCCAACTTTGAGCAAAGTATTTGAAAAAATAATCTTGAATCAAATGCTATCCCATTTTAATAGTCATAAAATACTCCATGCGAATCAATTTGGGTTTACGAAAGGGCGCTCAACTTCCGATGCTGGTGTTGAGTTATTAAAATGTATTCATGAAGCATGGGAAGACAAGCACGATGCATTAGGTATATTTTGCGATCTATCAAAGGCTTTTGATTGCGTTCAACATGAAACGCTGTGTAGGAAACTACACCACTATGGAATAAGAGGCAAAGCTCTCGACCTTCTGTCTTCATATTTGAACAATAGAATACAGAGAGTCGATATTAATGGTACACGTTCTGTAGGATCCATGGTTACAATGGGTGTGCCGCAAGGCTCGATACTTGGGCCATTCTTGTTCCTCATTTATATTAATGATTTACCATTTTATGTAGGGGACAGGAATAGGATTGTTTTGTTTGCAGATGACACCTCATTATTTTTTAAAATTAAAAGACAATTAGATAACTATGACGATGTAAACAATGCAATTGCAAGAGTAGTTCATTGGTTCAGCTCAAATAATCTTTGCCTTAATGAAAATAAAACTAAATGTATAAAATTTACTCTACCAAATGTAAAACAAGTTGCGGCCAATGTTCAACTGAATGGACAAGTGTTAGAGTTTGTAGAATCAACTGTGTTCCTAGGTATAACTATTGATGCCAATTTGCAGTGGGGCCCACACATAGAAAAGACAGCCTCTAGATTAAGTTCGGCTGCATACGCTGTAAAAAAGATCAGCACTCTAACAGATGTGGATACGGCTAGAATGGTTTACTTCAGCTATTTTCATAGTATTATGTCTTACGGTATTCTCCTTTGGGGGAGTGCTGCAGATTTAAATATTATTTTTGTTCTACAAAAGCGGGCTGTACGCGCTATTTATAATTTGGGCCCCAGAGTTTCTCTCCGAGAAAAATTCAAAGAAGTAAATATTCTAAGCGTACCATCACAATACATTTTTGCCAATCTTATGTATGTCCAGAAAAATCTATCACAGTTTTCTAAACTCTGTGATAAACATAATATAAACACTAGAAATAAAAATAATCTTTCAGTCCACCACAGTCGACTACATAAGATTGGCGATTCTTTCCAGGGTAACTGTATACGCTTTTACAACAAGCTTCCCTGTGACCTGAGAAATTTACCTTTAAATAAATTTAAAAAGTTTATTAAAAGCAAGCTTTGTGAAAAAGGTTTTTACTCCGTTACAGACTATTTGCAGGACAGGGACGCCTGGAAATGATCTGCTGGCAAAGTGAAATAATATTAAATTGTAAATAGGCCATCAAAAAAAAAGCCTTCCTAAGTTTCTTGCCGGTTCTTCTCAGGTGGGCCGCGTTCCGAACCGGTGGTCGCATTAAATATTTTAAATAGGGTATGACATTTTGTAAGCGCCGTTAAAATGGTCTATGCAAAATAAAGATATTTTTATTTTTATTTTATTTATATACCAATGTAGTTAATATATTAGTAGATATTTGTGTATCTGTAGTTAGATAAGGTATCTGTATGTAATTTAAGGTACACGTGGACTCCTTGATTGATTTTCTTAATCTTAAATATTTTTAGGGTTTGCTGTAAGAGAACTCAACTATGAGTTAAGCGTGCCTTTATACATGCTATTTACTTATTTGTTGCTGTAATTATTTAATGTGTACAAAAAGTATAAATAAATAAATAAAAAATAAATATAAAAAGTACATTTTTTTTGTAAGTACTGTATATACTGTCATATGCATTTTGTGAAAAGCTGTTAATTTGGAATTACAAACAGATACCTATATTTTATTTATCTGTGTGAGTTACTTTAACTTTCACAGTATGATTGGGATAGTGTTCTCATACATACATACATATTGTCGCGCCTTTATCCTCGAAGGGGTGGACGGAGGCATACTATACGCCCATATTTCACCGTATGCATTTTTGTCCCACGTAACAGGTGGTGAGCCCATTGCCATGTATAAATGGACAGGCTGTGGCGACCTGCTGTTGAAATTTTTCAAGCCGTCCATAAGCCCTTAAACCAGGCTTAACGACTACCATTTTACTAGCAACCGGGACCAACGGCTTAACGTGCCTTCCGAAGTACGGAAACGTCACAAATCTAAATTCCACAAAGTGGTCACCCATCCAAGGACCACCTACAGCGATTGTTGCTTAACGCAGTGATCGTTTACAGAACACTGAGTCAGCAGGGCCACCGGCGCATAGTGTTCTCGGCTGTCAAATTATTCTAAATACAGTCCGATTTACACTATGTAAAATAATAAATATCGTTGTGACAACTCACACAACGCCATCTGATTCCAAATTAAGCAGAGCTTATCCTATGGTAACCAGATAACGGATAAACATACTTATATATTTCTAAATACATACATATTATAGATAAATAACACCCAGACACAGAATAAACCATCGTGCTTATCACACAAAGTTTTATCCTGGGTGGGAATCACGACCTCCTGCGTAGCGGTCGGATATACTCCTACCGAGCCACAGAGGCAGTCAAATGTATGTATGTTAAAGTAACGTCTGATTAATTTAGCTCTAAGAGATAGTGGTAGCCTCACTGATGTCTGTCTCAATTAAAAAAAGCTTTTTTCTTGTAAGTGCTCATCTTTAATGAGAGTAGCTGTTAAGTAAACGTAAAATATAATAAAAGCTACAGCTACTTTTGAAACAAAGTAATTTTGTGAAGTATCTTACCATACTTATTAGAGATCCGTACTCAAAGGATAAAAACAGGAACCTATTACTATGACTATGTCTGTCTGTCACAAACCTGAAGGCCGAGTCTACTATTGACAAGCCGTAGAATAGAACCAGAATCGCTGTACTTAGCTGTCAAAATGTTAGTAGACTATTAAAAATGCAACTGACAAGCCTCCACTGGCGCGGTAAATGTTAGTGAATTCTATCAGCCGACCGATAGAAGTCTATTGGAGTACGATTGTAATAGTAGACTACGAAAAACTGACAAAATTGTACGAGTGGTTTTCTGTTGAGCAACAATTTCGACACGATTAAAATAGCAAACTCGGCTCCCAGTATCTCATGAACCGTGATAGCTAAACAATTTAAATTTTCACAGATAATCTATTTCTGTTACCGTTATATCAACAAATATTAGAAACAGAATAAAATAAATATTTAACGGGGCTCCCATATAACTAACGTGATTTTTTTGACGTTTTTGGCTTGATATTAATAACAGCAACACTTAATATTCCTGGAATATTTAGTTGTATTTTCACTTTAATAATAAATTAATACATAAAAATAAAATAAATATTAAAAGGTTCTACCATACAACAAATAACAATAAGGGTATGGAACGTTTCATGCACGAGTACGACTCGCACTTGGCTGTTTTTTTTATTAATTTAAGGTGAACTCACCTTCAGTAGAGGGTGCTTTAAGTTACAGATAAGTCTAAATTATGTATTATTTTTTCACAAAGTAAAGTATTTTGCTCATCTTTTATATCTTATTTTATTTTAGCGAAAGAAGTATGCATGGATCGCGAAGCCTAGCGATCTGTCCTCTCTGACTGCCCCGTCAGGGATACAGCGTGAAGATAGTTGGTTAGTAATATCTTATTAAAGATTTTTAATACTAAATTAGTTAGGCAGGCCGAGACTTACATAATGAAGACCACGTGAGCAGATTGCTCAAAAACGGAAAAGACAAAAGTACTCGGAAACCCAGACGTACATATATGAAGTTATTGATGAATCAGCAAGAAGCGAAAAAAGTAGGCATGGATCGCGAAGCCTGGCGATCTGTCCTCTCTGACTATTCCGTTAGGAATACAGCGTGAGCATAGTTAGTAAGTTAAATATTTAAGGTGCTCCCATACAACAAACATGTAGTAAAGTATTTTTGTAGATAATGCTACGAAATCCTTCGTGGTTCACCGTCAGTGGATGGCGTTTTAAGTTACAGTACAAGGAGGCAACATCGCCTACAACACAACAAAGCTCAGTTATATGTTTATAAATAAGTGATGTAGTAACCTGTGTAATTTCGATATATTTTTGTTGGTTATGTGAAGTGCTGGTGTGTGCCGATATATTTTTGTTGGTTATGTGAAGTATGGGAGACTTGTGTGGCCGTTTTCCACCTCTATCGTCAGGCACAAGCTTCAGAATCAGTTAAGTTTTTAATTTTCTACCCTCATTGTTAGCACAGGCATGAATTGTCATTTTGACAGTATATAGCACCTGAAATACCCTCAGAATAATCGATTGGCATTGTCAAACTCGACTGATGGCCTCCGAATTGATATTGACAGTTGCCGAGGGTTACCAGGTTCAAAATAATAACCCATAATAGGGTTATTTATCAGCATGAGTGCGTGTTCCAAGTGTAGCAAACATATAAAAGCTACAGATTTGAAGAGCTACTCCAAGTGCGGCGCAGCATATCATTTCCAGTGCCTGGGTATATCCACGGATAATTTTTCTAGGAAATCCAAGGCTTACAAGGCTACTTGGAAGTGTCCAGAGTGTAAACTCACAGAGAAGCGAGGTGGTGTTGGTACTTGTACCCCTTCACAAACTAATGTTGCAAGCCTAGGGGGGTCTCCTTCTGCAAATCTAGAAGATCTTTAGCAGTATTTTAACACAAAACTTGAAAACTCGCTGGCACTACTTTTACATACGGCGAGATCTTGCGGCAGAGAGCGCTGAAACTCGAAACAGAATAGACGAGCTGACTGAGAGTGTTAGTTTTATATCGGCAAAGTATGATCAGCTTAGAGTGGAACTTGATTCTAAAACTAATATTATTAAAGATTTGGAAAACGAGAATAAGTTGTTAAAATTGAATTTAGCTGACGTCAGCAGTCGACTGGACAAGGTTGAACAACAACCGCGGGACTCGAATTTGGAGATACAGTGTGTTCCAGAGCACAAGGCCAAGAACTTGAACACAATTATACAGCAACTAACAGCCACTATAGGCTGCAACATCGAAGAACAACAACTTGTTAACTTTCATCGCGTGGCCAAGGTCAATCAAGAGTCTAATCGGCCGCGCTCGATAGTGGTAAAATTATCTAGTCCACTGGTACGGGATTGTATTTTGGCGGCTGTCAAGGCCTTCAATAAAGCCCATCCAATATAAAAATTGAACTCATCGCATCTTGGCATAGCGAGCAACGATCCAATATACGTATGTGAACATTTATCTCTAGCCAATTTTTTTGTATTTATATTAAGAAAAATATCAATAGCAGAAATATACTCGTAGTGGTAAAAGACTCTGAATTCCTTAAGTCACTATAATCACTTTAGTTTAGGTTTTATCTCTTTTGTTTTTCCTATTTGTCTATCTTTGTTGTTTGTTAAGTTTATGAGTGGTTTGTTCGATCTAGGTAACAGATGCACAATATTAAATTTTTACTATCAGAATGCTGGGGGTCTTAGGACTAAGATGGAGGCCATGCGAAACAATGTGCTCATGCATGACTTTGATGTAATCCTAATAACTGAGTCACGGGCGAATGAATCAGTCTACGATCATGAGATGTTTGATGCTAGGTATGCAGTTTTTAGACGAGATCGCGATTCTCCTGCTTCTTTAAAAACTGAGGGTGGTGGGTCCCTGATTGCAGTGTCCAAGAAACTCGAACCAATTCGTAAATTTAAATGGGAATCTGTACATGAGGATATCTAGTTAATAGTTAAGATAAAGCAGGGAAACTCAACCATCCCCCTTTGTCTATGTAATTTATATTTTCCCCCACCGGTTTCTTGTGTACGTCTTGTTGAACTTACGTCGCACTTGACGAACATATTACCGAAAAATTCAATTATATTGATAACGGGTGATTTCAATATTCCCGACTTGAATTGGAGATTGGACATTGACACCGGAACGGTGATCTCGGCTACCTGCCCGAGTAATAAGGAGAGCTTGCGTACCGACGCCCTGGCTCTGAATGGCCTCTATAATATAAATCCAATCAGTAACACTGAAGGTCGTACTCTGGATTTAATATTAACTAATTTCACAAAACTATTTAAAGTGTCTAAATGCACGACACCATTGGTTGGATAGCACTTTCGTCATCCAACATTAAATGTTAAATTTAGGTGTTTTTCTTAGAAGCCACCAAGGATCAATAATTCGGTAACTCATAATTACTCAAGAGCTAATTATCAAAACATAAAGGAGGAGTTAGCGGCAACTGATTGGGACAGTATTTTCCAAAGTAACTAATCTATTGATGAGGCTGTTGACGCGTTCTACAATGTACTCAATAAAATAATTACGAACAATACACCCATGAGGCGTGGTGGCAATGGCAAATATCCGATATGGTTTAGTCGGGCTTTGGTGGCTGCACTAATTGAAAAAAGCAAAGTACACAAGAAATTTAAAAAATATAGCAATCCTAAGGATTACATTACTTATAAGTCGTTGCGTGATAGATGCAAAACCATGATTCAAGAATGTTTAAGGAAATTCAAAATGAATTCAAAGGCAATAATCAAAGTAAACCCTAGTTATTTTTGGACGTTTATTAAATCACTAAGATCTAACAGCTGTAGCATTCCCGATGAAATGTACTATAACGACAAAGTGTGCAGGGCGGACAGAATACTGATCTTCTGTCCACCCTGCCCACTTCTTCACCAATATTTTTTCTGAATACTTCAATTCGATATACCCAGATAATCAAAGAGCAAATGACGTACCATATCATGAATCAGCCAGTCTGTCTAATTCTGTTAGTTCTTGTCACATTGCCAAAACAGACATTTTAGACTGCTTTCGATCACTTAATATTAAAAAGGGGCCGGGACCTGATTCCATACCTCCTGTTTTTCTGCAGAAGTGTTCAGAACAGCTAGTGGATCCATTGCATCATTATCATATCATCTTTAACAAGTCTCTTTCTTGGGGAACGTTTCCCTCTAAATGGAAAATTGCACATATCACACCTATACATAAAAAGGATATATGAGCGATGTTAGTACGTATAGACCAATTTCCATACTTTCGGCCATAGGTAAAGTTTTTGAAAAACTGGTTAAGACGCAAATATATTCGCACTTGAAACCAATATTTAATGTGAATCAGCACGGTTTCATGCCAGGTAGGTCGACCGTTTATAACCTATTAGATTACGTCCCGATTATCAATAACGCATTGGAAAAGAAAACAGAAGTTCACGCTGTTTATACAGATTTTTTCAAGGCATTTGATGTGGTTGACCATCATCGTCTGGTACAAAAGTTGGCGCATGCAGGTATATGTGGTTCATAACTCAGATGGTGCGAATCCTATGTCATGAACAGATCACAGATAGTGAGGGTCAGGGGTTTTGAATCAGTAACAAGAATGGTGCCGTCTGGTGCGCCTCAGGGCTCACACTTGGGACCCCTATTCTCTTGGTTTATGTGAATGATTTGTGCTCTTCTGTAACATCCTGCTATGATTTGTTTGCAGATGATCTCAAATTATTTCGCGTCATTACTGGTCCTAACGATGTGGGCCTTCTGCAGGCCGATATTGATGCTGTTGCTGACTGGTGCTCATTGAATAAAATGCATATTAATATCTCTAAATGTTTCCATATCAAATTTACAAGTAAGCGGGATCCCACGCCTGTTACTTATTGTATGCTTGACAACCACATAGCTGAAGTTACGAGTATACGGGATGTGGGAGTTGTGGTGGACACAAAGTTGGACTTCCATGAACATATGTAGAGTATAACAAATAAGGGGGCACGACTGGCTGGTTTCGTCATACGTCAAACCAAATTCTAAAAAGACTATGAAGTACCTATCCTTCTCTACAATTCCTTCG